>JAPDOI010000100.1:1309805-1964708 GCA_029168955.1 Aplectana chamaeleonis | reverse complement strand
TGGTCAGATGCCCTATGTACTTTACATGACATCCTGATGACGTCATCAGATGCCCTATGTACTTTACATGACATCCTTATGACGTCATCAGATGCCTATGTACTTTACATGACATCCCGATGACGACATCAGATGCCCTATGTACTTTACATGACATCTTGATGACGTCATCAGATGCCCTATGTACTTTTACATGACATCCTGATGACGTGTCATCAGATGCCCTATGTACTTTACATGACATCCTGATGACGTCATCAGATGCCCTATGTACTTTACATGACACCCTGATGACGTCATCAGATGCCCTATGTACTTTACATGACATCTTGATGACGTCATCAGATGCCCTATGTACTTTACATGACACCCTTATGACGTCATCAGATGTCCTATGTACTTTACATGACACCTTGATGACGTCATCAGATGCCCTATGTACTTTACATGACATCCTGATGGCGTCATCAGATGCCCTATGTACTTTACATGACACCCTGATGACGTCATCAGATGCCCTATGTACTTTACATGACACCCTGATGGCGTCATCAGATGCCCTATGTACTTTACATGACACCCTGATGACGTCATCAGATGCCCTATGTACTTTACATGACATCCTGATGACGTCATCAGATGCCCTATGTACTTTACATGACACCCTGATGACGTCATCAGATGCCCTATGTACTTTACATGACACCCTTATGACGTCATCAGATGCCCTATGTACTTTACATGACACCTTGATGACGTCATCAGATGCCCTATGTACTTTACATGACATCCTGATGACGTCATCAGATGCCCTATGTACTTTACATGACACCCTTATGACGTCATCAGATGCCCTATGTACTTTACATGACACCTTGATGACGTCATCAGATGCCCTATGTACTTTACATGACATCCTGATGACGTCATCAGATGCCCTATGTACTTTACATGACACCCTGATGACGTCATCAGACGCCCTATGTACTTTACATGACACCCTGATGGCGTCATCAGATGCCCTATGTACTTTACATGACACCCTGATGACGTCATCAGATGCCCAATGTACTTTACATGACATCCTGATGACGTCATCAGATGCCCTATGTACTTTACATGACACCCTGATGACGTCATCAGATGCCCTATGTACTTTACATGACACCCTGATGACGTCATCAGATGCCCTATGTACTTTACATGGCACCCTGATGACGTCATCAGATGCCCTATGTACTTTACATGACACCCTGATGACGTCATCAGATGCCCTATGTACTTTACATGACACCCTGATGACGACATCAGATGCCCTATGTACTTTACATGACACCCTGATGACGTCATCAGATGCCCTATGTACTTTACATGACACCCTGATGACGTCAGCAGATGCCCTATGTACTTTACATGACATCCTGATGACGTCATCAGATGCCCTATGTACTTTACATGACACCCTGATGACGTCATCAGATGCCCTATGTACTTTACATGACACCCTGATGACGTCATCAGATGCCCTATGTACTTTACGTGACACCCTTATGACGTCATCAGATGCCCTATGTACTTTTCATGACATCTTGATGACGTCATCAGATGCCCTATGTGCTTTACATGACACCCTTATGACGTCATCAGATGCCCTATGTACTTTACATGACACCCTGATGACGTCATCAGATGCCCTATGTACTTTACATGACATCCTGATGGCGTCATCAGATGCCCTATGTACTTTACATGACACCCTGATGACGTCATCAGATGCCCTATGTACTTTACATGACACCCTGATGGCGTCATCAGATGCCCTATGTACTTTACATGACACCCTGATGACGTCATCAGATGCCCTATGTACTTTACATGACATCCTGATGACGTCATCAGATGCCCTATGTACTTTTACATGACACCTGATGACGTCATCAGATGCCCTATGTACTTTACATGACACCCTTTATGACGTCATCAGATGCCCTATGTACTTTACATGACACCTTGATGACGTCATCAGATGCCCTATGTACTTTACATGACATCCTGATGACGTCATCAGATGCCCTATGTACTTTACATGACACCTGATGACGTCATCAGACGCCTATGTACTTTACATGACACCCTGATGGCGTCATCAGATGCCCTATGTACTTTACATGACACCTGATGACGTCATCAGATGCCCAATGTACTTTTACATGACATCCTGATGACGTCATCAGATGCCCTATGTACTTTACATGACACCCTGATGACGTCATCAGATGCCCTATGTACTTTACATGACACCCTGATGACGTCATCAGATGCCCTATGTACTTTACATGACACCCTGATGACGTCATCAGATGCCCTATGTACTTTACATGACACCCTGATGACGTCATCAGATGCCCTATGTACTTTACATGACACCTGATGACGACATCAGATGCCCTATGTACTTTACATGACACCCTGATGACGTCATCAGATGCCCTATGTACTTTACATGACACCTGATGACGTCATCAGATGCCCTATGTACTTTACATGACATCCTGATGACGTCATCAGATGCCCTATGTACTTTACATGACACCCTGATGACGTCATCAGATGCCCTATGTACTTTACATGACACCTGATGACGTCATCAGATGCCCTATGTACTTTACGTGATACCCTTTATGACGTCATCAGATGCCCTATGTACTTTACATGACATCTTGATGACGTCATCAGATGCCCTATGTGCTTTACATGACACCCTTATGACGTCATCAGATGCCCTATGTACTTTACATGACACCCTGATGACGTCATCAGATGCCCTATGTACTTTACATGACATCCTGATGACGTCATCAGATGCCCTATGTACTTTACATGACACCCTGATGACGTCATCAGATGCCCTATGTACTGATAGCCTGCGACCACTGGCAGTGGCTAGTGGCAGGAACGAGGAACGAGGGACGAGGGACGAGGAACGAGGAACAGGACACGAGGGACGCGTTACAAGAAAAAACGCGAATTTTAGCTAAGCTTCCGCCGATCTAACTTTGTTAATTTTCAATCGATTTGGCTCAAATTTTGTCAGCGGGTGTCTTCTATACTCTCTCACTTATATCCAGAAGGAAATCTCTAGAAAATTTGTTTTACAGGTTTTATTAACTACTTTACCAAAATCTAAGTGATCACAAGTGCCAGGCAAAACCAAACCTCTCCAGCCGCTTCGCGGCTGGAGCGATAATATTTTCGATTTCGAGATCCATAGCTGAAACGAAGAGTTGACTCAGTGGCAGAGCTGAGTTTGTTAAGAAACGGTGAGAAGAGGAAAAAATGATACTAATTGCAATACATATACTGCCTCGAAACTTGAACGTGGTGTTCTCGACCCACCCACTTCCTCTGTAGTCACAGGGAAGTGGTTGGTGCGAACACACCACATTTAAGTCTGGGACCAGGAATGTGCCGAAAAATATTTTTGGAAACAGAAAACAGAAAATCTAGTTCGACAGAAAACAGAAAAAAATCTCCAGAAATGGGCAGAAAACAGAAAACAGAAAATTCTCAAAAATCAATAAAACGTGTTCAGCGTACAATAAACGAAATTTTTCAAAACATTGAACTTTTTAAATACATTTTTCGATTGATCTATGCATCTTTCATTGTATTTGAAAAAAAAAACCTTACAGCTGGCCAGAGCAAAAAGTATAGACGCTCAAGAAATGCAGATTATGAGTGCGATGAGATGAAAAATGTTCATCGAACCTTCTTTTTCCCAGGCAATAAAAGCTCGATTACTTTATTAGAAGCTCAATACATAAGTCTGTGCAAGGAGTACGTATTGAAGTCGGAGCCAGCTTTCCGTTCCTGAGTTTACATATGACACTTATTGCGGGATAACTGCTGGTTTGAACACTGTACTACTCCTCAGAGCTGAAAGTCACGCCCGTACCGCGCGCCTGTGCCGTTAGAGTATAAATGACCAGACGTTAGATGAATAACGTTCGCTCCACCGTTGAGAGCCTCTCGTACCTCTGTGGCATCTGCCTCATAGGCTCATCATCAATTTCTTGGCTCTT
The DNA here is from genome assembly GCA_029168955.1 of Aplectana chamaeleonis. Classification (NCBI taxonomy): domain Eukaryota; kingdom Metazoa; phylum Nematoda; class Chromadorea; order Rhabditida; family Cosmocercidae; genus Aplectana; species Aplectana chamaeleonis. Next base: position 1,960,626 of record JAPDOI010000100.1, on the reverse strand, counting down.
CATCTTAACAGAATTCTGTGCCATCTGCGTTGCAGTGAACTAAAACACGTATTTAGAGTTTTGCGTGCACCCCGCTCTACTAAAGCCGGTACGCTAGGGAGCGGGTATTCGTAGAGGCTTGACTCTAAGAGAAATTCCCGCTGCGGCTGGGCGATAGTGCCGCTTTGACGCGTACAGGTACCGAAGCGGCACTATCGCGGAGCCGCGGCGGCACTACCGCGGAGCCATAGCGGGGACCCGACAGTACCGCTTCGGGTGGGCGATAACGCCACAGCGGCTTCGGGAGAGTGTCTGATATGAAGTTATTTAAGAATTATACGACAACTAGAGGGGGTCTAATTGTAAGAACAGAAATTTACACCTGCGGTCGTTACGTCCTATGTCTGATAAGTACAGAGGTTACCGCCGCTTTCGCGCATAAGGAAACACGGAATGTACCTCAAAGTTGGGTATACTAAACCGGCGAAAATTTTGTTTTACCACACAGCACAGTGCATCGTACTCCACGCGGCTTCCCCGCTACATCCTCGCGGAGCCGATGCGGTTCTAACGCGGAGCCGCTGCGGTACTATCGCGGCGATGTCGAGGCTCAAGGCACGGTAGCAGAATCGTCTGATAACGGAGCCGCTGCGGCACTATCGCGGAACTATCGCGGCACAGTCGAGGATCGCGGTACTTTCCCGGCGCTGACGCGGCAAATTTTCTCAGAGGAATGGGTTTCGTGCTTATTTGGTGGGTTGCGGGGGCCAGCCTACTTCCCAGTGAGTGCCTTCATCTCCCTACATGAATCTCTTACCAATTTAAGGATCCCAGAGGGTTGGTTGGTTTGGTTCACCTCGGCGAGGATCTAACCCCACCGTGTACAGCGAACAGCACCGTTTCCTCCCACCACGCCACACAAACCCTAATGGATAACCACTACAGCGAGAACAGTCCTGCTGCAAATAGCGGTACACGTTTTTTCTGTTTTCTGTATAATTTTGGCCTATTTTTACAGAAAACAGAAAAAAATGGTCAAAAATGGGCAGAAAACAGAAAATTCCGCACATCCCTGTTTGGGACCGTTTAGTGCGACTAATTGCTCGCTTTTAGCCGACAATGTTGTCTTAATAAGCCTCGTGCCGGCTTGTAGACCGAATACACAGAAAGGGAAGCGCGTAAGAGCAGTCCGGCTGGCTAAACGCACTGCACGCGGCGCTCCAGCGGCAACGAGAGCGCAGCGGCTTTCCGCCGCGCACGTCGCATGTAACAGTCGAATTTTCACCAGATTCTCTCATTCTGTGCGATCGATCAACGCGCCTTTCGGAGCTCTTGATTTTCCGTGAAAATTCGAAAATTGCTTTTATTGTGAGCACTGCATACAACTAGACTAATCTCACTCCACTCCTGTAGCCTCACTAGTGAAATCATATCAAGTGAGCGACAAAGAGAATCCTACGTGTACTACTTGCTACTTAACAGTAAAATTGTGAGTGGCCCTTGTCATGAGCTAGGTGTGGGTTGTCTTTCGCCAAAAATGTCGACTAATCATCCAGCCTTGTTGATCTTGATAGTGACTCCTATACAGATCACATATAGAACAGCGCTATCGGCATTCTCTGATCACCTGAGGCTTTCAAGTACTAGCTTTTAATTTAAGGGGTTTTTTCTTCCTGTAATTCTAGTGAAACGCAAGGCACATAGTAACTGGTACATATTGCATGGAACACCACACGACTGAACAAATGTTGGTGTATTCCAGCACAAAACAGATTTTGCCGTTGCCGTTTGCCGAAATTTTAATTTCCTTTGCCGCGCACCCCTGCTCAGCATATCCATTGGGCACAACACATCACAAGACAAGTAACCCAGGATCGTTAACATGTCCCAATGGCAATTTTCAATGGAAGTGTGGGTAGCAGGGTCATCAGACCACGGACATCAACGATAATTTAATAGATTGAATACTAAGGCTGAGAACAAGATTTGGAATTGAAAAAATAAACTGTTTTCCTCAGCGAACGACAAAAAAAAACAGACAAATGAGGAAAAGGGGTGTTTTTTTTTTCAGAAGGAAAAAAGATTATTTGGGAGATCAAAGAATGAACAAATCACAAAATTTCACATCAACATCACAAAAATTCAAGAATTTCGTTGCTGAAAAGTTTCTGCCTTTTTTCTGATTTTTTTTTTTTGAATTTTCCAGGGTAGAAGAAACGTGTGATGTTGAAAAATCCTATCTGGTTATGGGATGTATTGAACAATAAAGTTGCAATTTCAATCGAAACAATAGATTTTTTAATAAATACAAAAATTTTGTTTTTCAAAAATTGAGCTCAAAATTTGTTTTTCCTAAAAGAGTTTGTGAACTGATCCTCCAAAAAAATCCTGCAGCAAAGAAAGCTAACGTCATCTGGAAGGTAACATAATATTTTTTGAATTTGAAATGTTATTTTTGATTTTCCGAACTTGTTTTGGGAAGGAATAGAGCTTCCATCTAAGCAAGCAGTCTTGAAAGAAGTATGCACGACTCCTTTTTTTTTGTCAACTCAACAGAAACCTTGAAATCAAAGTGAAATCGGTTTTCAGAACATCATAAATATAAATAGATATCGATTTATTAAAATGAAGGCAGAGTACAGAACCAGCAAAATAATATTTATTAGTTTGCAAACGCCATCGGATGGACGTAAACACTTTTCCATTCCGATTTTCAAGTTGAGTAGTTTTTCATTTTGATTTTTTTCTCTTTGCATTTTCATGACTAATTTCAGGAAATATATTCACTGGATTACATTCACACGAAAGAGAGCAAGAGACTGATTCGGGGAAATTAAAGGCATCGTACGCGCTGAAAACCATGTCTCGTTTTTGAGCGTTTTTGAGTTGTTACACCCTTATAGTAACTAAAGTTAGCGAAAAGCCCCCTCGAAAACGTTAAGTTTTCAAGAAAGAACCGTTTTAAAAACCTTCTGCAAATCGTTTGAAATTCGCGCCGGCATCGACTCGGGATAGTTACGCGGATGGCGCAAGGAGCAGTTCTACAATTTGTCCATTGGCACAGCGTTGGAAACAATTCGCCGACGACTTCAATGCACTGACTGCACTGACTTGCACTGACTAACAAAAATACTCACCTGGGTCCTGCACATCGTCCTCGCTCGTTGTGTAACGAGAAATTTCCAGTCGATAATGCCACTTTCGTCCGACGGTGCGTCAGCGTACAGTGGCATGCCCTGTACTTAGCGACGCGACGTTCTGCTCAAATATTGCGAAAGTGCCAAATGACTGACGGAAGGGCCGGCCCCTTTTGACGGAATTCCTTACTTTCCACTTCCTCTATGCTCACAATGGTACGTTTTTGAGCAGCCAAGCTCGTTGTGCGTTCTCACAGGGTCCCGAGGAAGGGATTGAGCATAAAAAATGGAAAGTGGATTTCAGCGCGTACGATGCCTTTAACGTAGCGAGGACGGTTCGAAAAAAAAACATTTTCTCATTCGGATTACAAAAAAGGATTTCTCTGAAAATGTTTGAAAAGAAAAGCAACGCAATTATTGAATTTTTGTGATGTTGATGTGAAATATTGTGATTTGTTTATTCTTTGATCTCCCAAATAATCTCTTTTCCTTCTGGAAAAACACCCCCTTTCCTCCTTTCTCTGTTTTTTGTCGTTCGCTGAGGAAAACAGTGTATTTTTCAATTCCAAATCTTGCTCACAGCCTTAGTACTTAATCTATTAAATTATCGTTGATGTCCGTGATCTGATGACCCTGCTACCCACACTTCCATTGGAAATTGCCATTGGGACATGGTAACGATCCTGGGTTACTTGACTTGTTAAGTGTTGTGTCCTAAAAAATTCGGATAAATTTTCCTGGGAATTAGATGCATTCATGAGCATTTGTAAATGAAACATAGCGAAAATCTATTTTGAAAAGTTTGGAAGAAATATGGGACGAAAAATTTTACACGAACTCCTTTTTTCAATTTTATATGAATGTTCCTCTACGTTTTTGTTTGAAAATCTGATTTTGTAAATCACAGACAGTTTCTATAACAGCTGTTTCAGACATGTTAGGAATTGATCCGATCAAGAGAGGGCTTAGAAAATAGATCCGAGTTCTCACATTCTTTATTAACACTCACTTAATTTCTTCACACGAATTACATATATGTGTAAATCTATAGAAATGTTACGGTCTAACAAAACTAACGCTTACCTGAGCTTCTCAACAGCGCCTGATTTTTTACAAATTGGTGAATAAAAATGCTAATGAAGAATGTTCTAGAAAACACTCGACCGTTCTAGAAATTTCATTTGAGAGGCATTAGCAAAATAACAGACTACCGGCATGGTTTGACCTTATCGATCACATTTTGTTTTGGACTCATTGTTTCTCCCCCCCCCCCTCTTGGACTCTTTTTGCCTTTTTCCACCATTTTCATGTCTCAAATTTCAAGTAATATCTTATGTGGCTCTTTACCAACAGTTCTCGCTCAATCTCCTCGTCCCATTGCTCTTTCTCATCGACAATTCTGTTCCTCACTGAGGAGCCTCGCCAGAATTGTTTGGTAAAGTTCGTCTGCGGGTAGAGGCGAAACGAATTTTATCAACTTCTATTTCCTCAGCATCTATCTTTTCATCTTTTTCTTTTATTAGCAAAATAACACATATGTATGATTTTTTTTAAGTTTCAGTTATGCTACTCGAAGAATGAAAAGTTGTCAAGAGGCTCCCAACTTTTCTCAATATAGCATGATATGTAGTTGGATAAGTAGAAAAATATAAAATTGAGTCAAGCTATGGAGAAAATATCCGGATGATATGTATCAACACTATTACTTTTAAAAAATTATTTTTCTCCGCTTGAGGGCGTGAAAACCATGTAAACCGAAGATATTACGAATTAATATTTTGTTTCGAGGAAGACTCGAATGCGTAGACAATCTAGGTAATCAATAGGGAAGGTTTCCGTATTTCTTAGAAGTTATTCTTGAGCTCTTCGTAAATTTTTAAATTAAAATTACAATATTGATAATCGACTTCTGAGATTTATGAACAATTGTTAGGCCGCGCAACGGAAAATGAAAAGGTTCAGAGTGTTAAACAACATTAAAAGATTTTAACATTGTGCGCATAGAGTTACACACGAATTCTAAATCACTGGTATGTTGCAAAGGAATGGAGAGAGAAAGGAATTAGGGAAAGAGACTCACATTTTCATCGAATCACTTCTGCGGAAAGATGAGTAATGTATAGCATCAAATTGCAAGTTAAGAAAAGTTTCATGTTAACATGTAAACATGCAAACTTTCATGAGTTAGCAAATCAATGCATTTGGGATAAGCGTTTCTTCTACAGGACAGTCATGGGAAGGAAACAGAACTGTTGAGCAGCGTCTAGAACTTTGGAGTTTAGTGGAATACTGCTGAATAACGTGGAAAATACAAAGGAGAAGGAGCCACTCTAGAGACAATCTCGTCCGCGACGAGGGGTGGGGCCAGGCCCGCCCCACTTGCTCCGCCCACGCCAGAGCGCCTCATCGGGCGCTCTCAGTTTCTCTTGAGCCCAAAAATGCTCAAATTTCTAAGTCAGCGTGTTTAATCCCTTTCCCGTTTAAAGCGTCGATGTATGGATGTATACTAAATTGGCGACTATTTCTCGATTCTATATCCCGTGTGAGCCCGACTGGAGATAGGAGAAGTAACAAGAATGTTGTTTCTGGCCGAAGAGTCATGCTTTGACTAACATGAAACAAACGAAAAATTCTTCAGCTCTTCCAAAAATTGGAATATCTGTCTACGAAACGTCCTCTGCACAGTCATTCTTAGCTGGTTTTCACAGCTTTCCTAGAAAGTGAAGAAATGGGACGCTAATTCGAGGAAATCTGAAAAACTATAAATTTTTAAAAATTGCGATATAACTTCCAAATATCTTTTTGTACTCTGAGGTTGGGTGTTCCGAAAATATTGTTGCTCACTGTTAGAATGAGTGGGTTCTAGTTATCGAGAAAATTGCACCAACACAGGAGATGCAAAATGTCAACGGCAGGGTTTGCCTTTCGTCGGGTAGAGCGCCACCCTGGTTCGATTATAACCTCATCTAAAAACTCAGAATTGAGTGAATGGCCCAAGAGATTTCTATTTTTTGTTACAGCTGCTAATGCTATTTTCGAATTTCCAACATAACATGGGACAGAAAATGGGACCTCGTCGGGTCTAGAACTTCTTAAAAATCATCTTAAAATTTTTGGAAACCTGATGCTGTCTACCACTTTGAATTGATGCTAGGAGGAGAAATCATATTAGCTTGATACATACAAGTTCTAGTAATTGGGTAAATCGTCTCAACATCGGGGCGCAAAAGTGTCTGCGGCCAGAGTTGCCTTTGGTGACAAACAGTGCCAGCGACTTGGGCGTAATTATGCTCTCGGTTAAAGACTCGAACCTGAGCAAATATCCAACTGGACTCTATTTATGCAAAGTTTGCTTACGTTAAAAATCGATTTCTTACTTTCTAGGAGGATGAAAACGGCACATCACCACGCAACTTCTCGTATTCGTATTTTTTTCAAGACTCGATAGAACTTCCCACTCTGAAAAATTGTTGGGAAAACCTGAAACTGATATTAGCACAAATAACACTCGAATATCGTTTCTTTCTTGGAATATGATAGCATAAGTCTTTGCTGAAAAGTCAAATCCCGTAGAAAGCGCTATTCGATGTATAATATCTCACTGACTTCTTCGTTAAGTGTCCTCTAATGAATGCACGTAGCAGTACCTTGAATCTACATTCATATAGTGATGAAAAATCAGAAACAATTACATAAGAAAAGATTTTTTGCTGGCCAAAGTCTAATGAAAATGAAGAATCTGAAAAAAAGAAACTTGAAGTTTTGTTTTTGAAACATATCTTCTCTTATCAATTAGTGTTAATGATCATGAGAAAAAACAGTGAATTCCAATTTTGGTAAGAGTATCAATTTTTCGCCGGAAACGGTATTTGCAAAAAAGACGCTCGAAACCGCCGGCGGCAATGTGCACACGCGAACCGACCGAACTGTACCTGACAGGCTGTTTTTTCAGCAGCGGTGTGACAAAAGAATGTTTTCATCTTAACGGTACTTCCGAACAGCACATCGACTGATTGAAAAGATAGGCTAGCGTACTAGCTATAACGTGAGCAATATTCTTGAGGAAAACACCGGGCACAAAATCTGGCGTGACAGAAAAAGAGGATGGAATGTTAGTCAAAAACCCATACAAGGAGGCATCATCAAACCAAGGAAAAATGCTCATTTCATGATCCACGGACGGATCATAAACGGGAAAATAATCGTCTTCTTCAGTGTAGACCTCAGCAAACTTATCTGCCAACACATCAGCCTTATCTTTGTCCGAAACTGCCGCAGTGCCACATTTTTAAACCCAGGGATCCTACATGAAGTCGATAGCTTCTTCTTTGCATACTTGAAAAACCCTTTTGTGTTATTCCTGTTAACTATTTCGGTCTCCAAATTCCTATTGTACTTTTGTAAGCAGAGGTCAAATTGTCGTGAAAATTCCCGGAACTTTATTCAGTCCTCCTTTCTCGAACTACTAGCTAGCCTAAACAAACAACTTCTATGATCAAACAACACGAGGGAAGGACTGACTTCGTAGCCAGAACACGTTTCCACGGCACAAAAGAATCTATAGCATGTTGTAAAACAGTCAAAAACATTTCATATTTTTCATGAATAGAAGCAACTGTATAAAAGGAGTGCCTCCAATCCACTGACCACAAATATTCACAGGTAGCAGTAAAATCACAACCCCCAAAATGTCTACAGAACGTTGACCCAGGCTCAGAGTAGGAAACCGACATAGAGAAACTGAGGCTCGAATGATCACTGGATCCCACAGGTGGCTTAGAAGAAACATTGTTCACAAGCGAGGGATCATTTGACAAAATCAGATCAAGAATACTGTTCCCCCTTGTGGGCACATTAACAAACTGCCGCAGACCATGACTTTCCACCATATTTATGAAAGTTCGTGCGAGAGAAGATGAAGTGTCAACAGATGAGGAAGATGTACTATCAAGAGAGTTAACCCGACTGATTTCTGGGTAATTAAAATCACCAACAATGACGGAAGCGTGTTCACAAATGATTAAATCACTAATGGCATTGGAAAGCCTCTCACTAGGATCTGCTAGGCAACTAGGAGCTCTATAAACTGCAATTGGCCGCACCGTAGAACAGTTGAACACGATATCCACCGCCAGTAATTCATAGGCTACGGGAACTGACTCAGAAAAAACTTCCCTATATCCAAAACTGTTTCTGATTAGAATAATTACACCCCCACCCTGTTTTCCAACTCGGTCACAACATATCGCCTAGAAGTCACTGCACAAGCAACAAAGCAAAGTAGACAAAACCTGAGAAGAATTCAACCAAGTCTCAGAAAATACGTATAAATCGTACAAGTTTCCCAAAACTGAATCAATATGGCTCCCATTCTATATGGATCTGACAGTACTATAGGAAATAGAATTTTTTTAAAGGAAGAGGAGCCGCATTCAGTTTAAAGAACTCTTAGACTGATTGAAACCTTCGGTGGGATGCACACCCTGAGAAAGGCTGGCTGGCGACCCATGTCTCTCCGCAGAGAAACGATTGTCACAACCTCCTTTACCAGGTTGTAGATTGTCCACACCAGAAGGTATTTTAGTCCCATGACCTCGCTTCAATTCCTCTAGCGGGAGAGACTCTCTCAGAGAAAGCTTCCCGCCGTAAAAGAAGCGAAGTTTAGGAGCCCGGAATCGCCATTTTTTAGAAAACTGAGGCAGGAAGAACGATTTTGAGAAGGCGTGTTTTCCACGGCTCAGGCTTCCCTAACCTATATCCTCTGGTTCCGAGCCTGATTTACTCTGTTCCCTCGCGCGCTTATGCGGAGCGAGGCTAGAGACAGCGAGAAATTGTGGGGAGTAGGGGACGCAGCGTTCGCACGCAGACGCACGCGACGAACGGAAATAAATCACACTCGGGAACAGAGGATACACGGCTACTGGATTGCACTCAATGTTCAGAAAATGCAGAATGTTACAAACAGTTAAAAAATCATAACGTACCCGATCGGAAACAGACCAACGTTTCTTCTCAGGAAGACCACGAAGAACAATAGATCGACGACGTTCAGCTTCATGAAAGACCTCAGAGCCGTCAGAGGACGACTTTGCGACCAACGACCCACAATGTGTGCGATCGCCGCTCAGCTGACCTCCCCTGGGTTCCGAGGACTCCCCAAAAGAACTAGACTGAGTACACTGACCTTTCAAGCTAGCATTTTCGAGCTCTAGATTGTTAACCTTCTCCTCAAGCACTCGATTTCTCTCCAAAATACTGTCTATATAATTGTGGTGCGCGCGAAGCGCGCACCAGATTTGGTTTTGAACTGGCCACGCGCGCAACCCATTTTCGAAATCTAAGTTCAGGGTGAAGGTAGAAATTAGCTCTAAATTGCATTGAAAAGAGCGCAAAAATTTGCATATTATGCCCAGAAATGATTTAAAATGGTTTGCTAGGATTTGAGAAAATTTTGAAAAACCGCAAATTTCTCTGTTAATCTCTTTTTTTTTATTCAGACGGCGTTCACGATCTTGTGCTACCAGTTAAAATTGAGCGAGGGAGCTCATTTTTGGACAGGAGGCTGGAAATGGATGCAGGTCGCTCCTATTCCATTTTGAACTCGACACCTTTACTGTGAAGGGTACCTCAAAATCGTGGGTTTACATACTAAATTAGCCGTGGAGCACGAAAACTGCTTTTTTCTGCTGCGGCTGTGGAGACCGGCGTGTGTGGGTGAATTTGCAGCCAATCAACACAGGTTGTCGGAGGTAAGTACTGAACTGGTCAGAGTTCGTACTCAGGACACGTCATCGATCGATAATCAATATTATCGATTTTCGTGCTTTTTGCACAAAATGCGGCGAACATTGGTGATTGCTTCTGGGATTGGTTTTCTTGGTTGAGGAATTTTGCTCATCAGTCATTATCGATATATGCCAATCAATAATATCGATTTTTCCGCCTGTTGCACGAAATGCCGCAATGATTTTTGATTGCTGATGGCTCTAAGTCATTTGTTTGGGAATTTTTTCTCGTCATACAAGATCAAATAAGTATTAATGATCGATAATATTGTGTTCTCACATGTTGCAATGAGTGGTATTTTTTACTGTTTTGGGTCATAACTTTTGAAAATTGTACCCAAACGACAATATCGTCTGTTAGATGTTTCATCATTCCGAAATGGAAATCGTGGAGCAAAATTGAAGTCAGAAAGGGAACCTTTGGGAAAAATATGTGAAATTTCTGAAAATTTAGCTTCCTGGCAAAAGTAGCGATTTGGTAATGTCATTAAGAAGTCAAAAAAAAATTTCAAAAGTATCTTGAAATATCTTTAAAAAGTGATTCGGCGTAAAATAGCCTTGAGTAACAAAAAAGCAGGGAAACGAAGTGAAATAACCAAAAAATACGATTTGGTGGTCGATCATTTCACAAGCTTCTCCGTTAAACTTATCAAAACAAAATCAAGCAGGATATGAAACGCAGCCTCGCGTTCACCTAGCTTGACCTATGCTTATTTCCTTATTACAGCTTCCAAAAATGGCTTAATGTTTCCGTTGCGCGCTTGATTTCGTTTTGATAAGTTTAACGGAGAAGCTTGTGAAATGATCGACCACCAAATCGTATTTTTGGTTATTTCACTTCGTTTCCCTGCTTTTTTATTACTCCATGCTATTTTACGCCAAATAACTTTTTAAAGATATTTCAAGATACTTTTGAAATTTTTTTTGACTTCTTAATGACATTGCCAAATCGCTACTTTTGCCGGGAAGCTAAATTTTCAGAAATTGTTCTTTAGTACTGCACAAATACACCAGCAGATCTTTGAGATGAACAGGCAGCGAGGAATCCTCCACGACACGATCGATCGATCAATTTCGCAACACCATCAAAATCGAACGAAGGAGACACGGCCATGATGAACCGGAAATACACTCCAGAAGACGTAAGAAACACACAATCGATCGAAACGGAATCGTCGGAAGATCTAAACATTTTACAGCGTCACGATAAGAAGAAGACGATATTGGACCCCTGCCGCGGGGTGGAAACGCAGTATAATGTCGAGTCGCACAATCGTCAGCAAAAAGAAACCACAGTTCGACGAGAGCGAAGGTAGCAGACCATATATCAGACCATATACACACGTCTAGATAGTAGGAGCAACCAGTGAATACAAGTCGAGATATAGGAAACATGGGTACAGCAAAAGAGTAGCTGGCCGACAGAGGAGAGAGCAAGCCGACCGCACGCCGCCCCGTATGACGAAAGAATGAGCTTTATTTCAAATAGTTGCCCGCGGTCAGGTTTTCTCTTTGTCTGAGGTTTTGAGGTAGCGCAAGTTCTAAGACTGTACACTCGTTTCCCCAGCTTCCAAAATTATCGATTCTTTCATTTTTTAAAAAGACTTTCCTAAGTCGCAAATAATTCCAAGTGAATCCTTTTAATTTTTTTTCTGCTTAAGCTATTCTTTCTTCGCATTCCGATTTCATAAATATGCGCAAAAATATGTATTGGAGCTGTTGCGGAAACGAAAAAGTCAATTAAAGGCACTGTACACCCTCATATATGAATTTTGAGATTTTAATGTAATTGTGTAGAAGACCCCTCCTGTATAACACGTGCCAAATGCCAGATCTCAATTTTTCCAAATAAGCGAGATATAAGCGACCACCACAGGCCCGACCTCTTTCGCTCACCACCACAGGCCCGACCCCTAAGAGATTTTCGAACTCGATAGCGACTCGATGGATGGATGATTTCCAACAAGTCGTCGTTCTTCAGTCTATTACCGGACTGTCTCCTTATTCTGGCTTTTTCTCACGCAGCGATTGCGATCGAAGAGAAATACAAGCCTGAGACAACTCGTCCACCAATTTTTCACCCTCCAAATCTAGGCATCTTTGAAGAACCATAACTCTGTTCGAAGGGGATCTTGGACGATTTCAGAGATACCACTGCGATCAGCGTGAGACTCTCTCCAAGGTAAGCATAAAATCTAAAAATCAATTTTTTGGGTGTCCTGTGCTTTTAAGCTATCAAGTCTTCATGTACCGCCTGAATGGATGAATGGAAGAGTAGATAATTTTTTAAGTCGATTGAAAAAGTCGACTTTTCATTTGAAAAGTCGATCATTCGAAAAAGTGTGATTATCGACTTATCCGAAAAAATCGATTATTTGAAAATTGGAAATTCCGGCTAAATCGAAAAGTCGATAATTCGAAAAAAATTTCAATTTGCCCAAATATAGTGCACACCTGGGGCAGAGCCAGGTGCGTATTAGCTAATGAAGTAACCTCCGACCATAAGAACAAACTAGGTAAAATGAAGGCAAAATTCGCAATGCGAAGATTCGACGTTGAAGAAACCATAGTGTCGGGGGTGAACAAACCCCAGTCCGATCTGAACCCGGGCACCCCCGGTGGTTGTTCGGAGCTCGCGGGGTGGTGTGCAGGCGGAATATCTCCGTTTTCCCCACCGGGAGTTCCGAAATTTTCGTTTTTCGCCTCCGACACTGGCAGCGGTCTCCTAAGGGAGTCGGCTGGGAGTCCTAGCCTCATCAGCTATAGGACTCCTGTTTGCCACATGTAGGAGTCCTATCTGTCTCCTGTAGGAGACTGAACCGTGTACAGCAGTTGAACGAAATCTCATTTTGGAGGGAATTCCAAATACGGCTTTGAAGGCAGTGTTCACGATGAATATCGCACTCGAGTTCGACCCAAAAATGGGATTGTTTGATCGTGAGTTAAATAATAGTGAAGAAACAGGGAAGAAAAAACGTCCAGAATAAGTCAAAATAGCGGTTTCTAAATTCAGGGCGTGGACGAGAATCATGGGCCCTGCTGATGTCGGCAAGCGCGCGCTAATCGCGAAATCTGCGCCAATCGATAATGCTAATTGCGGTAGAGTTGCTTGGCAATTTGCCACGGAAACGTGTGCGGCGCCACAAGCTCGTCCGACTGGGGGCGGACCGGGATAGGTAGGCACACTGGGAGAGCTTTCAAGGCCATTTGTATTTATTTCTGGCCAGTTGTTGTTGCCTTCTTCGACCCTATCCCCTACAACACCTGCCAACTTAGTGTTTCACACCGAGACCTCGAGAACGAGATTTATCGTGAACACTGCCTTTGAGGAAGAATCTGAGCCAAATCCTTCGGCTTTCCGTAATTACTTTTCTTGAAGCGTAAAATAGCTCACGCATGGCTACTTGTCTGCCACATTCAAAAATTGCCTTCGGGATTGAGCTCAATCATAGCTCTTTGCACCCTCGTCGCGTCTTCTTCTTCTTCTTTCTTCTTTGCAGCCACATTAAGGGTTTTGTCATAGGTTGAGGAACTGGGCGACCAGTAACGGATTCGTCCATAGGTCCATCACGGTCAGCGTGGTGGGTCTCTCCGGACATTTGAAGAGGTGTGCAGTGTCATGGCCGAGGCAGCCGCAGTCCGGGCAGACATCGGATTTGCTGCTGTCCATTTTGCTGGCGTAGGACATAAGCATGGTAGAATGACTACAGCGCAGCGATGCCGGAGTGCACCTGGCCCTTCTTCCGAGTTGAGCCTCGGATGTACAGAATTGGGGCGGCACTACCCCAATATGAGATTAATGACCGCCTTTTTCAGATGGCACCGTACGAACTCAGTATGCTCCTGGCGCAATAGACGTAGTCTTTCTTGCTGTGAGTCGTGCCATCTTTGCAGATTGACTTTCCTGGGAGCATCGGCGAATGGCTTTCTGATCTTTCTTTCTCTGACAGGGTTAAGCACTCTCCAAGAGGGGTGATTTGGTTGTTTGACAATGTTGATGAAAAATTGTTGGGCCTGGAGCTGACAGTGCTCCCTTACTGGTAATAAGCGGGTCTCAGCATGCAAGTGATCGACCGGGGAACTTCTTGCACATCCGGTGGCGATTCGAAGAACCGCATTCTGTATGCGTTGCATCTTAGTCCAAGAGGATTCCGAAACTAGATGCTGCCAAACTGGTGCGCCGTATTCTAGTGCAGGCTGGAGTATCGCTTTATACGTCGTAATAATGGTTTCTTTGCTACTACCCCATGTTGTACCGCCCAGGGCTCTAAGCACGTTAAGCTTCGCTTTAACGGTAGCCTGCTTCTGTTCCGTGTTCTTATGGAACTTGAGCGATGGATCGAGCACGAGTCCGAGAAGTTTTGGGAAGCGGGCGGCAGGCAAACGATCTCCATTCCATACGACATACGGATGTGCGCTGTGTGCAGATGGGTCTGTTGTGAGTACGGATACCGATGACTTTGACGCAGAAATCTTCAGCGTTTTGCGGTCGAAGAAGCTTTTCAGTGTGGTCAAGTACCCGTTAATCTTAGCGGCGGCCACATTTATGTCCCGATCACGACACAAGACAGTCATATCATCAGCGTAAGCGACCACCTTGATATCTTGGGGAGGGGCGGGCATATCCTCGAGGTACAGACTGAAGAGAGCAGGTGACAATACGCCGCCCTGTGGGACTCCAGCTGCAATCGGAATGCTGTTTGAGACATGATTCTGGAACATAACTCTAGCCCGTCTTCCCTTAGTGAATGCAGCTATCCAGCGCTTTTGCTATGGCGGGATTGATGACTCCAGTAAGTTGTTTGACAAGATGCCAAGATTCACTGTGTCGAAGGCCTTGGTGAGATCCAAGGCAACTGCTACAGTTCTCTGCGGCTTATAGGCGTTGAAACCATCAATTGCATAGCTAGTAATTTATAACAAAGCTGTCGTGGTGGAATGCAGTGTTATGAGTCCATGCTGAAACACCTGTCTCTTGTTGTGTTCGGCCAGGTCTTTCACGATCAGCTTTTCAGCTACTTTAGCAAAAGAAGACAACAAGCTAATGGGCCGATATCCCTTGACTGAAGCTTGGGGCTTGCCAGGCTTGGGCAGCGGAACGACGTTTGCCGTCTTCCAATTCTGCGGGATAGTACACGACTTGAACGAGGTGTTTATCACATCAGTGAGAAGCGGTAGTAGGTCAGTGGGTATCTTCTTCAAGACAGCAGGACATATCCCATCAGGACCAATAGCTCTAGAGTTCCGCATTTCCTTTATAATCTTCTCAACTTGAGTCGTAGTAAACGCTTCGGCCGTGCTCATAAGCGGGAGGCGGCACAGCTCTCTTACAGTCACTCTATTCTGCGGACCTCGTTTAGCACTGGTGATGAAAAAACTTTTCCCGAGCGCATAGGCGGCTTCCTTTCCTGATTTGAATACGCCGTTGTCGAATTCGACTGTGGAGACGGTGGCGGGTGAGCTTTTACCCGAAAGCTTCCGTGAAACCTTCCAAGTAGCTGCACTGTCCGTCTTAAAGTCCATCTGTCCGGTGAACCTCTCCCACTCTTCTTTCTTGTGTCTGTCCAAATCATTTTTGATCTTACTGTCAAGCTCAGCAACCACGGGGTCCAGATGATTAACCGCTCTCCTAGCATCTCTCATTCTAATTTTGTCGAGGATGTCTCTGTTGACATTTGGATAGAACGTCTTGACGCGACCGATAGGAATAGTCTTGCGGATTGCGTCAGATAGATGACACTCTTTCTGGTGCACGCTTCCATTCCACGGGTAATCTGCCGATAGGCGAAGCGCAACTTCACTGAACAGGGGCCAGTCTGCTCGGCCTAAATTAAGATAAGAACGTTGGCGAACACCAGAAAAGGAAGGGAGAGAATTGGATAGATCGATGTGGACAAAGACAGGAACGTGGTCACTTGGCAGAGTAGTCGAGGTAGACCATGTGCAGCAGCTAGAAAGGTTGCACGAGACAAGAGATATGTCTGGGCTAGAAGATCGGCCGTTGGCAGGGAGACGAGTGGGCTGATCATCGTTTAAAATGACCAGGTCGCACTCATCTGCCCATTCTTCGACGTCATTTCCTCTAACATCAGGACCGAGAGACGAGCAAAATGTGTGAGCGTTGAAATCACCCGCGAAAACAACTGATGATGAGAGGGAATAATCGTTAAGTTGTTTGAGAAGAGGAATGGGATTGTAGGAGGAGGGGCATGAGGTGGTAGGGAATATATATGTTGAAAAGAGAAAGGGGTGTTTTAAGAGGGAGATGGATTGGAAGGCACTCGAGAGTACCATCCGTGAGGGTGTTTGGTATGAGGTGGGAGGGGAGGGAGGATAAAACAAAGGTTGAAACTCCTCCGCCAAGAGCTGACCTTGGAGCATGGAAGGCAGTGTAGCCCGGGATATTAGGATGAGGATAGGTAGGGGATGGAGAGAGCTTGGTTTCTTGAACCATGATCACGTCTGGATGGTAAGTGCGTGCGAAGAGAGAGAGTTCAGAAAGCTTGGCACGAAGGCCGTTTAGATTGATATGCACAATGGAAAGGGGGCGATTTGAGGAAGAGGAATCAGAGTTGGTAGGTGGAGAGCATAAAACACAGCGAAAAGCTGTTATGATGCCTCACAGAGCTGAGACCCGAACAGGAGAGATGCAACCACCTTTGGCATCCGAAGCACTGGACGCTGGTATGTCTCCTGGTAACATCCTTGCCGCACGTGGCACATAGGTACTTCTGAGCGGGTTCAGGATTCCTCTCCTCGCCGGCCCTTTGCAGGAGATTCCGAAGGAGAGCTGCGGCCGGCCAGCACCTCTCCCATGACAAAAACCCTCTTTGTGGAGGGGATGACGTCGGTTTGCACGGAGGCGATCTTCTTTCCTCCACACTGCCACGGCGTGAACGTACGACATCTCGGCTCGTCGCGTCAAAGACGGAAACCCCATGATCTCCTCATTCGATTTTGGTCCTCTCTCGGACCTAGATACATGGCCATTGTCTGTCCACCCCATCCTTCTGCGCCTCGTATGCGGCGCGAGTTTTCATCGATCGTTCAACGTGTACGTCTGATTGGACGTTCTTCGGTTTAAGACGTCACATAAAATGCTTGCCTGCGTCGGCTGCGGCTGCCACAGCATAACTGACGCCCGATGTACCGCGCGCGACGCGCAATGCGGCTCTATGACCTGTAGGAGACCGCTTCTCTCTAGTTCGGTCATCCACACAACAAAACACCTCCTGTGGTTGATCACGGTGGTCGTTTTCTCCCGTAGGACACAGAGAAGTCCAAGGACGATCTGCGGCGCTTTTGCAGGATCGTCCGCGGCCGACGACCGGACGATCCTTCACCGAAGCCGCGGATGCGCCGGCAATGCGCCGCGGACCATCTTGCCAGCGCCGCGGATCGTCCTGCAGGCGCCGCGGATCGTCCTGCAGGCGCCGCGGATCGTCCTGACAGCCGCCGTGGACCGTCCTGAGAGCCGCCGCGGACAGTCCTTTTGAATATTGTTATCCAGCCCACCCCAACCGACTCATTGGCCGTGGGACAGATTTTGGCATTGGAGTACGCTTTTCGCGCTAGTATTCCATACTCCTCAGAAAGCCTCAATATCACAATTTTGCAGGATTTCTCCATCGTAAGAGCTAATTTCAAGAGTAGAACAGCTCGACTAACATGCATAACTGGTTTCGATAGTTTAGCTGTACAACTGTGACATGTATCGCTGAAGTATTGTGAAAATATTATATTTTATTGCAATCTTTTGAACATCGGTGATGTATCATTATGATTATGAACAAATGATTAATGTATGATCATGAGCTGTAAATTCTCGAAATCGAGAGCTCATATTTTATGACTCTTAAGCAACAACTTTGTAATATTAGTTTAGACTGAAGACCTGTAACACATAGTTATTGCACAATCAGTTGTTTGTGTTACCATGGGCATGCATTGCAATATGCCATCTTCTTCTTCTTCTTCTTTGCAGCCACATAGAGGGTTTTGTCTAAGGCGGAGGAACTGGGCGACCAGTAGTGGATTCGTCCATAGGTCCATTGGTGTCAGCGTGGTAGGTCTCTCCGGACAGTTGAATAAATGTGCGGTATCATGGCCGACGATACCGCAGTCCGGGCACACATCAGATTTGCTGCTGTCAATCTTGCTGACATAAGACATTAGCATTGTAGAGTGACCACAGCGTAATGATGCGAGCGTGCATCTCGCCCTTCTTCCGAGTTGAGACTCTGAGGTGCAGACGGGGGGCGGTATATCTCCTAGTATAGGATTTATGGCCACCTTCACAAGATGACACCGTACGAACTTGGTGTGCTCCTCGCGCAAAAGACGGAGTCGTTCTTGCTGTGAGTCGTGCCATCTTTGCAAATTGACTTTGTTTGGAGCATCGGCGAATGGCTTTCTTATACTTCTCTCTCTCACGGGGTTTAGCACTCTCCACGACGGGTGATTTGGTTGCTTTATAATGTTAATGCGGAATTGCTGGGCCTGGAGCTGACAGTGCTCCTTCACTGGTAATAGACGGGTCTCAGCATGCAGGTGCTCGATTGGGGAACTCCTTGCACATCCGGTGGCGATACGGAGAGCAGCATTTTGTACTCGTTGCATCTTTGTCCAGGAGGATTCTGAGACGAGATGCTGCCAAACCGGTGCGGCGTACTCCAGGGCGGGCTGCAGAATTGCCTTATACGTTGTGAGTATAGTCTCCTTGCTGCTACCCCACGAAGTGCCGCCCAGGGCCCTGAGAACGTTGAGCTTAGCTTTAACGACTGCCTGCTTCTGCTCGGTATTCTTATGAAACTTGAGTGACGGATCGAGCACAAGACCGAGCAGCTTTGGGAAGCGAGCAGCAGGCAAACGGTCTCCATCCCACACGACATCCGGATGAGCGCTGTGCTCGGATGGGTCCGTCGTGAGAACGGATACCGACGATTTGGATGCAGAGATTTTTAGCATTTTCCGGTCAAAAAAGCTTTAAGTGTGACCAGGTACTCATTGATCTTGGAGGCGGCCACATGTAAGTCCCGATCCCGACACATGATTGTTATGTCATCGGCATACGCGACGACCTTGATGTCCTGTGGAGGCTCAGGCATATCTCCGAGGTACAGATTGAAGAGGGCTGGCGATAGAACTCCGCCCTGAGGGACTCCAGCTGCCATAGGAATACTGTTGGAGACATGGTTCTGAAACATGACTCTTGCCCGCCGACCTTTAATAAAGGCCGATATCCAGCGCTTCTGCCAAGATGGTATTGACGACTCCAGAATGTTGCTTGACAGGACTCCAAGGTTAACCGTATCAAATGCCTTGGTGAGATCCAACGCAACAGCTACAGTTCTCAATGGCTTGTTAAAGTTGAACCCGTCGATAGCATAGCTGGTAATTTCTAGCAACGCCGTAGTTGTGGAATGTAGCCTCCTGAACCCATGTTGAAACAACTGCTTCTCGTTGTGCTCCGCTAGATCCTTGACAATGAGCTTTTCGGCCACCTTGGCGAAAGGTGACATCAAGCTAATGGGACGATATCCCTTTACTGATGACTGAGGTTTGCCAGGCTTGGGCAACGGGATGACGTTGGCTGTCTTCCAGTTTTGCGGAATAGTGCAAGAGCTAAACGAAGTGTTAATCATATCAACGATGAGCGGAAGGATCTCAGTCGGGAGTTTCTTCAGTACAGCAGGACAAATGCCGTCCGGACCGACAGCTTTGGAGTTCCGCATTATAGTTGTACAATTTCGAAAAAAATGTCGAACGAACGAAAATTGAAAAAAATTTCGTTCGAAAAAATTTCGAACGAACGAAAATCGAAAAAAATTTCGTTCGACGAATTTTCGAACGAACGAAAACAAACGGGAAAAATTTCGGAAAATCATTCGAATATGTTTTGAAAATTTCGTTCGTGTTCAACTATATTCCGCATGTCCTTTATAATCTTCTCTACTTGCGCCACAGTGTACGCTTCGGCCGTGCTCATGAGCGGGAGGCGGCACAGCTCTCTTTCTGTCACTCTATTCTGCGGACCTCGCCTTGTGCTCGTGACAAAGAAACTTTTACCGAGAGAGTAGGCGGCTTCCTTTCCTGACTTGAAAACGTTATTACCGAACTCAATAGTGGAGATGGTGGCTGGCGAGCTCTTTCCCGATAGTTTCCGAAGAACCTTCCAAGTAGCTCCACTGTCCGTCTTGAAATTCAACTGTTCTGTGAATTTTTCCCACTGTTCTTTTTTGTGCTGGTCGAGATCTTTTCTGATCTCACCATCCAGCTGAGTGACGACAGGGTCTAGATGGTCAACTGCTCTTCTGGCATCTCTAGTCCTGATTTTCTGAAGAATTTCTCTGGTGACGTTTGGATAGAACGTCTTAACTAGGCCTACAGGGATAGCCGCCTTCATGGCCCTGCGAATTGCATCAGATAAGTGATGCTCCTTCTGGTGCACATTGCCATTCCACGGGTAATCTGCCGCTAGGCGTAGCGCAACCTCACTGAACAGGCACCAGTCTGCTTGGCCTAAATTGAGATAAGAACGTTGACGAACACCAGAATAAGGAGCAAGAGAATTTGAGAGATCGATGTGCACAAAGACGGGAACATGATCACTAGACAATGTTGTTGAGGTAGACCATGAGCAAGCGTTGGAAAGGTTGGACGAGATAAAAGTTATGTCTGGGCTAGAAGATCGGCCGTTGGCAGGGAGACGAGTGGGCTGATCATCGTTTAAGATGACCAGGTCGCACTCCTCAGCCCATTCTTCGACTTCTTCTCCTCTAGCATCAGAACCAAGGGACGAGCAGAAGGTGTGGGCATTAAAGTCGCCCGCGAAAACAACTGATGATGAGAGGGAATAATCGTTGAGTTGTTTGAGAAGAGGAATGGGATTGTAGGAGGAGGGGCATGAGGTGGTAGGGGGAATATATATGTTGAAAAGAGAAAGGGGTGTTTTAAGAGGGAGATGGATTGGAAGGTACTGAGAGTACCATCCGTGGGGTGTTTGGTATGAGGTGGGAGGGGAGAGAGGATAAAACAAAGGTTGAAACTCCTCCGCCAAGAGCTGACCTTGGAGCATGGAAGGCAGCGTAGCCCGGGATATTAGGATGAGGATAGGTAGGGGATGGAGAGAGCTTGGTTTCTTGAACCATGATCACGTCTGGATGGTAAGTACGTGCGAAGAGAGAGAGCTCAGAAAGTTTAGTACGAAGGCCGTTGAGATTGATATGTACAATGGAAAGGGGGCGATTTGAGGAAGAGGAATCAGAGTTGGTAGGTGAAGAGCATATAACACAGCGAAAAGAAGAGTTATGATGCCTCACAGAACTGAGACCCGAACAGGAGAGATGCACCCACCTTTGGCATCCGGAGCACTGGACGCTGGTATGTCTCCTGGTAACACCCTTGCCGCACGTGGCGCATAGGTACTTCTGAGCGGGTCCAGGATTCCTCTCCACGCCGGCTCTTTGCAGGAGAATCCGAAGGAGAGCTGCGGCCGGCCAGCACCTCTCCCATGACAAAAACCCTCTTCGCGGAGGGGGTGACGTCGGTTTGCATAGAGGTGATCTTCTTTCCTCCACACTGCCACGGCGTGAACGTACCGTTCAACTCCGCAATGCCGTTCAGTCCGCAAAGTGCACGCTCACTGGAAAAGCGTGCTGCGGCGCGGTTGTGTGTATTCTCAGACAGGGATGTGGGATCACCCGGACCGTTTTAGACTTTGGTGCCAGGGTGGTCCCACAGCCCGGGTGATCCCACATCACTGTCTGAGGTTACTCGCAGCCGCGCCGCAGCACTCTCGCAATCAGCGTGCACTTTGTGGACTGAACGGCATTGCGGAGATGAATTGTACGACATCTCGGCAGCGCAATATGCCATAAACTGAACAAGTCTACGAATGCACATCGAAACCAGTTCTACATGTGAATTGAGCTGTTCTACCTCTGAAAATAAGTCGTACGGTAGAGCAACCCTGCGAAATTGTGATACTGATGCTTTCTGAGGAGATAAGAAAGCTAGCGCGAAGAGCGTGCAACAATGCCGAAATCTGTCTCACGGCCAATGAGTCGATTGGGGGTGGGCGAACTGACTGTTTCCATCTAATTGGGAGTGGTGCTCTACTAGAATATCCCACTCGATGGAAACAGAGTTCATGTACTGTGCTTCCCTGCGTCAAATTCCACTCCTCTGCGTCAAATTCCCCTCCGCAATTGCGTATTGAGACGCTTCGCGGCCGCACGCGCTCGAGCCGGACGATATTCCGGCGCCGTAGCCGATAAGCTGATTGTAGGTGTTTTTTTCATTTTCTTCAATTTTCTTGGCTTCTGTGACCAAACCCGTCCTTCTGTGTTTCTTCACATATTAAAGTATTATATCTACATGCACACCAATTGTATCCTTCCAGATGGCTCCGCAACAACTTCTAGGGGAGGTAATTTTTCATTTTCACGTTTATTTTTGTAATTCTCTTTTTGTTTTCCTTCCTTACATTCCAGTGATTTATATGATTGTTTGGTTTTCTAGGGTAGATCTGGTTTCATGCCGAAATCGATCAAAGTCGGTATCAAACCGGAACTATTCTTGAAAAAAAAACATGAGGAGAATTACCAAACCAAACATTCATGAAAATTATTTGAATGAGAAAAAAACAAAATCAGAAGAGAATCTCAAAAATGAACGAGAATATGAAAATTTACTTACCATCGGGAATTTTTTCTGCCCTAGAAGTTGTTGCGATGGCATCTAGAAAGAATAATTAGCGTGCATGTAGATATAACGGTTTGAAGAAGTTACAAATACGATAAATTCGAAGTCAGCGGCTGGAAAATTGTCTAAGACTGCGGGGAATGAGGTGGTGGAGTATTTCAATCCAAAAACAACTCAAAAATATATGTGGCTGCTTTTCATCGATCAGTATTGAGATGGTGGATTGGCGGTGCGCCCCGGAGCCACCCCCTCGAGAACAAACAGCGCCGCGGATCGGCCGTTTGACCGTCCCACTATCAATCGTGCCGCGGATCAGCCGCCAAGCGCCGCGGACCGTCCGGAAAGCTCATCTGCCGCCGCGGACGAGCCGTGAGTTTGTCTGAGGAGACCGCCGCCAGTGTCGGAGGCGAAAATTTTCGCAGTCGTCAATTGGCGGCACTCTTCCGTGAATGCACACACGATCCTACAATGCCGTCATTTAACTCTTGTCATGTTACGGGGCACTTACCACCCGACCGAGCGGCGGCTGCTGCGAAACGGTATCGAGCGCGACTGGCGCCCTCGTCGTCTAGTGTCTCTGCAGAGATAGAGTGGAAGGCTGCCAGCTGCTGGCGCCGGCTCTATCTCGTCATGCCGTTCAAGGGGAAGCTCAAACGATGGCTGGAACTGTGAGGACGGTGTCGAATGACACTTCTTGAGTTATGGAGTGATTGACAAGGGGAATACAGTAAAGGGAAAGTGAATAAAGCAGTAAGTATAAGGAACAACTGAATTTTAACGTATTTTGCTGTTTGTGAATTTTTACGGAGTCAGGCACCTGTCTTCTTTAATTTGCAGTTAGAAAAAATGTTTTGTGGTGATAAACACAGAGGAAACTGAAATATTATTCCAGAGAAAAAGAAAAATTATTCAATAGATGTTCAAGAGACACGTCTTCCAAGCACAGTGAGTATCAAAGTTCTTTTACCCCTGATCGTTACATATTCGACACGAAAATCGTCGGATAACTGCAAAAACCGCTTCCTCTCGTCACCACCAATTTTCTGTTCCAACAAAATATTGGTTTTTAATTGAGATCTATTGCAGCAATCGTACGATACCAGTTTTGTAACAAAATTATTTTTGAGTGTTTGGAAATTTCAATTTATTCGAGGTTATTCCACGCGAAATTGAAAAATATGCATTAATTTACGATTTCCCATCAATCTTTAACTGAATTGAAAATAAATGCTTATGTCCTATTGTTACTCAAACGCATTTGTAAATGCTTTTCTGGATACAAATAAGACGGTTCCGAGGATATCCGGAATTTGACGGAATGATTGTACACTGGCCACCTGCAGAGGAAAAAAAAAGACATCCGCATTCACACTGACACTACTTTTATGGCACCACCGTTCCATTTCATTTATTTTTTATTCTTCGCTGCTCTATTCATCTCTCTTTTCACTGCTTTGCTGGTTATATCCTCCCTATACATTTTTTCATTGCTGGTTTCTTCAACCTCTTTATCCTCATCTTCTCCTTTTTTCTCCTCCTCCTCTCCGTCATTCTCCCTTTTGGGGTTTTTCCTTTTCTACTACATCTTTTTCTTCGCATTCTTCTTCGTCTTCCTCTTTTTCTGTTCTTCTTCTCCTTCCTGATTTTTCTTTTTGCTTTCACTTGTTATGTCTGTCCTTTTTCTTGATTTTCTTTTCTCTAGCTCAGTCATTTCACTTATTGTTAGATGACAGTATAGAGGATTTTTTTCAGTTCCATGATACAGATATAATTTAACGTTCAAAGTCAAGAACGAAGGGATAAAGAAAATATGTAGAAGTCATAGGAAAGAGAGGAGAAAACGGAAAAGAGAGCCTCGCAAGAGAGGAAAAGAAAGAAAGATAGAGAAAAGGAGTAGACACGATAAAGAAGTTGAAAGCAAAAAAAGATGCAGTAGAGAGAGCAGATAAGTGGGAAAAAGAGGAAAACGAAAAATTCAAGTGAAATGACGAAAAGAGGATGAAAGGGGTAAAGACGAAGAAAAAGAGGAAGTGACGGAGGAAAAAACGGAGATGAAGAAAAGAAGATTAAAAGGAAGTCGAATAGAAGAATAGGAAGAAGACGGAGAAAAAAGATGATGACGGAGCAGAGAAGGAAGAGGAAGTAACGAGAGGAAAGTGAAGGAAAGAACACTAAGGGAAAGAAAGAAAGAAAGAGAGCAAGAAAGAAAGAAAGAAAGAAAGAAAGAAAGAAAGAAAGAAAGAAAGAAAGAAAGAAAGAAAGAAAGAAAGAAAGAAAGAAAGAAAGAAAGAAAAAAAGAAGAAAATGATGAAACGAAAAAAGAAGAGAAAAGGCAACACGAGAAACAAGGGAAAAGAAATCGAATTTATCCAATAATGGGTAAAGATGAAGAAAAAAATAAGAAGAAGAATCCCGTTTTTCATTATCAAATAAGGTTGAAGATGAAGAAGAAACTTTCGTTGAACCTGAATGTTCATCGTGTTCTAACCTTGCTTCAGCCCATCGAAGTCAGATGCTATCTCCATTTATGTACTATGTATGAATACTGGTTTGGATTTATGCCCACATACTAGAGTTGCTTAAATTTAGACCAAACTTTTTTTTGTTTTAACATCGTCATCAATTTCCTGAATCACTTCTTCTTCTTTTCCTTTCCCCTCTTCCTTTCTTTCTCCACATTTTCTTTTTTTTCTCCTTCCTTTTCTTCAACATCTCCCTTTCCGTTACTCATCCTTTCATTCAACCCCTTCATCTTCTTCCTCTTTTCCTCTTCTGTTTCAGTCGTTTTTCCTCATCTTTTTCTTTCTTTCAGTTTTCCTTCTCTTTCGTCAACCTTTTTCGTCTTCATCTTATTCTTTACTCTTCTTCTTCTTCCTGCTCATCCCTTCTTTTTTTGGTCCCATTATTTTTCTCTTATTTTCCCTTTTCAGGCCTTTTTCCCCCAATTATGTAATTTCGCATGAGACATTAGAGAGGAGACATTACTTTTATGAAAATAAATTAACATCTCGTGATAGTTTAAACGAGGGGGGGGTGAAATTCCTTTGAGATTTTGGTTTGAAGAGGTATTGCAATACGATTTTATTACTGTGCTTCTCTGGGACCAATTCCGGTCCGCAAATGCGTCTCGACACGCTTTGCGGCCGCACGCGCTCGAGTCAGTCGGGTTTCCAGCGCCAAAGCCGACTCGATGTGGTTTTTTTATACCATTTTCTTCAATTTTTCTTAGTTTCCAGTTTTCAAAACCCACCTAGAGTCAGCAGATCGGCGGCTGCGGCGCTGGAAGCTCTTCCGACTCGGGAGCGTGCGGCCGCAGCGTGTCGAGACGCAATCGCGGACCGGAACTTGGCCCAGATAAGCACAGTACATGGAAGGACCCCAAACAAAAAAAATTGGGAGACAATGGAGATTTAAAAAAGTCAAAATAAATAAGCATAAAACTATATTTACCGATGATTTGAAACGACTAAAATCTCAGCGAGGAGCAACCTAGTTGCTATGGATATGAGTTGCTTGAGAATAGACGCCAAAAGAATTCGTATCTAATATTATTTCATTTTGCAAATAAATGAAAATTGCAAGTATTTACTATTTTACATACACATTTTTGGCGCATGGCTAATTTTTTTAGCGTGGAAGTCTCGCTTCACGTTTATGATATAAGCATTAGGTTCATGGCATGAATACTTAATTAAAATGTAAATGTTGTCAATTCAATCGATCAAAACGACCGTATCACTATCTGAATGAATAAATCGATTCGAATATTATAATCTTCGAAATGCGTGGAAGAGAGAAGTTTTTAGCCACGCTACGAGGGGAGGAAGTATCAAAAATACCTTCCGGGAGACGCTGTAAACTCCTAAGTAGAAAGGAACATCGGGATCTCTTCTCTGTAGATCGAAACTCAGAATAACTAAGCCATTCGACCAACATGGTGTTTTCAAAAAGTTACACGTATTCTAGGGACATTTTAAAACACTTCCTTCAAGAAAATTCAAGAATTAATTTGAAAAACTATGCGAAGTACTGGCCAGTGGATCCACCTAGCCAGGGGAACGCAATGGCCTCAATTGCTCACGTGATATTCAGAACAATTACGAAATTCTCTATCAAAGTCGCTGTCTCATCTTTGTATTGTACCCATCACACAGAGGAGCGGCTGGCGGCGGGCTCGTTCGGCAGCCGGGCCGCTGACCACTCTCCGTCTCTGCGCGCTGACTCTCTTTCTCTGCCGCTGCACTCATCGCGCGAGAGAGAGGCCGTCGCGCCGCCGTGGGGTGGTAAGTGACCGAAGACGTCTTGTCATCATCAATTTTTGATTGGACGTCTCTTATCGTCTCTTATGGCCTGTAGTTTCTTTCCTTGTTTTTAGCAAAGAAATGTATTCGAGAGCTCTTCTAGAGTGGTTTTAGGGACCTTTTTCCCTAGTAAGTGTTGCGCTCAGTGAGAATTAAGGACGTAATTGTGTTAATGATTTCGTTGTTCGTTTGAATTGCACGAAACTATATTTTATATTTACATGCATTGTATTAGATAATTAAGATGTTATGCATGTGTTCTTAGATATGTTTTTGCTGCTGGATGGTAGTCTGTTAGAGTATTCGCTAGCTGAAAAGTATTTTCAATTCGTTTGTAACTACTATTTCTTTCTATATTCATTTATTACCCGAGAAATCCGTGTGAACGAGAACTCGTAACGAAAATGGACCACAAACTGTAAGGAGGGGTAACCAGGGACAACATTATAGAACAATAAATAACGATTTCAAAACGATCGACCCCATAAGGAGCTTTCAGAGTGGCGTCGCAGAGAAACTCGCCGTAGCAGAGATTATACGAAAGATGGGGAGTGCTACGCAATGCTGCGTAGCACTCTCCATCTTTTCTACAATCTCAGCGACAGCGAGTTTCACAGCGACGTCACTCTGAAAGACCCTATAGAAGGATAAGATTCTGCACATATCGCCCTTGGGACAACATAACTTTCATTTGATAGTACGATCTTTCAAGATTATCATATGTCACATGTTTTCCCAAGGACCACTTTCCATCGTGTCACTCGAAGGGGCTGGAACATTCATGCTTGCGGGATGGATTTGTTCAGATTCTGTCATCTTGGGTAGTTTTCAGTGCTTCAAACTTCGTGTGCTGTGTTTAAGTTTGGGGAGGTTGAATGCCGGTGTACCATATTCAAGTGGCCCTACGTAAGCAGTATAAATTACTGCTTACGTAAGGCTACTTGAATATGGTACACCGGTAGTCAACCTCCCCAAACAAGGATGCAAATTCGATGCATCTATGTTATCGTATACGGCACCGAGTTTGCGCCAACCAATAGGGAACGCAAAGTGTCACTAGGAATCATGTCGACTTCAAGTTCTAAGGGATTGCACGTACAGTTAGATACAGTTAGGTCCGTGGCTTATTTCCTCAAGAAAAAAACAATTGAATCTCACCCGCGGCTGGCGCGGGCTGTTTAAATCTCACCAGCGGCTGGCGGCTTGGTATTTCCCTGAATTCTAATGGTAAGACGATCAGCTGCGCTCTTCCCTCGGCTTGAGTCGATTAGCACGCGACCACCGCCTCAGCCGGGGGTGAGATTTTCATGTTTTTTCTTGAGGAAACAAGCCACGGACCTAACTATAGACAGATATCTGCAAATGTTGTTCATAGCAAATGTTACTTTTTTTTCTCATTGTACTGATGGCGCTGGGAGGCGCATCATGGCGTAGCAGCAAGGACATTATCCTAACCACATATAAGGCTATATTGCGACCCGCCCTCAAGTACGGGGCTCCGGTTTGGCAGCATACGGTATCGCACTCGTCCTGGACCAAATTGCAGCGTTAGCAAAACGCTGCTCTTCAGATTGCCACCGGATGAGCTAGGAGCTCGTCAATCGAATATTTGCATGCCGAGTCCCGAGTACTATCAGTAAAGGAGTCAACTCCAGGCCCAGCAGTGGCATATAAATATCATCAAGCAGCCCAACCATCCGTCTAGGAGAGTACTTGATCCAGTCAGAGAGAGAGAAGGCTGTTAGAAAATCATTTGCCGACGCTCCAAGCAAAGTCAATCTGCAGAGATGGCACGACTCACAACAAGAGCGCCTCCGCCTGTTGAGGCATCTTTCATAGTCCTCACCGCAAGAGCGGCCCTCGCGTGACGCGCGGGAAGCGCGGTGGACTATGAAAGTTCTTACCGCGCGGTGAGAACTTTTATAGTCCACCAGCACCGCCATAGCGGCACCACCCAAACCGCCATGGTGGTTTCACCGTTTGAATCAATTCGCGCTACTCAGTGTTAGTTCACTCCAACATAAATAAGCCTAGGAATATTCTACGCTAGCACACGCAAATGCAAGACGGATTCCTATGCATTTCCTATGTTACAGTTGAGGCCCAAATTTAACTCACACCGCCATGGCGGTGTCGCCGGAGATTTCATAGTTGCTTAACGCTCGTCCCGCGCGCGGTGAAAGGTTTCATAGTCCAACGCTCGTCCCGCGCGTTACGCGCGGGTCGCGCTTGTGGTGAGGACTATGAAAGATGCCTAAGCGAAGAACTTACCCAGTTCGAGGGCATTTTGACAAGATGGCTATCAATCCTATTATAGGTGCGATGCCGCCTCGGGTTTGCGAATCCGAGTCTCAACTCGGTAGGAGAGCCAGATGCACCCACGCCTCGCTGCGCTGTGGTCACTCTACCATGTTAATGTCCTATGTAAATAGGTTCGATAGTAGCATACCCGACGCATGCCCGGACTGTGGTGGTCCCGGCCACAATACTGAGCGCTCATTCAATTGTACGAAAAGACCTATGACGTTAACTGCAATGGACCGAGGGACGAATCCAACTTCGGTCGCCCGGTGTCTGAGCCTATGATAATGCACTCTGCATGGCTGCAAAGAAGAAGAAGTTTGCTGTTCGGCTACTAGATTCTTCTTCTTCTTCTTCTGCAGCCTCAAAGTGGTTTTTGTCATAGGTTGAGGAACTGGGGGGCCTTCACAGGATTCGTCCAGAGGTCCATTGTTGTTACTAGATTCTCCGATGATCCTCCTTCTCTCATGGCTATTGCCGAACAACTGTGGCAAGAATAGCAGCAGAAGTGGCCATGGAAGACGGGATCTTTGGGGAGGTAGCCGAACAACTACGAGGCTTACGTTGCTTTTATGTTCGGCTACAAGCGGGACATTGTCTGAGAATAATAGGTTACTGCTGTAGAAAGGTGCAGATCTCAGTTTTGTAAGCATCTAGATAGATCATGATATCGTCCGCAATTGCACTCAAACCGGCGTATCAGGAAAACAAGACTGTCGATTCCATAAGTACTTAGTTATGTTAAAAAGGATCGGAGGCAGACCCCCCCCCTCTGCGGATTTGTTCGAGGTTGAATACCACCCATTAGGAGTTTTTACAACAACTTCATGGGGAACCTTGTCAAATGCTGGTGCTATCTCAGCGGGGGGGGGGCGCACTGTGGTATCGCACTTGGCCACACTCATTTTTTCGTGCCGCAACGACCATCCTGATTTTGACAGGGGAGGGAATCCCTGGGTAGGTGCTCAAATTCAGTGCGGTCCGGTAAAATACGCGTGGCCAAGTGCATCACGCCATAGTGCCTTCCACAAGCCTCTCAAACACACCGGTCAACGCTACGTGGTTACGGTAACGTGGCGTGTTGCAGTGGAGTGTACCGAGGTGTACGGACGTCGCGCGCGGCGTTGCGGCTAGTCGCTCGGGGCTATCATTGGATTCCCTAGTGTTCCGGCCGTTTACAACTCCCTGACGCATTGGTGGGGAGGTTCCCATGAAGAATATACCTGCATAGTTCGTTACCAGTCGGTTTAGAGGAGAACGGAGGGGATTTCCAAACATTTCTCCATGATTGGCGGGGGTAAAATTTTATGTGATGCTTTTCAGCTGTGATGAAACAATTGGTATCAAGAGTGTATTTACTTCTGACGACTTTTTCAATCCTACTGCCTATGAAATAACCGATGCGGGAAACGTGCTCTAATAACAGCGCCGCCCATACACCTTTGTACACTCTAGTGCAGCACGCCACGCTACCGTAACCACGAAGCGTTGACCGGTGTGTTAGAGAGGCTTGTAGTGCCTACCCCTCCGCTGCGATAGCAGCCAAAGGCTTTAGTAAAATCAAAATAGAGAACGTTTGCACTTTCACTTACTCCTGCGTAGTCTGTTTTTCTTCTTTACTATGTTTCTGTATGACTTCCGTTCGTTTGTTTCTGTTCTCATACTACTTGGAGTTGGTGAATTTACTCTACACGAAGTTGATGAACCATTTAGACATATATGACGGGCGTGGAAGCTGTGTCAAACACAGAGACTGTGGAGGTTGCCGATCAAAATGTGAAGGATCTGATTATCCAAGCAGCAGGTATTCTTTAATCACCTTGTGAAAGGCACATGAGTCCAATAAAGGCTGTCAGAGTACTTTTGTGATTCTTTTCCGTGCAGGTTTGATAAATGTTGAAACTGGTTCATTAGTGACCTGACGTTTCGAACAAATCGAACAAAACAGCAAAGGCTGTCAGAGTGTTATCAAATAGTCTGAGACATTTTTAAAGAGTTCTTTGGTTTGTGTAGTTCAAGTAGGAAACCGCGACGCTGCTTGACGGGAAAATTTCCGCGCGGCAAAAAAGGGGAGATGACTATTGATAGAATGATTTTGCGCCCATTGTTGAAAGCGGCTTCCTCTTCTTCTTCTTTGCAACCACTGAGAGGGTTTTGTCACAAGTTGAGGAACTGGGCGACCAGCACTGGACTCGTCTATAAGTATATTGTACTGAGCGTTGTTGGCTTCTTCGGACAATCAAATAGGTGGTTGGTGTCGTGGCCTTGGTTTCCACAGTCCGGGCACACGTCAGGCTGGCTGTGGTCGATCCTGTGCAGGTAAGACATTAGCAATGGAGAATGTCCGCGCGTAACGAAGCGAGGATACACCTGGCGCGCCTACCGAGCTCGGACTCGGTATGAGACGACCCCTTTCTTGATTCGAGTCGGTTCATCTCTGTACATTCAGTTTGTTCGGAGCATCGGTAAACGGCACTCTGGTCGATCTCTCTCTTACGGGATTTAATAGTCTTCTCGACGGATGATTAGGCTGCTTAAAGGCAGCATACACGCTCGTAAACGTGATTGAGATAACTACGGAAATAGAATGGTATGGCTCAGAACACAACGCCTACGAGTTTTGAATCCTCCAAAACGGTCCACAATGACGCTACACGAGCGAGGAGTTGGCGCCCCCCCCCTGTATCTGCCCGCCCCTGTATTTGCGTCCTCCTCCAAAACAGGGTACTGGGAAATTCCCACCATCGGCGACGTTTGTGGTTTACCTATTGTACCTATTCTACTAACCACAAACGTCGCCGATGGTGGGAATGGCCGAGCACCCCTGTTTTCGAGGAGGACGCAAATACAGGGGCGGGGAAAACTTCTCACTCGTGTAGCGTCATTGTGGGTCGTTTTCGAAGCTTCAAAAACCATAGGCGTTGTAATCTGAGCCATACCATTCTATTTCCGTAGTTATCTCAATCATGTTTAAGAGCGTGTATGCTTCCTTTGAGTACATTAATGAACATCTGCTGAGCCCATAGCTGACAATGTTCTTTCACTGCCAAGATGCGGGCTTCGGTGTGAAGGTGCTCAATCGGTGAGCCTGTGGCGATTGGAAGTGCAGCATTGTGACCTCGCTGCATCTTAGTGCAGGAACTGTCCGACACGATGTGCTGCCAGACAGGTGCAGCATGCTCCAATGCAGGCTGCAAAATGGCTCGATATGTCGTCAAGATTGTCTCTCTGCTGCAACCCCAGGACGTTCCTCCTGGAGCTCTCAACACGTTGAGCTTTGCCTTGATAATTGCTTGCTTCTGTTCAGCATTTTTGTGAAACTTCAGCGATTGGTCCAAAACGAGGCCCAGCAGTTTAGAAAATCTCGCTGTAGGGAAAAGGTCACCATCCCCTTTGACAACAGGCTGGGCGCTATTCCTTTGGGTCAGATGTGAATACCAAGACAGAAGACTTTGAGCGGCTTCCTATCTGAGCGACACGAAAGATGCATGTAGTTCAATTGTTGTATTGTTAGCCATTGTTGCTGTGTGATTTCATCACGTTGTTTCAGACCCGCCGAGCGCTCCAGTGGATGACGTGCAGAGACAGAATGAATTGACGGAGGCACAACTCAACCAGATTGAACAGGAAGTGGGTCTTCTGTTTTCTTGCTGCTTTCAGTTTTTCTGCAAGAGAAAATGGCATTTTCGGAGTAGCTGGTGACTTTCAACGCGAAACGAAATGCTTAAATGGCGGATTAGCCTTCACAGATGTTCGGGTGCGTGATGGGTGGTACGCCGCGCTCGACGAGGACACGCAAGCGTGCTGCGTCGCGGCGTACCACCATCACCTGTCATGGAGTCAACACAAATAAAGTGACTGCATTCTACTTTAAAGGCAGCATACACGCTCGTAAATGTGGTTGGAATAACAATGCGAATCGAACCGTATGGCCTACAACATAATGCCTACGCATTTTGAAACTTCAAAAACGACCCATAATGCCGTTACAGGAGTAGCAAGTTTGGCCCCGTCCGTATTTTCACACCCCTGTATTTGACCTTTTCCTCCAACGCAGGGTTGCTGGGTTATCATCGCCGTCAGTGACTTGTGTGGTTCACTTGTTAGGCCATCCACGAACAGTACCGACGGTGAAGATGACCCAGCAACCTTGCGTTGCAGGAAAAGGCCAAATACAGGGGGCGTGAAAATACGGGCGCGGCCAAACTTGACACTCATGTAACGGCATTGTGGATGAGATTCCATGTTTGGCTGTCTTGAAACCTGGGCATGAGTTGAACGTACTTTTGTGATTCTTTGCCGTGCAGGTTTGATAAACGGTGAAACTGGTTTATTAGTGGCCTGACGTTTCGAACAAATCGTCGTTTTTCGAAGGCCTGAAACTGCTAAAAACTTTAGTGACCTGTGAGTTGCTCCATCAAGCGCTTCTCCCTCTACGACAAGTTCAACAAGCCCCAAAAACTTGAGTAAGCCACCGAAATCAGCACAGAAACCCACCCACGCCAGTTCCGCCAACGACGAGCTCCCGTATCGACCAGATAGACCGCAAGCCAGGAGACAAGTGAACCCGCCTGGTCATACACGGCTGATCGTGCTATAGCTGGCACAGCGGTATGAATGGTAGGAAGTCACTAGTAATGGAAATGCACTCATTTCTATTATTGAGTCTGGGGGAGCGGGACATGATATAGAAGGCCTCCAGTGCTTTCCTCGCTCCAATATCCTCCTCACGACTTAGAATCGTGCATTTGATGTCAAAATCAACTCCACCATGCTCTTCTTGCCTGTGTTTTCCAAGGGGAGTTAATGTATTCTTGCACCGCTTTCCTGCTAGGTGCTCCTTGACACGAATGTTCAGCATTCCTCCCGTTTCTATGTAGATCTCGCAGCAGGACGTGCACTGAAGCTGGTAGATGACACCGCTCAATAAGCAATCGCCTTCTGCTCCGTTTGGACATACTGTGCAATTTTCCGTGTCGCAAGTGCGGTCGTAGAGCCGGTTGCGTACAAGTTGCCGCTTTATGTTGTCCCGAGGGATGTTTATGAGAGCCACATCATCGCTGAGGTCCGCACGCGCAATACATTGCCGTATAGCTGCACTCACTCTGTCGGAAAAGAACGGTAGCTGCAGAGGCACTTTGTTGTCAATTCGATTCGGGAGCCTCACTCTTCTGCCACGGTCCCGTCGCTGCGCAGTATATCCATTCAGACGAGTAATAGCACCAGCCAGTCTGCGCGAATGGAGGCTTCATAGTCTCATGGTAGTTTTGGGTGTTGCCCCCTATTTTGAAATTTTCTCCTTTTTCATTGGTATTATTTTTCTATTGATTATTTTGATGATTTCGTCAAATTTCATCTCATGCATTTCCTCGTGTACATAAATAGTGAGTGGCTCAGGTGTTCTCCTTAAACCGTTGAGTTATACGACGCAGTCTGTATTCAGGCGTCTGGTTGATACAAGATATGAGAGATCTCAAGGTGTGACGACACCTCCGGGATTTCCCTGATAGCGGCCCCCCACATAGTCCCTGGTAGACAATGGTAGGTCATGGCGTAGGCGTAGGAGGCCACGCCCTCTTATAGCGCGCATTCCCCTAGGTGGGTTGATAGGAAGGCCGTAGGGTCTAAAATAATATTAACCGCAAGGCAGAAGGTGTTGAGCATAGAGCGCGTGTAAGACCTTCCTGTTGGACCATGTAGTCGTCATCGGGTCACCGTCCACCTCCGCCACCCGGTGAACCACCGTGCGTGTGTGGTGTGAGGTAGGCGGCGGCACGACACTATGCAAGGCCTGGCTGCGAAAATTGCGCCGCAATGAAAGGGAATAGAGGGCAGGCACGAAGCTGCGTAGCCGCTCTCTAGCTTTCATCGTGGCGGCGCGACTTTCGCCGCTCGACTATGCAGAGGCCTTTATACGTAACAGCTGGTAGATCTACAGAGTAGGTCTACTCGGTCACCGGTTGAACCAAGTGAGTGCATTTTACAGATTGAGGAGTTTTCTCTGGCATTTTTCTGGGGTATCATGCATGAACGCAGCGAAGAAGGTCAGGGAGCCGCTCTGCGTCCAATGCGTGCAGCGTCGAGCCATGGGACGGCCCCGAAGGGCATGGCGTAAATTGGTGTTCCGCGGACGTAAATGCACCCTCTACAGCAAACCTTACGCTAAGCGCCATTTTTTTCTCATCCCAGTCGGCCTCTGGCATTTTTGTCATCTAATGCATCTCAATAATTGGAAGCAAACGCGACTGGGATGGCGGAAAATGCGCGCGTAGAGTTTGAGGTGGAAAGTGCATTTACGTCCGCGATACCTTAATATACGCCATACACTTCGGGGCCGTCGCGTGGCTCGACGCTGCGCGCATAGGACGCGGAGCGGCTCCCTGACCTTCTTAACAGCGTTCATGCACGCCGCCCCTGAGAGATGTCTGGTGGCATAACGCTTAATCGGGCAGTTCATGTTCTAAATCTTTCATCGCGTTCAGGTCCCTGAAGTTGATGTGACATGAAACTTCAGGCCGCTTTATGTTCAAAGTTCCACCGTAACACCCCCGAAAGGCATAATTATCAGAAAACAGTAATTTGAATGCTGAGGTTCCAAGAAGAGAGATGTTGGCAACCACTCTCAATTATGTTTTTCAGCAGAAGAAAGTACCGTTGGTCGGAGATCGAGTACCCTTCGAAGTGATAGTAATGGAGTATGATCCAAACGAAAGCGCCGAATATTACACGAAGGCTAAGGTTCTGTTTCTATCAATTTTATGTCTTTTTATTTATTTGTTGATTGAAATGGTTGGGGTAAAATGAATTGCTTTGTGAAAGCGTGGACCCCTTGTATGAAAACAAAGTTTGTCTCACTAGGCTGGCGACTTTCACGCAGGGTCAGGCTCAAACTGTGACGGTCACAGCGTTTCTGAGAGGAGCCGCAACTTTCGCCACTGTAACATATGGGCGGCCGCAGACTTCCGCCTACCCAAAATCCATTTTTTCTTTATTCTGCGCAAAAAGTAGCAAACTGTTTGATGACCAAGTTGGGTTGTATTTTAAGGAACATGGTACATAAAGGTAATATTACACAATATTATTGTTCTGCTGTTAAAAAAATTTATATTTTTGTGGGTGCACAGTATACCTAGGCGGAATGAAATGACCGGACAATTGTGGGATGGAAAAAAGTCAACATACATCAAATCGATTATGTCAATCCGATAAAATCAGAAAGTCGGTCATTTGAAAGGAGTCATGGTTCGTATCATATCTCTAGGAAGCCGCGTTGCAGCTAATTTCTCGATATCTTGGGAGCGGAGCGGTTTTTTCTTCGTTCCTGCCACTGCGTTTTCTCAGAAACAACCGCTCAACTTTCATGATAAAGCAGCGTCGCGGTTTTGCCCCTCCAGAGATTGACTATATTTTTGACTTATTCGAAAAGTTTGCTGTTTTCAAGAGTTTTAAGGGATTATTATTTCTTGGAGCTCCCTAAAAAGAAATGCATGAAAAGTATATGCCACCGTATATGGCGATAGACAGCAATACACCGCGAATGAGCCCGTGCCTGGCGTCGGTGAGCTGGGTGACTAGCGGTCTGGTCACGTAGTTCTCGCGCATAGTCGTAGTCGAACTCTTAAAGCAAAAACGATACCTTCTTTTGGAGCACTGAGGCTACACGTTCACATTACGGACGTTGTCTTCCGCTATTTGTGGGATGAAATCTGGGAGGTATGGTGGGGACCTTTGACTTCGGAAGGATGACGGCATTGTAGACGACTTCTTCTTCCGCGTACGCTCTTGCCAACGAGTAGGCGATCCTCCATAAGAGCCCGATCCGACGATCCTCGGCTATCGAAATCCGACGATCCTCGGCTATCACTTTGATACGATGATGACGGGACGACTTAATGCGGAAGCTGTTCGCAAGAAGACGGCTAAAAGAACGAACCTCCTGAAAGCGTTGGCGGGAAGGAATTGGGGACAAAGCAAAGAGCTGCTCAAACTGACCTACCGTGCCATTGGACGATCTGTGATGTCCTACGCGGCTCCAACCTGGAGCCCGCTCATTGCATCTTCTCACTGGAATCGGTTGCAAGCTTGTCAAAACACAGCTTTGAGGACCGCGACGGGAAGCCTGGCAATGGCAAGCACAACTTATCTGAGTAACGAGACAGGAATCATGCCATTTCGAGCTCATAATGAGATGCTGACACTACAATATCGAACGGTTGCGACACTCGACCTTGGACACCCGTAGCACGACATGATGAAGGAGCCTTCTTCTTCTTTGCAGCCGCAGAAGGGTTTTTGTCATAGGTTCAAGAAACGGGCGACCGAAGTTGGATTCAACCACAAATCTATTGTCGTCAGTGAGGTGGGCCTCTTCGGACAGTCGAACAGATGAGCTGTAGTGTGGCCAGGGTTACCACAATCCGGACACTCGTCAGGCTTACTGCTGTCGATCCTATGCAAGTATGACATCAGCATAGGGGAATGCCCGCAGCGCAACGAGGCGAGGGAACATCTAGCTCGCCTACCGAGTTCCATCTCGGTGTTGCTGACTTCAGGTGGTGCGATCCCCAATATGGGGTTGACAGCCACCCTACTCAAGTGATCCCTGACGAAACGGGTGTGCTCCGCACGTAAAAGACGAAGACGATCTAATTGGGAGTCCGTCCATCTTTGTATATTGACTTTCTCGGGAGCATCCGCAAAAGGCCTTCTGATATGTCTCTCTCTCACAGGATTCATAATCCTTCTTAATGGGTGATCAGGCTGCTTGACGATATTAATAATCAGTTGCTGCGCTTGGAGTTGACAGTGCTCCTTAATAGGCAGAATATGGGCTTAAGCTTGAAGATGCTGCACTGGAGTGCTCTTTGCACACCCAGTGGCAATCCGAAGAGCAGCATTTTGAACTCGCTGCATCTTTGTCCACGATGAATCCGATACTATGTGTTGCCATACAGGTGCTGCATACTCCAACGCCGGCTGCAAGATTGCCTTGTACGTGGTCAGGATCGTCTCCTTACTGCTTCCCCACGACGTACCTCCCAGAGCTCGTAAAACGTTGAGCTTAGCTCTCACTGTAGCCTGTTTCTGCTCAGTGTTTTTATGGAACCTCAGCGAAGGATCCAATACTAGACCAAGCAGCTTCGGGAAACGTGCGGCAGGCAGACGAGCGTCTTCCCAGTTCACAACGGGGTGAGCACAGTGTTCCTTAGGGTCAGTGGAGAAAACAGACACAGATGATTTAGCGGCAGAGACAGTGAGCATCATATCATCGCGAAAGCTCTTCAAGACGACGAGGTAGCTATTGATCTTGCGTGCGGCTACATTAATGTCTCTGTTCCGGCACAAGATGGTGATGTCATCCGCGTACGCAACGACTTAAATGTCACTTGGGGGGACGGGCAAATCTTCAAGGTAAAGACTGAACAGAGCAGGCGATATGACTCCTCCTTGAGGGACACCGGCAGCGATCGGGACGCTGTTAGAGACATGACCCTGGAACAGCACTTTTGCTCGGCGCCCTTTGATGAGTGCGGTTATCCATCGTTTCTGCCAAGGCGGGATGGAGGACCTCAAAAGCTTCTCAGACAGTATGCCCAAGTTGACAGAATCAAAAGCTTTCGTGAGGTCCAGGGCTACACAAACAGTGCGTTGAGGTTTATAGGCGTTGACGCCATCCAAGACATAGCTCACAATCTCCAGCAGCGCCGTGGTGGTAGAATGTAATTTGCGGAATCCATGTAGGTGCTGCTGTTTGTTATTATGCTCGGCAAGCTCCTTCACGACCAGTTTCTCAGCGACCTTGACAATTGGTGATAAAAGACTTATTGGCCTGTATCCCTTCGCTGTGGATGGCGATTTACCAGGCTTGGGCAACGGAATGACGCTTGCCATTTTCCAGTCTTGGGGTAGGATGCACTTGCGAAATGAAGTGTTAATGACGTCAGCCAGGATTGGCATAATCTCAGTCGGCAGTTTCTTCAATACCGCTGGACTAATGCCATCCGGTCCTATAGCCGGAGCCAGAACCGCCTAGACAGATTAGGAAGCACGTCAGAACTGTCAAGCCAATGTTGGTGAAACCTGGAACTGCAGAGAGCATTCGCAAAGAAGTTCACAAGGAGTTTGGAAAAGAGTTCTTGGGTAATCTGAACTCTCCCTTGCTGAGTGGACCGCCGCCGAAGATATCCAAGGAGGAGGAGACGTTGTCAAGATCTAGCCGAGTAGCGCTGTCTCAGCTCCGAAGTGGTTCCTACTCAAAATCGCAATGGTACCTCCATAAAATAGGAGCAGCTGATAATCCACTTTGTCCGGAATGCAGACTGGAGGAACATACAGTACTCCACATGTTCTCATGCTCTGGAAAGCCAACGCACCTTACAATTGAAGATCTCTGGCTCAAACCAGTGGAAGTCGCCAATTTCCTGTCACTTTGATCATGCAATGATGATTTTCAAATGTAAAAAAATAAATCAATAAAAAAGAGGGTCTTCTTCTTCTCCTTTGCAGCCACATAGAGGGTTTTGTTATAGGCGGAGGAACTGGGCGACCAGTAGTGGATTCGTCCATAGGTCCATTGGTGACAGCGTGGTAGGTCTCTCCGGACAGTTAAATAAATGTGCCGTATCATGGCCGATGGTACCGCAGTCCGGGCACACATCAGATTTGTTGCTGTCAATCTTGCTGACGTAAGACTTTAGCATTGTAGAGGGCCCACAGCGTAATGATGCGAGCGTGCATCTTGCCCTTCTTCCGGGTTGAGACTCTGAGGTGCAGGCGGGGGGCGGTGTATCTCCTAGTATAGGATTTATGGCCGCCTTCACAAGATAACACCGTACGAACTTGGTGTGCTCCTCGCGCAAAAGACGGAGTCGTTCTTGCTGTGAGTCGTGCCATCTTTGCAAATTGACTTTGTTTGGAGCATCGGCGAATGGCTTTCTTATACTTCTCTCTCTAACGGGGTTTAGCACTCTCCACGACGGGTGATTTGGTTGCTTTATAATGTTAATGCGGAATTCCTGGGCCTGGAACTGACAGTGCTCCTTTACTGGTAATAGACGGGTCTCAGCATGCAGGTGCTCGATTGGGGAACTCCTTGCACATCCGGTGGCGATACGGAGAGCAGCATTTTGTACTCGTTGCATCTTTGTCCAGGAGGATTCTGAGACGAGATGCTGCCATCAGGGCTGGGCACACGTCCCGGCATGGCGAATCTGAATATGCACCCCCCCCCTTAGCTCGGTAATTTCCAGGCACCCCCTTATGGGAAACCGAAATCGGCTGTTTTCCGATTAGTTGGACAGCCATGATCTTGACTTCCTGATTTTGATGAACAAGAATATAAAAAAGCACTGAATAGAGAATATTCCGAAAATGGCAACAAAAAAGGTAGTGTAATTTCTGAACTTCAAAACAACCCCATGAGGAAAATTTGTTAGTAAGGTGGCATCTAGAGTCTTGCGAGCTGCGAGTTGCGACACGTATAAGCATACAGTTACGTGCTCGCAGCGTCCTCGCATGAGAGCTGTCTTGCGACGAAATGGTAGGGGGGGGGCTTTCATAGTTCTTGCCGCACTGCGAGGACGCAACTCGCAGTGCGAGCGCCCGACGACAAAATTCTCGCAGAGGGCTTCCCTAGTCCTCTCGCACTGCGAGGACACTGCGACTAGTTTTACGCACGCATTGCGAGCTGCGAGAAGAATACTCCTATTTTTGTCGTAGCTCGCACTGCGAGTATATACTTCCTGAATCCTCATGTCTTTTGCCAACAAAACATTCTGTGCTGGTTTGTCTTAGTTTTTACTCATGATTGTTTCCTGTTTGCTTTCCTGTGTAGTTTCTCTCTAGTTTCTACTCATGGCTATATCCAGTTTCGCTCCTATGGTGGTTTTTCTATAGTTCAACACACAACATTTGTGCACGAAGTCATGCATTTCAAAGAAAGTAAAAACTTACACATCATTTCCAAAATATCATGTTTGTTTCTATGTGTAAATGCCGTTGTTTTGAGAGTGTTTTTTGATTTTTTTTTTGCCAAAACAGCAGGGTGCCAAAACTGTTGTCCAGTACAGCTATGCTTGATAAGTTCGAGTCGACTTGAAGAATCACTAGCGATACAATACCGCGCTCCACGCCCACTCGTGCCCTGATTCAGTTTGACGCAATGACTCATGCTGAACCCTTATTCAGGTTCCCGCACTGTCCGCAGCTCGCAGACTCTAAAAGCTAATTGCGAGAGTTTTTGGGCCACGCCCCCAACCTTTCGCACTGCGAGCAACTCGCAGAACTCCAGATGCCACCTAAGACGGTAAGTTATGACAAAAGATAAAAAATTTTCAATACAAAACAATTGAACAATTACCAACAACAGAACTACTACTATTGCAATAATTGAAGTTTCCTGTCGAATGTTTTCATAAACCTATGACTTGGCTTACTTGACTTAATCGGTTGGCTTTCGCCTGACGCGGTCATTCCGCATCTTCACCGAGGTGTGCCGTCCTAGTAGTCAGCCGTGTCCATTTTTCACGGTCTTCAGCCGCAATTTGAACACATTCCATCCAGCTGTCACTATTCCATTTCCTGCGAAACGAAACATCGCGCCTGAACTGTCTTTCGATGCCGAGTGACTTCAAATCCTCTTTATACACATCCGTCCAGAACTTTCGGCTACGCCCAGGTGGCCGTTTCCAGACAGGATTTGGAAGCATTCTTAAAGCGTGTTGTACGAGACGATCCGGCGTTCTTCTTAGTATATGCCCGAGCAGTCGAAGTCGACTTTCCATTGCTGCTTGAGATGGCGTTAGGAGATGCTAGCACCTCCCTCGTGTCAAGCGTTTATGTACTGCGTCGATTTCCTTGTAAAGGTCTTCGTTATGGCATACACGCGGCCAGAAATATCCAAGCAAACGCCTAAAAAGCTTCCTCTCCGTGCAATCCAACCTTTCCATCTGCGTCTTCGGTAAACCTATGAAGGATTAGTTAATCCGTGTTTGATTGTTCCGATGTGGAAATCATAACTATTTTGTGTTGTGGAACAATGTTAGGATTCATGTGATTCGTAGGGAGTAGAAAACCCGAGTTTTACCCTCCTAGAATGCCGCAATCCCTTAAAAAATCGGCTTGCCGTGCGATACGGTGTTTGTACGCAGCTACACAGCGCTCACGGGAATGGACGCGCACACAATATTAATAAAAATGTATTTTATTACAGAACAGGGAGGAGAAAACGATTGAAACTGAAGGAAATGGAAGATGGTAAATGTAGTCTATTCTGGATGTACCCATTTTCTTCATTTAATGTAAATAAAGAAAGTTAGCGCGGGTGTAAATATTTAGCCGTGACAAGGTTCATTCAAACGAACCTAGTTGATCAAAACTAGCATTAAACTGAGAGCAAAGGACATTGTTAGAAAGAGGAGAATCTGGCAAACATTTTAGCTTCAATGGGACCGGTTATTAATGTGATTTAAGCACCTTAAATCTCGTCCTGGTTTTACCCCAAAAACCGGGACGAGTTTTAAGGTCCTTAAATCACATTGAATATCAAACCTATTGCTATTAAAATGTTTGCCAGATTCTCCTCTTTCTCTCAGTGCTCTTAATGCTCATGTTTATGGGTGTTTTTAATCAACTAGGTTCATTTGAATGAACCTTATCACGTCCAAAAAATCCACTCCGCTCCAACTTAGTTTGTTTACATAAAATTTTTATAATGGAAACATTGAAAGAATCCTATTTCTGCCTCTCTACATCTACTCCAGTTTCAATCATTTTCTGCGCCCCGTTCTGTAATAAAATACATTTTTTAATTAATATTGTGTGCGCGTCCACTCCAGTGCGCGTTGTGTAGCTGCGGACAAACACCATTTCTCACGGCTAGCCTAGTCTATGAGAGATTGCGGCATTCAAGGTGGATAAAACTCGGGTTTTTATGTACAGGGTACTTCTCAATGAGGAGGACACGGTCATTCGCTTCTTTCATAGTAACTTGCAGTCTTCAATTTTTACAGTTGGCTCTCTTCATAAGTCACATTCTCATGAATAAAAATCTATTGACTAGTTGTGATGCTGACTGTGCTATCTGTACTTTTAAACTGTCGAAATAAATCCTAGCCTGCTCGGATGAGTCCGGGCGGAGTAAGCAGCGGAGCGGTCGGTCATGGCAAAGTATAACAGTGATAAGAAGATTTTGACATGATAAGCCCGATAAGCCTTGCTTCGACCGGCTCAAAATGAGCGACCTAGGCTATACATCAGTTCGCTAATCTTTTTTTGAGTTTGAATGATAGTTTTCCTGGGCTCTGTCTTTGTATTATATCTTTGCCTCGA
This sequence comes from Aplectana chamaeleonis, assembly GCA_029168955.1. Classification (NCBI taxonomy): domain Eukaryota; kingdom Metazoa; phylum Nematoda; class Chromadorea; order Rhabditida; family Cosmocercidae; genus Aplectana; species Aplectana chamaeleonis. The sequence goes on along the minus strand of JAPDOI010000100.1, from coordinate 1,917,090 downwards.
ATCGGTAGCCACCCGCGTAATCAATGAACGTTGCACCAAAGAAACATGACAACACATCAGTCCTTACTTGCTACAAGATAATGGAGTAGTGTTTACTCTTTCATCGAAACAAACTTCGACAGCAACTATGAATTATTGCGAACAAAACCTGCATCTATCAATAATTTGAATTCTTATAGGGTTCGACTCAAAAAGCGGAGAAGAAGATATGACAAATCAGAAGAATAGTGCGTATTATTTTTTTCCTGAAATTCGACAGAACATGCGCTTCATTCTTTTTTTGGTGTTCGGTTAAGGGACCCCCCTTTGGCCTCTCTGCAGCCTCCAATATGCACCCCCCCTAAGGTAAACCGGGACGCGTGCCCTGCCCTGGCTGCCATACCGGTGCGGCGTACTCTAGGGCGGGCTGAAGAATTGCCTTATACGTTGTGAGTATAGTCTCCTTGCTGCTACCCCACGAAGTGCCGCCCAGGGCCCTGAGAACGTTGAGCTTAGCTTTAACGACTGCCTGCTGCTCTGTATTCTTATGAAGCTTGAGTGACGGATCGAGCACAAGACCGAGCAGCTTTGGAAAGCGAGCAGCAGGCAACCGGCCTCCATCTCACAGGACATCCGGATGAGCGCTGTGCTCGGATGGGTCCGTCGTCAGAACGGACACTGACGACTTGGCTGCGGAGATACTTAGCATCTTGCGGTCGAAAAAGCCCTTTAGTGTGATCAGGTACTCGTTGATCTTATTGGCGGCCACCTGTAAGTCCCGATCTCGACACATGATTGTTATGTCATCGGCATACGCGACGACCTTGATGTCCTGTGGAGGCTCAGGCATATCTTCGAGGTACAGACTGAAGAGGGCTGGCGATAGAACCCCGCCCTGAGGGACTCCAGCTGCCATAGGAATACTGTTGGAGACATGGTTCTGAAACATGACTCTTGCCCGCCGACCTTTAATAAAGGCCGATATCCAGCGCTTCGGCCAAGATGGTATTGACGACTCCAGTATGTTGCTTGACAGTACTCCAAGGTTAACCGTATCAAATGCCTTGGTGAGATCCAACGCAACAGCTACAGTTCTCAATGGCTTGTTAAAGTTGAACCCGTCGATAGCATTGCTGGTAATTTCTAGCAAAGCCGTAGCTGTGGAATGTAGCCTCTTGAACCCATGTTGAAACAACTGCTTCTCGTTGTGCTCCGCTAGATCCTTGACAATGAGCTTTTCGGCTACCTAAGCGAAAGGTGACATCAAGCTGATGGGGCGATATCCCTTTACTGATGACTGAAGTTTGCCAGGCTTGGGCAACGGGATGACGTTGGCTGTCTTCCAGTTTTGCGGAATAGTGCAAGAGCTGAACGAAGTGTTAATCATAGCAACGATGAGCGGAAGGATCTCAGTCGGGAGTTTCTTCAGTACAGCAGGTTAAATGCCGTCCGGACCGGCAGCTTTGGAGTTCCGCATTATAGTTGTACAATTTCGAAAAAATGTCGAACGAACGAAAATTGAAAAAAATTTCGTTCGAAAAAATTTCGAACGAACGAAAATCGAAAAAAATTTCGTTCGACGAATTTTCGAACGAACGAAAACAAACGGGAAAAATTTCGGAAAATCATTCGAATATGTTTTGAAAATTTCGTTCGTGTTCAACTATATTCCGCATGTCCTTTATAATCTTCTCTACTTGCGCCACAGTGTACGCTTCGGCCGTGCTCATGAGCGGGAGGCGGCACAGCTCTCTTTCTGTCACTCTATTCTGCGGACCTCGCCTTGTGCTCGTGACAAAGAAACTTTTACCGAGAGAGTAGGCGGCTTCTTTTACTGATTTGAAAACGTTATTACCAAGCTCAATAGTAGAGATGGTGGCTGGCGAGCTCTTTCCCGATAGTTTCCGAAGCACCTTCCAAGTAGCTCCACTGTCCGTCTTGAAATTCAACTGTTCTGTGAATTTTTCCCACTGTTCTTTTTTGTGCTGGTCGAGATCTTTTCTGATCTCAGCATCCAGCTGAGTGACGACAGGGTCTAGATGGTCAACTGCTCTTCTGGCATCTCTAGTCCTGATTTTCTGAAGAATTCCTCTGGTGACGTTTGGATAGAACGTCTTAACTTGGCCTACAGGGATGGCCGCCTTAATGGCCCTGCGAATTGCATCAGATAAGTGATGCTCCTTTTGGTGCACATTCCCACTCCACGGGTAATCAGCCGCTACCCGTAGCGCAACCTCACTGAACAGGCACCAGTCTGATTGGCCTAAATTGAGATAAGAACGTTGACGAACACCAGAACAAGGAGCAAGAGAAGTTGAGAGATCGATGTGCACAAAGACGGGAACATGATCACTAGACAATGTTATTGAGGTAGACCATGAGCAAGCGTTGGAAAGGTGGGAAGGGACTAGAGTTATGTCTGGGCTAGAAGATTGGCCGTTGGTAGGGAGACGAGTGGGCTGATCATCGTTTAAAATGACCAGGTCGCACTCCTCAGCCCATTCTTCGACTTCTTCTCCTCTAGCATCAGAACCAAGGGACGAGGAGAAGGTATGGGCATTAAAGTCGCCCGCGAAAACAACTGATGATGAGAGGGAATAATCGTTAAGTTGTTTGAGAAGAGGAATGGGATTGTAGAAGGGGCATGAGGTGGTAGGGGGAATATAGATGTTGAACAGTGAAAAGGGAGTTTTGAGGGGTAGATGGATTGAAAGGTACTCGAGAGTACCATCCGTGGGGGTGTTTGGTATGAGGTGGGAGGGGAGAGAAGATAAAACAAAGGTTGAAACTCCTCCGCCAAGAGCTGATCTTGGAGCATGGAAGGCAGTGTAGCCCGGGATATTAGGATGAGGACGGGTAGGTGATGGAGAGAGCTTGGTTTCTAGAACCATGATCACGTCTGGATGGTAAGTACGTGGGAAGAGAGAGGGAGCTCAGAAAGTTTGGCACGAAGGCCGCTGAGATTGATATGTACAATGGAAAGGGGGCGATTTGAGGAAGAGAAATCAGAGTTGGTAGGTGGAGAGCATAAAACACAGCGAAAAGCAGTTATGATGCCTCACAGAACTGAGACCCGAACAGGAGAGATGCACCCACCTTTGGCATCCGAAGCACTGGACGCTGGTATCTCTCCAAGTAACATCCTTACCGCACGTGGCGCATAGGTACTTCTGAGCGGGTCCAGGATTTCTCTCCACGCCGGCCCTTAGAAGGAGAATCCGAAGGAGAGACGCGGCCGGCCAGCACCTCTCCCATGAGAAAAACCCTCTTCGCGGGGGGGGGGGGTGACGTCGGTTTGCATAGAGGTGATCTTCTTTCCTCCACACTGCCACGGCGTGAACGTACGACATCTCAAAGAGGGTCGAAAAACGTCCCACTCAGGGATCCTCCGAACAAGATCCTAGAAAAGTTGCTTCGATGATGCCGTCTACGTACCGGAAGTTTGGATCCAGGATCAATGGTTATGGTGGAAGATGGGCAACAACAATAAAAACATTCGTGGGATGATACCAAGTCGAATAACTGACCAGTCTCGAAACCATTTTTGATTTTCATCAGGTCTCTTATGTCGGGGAATTGAACCTGAGGTTGGCTATCAGTTCAGAGAACAGCAACGTGTCATGAAATGGTATTCAGAACTTATTCGCTCGGTAGGATTGTAGATGCACATAGTTTGGAGCTTATAAGAACTTCACGGGCAACGATGATCGAACGAACTGTATAGAATTCCACCAAAATTTGAACATCCACATGCAAAGTGGAAATGGTCGGGATACTCTTTGCAGTGCTACCGCTCCCGCTCAACCGATGGCGAACGTGTTGCATTGAAATTCATACATATCGATCTCCAACGAACCGTTTTTACTTCGATTGTGTTCCTAGAACGCTCTCCTTTTTCAGGATCTTCTGGGTACTTACGGCGATATCCGACTCATTCGGAGGGATGGTAACTGTTTCTACCGTGCAGTTCTCGTTGCTCAGATTGAACTTATGCTTCAGGACCCGCAGGAGTGCGCAAGGTAGGTTTTTCTGGACTTTCCCATCCTATTTTTTCGCGTGGATTTTTTCATAATTCAGGTTTGCACAGATTTGTAAGGGCTGGCAGGACCGACTGATCAAGCTGGGATACCCTGATTTTACTACAAGTGATTTTTGTGAAGTGGTAGGATTTCACCTTTTTGAAATCCATGTGGAATATTTTGTACCGGTTTTTTTTTCAGTTCTACAAATGGATGGAGCCCATATGGGCTCAGAAGGGGGATGCGACGAAGATATTCGAGGACTTGAATGACGATAATGAAGCCAACTACCTCATCATATTTCTGAGGTAGATTCATTCGCTAACTTAGGTTTGTTTCGGTAGACAGGTCTTCTTTGACAGCGGGCTAGAACGTGCAAGGGCGGTTACTTTTTCATAATATCCAATGGTGAAAGTGGATTTTCGAACTGGATAATTTTTTATTAAGGAAATTCGAACGATTTTGATTCCATGGCGAGACAGTACGAGAATGTTTGTTTGTGTATAGTTAGGTCCGTTAGGGCTTGTTCTTTTCAAGAAAAAAAATTCAAATCTCATCCTCGGCTGGCGAGGGCGGTCGCGTGGGCCGGCCCGCTAGTCGACTCACGCCGAGAGAAGAGCGCAGCTGGTCAGCTCACCATACCGCCTGCCGCCGGTGAGATTTAAACCGCCCACGCCAGCCGCGGGTGAGATTTAAATGTTTTTTCTTGAGGAAACAAGCCACGGGCCTAACTGTACATAATGCGTGTTCGAATATGATTGTTCATTCGACGTGTCTGAGCGTGCTTCCGGCTGAAGGTATCATCCGCCTAGGAAATCTCATCATCTTTCTTATACTATATTCACTCACCTTTGGCCTTACAAGGGATGTGTTTAGAGTGGTAAACGCATCTGCGAAAACGACTAGTATCGTTAGTATCTCTTCTGGTTCAATAGTAAAAATGGGCAGTATCCCGCCCCGAGCTGCAGGTTCGAACAAGTTATGAGCATTTTTTTAGCCTCGCGAAAAGGCAGGGAATCAGGCATTTTTTCGCGAGTTTCAAGAAATTTTCTCGGATTTAGCCCAAAACTTGTATGTAGGGGTAATCTAGGGTGGTGAACACGAATCTGATGTCCATTTGTCGAAGTTCCGAGGTTTACCGTAGGTTACGGTAGGTAACATGTCATTTAGGAGGCAAAAGCCAACTTATTATTCTGAAAATCGACAAACGGAAATTGAATTCGTATTCTCTACCCCGAATGACCCCCGTATACAATTTTTGAGTAAAATCTGAGATTTTGGTCAAACTGCCGTATACCCACCGTAATCTGCCATATTTTGCCAAAAATCGATAAACGGACTTCAGATTCGTGTTTAGCACTCCAAATAAACTCCAGACAAACAATTTGAGCAATATCTACCGTAGCACGCCGAGAATCTCGAATGTGGCGTCTTTCCCTCGAAATTTTCCCCGGTTGGGAAGCTTGAAACAAAATTAGCCGAAAACTTTGGAAAATCGACTCATAGACTACAGATTTGTAATCAGCGCCCCCAAAAACCCCCGTGGAAGAACTTTAGGGCAAATCTGGAACATTTTTCCAAAACGCTTCCAGAGCCCTCTAATCGGTATAAATATTCGCCCCACCTAAAATCCGTACAAGCCCAAAACGCTATCAGTCTGGACAAAGCATGGAAATTGCGCCTTCACCCAAATTTTGGTCAGGGAGGTAGTTTTGGGCGATGAACACATTTATGGGTTCCGTTTCCGAATTTTGAATGATTAATGCCCTTTTTGGAGGGTACAAAAAGCAAAAAAAAACGAGCTTTTCAAGCTTGTGGCTTCTTGGAATCTGGAGCTCGGGGCTGGATACTGTGCAGTTTTACTATTGAGCCACTGTAGATACTAACGATACTAGTCGTTTTAGCAGATGCCTTTACCACTCTAAACACTTCCCTAGTTAGTTAAGAACAGTCCTCATGCTTGACTAGTAAAAAACTATCACATTCCGGAGCTAGAGCAGCTCAAAGTCCCACCAAAAGGGAGGAAGTGCCTGAGTGAGTAGGCATATTTTCATCTATCCACGTTCTCATACTGTCTCGCCACTCTGACTGTCGTCTCATTTTATGAAAATCGGTCAAAGCTCATGAATGCTTTTATTTGAGACGTTTTCTTGCGTGGACGGTGTCTTCAATTACCATGATCTCATGTTTTAGATTGATCACTGCTGGGTACTTGAAGGAACACTCTGAGGAGTATGCGCCATTTATTGAGGATAGTAGTCTGTCTGATTACTGCACCACTGAGATTGAATCCATGTGGAAAGATGCTGATCATCTTGCCGTAACAGGACTTGTGAATGCCATAGGTTGGTCTACCTCGGCAGTTAGTTGTTATAGTTGACAATCGGAAGCTACCAGTGACTTGTATTGCAGGACAGAGCATTCGAGTGCAATACATGGATCAAAATGCGGCTCCAAATGGTGGACTGTACTATGATTTCCCTCCTGATCAGACTGAAATACCTCGCATAACGCTGCTCTATCGACCTGGACATTATGATCTGATTTATCGTAGGTAAATATATTGAGATACATTTCAAGTCCTCAACTTTCAGTTTAGATGCCTTGCATTTGTGTTTGTCATAATTATGTTAGTGGTCTCTACGTTTGACAGTTTCTTTCGATCTGCTTGTTTTCATGGTTTCTCTGTGTGTATGTTATAATATATTTCATAAGATGAGTTGCACTTTCAGAATTTTTTTTTCATGATTATTTTCTAATTTATGTGATAGGCTTGTTTGTAATTATTTTGGCTTTTTTTATCAATTTTCAACCTGTGTTAAGGTGTCCATAGTATGGTACTCTGAAAATTGCACATCTAAGTACTTATTGATGAGAAGCGGTTGGTCGGTGATCAGTGTGCATGAAAGTCATTGCAGCACCGCTCAACCGGTGGTGAGCGTATTGCCTGGGAATTCATGCATATTGATCTCCTGCCGACCGCTTCTCATTGATTAGTACATGTGCAAAATTTGGTGACCTGCCCTATATATTGTTTGTAAGTGCTAGTCCTTTATCGTGCTGTGATTTCATAGACTAGAAGTAAATCTTCAACCTCTGCGGTTCTGAAAAAGGTTTCTGCGTAGCAGGGCGCCGTTGGGTGCACTTCGGAATTTAGAAAATGTATTCTATTTCTGAGGTTTTTGACCCGCTGTCTTTGTGTGTCCCAGAGCTGCACCAAATGTAGGTTAGCCAGTATTCCTCTGCCCATACATGTTTTTTCGATCAAGTGTGGTATTTCGTCCGTAGGCCGGACTTTATAGAATAGCGCTGATCCTTACTCGTAAAACTCGACAAGCTCCGAATTTACATCAAAATATAGGTGGAGAAATGCCTGAACACGTGCAGGTTCCGCTCCCCTTCATAGTAAGGATGAGTGAGTGTGTGTATGTGTGGTTACGGTTTCCAACCGCTGCGAGGTTCACAAAAGACTAAGATAATATTTATGACTAGAAACTATATGCAATCAATCAGTAGAGGCAGCTATCAGGTATGATGATGTGGCGCAGATGACGATTTCCTAGGCGAGTGGTACAGGATGTCGTTGAACGGCGGCGAGGTGAAGTTCCAAACGTCACGGCGAAATGCGATTCCAAAAGGTTGCAGCGGGTTAGGATGGCAAAAAGGCGCACGTCTTCCAGCGACGATGCTAACCCGGGTGTAGGACCCTAAGACCCCTAGAAGATCCAGAGGAAGCAAAAACGGGAGAACTGCCGATCTCTTCGCTCACGGCCCCTCGTCCCCTTTTCTGTCCCGCGCAAACCGACCGCTTCCGGTTTGGAATGGCTCTGGCCGCAATGCGGCGGCAATTCAAAATTTGACCAAATCCGTCCGTAGTGCACTTCGTGCACTCTTTCGTGACGTCTTTTTTTTACGTTTGTGTTTTCAACTCTTTGTCTGTAACATTTTCATTTTCATCCATACCAGCTACATGCCGGGGGTGAAAGAAAATGTGGCTTCACCCCACATCACCATTTCAATATTCATATAAAAAATTCATTCAACAAAAAAAATCAACAATAATAGATCGAGGACCGGATCAATCTTCCGAGCGCTCTAGGGCCCGCATCTTATCCTTGTACCGGCAAGCGGCCCGTTTGATGTGTTTGCGGTTGCTTCTCACTGCCACCACCTCCTTGCGCGGTGCTTCCGCTGACGGCCCTGGTCTTTGCCTCTTCTGCGCTCGAAATGGTGCCAGCTTCAATTTTTCCAGCTCGACATGCGGCCGTAGCTGTATGCAGAGATAGTCGTAGAACATCACTGTGGCGTCTTCGGTCATCCAATCTTTCTGGTTCTGGATCTTTCCAACCGAATACCATGCCGCATTGTCATCAACGTCCCCTGGATTTATCTGCAGTACGTCCACGATGAGCGAGGCGTGCTCCGGGTGCGCTGAGGTATACGACGTCACATGATTCCGTATTTTGGCCGTCACGTGTTCCCAGCTGATCAGGTTGACGCTCCTTGGCCCGTTGATCAGATAGACGTGGGCGCCGCAGGATACCCATAGGCTTATAGCCGAGATGATAGCGAGCCATGCCGTCACCCTGCGTGGTTCCTCTGGCGGTAGTACGATCACCACGGCTCCTAAGTCATCAGTGAAGATGCTATCGATTTTCGTGCGTATAGTCGAAAAGTCTTCATAGAAGAACACGCGTGTGCGCGAACCCTCCAGACATGAATGCGATGCGACGCAGGACCACTGGCACCACCAGGAGAATTCTATTGTGCACTCGATCGAGAAGTGAGTTCGCTTTGAATTCTTCCCATTTTGTCCGCTGCGCGAGCTTCCACGCCATCTCGAATGTCCTTTTCGGGATCTCTGGCCAGCACCTCGACAGGTTTCCGTGCCTCATCACCCATGTAGGGTCTATCATCCGGGCCATCGTATTCACGTGCGTGCATTTACTGCGAAAAACGCATATGCAAGTCCGAGTGATCGAGGGTCGAGAACTCTATCAGCGGGATCCGTGATTCTTTGCATTTCAAGGCGATCGATCCAGGTTGTGACCATATGGAGAGCACCCTTGCTGCGTCCAAAACACATTCGATCGGGAACTTGTTCGCTGGATGGGACAGCTTGTCGATGAGTTCGCCAGCGACCGTAGTTTTCGAAATTTGGCACGTCGGCAACGGGAAGCCCAATCCACCTTTCATCGGCGGAAAATCCTGTCCGCAGCACCTAAATTGTGCGTGAAGTAAGTGTCGATCATCACGGACTTCAAATTCCTTTTCGTGCCTGAAACAATCATTTTGAGTTCTAATAGCGCATACCTTGTGCACTTTTTACTCTTTTCGTTTCGTTTTTACGGCCACTGGTCATTACTTATCTCATGTGGACACTTCAACAATAGATCATTTTGTACCTTGATGGGTTCTTCATCCGCCCCTATCCTCGTTATTAACGCGGATGTGTCGAATGTCTGCAATACCCGGTAAGGCCCATCCCACTCTATTGTAAAGTTTCGGATGCTTCCTTTGATTTTCTCTCGGGGAAGCTTCATGAATACTCGTTCGCCCACGCAGGAGAGTAAGCGGTCGCGACGTTATTGCGAGCGTCATAGGCTTGCTTCCTTTTAGCCCTATAATCCTTTGAATGTTCAGCAACCTCTTCTCGGATGGCTTTCATCCCTCTCAAAAGCTCCGTTTTGTAATCGTCAACATTGACGAAGTGATTCGAAACATCACTCCCTGGTATTGTGCTTGAAGGCATCACTGGGTCGAATCCGTGCAAGACGAAAAATGAACTCTCCCCAGTTGCTTCATGGGGGAAAACGTTACACGCGTACACCACATTGGGCAACATAAGGTCCCATTTATCAGGAAATTCCACTTTTTTCTTGAGGATTCGCTGCAGCGTTCCAATGGCCCTTTCCCTGACACCCTTCTCTCTCGAACTATAGCCCATAGGAACAGAGTGTTTAATACCCGCTACTAATGCTAATTCTTCGAGAAGAGAATTCAAAAATTCCGTCCCTTGATCTGTATGGATCTGTTTGGGCCATCTTCCTCCCTCACATATCCAGCGGTGAAACAGGGTTGTGGCTACAGTTGCTGCGGTTTTATCTGGTATCGCATAACCTCCAACCCACTTTGAGAAGTGATCAACTACCACCAGTACATACCTCATTCCACTAAGGCTAAGGCTCATTTCTAGAATATCCGCTGCCACAATCTCAAATGGCCTTCCAGTTACAAATGGCTTTAGTGGTGGCATCATTCGTCGATGAGGGTTTGTCAGCAAACAATTTCTGCAGGCTTTTGTCCATCGAACAATATCGCCGGACATGCCTTCCCAGAAAACTATCTTTCGAAGTTTTGCCAATACCTTTTTCGCTGAATGATGACCTGCTAGTGGGCCACTGTGATTTTCCTCAAAAACCGTTTTCCTGTGGTTCTTAGGGACTACAAGTGCCGCAGATCCATCCTCCAGTAGAATCTTTAGTTGCCCTCCTCTAGTATGAAATCCGCAACCTTAAACCTTTTCTGAAGTCCTGGCAGTTTAACTTCCTTATCCACCTCATTTCTTTCTAATGCCTTTATCACTGGCCCATATTCACTGTCCTGCCGCAGTTCAGTCAACCATACCGAGTCCTTATGCGTAGAAATGCAACAAACTATATGCTCATCTCCCGCATCTATCTCTTTGACTTCCTCTGCATTTATCGGTATACCTCGTGATAACGCATCCGCTACGGGATTTGCTTTACCCTTCACATACTCGATTTCTAGCCGATATTGTTGGATCTCTGGCCCACCTGAGTACTCGACCAGAAACATTTGCGCGACGGAACAAAGCAGTTAGAGGTGCATGATCAGTTCTCGCAATGACCTTCATTCCATACACAAAGAAATGGAAATTTCTTGAGCGCGAAAACCAAAGCTAGCGCCTCGAGGTCCGTAATGTGGTAGTTACTTTGCGCCTTAGACAAGCGTTTCGACACGAAGTAGATCGGATGAAGCATCTCATCTTTTCCTTGCTGGCATAACACCGCGCCTAATCCTAGCTGCGAAGCGTCGGAATAGATGATGTATGGATTCTTGCCAGACTGCGCGCCCTCAATATCCGGCTGTGCTAGAACCGGCGTCGTAGTCAAAACCTCTTTGAGTGCAACGAACGCTCTTTCCTGTGCATCACCCCATTCCCATGACGTTTTTGTGCTCAATAGAGAGAACAACGGACCAGCTATTTTAGAGAAATTCAGCACGAACTTCCTATAATAACTGCATAACCCGAGGAAGGTTCGCAGCTCAGCTAGGTTCGTCGGCCTGGGATAGTCCTTGATTTTTGCCACTTTGTCGGGATCTACATGGACTCCACTACCGTCCAGTTCATGCCCTAGGAAAGCGACTCTATCCGCGAGTAGAATGCATTTTTGCGGCTTAAGGCGTAGATTTGCTTTCAGCAGCGCTTGCATTACCAATTTCACGACCTCGTAGTGCCTTTTCTCTGATTCAGTTGCGATTAAGATGTCATCGATATACACGAAGACTTCTTTGTTTTTCAGGTCACGCAAAACTGAGTCCATTAGCCGTTGGAAAACAGCAGGCGACGTTGTCAATCCGAAAGGCAGAACGTTAAACTGAAATAAGCCTTCGGACGTCGTAAACGCGCTTTTTTCCTTCGCCGACTCGGCTAGGGGTATTTGCCAATAACCCGACGCCATGTCGAGCGTACTGAAGTATTTTTTACCTTGCAGGCTCTGTAACATGACATCTATCCCTGGTAAAGGATAGGCGTCATGCTTCGTACATTTGTTTAGCTGACGGTAATCAATACATACCCGGAGACTTCCATCCTTCTTCCGCACCAGGACCACCGGAGAAGCCCATGCAGAATTGGATTTTTCAATTATTCCTCTTGTAATAAAGCGTTTAATATGTCCTTAAACTCATCGCGAGCCCCTATTGGTACGGGTCTCGTTTTTTGTCGTATTGGTTTTGTGTCGCTTGTATCGATGTCATGAGCAACAAGAGAGGTTTGTGTAAGCTCACTATCTTCCACTGCAAAAACTTGATTGTAATGCTCAACAATCTCTTGCATTTCGTGCGATAGTTGCTTTCCTCCCTTTTTAGCTACCAACATCTCCAACAAGGTTCCCATGCGCCCTTCTTCAGATAAGGAATCCTTCCTACTGCATAGCAAGTCCGTGGGGTCTTCAGCCCGGTGTTCATTCCAGCTTACTTTCTCCCATTCTCCCACTTGCTGACCATTTCCAAACACTATAGGTTCATCCGACGTATTGACTACTGCCACCATAGCTGAACCTTCCGTGTTGAATTTGCAGATACCACTAGCAATTTTTCCATCATTGGAATGAAATATCGCTTGCTGATCAGGTATACCGCCTTTGAGTTCCAGGCATTCGGTTTCTCCCGGCGCTACGTACACCCTTCCTGCTACAACCGCTAGTGATTTCTCACTGTTGCCGCAGTCCTGTGATATCTCTGGGATCCCTGACCCTAAAGAATTTTCTGCGTCTGAACCGATATCTGCGACATTCACCTCTGACGCCCTTAACGTCCGGAGTTGCCTTACTGACGCAGTATCCCATTGCAGGCATAGCATTTGTACCCAATATTAGCATATCATCCTTGTTCAAAGAGACATACATTTGTACAATTGCTTCCTGGTCATCAGTTTTGTCCGCAACCGTCACCTCTACCACAGTTAAAAATTGCATGGGCCTTCCAGATGCATCAATGACGCTAATGGAATCCGACATGGGCAACTCTTTAACCTGGGTATCAATGTCAATTCCATTGTTGACGGCTTGCTGCAAAATCCTGACAGGCAAAATTGAAACCTCTGATCCAGAATCTAGCAAGGCTTCTACCGTTTGACCCAATACGTCCACCTTTATTGTTGGTCGATCACCAATCAAGCGTGGAATCATTTGCGTACTAGCACTAGCTGTTCGATGAACTGCCCTTACTGACTTGCATGCCTTTACTACACGTGCAGACAGCGACATTGGTTTTTGCGTGCCATTCCTTTGCGGTTTCTTACAGTCACGCGCTTTGTGTCCTACCTCTCCACAGTTGAAGCACTTGAAGTCCCGCGCTTTAACCTCTTTAGGCTGTTCCGACTTTCCATTGGACGACTGCGGTTTCTCTTTGGATGCCGTGACACCCCTATCTTTACCACTGCCATACCTACCCTTATCGGGATACCTATTCTTTGGGTTGTCATGCACTCTGCTCCGCTGCATCAGGCGTCTCCTTTTCTACCCGCATAGCAGCTTGCTTCAGCTTTTCCTACATATCCGCACCAGTTCCCTCTAAGATTTCTTGTAGGTTACAGGCCTCGTCCCAATGCACTAGCTGTTCATAAAGAAGGTCTGCTCTCACCACTGAAAGCGCCTCTTCTTCCAGCTCTGGGTAAGCCCTCCGCGTCAATTTCTCTAAATCTACGCAGAAATCAACCACGGATTGAGATTCGGCTTTTGCAATTTGCGCAGGTTCCCTAATGCCACAACTTTCTTGTTACGATTTTCGGACCTACACAAATCAAACATAGCCTTGACTAGTACTCGGTATCCACACACCTTTTCTTGTCTTTTGGAAGGGCATCATACTGCGCTCTAGCTTTGCCTACCAGCTTAGCCTTAAACAGTGCACAGCGTTCACTATCCTCCCAATGTTTAGATGGGTACTTAAGTTCAAATGCTTCCTTGAAACTTTCAAACCCATAGTCTTTATCCCTACCGGAATAAACTTTGACCTCTGGGACAGCAGCGAACTTGAGATACTCACCCATCACAGTTTTTCGATGCCTACGGGTTGTCCTACCCCCTGGGCTTTTTTTCTCCCTCATTATCACTACCCGAGTTTAATGAAGAGTGAATTGACATACCCGGCTCTTGTGTCGTCCTGCTTGACGAAGCGCTCGAGGTCGACGTTCGAGATCCCCTCGTGTGCACCGGATTGGAGCAACCAATCTGTAATTGTCCAAAATTATCAAGCGCATTCGGCACCCCTTCATGAATACCAGAGTTGTTACCTGGGAGTATCGGGGTCTCCCCTTGCCCATTGGACATCCGCTCTCGTTCCTCTAGCTCAGCAATGCGTCGCTTTTGGCTCTCGACTTGAGCCTCGAGTGCGGCCATCTTGGCGTCCTTCTCGTCCACAGCCTGAAATAGAGACCTCTCAGATTTCAATAGAGTTTTTACCCTCCGTTTGACCTCTTCAGGCTCACAAAGTAACTTCCTAGCTACTTTATTCAGACTTTTTTCTTTCCCTATTAGCTCTTCTAACCTCTCACTTAGGGCACCTGCTTCAACACATCCTAGACACTCTGTCCCTACACCTAGAGTGGCTGCATCAGCAAAAGTTTTTTCAATTCCTTTTGTCAACTTGCGCAAACCTCGCAATGTAAACGTCACCTCCTTCTCGAGTGCGGCCTCAATTTTATCCCTATTTGCATCACCAATTCGCAAATGTTTTGCCACCTGGCTGCGCAAATTTATTCGCATGTGTTTCAGCGTATGTGTAATTTGCCGACATACCTCAACTCCATGCTCTGAAGCAGAGTCCGAGTAATCGTCCAGCAATGCGCTGACTTCCGCATGGTCCAATCCCATGACTTGATCAACATTATCCACACGGTCTGCCATATCGCCACAATCGGCTTTATCTGAAACAGACATGTTCTTTTGTGCTAGTCAACACACACTGAAAATTGCGTGCGTTCACGATCTCAACACAATCTATGTGTAGCACAGGATTTCCCGTGGCTGTCCTGACTATTTGCTATGCCAACCCACGTTAGGTACGCGTAGGCTGACCTCGCCAATAGGCAAGACACCACAGTATCAACAGCTGTCAAGAGCTGGTACTGCTGATTGATTGCCACCCGGTTAAGGGCCGACAGAAGAGTTTCAGATTGACACCCAATAAAGAGCCGACAATCCGAAGGAGAATCTTGACCAACCAAAATAGTCAGCCAATAGTCACAAATAAAATCGTAGAATTGTAAACCTCGCTTGGAGTTGATTTGGCTATGGCCCCCAAGTAAGGATGAGTGAGTGTGTGTATGTGTGGTTACGGTTTCCAACCGCTGCGAGGTTCACAAAAGACTAAGATAATATTTATGACTAGAAACTATATGCAATCAATCAGTAGAGGCAGCTATCAGGTATGATGATGTGGCGCAGATGACGATTTCCTAGGCGAGTGGTACAGGATGTCGTTGAACGGCGGCGAGGTGAAGTTCCAAACGTCACGGCGAAATGCGATTCCAAAAGGTTGCAGCGGGTTAGGATGGCAAAAAGGCGCACGTCTTCCAGCGACGATGCTAACCCGGGTGTAGGACCCTAAGACCCCTAGAAGATCCAGAGGAAGCAAAAACGGGAGAACTGCCGATCTCTTCGCTCACGGCCCTCGTCCCCTTTTCTCCCCCGCGCAAACCGACCGCTTCCCGGTTTGAATGGCTCTACGCAATGCGGCGGCAATTCAAAATTTGACCCAATCCGTCCGTAGTGCACTTCGTGCACTCTTTCGTGACTTCTTTTTTTTTACGTTTGTGTTTTCAACTCTTTGTCTGTAACATTTTTCATTTTCATCCATACCAGCTACATTCATTCCATATGTCAGGCTTCGTCCATACGTTGTGAGAACGCGCGCTCTCGCTCTCCAACGCTGACGGGTGCCTGATTAGATTAAAAACGTTTGACCAGGTGATCACTCACTCGAAAAGACACGTTTGCTGCTCATTGATACCCAGTCGCAAACGAGATGGCAAGCGAAGAGTCCAAAGAAGCAGCGCTCCCTTTGCGTCTCTGACATTTAGATTACGGTAAGGCGTCTCGTACGCAGATACGTAGCATAATCAAAAAAACAGGATGCAACGAGTTTTTCACCTTCTCACTTCTTTTTTTCACATACTTCATTACTCTTTTGCGGTCTTTTCGCTTGAAATGCTCGTGATACTCTCGATTCAGATATTCTTCTTTACACGGCAGGGTAAGTGGTGCAGGATATGGATAACAGCTAGGATTTGTCGCCCGAGAGCGATCACTGCTGCCAACCGGCTGGCGGCGACGCCACCCCGTACTCCGTCCTCCCCCTGTACCGCTTGAGACTAGCTGATTCTTTCCCGGAGTGAGCGACAGCGAGCGTAAGGCCTCTTTCAGAGTTCGATCGCTCTGCGACGCGATCGTGGGCACGGCGACGCGACCGTCGCGTCGCCGTGGAAATCGCAGATTTTAGAAGTGTGAAAGCCCAATCGCGGAATTTGGTGACCACGCACTTTTACGTACACATTCTAATCGACGCCTATTTCATGTTCGCGCTCCGGCACTAGGAGAGGAGATCTACGGGAGGTATATTGTACTTTAGATGAACGAATGAAGATGATGAGGTGGACTAATGGGGTCTGCAACCGCGACGCAAATGTTTTGCCGTCATTTCAAATGTACTGAACGCAATAAACACCTACAAACCTCGAATATGACGCCAGACATTCGTAAGGATCAGTAACATGTTTAGACAAAGGCATTGACAATGTTGCTGGTATAAAAGGCTTCTCATCTCACGGTGTGCCTCTGTCGGCTCTTCGGAGCCGGACCTCAAGTCACTCACCTGAAGATCCACCGGATGCCGGAGGATAATTTTTGTCGCCGAGAGTAGGGGGCTCCCCACGAATCTGGGGGGGGGGGGGTGGGTGGTCTTTGACACGGTTCTACCCCGTGTAATAATTCAAATCAAACTGTGGTGCCATCTCCCCACGGTCCACGGTGGGGTGCATCCCACTGCGAACCGTGGCGGTGGGGTCACCCCCCCCCCCTGTGGGGACACCAAAGGGGATTACCCCAGTGGCATGTCCCAGGGGTCCCCTGTGTGAACCCCGAAAATCTGTATCCCTGTAAAAAACGGGTTAGCTTACCGCATACACCGGGATTTGAAATTCCGTCCGAAATCGAGTTCTGTTGAACTGCGGTGCTAGTATATGTACCTGTTAATACATGTTAGGTTTCGGTCCTTTACAAGAGAATTCCGTTCATCTAAAGCTGATAATAGTAGATCCCCCGGGTAACTCCAGTAGATGACCTCTCCCAGTGTCGGAGCGGTGTCGCGTAATTGATTAGTCATTTATGATAAAAAGGTGCTTTGTGGTTTGTCATTTTGTGATAATAATCATTTTATGATAATAATTGTTTTGTAATGTGATTGTTTTGCGTACTTATACTTGTTTTGCGTGAATCAACGTGAAAAAAAGAGGAATTTGAACGAGGACATGTGAAGCGGTCGCCGCGATCTGGCCATCTCAGTCGCCCAATCGCGCGATTGGGCGACTTTCCCTGCGATCTTGTCTGAAAGGCCGGCGACCTGATCGCGCGACGCGACCAGATCGATACACAGTGTTTTCATTCGGTCGCGTCGCAGAGCGATCGAACTCTGAAAGAGGCCTAAGCGCACGTCAGCGGCTGGCAAATCGTGTGTTAATGGCGACCATCGGTTTTGCGTAATCGCGCGCTCTCGCAACGTTGGGACGCTGCCTAAGGACTGTTTAAGTGGATAGAAAATTTGTGCCGTGTATAGAAGAGTAGGCTGCAGTACCACTAAGGGTTCGCGCAAATTCCTCAGTTTGGGGAATTTCGCAGTCTGATGATATTTTCCAAAAATGACAGTCTCTATCATATCTTCATTATACAAATACATTAGGGCACCCAACATCACGGGCTGATTTTTTTCTCTAACTGCAGTTTGAAGTCGCATTACACGTTAAAGTATGTCTGCACAAGGTGCTGGGTTGATCGCAAAACTCTGGGCTTCGGGCGAGATTGAACCAGCACTTTCCCTTTCTGGGAAGCGCCATTATCGCAATGCACCACCGAAATCCCAGCGCTGCTCCCAGTCAGCTGCTCGGTAAATCTCCACCGAAGCTTCCTCTCTTACCCAGACCTCAGTTAGCTATTAGGTGCAATGTCTTGCTTCATGATATTTTTCCTCTGTAAAAATCCAAATTCTCATCACTCATGGCGCGCGCGATCTTTGAGAGAAATTGCCGCTGCGGCTCCGTGATAAGGCCACCGCCGCTCCGGGGTAGTATCTCATATGACGTTAATTAAGAATTTCAATACAACTAGGGGGCCCAAGAACAAATATACGCACCTGTGGTTGTTAGGTCCTCTGTCTGAAAAGGACAGAAGTTGCCGCCGTTTTCGCGCCCAAGGAAATATGGAATGCACCTTAAACTTGGGTAATTGATCAGGCGACAATTTCGTTTCACCACACAGGACAGTTCATCGTACTCTACGCGAATTCACTGAGGCATTCTCGAGGAGCTTGCGCATTCTAACGCGGAGCCGCTGCGGTACTATCGCGAAACTATTGCGGCTCAGTCGGGGGTCGCTGTACTTCACCGGCACTGACGCAGCAAATTTTCTCAGAGATGCTGCAACATTCGTCTGTTCTCCGTTCCGCACCAGCACGTGTAGAATTCATGATGATTTCGCATTTTCACAGACTACATTTTCTCCATTATCGTCTGGTTGAAAATTCTGTTTTTTGCATTTTTCCAGGGGTTTCAAAAAAAGATCGTTAACTGACAGAATAAGCTGTGAAGCTGGATGTCCTAAAGTTGTATAATGAAGGTATTACAGAAATTGTAATTATGTGAAATTTTCCTAAAAATGCAGAAGTCGCCCAACTGAGAAATTCGCGCGAACCTGTCGTGGTACTATAGTGTTTTATTCACATGTGCAAATTTTCTATGTTATTGAGCAGCGTTGACGGTTAGGAAGAGAAAAAGGAGGGAAATTCAAAGATTTCCCGATTTCAAAACTCCCCTCTTCATTTTGATATGAAGTTCGAAGGAGGCCGAGTTTTCTGTGTATCGATCGACTTTATTTGATAGGGGAAGAGTAGAACTTCCTAATGGTTGACCACTACTGATCAAAGATCACAGACGAACAAGGGAGTATCCGCTGATGTGCGTTTGTTGCAGAACTTTCGTGCCAACTTTGCATCTTTCTTGCACCTGCTACCGCAGTCTTCCCCTTAGGTGCTTTCTAAACTTGATAGCAGAGTTCTACGGAGTTCAAGACGCAGTAATCACGCCAAATCATGCATCGGCTGTTGGTCTTTTCAAATAATGGGAGGCCCAGTAGCGCCAGGAAGAGCTGCGAATGCGGGCCGGAAAAAAATCTGTCCAATTGAACAGGATCTCTTTGCAGTAGAAGACCTCATTCCCCAATGCCTGTCAAGGAATGACATGCGTTGATGAATGATGTCTTCTACTGCATAACTTGATTCCCTCTTCTATGATCATTCAGTGCTTAGGATGCTGGTGAACCTAGGAGGCGGGTGCTGCTTTCATTCCTTATTTTGAGGACAAAATCGTTTCAGTTATCCTTATTTTTCTAGATTTTATTAAATAGTTCTCCTGGTTTTTTTTTCTCGGAGAAAATCAGGTGTAAACCTTGAGGAATCTCTATTGAGCTTTCGGTTTCGATTATCACCAGCAGCGGAGCGGTGGGCTTCGGCGAAATATAACTGGGGATAAAGTTATTCCGACAAAAAAGCAACCTCTCCTTACTGTGTTAATCGAAATCAAGAGCTTACTAGAGATGATTCAGAGCTCAACATCACGAAGCTCAACTCATCTTCTTCAACCCGCATCCAATACTGAGTTCGGTGAAGCAGTCAAGTTTTTCCCGGATTACTGCTTTGCTTTACGTTGAGGCTACTAGCGACGTTCTGTGACCGTATTCATGAAACTACGGGGGCCTATCGGGAGGCCCCGGTCATAGTTGGATGAGCCGACGCCTCAGCCCGGTCGATACACAGAATGCATTGAAATGGGATGCGAAAATCACTCGGTGTATCCCCCCGCACCCCCAACACCCCCAACACCCACCCGGTCGATACGTATGAACAACATGGTGACGTGAAGCTGAGAAAATCACTGGGTGTATCCCCCCGCCCCCCCGCACCCCCCAACACCCCCCGCACCCCCGGTCGATACGTATGTTTAAAATGATGGAGTGAGGTTGAGAAAATCACTAATGTATCCGACGCGGTCGATATCCATGCAATACGTGGATGACGGCGGATGAGAAAATCACCGGGTGGGCGGGTCGAAGATAAAACATTGCGTATCACCAGAAAGCTAACCTTTGGCTACCTCCGTGACTTCACCATACTCGCCTTCACTATTTCTCTGAACAGGTGCAATCTCTGTTGGCCACGTAATCATCGTCATATCTAGTTGGATGCATCGAAAGATTTTCAACCTCACTCCATCATTTTAAACATACGTATCGACCGGTGGTGTTGGGGGTGTTGGGGGTGCGGGGGATGCAGATGCAAATAGCACCAACTATGACCGGGGCCGAACGGTCTTTGAAACCAGCCGATGTATGCGGTGGGCGGACTTTGGACCCTCCCGGAAGACTCCAGTAGTTTCATGAATGAGGGTTTTTTTACCTCTGTAACCTAACAATGTACAGCCTGTCCGAACGAAACTGTTCGCACACGCGGTTGGCGTGCGTGTTGGGCGGCCGTCGCGAGAGCATTTTTTTCCAGGAGCATTCCCACGGCTGTAAACTGCTGACTGTTATATTATTTATTATTAGTCTGATAATCCTGCTAATCGAGTTTCAAGTTCAAAAGATGCCTCCACGACGGCCACGCGCGCCGACCGCGTGACCGGACGTTCCCTTTCGACAGACTTTCGATACAGTTTCAGCAATCTGTGCAAAACTCTGCGTTCAGTAATGCTTAGGATTGACAGAGTTTTTTCTTACCTTCCTTCAAATTTGTTTCTCAACCAGCTTACGGAATCTTTTTTTCTGCTTCTAGCCATAATGTTCTTCACTCGTAACTTGTCTTTGCTTTCCATGAAAGACATCCGATGAAGATTGCTTTCGAAATCGCTGAAAAACCAGCTTCGAATACTGTTTGCAGGTTGGTAAAATATTCCCTTGATCCTTCAGCCAAATATAGTGTCAGGGTCAAGCGAATTTGTGAAATTTCTCAACGGGGGTGGGGTGGTCGCAAAATTTCTGGAACAAAATTTAAGGTTAGGCGGATCGAAAAAATTTCGTACCAAAAATGAAAATTTCTGGAAGTGAAGAAGATTTCGTTTTAATAAAAAAATCCAGTTTTGTTTTGCGAAAAAAAGTGTCCAACATTACACCCAGGGGGGGGAATCCAAAAATTTAGGATTTTCGGAAAAAAATTGTTGGTGGCCGGGAGGGGATCGCTCCGATTTTGGAAAATTACACAACGCCCCGCTTGACCCTGTATAGTGTGTGAAATACCAGTTTCTGCTTGTAACTCTTTCTGCTTGTACCCTTACCATCAAAGATCGATGTTTGTTGAAGGCTGTTTCCGGAGTCTGCAAAAATCTGCGTCGGATGGTCTGTTGAGTTCAGGAAAAACGTTTTTACCACGGAAGACAAAAAATATGCTGAAACAAAGCTCCCTTAGAGGTTCCTCTCACGGGTCCACGGTGTCATTGGACTGGCTTGCACCAACCCAAAGTTCCTCGTCTTCGATTTTCTTCGATTCAAGGTCGTTTTTGACCGTACCCGAACTCTCTCCGAACGGGCGCTCGCTTACAATCATCTCATCATTTCACCACATTTCCCAATTATAGCCGCTCACGACCGTCACGATGGGTTTCACCTGATCAGTTTCGTTTTCTTCGAATGATATCGGATCGCTCAGTAACCTTTGGTTCTTTTTTTTTAGGTCTCGCTGCACCAAGCTCTGGTTAAAATTGGTGACTAAAACCTTTAAAGTTTGATGCACGGAGATTATGTATACATGACTTTTAAATTCTCATCCCAACGTGTTGTGTGGTAGTTGAGAGAACCTTGGCCGTATTCATGTATGATTTCCGTTTTCGATTTAGTCTGACCCATGGACTCGGCGGCTGGCCGTGCGGGGTTAGCGGCCTCACTGGAGAATGAAGTTTCGATTCGCGCGGGGTGATCTACCGTTGCAACCCCGTCCATTCATCAGACTAAAATTGTTACGTGAACTCTAACTATGGGAGCTCCCGGGAGGGTTCAGAGTTCGCCCGCCGCATACATCGGCTTTTTCTAAAAACCTTCCGGGGCTCCCGTGGTTTGATGAATACGGCCACTTGTTTCCCATTTGATTTGGTTTATTATCCACATAAACTATGATTTTTAAAGTGGTTCCTACACAAAATTAGTAGGAAGTAATCTTGAGATATGCATACTTGACCATCGGTATTGCTTGTTTGTATTAGACATATGGATAGGTTTTGAGTTTTTTTTTTGTGATTTCAAAGCTCTATTCAGAGAATTTGGTAAAATGGATCTCTTTCAATTTGCTGTTCATCGTTAGCACTGACTTTTTACTAAACATATTCCAAGCAGCATACGGATATTTCGTGTCTCATTCCTCTAGTTGATCCATGAGCATGTCGATCTTTGTTTTTTTTTTCGTAAAAAGTGAAGTGCTGCTTGACCAGACCTCAGGCCATCTACCGGAACAAGTGTTTGCCGAAGGATCAGCATTTAGCGAATTTATGTTGCAAAGCGTTGTCGCTCTAAATTATCAGCTGTCTATACTTTGCTGCATATTGATGACGGTTGAGCTTTGATTTTCAGCTCAATAGCACTACATATTTATCGTTAGCAACACTATCAAAAAAGGTTTTCTTTGAATGGAGTGGCTAGTTTTTAACTTCTTGAAATTTTAATTTTTTGAATTTTTTTCGTAAAAAATTTCAAAATCTTTCTTGAAAACTTTTCAAACTGTCATTGCTGATGAAACATGTTTTCATCAGCATCTCACAATAATCCAAACCGATTAGCTGCTTTTTTTCTTTAGCAAAATGAGTTTTTCGCACCAGGGTTCACATGGTTAGAGCACAAATAAAGTGTGTTGTTTACTTTTTAGCGGATTGACAAATGTTTTTTTCAGAGATTTGAAGCTTCAAGATACCTCACTAGTTCACATGCTACGCTAGTCAACATGATGGTTACAACACCGATCGTAGCTTTCCATCAGAATGCATGCCGCAGCGCTTCCTCGGGATTTTAGCTCGCTTCAAATTTGATTTTTTTTTTCGAATCCGAAAGCAGAATTAGATTTCTTGTAGGAGGAGCCACTCAGCGGTATATTAACTGCTAGGGTTTAGGTTTGAACAAGAAAGTTTTCACCTTGTACACATTGCGCTGTGCAGCTGCATGCTGTACCTGCACTGCATGACACAGTAAAATTTCTCAAATCTTTTTTGTAAGAGCTTTAACCCTAGCTATTATTCTAGCTCCAAATAACCAGTTTCATCAGGATCCTTAATTATTTTCAGATCCTAAGAACCTTGAATTCGGAGCGAGTATTGTAAAAGGGTGCTAAAACGAGGAGGCACCGCCAGTCAATTGTGATATGATTTGAATGACTCATTTTCGATGGTTTGAGGATGTTCGAAATAATATACAACTATTTACCGTTTTCACTCTAATAGAAGTACACCTCTAATAGAAGTACACTTCTAATAGAAGTACACCTAAAAGGGAAGGCTGAGTATTAGAAGTACACCCTCTATTTGAAGTACACCTCTATTAGAAGTACATATAAAATAGAGGTCTGAGCATTGGAAGTACACCCTCTATTTGAAGTACACCTCTTTTAGAAGTACATATAAAGTAGAGGTCTGAGTATTAGAAGTACACCCTCTATTTGAAGTACACCTCTTTTAGAAGTACACCTCTTTTCGGAGTGGACCCCCGGTACTTGGGTAAGTGATTGGCAACACGAATGTGGCATTTGAGAGAGACCAGTTTGCCCGAGGTTTTTTTCAATAATGTGAGGTTTGAATATTCACAAAAAAACTATCGGCCATCCTTTTCTTGGTCAAAGATTGCTTGTATGAGACAACTTACGATGAAACCTCACTGAACTTCAACTGACCAGGAAAAAACGCAGAGCTAAAGTTCGACGTTGGTGTTATTCGCGGCAAATTCACGAAGTTTATTTAGGTTCTTCACAAATATTTTTGTTTGATTGGGTTTTAGTCGATCAAAGTCGACTTGTTTTGGCCCTAGACGTTGACTTTAGCGATGCTTGAAAAACCAAGATTCCACAGCGTTACGAAGATTGGATCAATTACGTAAAGAAATCGCTTATACGACGAGGAAATCAGAAACCACCAATGGTAGACTTCACCTATAGTGGATTGTGGACGCAAAGAACTCGCTTCTGGAAAAGCTGTTGTCAGGTCGTTCAAGAACCGCGCTTTTCAATCGCTCTGGACGGCCCGAAAGGCGATCAGTTGAAGGCGGTGTTCACAATAAATTTTACTTCCGATATCACCTCGGACGGAAGGTCCGATGCCCTGTAGAGCAAGAAAAAAACTTAAAAACCACGCGAAATACGCGTTTTTGAGATAAAGTAGGCCCTCCCTTTTTCACGCTGATTTTTGAGCCTGGAGGAATTGACCGCTATTAAAGGCACAGTCCAAGCTCAGGGACGAAATCTGAGAGTTCCACAAAATTGTGAAGTTGACCCACCCCATATACCACTTGCCAAGTGCGAGCTCTCAATTCCTCCGAATAAGCGAGATATAGGAGGAAGCCACCCTGGGGCGCCCACCTCGGGAAGCCACTTTGGCACGCCCCTTTTACGACCTTTCGAGCTCAACAGTGGCGCGACGAGCGATGCTTTCCGATCAAAAGCCCCGTTCTTCCTTTCATTCTCGGCCTCTCTCTTCATTCAGGTCAGCTCGCATAAAGCGGTTGCAAGTGGCGGAAGTTACAAGCCTCGGACCACTCGTCCACCATGCTTCCGCAGCTCCATATTTGAGGGGCCATAACTCCGTTCCCAGGAGGTCTTGAACGGTTCCAGAGACATAATTGGAATCAGCGTGGGTCCGTTTTCAAGATAGACAGGAAAACAGAAAACCGATTCTGAGGTTGGACTGTGCCTTTAAGGTGCAATCAAGCGATCAGCTCACTTATCAGTACTTCCTTGACTTGATTACTCCTGTAATCTGAGTCTTCATTTGTTCACATCGAGGGGGAGGGAGTGGAGCACCGGGCGGTTCTGGGACACCAAGACGCTTGCTTGTTATTTTGCCACTCTTGGCTCGTTTTTTACCGTTTTTTCGACACGGGGGCCTAGGATCCTCCTCGCCTATCATTTCACTGTGGAAGGTCACCGATGATGTTCATCGTGAACGCTACCTTTAAATTGTTTTTAAGCATAACAAGTCGATGAAGCTCGTGTCAACAAAATCGAAAACGAACTTATAAATTTTTTTTGGAAGAAATTAACTTGGGAAATGTGTGAATATATGATATCAGAGATTGTGGAAGCATCAGTTCAAGAGCCTAGTCTGAAGTTTTATTAAATTCTAGTTTTTGGTGTTATAAGAAATGTGAAGAGTCTACCAATGGAAATTCAAAAAATTGCGCCGGATAATAGAAGTACACTCTCTATTAGAAGTACACCTCTAATAGAAGTACACCAAAAAAAGAGGGCTGAGAATCAGAAGTACAGCCTATATTTGAAGTACACTTCTAATAGAAGTACATATAAAATAGGGGTCTGGGTATTAGAAGTACATGTACTTCTAAAAGAGAAAATACGGTATTCGAATCCTAGTATTCGATACCAGACATAAGTATGTACTGGTAACTTGGGCTCACTTCCACCAGCATCGAAAATGCTGTCTGAGTTACTGAGTGATGTTGCTGGTGATGTCTCAAGGGTAGGAAAAGAACTTTTCTTCTCCACGGGTTGTCTCCGAGGAATTCGCACTCTATCAATTCTCAACGCGCTTTGCATTCTCCCGCTGTCTCCTTGTTCAATGTCTCACCTGCACTTTGGCCGATCTCGGATGTGGCAGAAATCTCTTCTGTCTTCTCTCTTCCAATTTCATCTGTCCAATTCCCTTAGAAAAGGTCTGCTCTGATCTAGCTTTTTGTCCTTCTGTAACACGTCATTGTGCTGAAAAAAAGGAAGGATCTTCGAATATTCGTTCGCGATACTCTTCCCCGGAATCAGAAGGCTAAGATTTTTCAAAAACATCAATCAATTGAGAGACGGCTGCCTCATGCAATAGCACATAAACCCTAAGCACATTCAAGCCTCTGCAATTTTGAAGTCGGGAGCGCGGCGCAATCCATTCAGGATCAGAAACGTGATCCTTCACCGTAAATTTGGGGGCATCAGGGGAGTTCTTTTCTTGGGAAGTCCTCAACCTCGAAATGTTTTCCATTCAAGTAACCACTGCTCTGAGATAATTTGCAGCGTCAGTGCCGGAAAAGTACCGCGACCCTCGGCTCTGCCAGGATAGCATCGCGGCAGCTCCGTGATCATCACTCAGCCGAGACGATTCTGTTGCAGTGTCTGTCTTATGCCTCGACATTGCCGCGATAGTACCGCAGCGGCTCCACGTGAGAACCGCACCGGCACCGCGAGGATGCAGCAGCGAAACCGCGTGGAGTACGATGAACTGTTTTGTGTGGTAAAACGAAATCGTAGCTGCTTCAATTACTCAAGCGGGATGTACATTCGTATTTTCTTGGGCGCAAAAACAGCAGTAACCTCTGTCCTTTTCAGACAGAGGACGCAACAACCGCAGGTGCGTATTTTCGCTCTTAGGTACCCCTAGTTGTATTACAATTCTTAAATAACTTTATATGAGATACTCTCATGGAGCAGCGGCGGTACTGTCGTGTAGCCTCTGCTCCGCGGTAGTGCCGCCGCGGCTCCGCGATAGTGCCGCTGCGGTGCCTGTAGACACTATTGCGGAGCCGCAGCGACAATTTCTCTTAGTGTCATTATTGGCAGGCTCCTGCATAGCTGTTCAGGAGAGATCAGATATGGTGGCAAGCTTAGTAGTTCCATCGGCTGTAGGGAATATTTGAAGAATGCTAGGGATGGGTTCTTCCTTTAATTTGAAATTTGTCTAAGCGATGAAAAAATCTACGCTTCTACATAATCCTAAACACTTTCCGGAAGAACAACAGCGGAAAACTGGCGTGAAGTATGGGGAAGTCATGCAATCAGCAGCGTTGTGTTTTTCGTAACATGCCGACATACAATATAGCAGCTAACACGGCGTTGGAGCGGCGCAAGCGCGGCAGTGTTAAGGCCCTAAGATAGAGCGTACCGCGTTATCGTACCGCGTTAAAAATCGCGTCTCCAATCACTCCCTCTAGAAAATTAGGAGATGATCGTCAGCAGACGCTGAGTTGATCGATCTGACCTCAGTAGGAAACGACATTTTGAGAACGGCAAATCGTCGCTAACTTCGCCTCTGAAGGCAGCATAAAAGCTCAAAAATGATATCAATTTCATGGAATGAATCGAAGGTTTGAAGTCGTTAGTATTAAGAATTGACGAAAAAATAAGAAAAGATTCCATTGAAAAGATGGTATAACGGTTCTTTCTGTATTGGTCCGGAACAGGACGAGTTACATCGCAATGGCTGAAATAGCGAAGCTAGCGACAAATTTGTTGGGATAACAACGCTAATACACGTGTACGGCCTTTACTGGAACGCTTACGCCTTCAGAAGCATAAAAAATGAACCACTATGACGGTAGTCGATCATTGAATATTGGTTCTGAGGGGCGGAGTCCGACTTGGTGGGCGGAGAAAGGATGATTTGGTGACTCAGTACTGCTCAAATACGGTCATTTAACTCATCTCTGACGCTTACAACTTCGAAAGCGTTCTACTAGAGCCCGTACGATCCCACTAACGTAGCTATCTAAACAACATGTTCACGATAAAAAATGTGTTTCAGTTTCCACTAGGAATGGGTAGTGGAGGGGCACACTGTAATGTTGACGGCGAAAGAACGCATGAAAACAAGCCAAGAAAAGCTCCAAAAGAGCTCGACGTTGCCAATTCGAGCGCAAGGCAAACCCCAAAAGCGCAACACACGCCCACCGACGTGAACAAATGAATGCTCGAGATCGTGAAATGAGCGATGATTTCCAATCATTAGCCCCGTTTTTTCCTTCAATCTCATTTTCTCTCTTTACTCAGGTCAGCTCGCATACATCGGCTGCAAAAGATGTAAGTTACGAGCCTCGGAAAACTCGTCTAACATGTTTCCTTAGCTCAATTTTTGACGGACCATAACTCCGTTCCCAGAAGGTCTTGTACTGTTTCAGAGACATCATTGGAATCAGCATGGGACCGTTTACAAGACCAGCAGAAAAACAGAAAAACGATTTTTATCGTGAACACTGCCTTTAAAGAAGAAATCAAGAGTTATATATTGCTACCTCATCACTTTTACCCCAAAATTGGGGTTTAGTTGAAACCTGTAACCGACGTGCGATTGGAAATTCCACTAGATGCATACGTTCCCAGCGCTTTGTCCGGCAATGTTTCCTCCCACAATTCACGAGGAATGCGTCACAAAAACCGCACCAGTTGTAACTGGAACCTCTCTCGAATGCCATTTCAAACCCAACATTTGTCTCATTCAATTCCTGCATTTCAGAATCGCATTTTATTACACCAGCAACGATGGTCTCGAGATTTGCTGAGTTTCCCAGCGTTCAAAAAGGCCTAGCAATTTGGATTTTGTCACTCGGCTGAGGACTGAAAAGTGGAAGCTTAAAAACGGGTAAATCACTAAATGCAGCTATCAAAGCTGTTATAGTACAGAAAAATATGGATAGAAGTGTCCTTAGCTCTACAAATGTTTGCTTACAAGTAGAGTCACCACACTTCACCTGATTTGCTTACCTTGAACTTCATAAAGGCGAATACAATTGTAATTCTGTAAAAAAGGGGTCTTCCAAGCAAAAGAGGTTTGGTTCGCGTTACAAATGTTTCAACAAAAAAGGAACAATATGAAAAGGGAGAGTCTACAAAAAATGAACAATATTCTCTAAAAACTCTTTCTTTGTCAAAACTTCAACAGCGGAAACAAAACCGCTGCGGTTCTCTGCGGAGGTAGCGCGTTCGGCTCCATGAAGAACTTTGATTATGTGAGTGCGATGTAAATATGCATATATGCATGTGTACCTAATAGCGATCATTAAAAAGGAGATGATGCCAAATTGTCAGAAACCATTCAATTTTCCTGACGTAAAATACCACAACGGTTTGTTTCGCTGCTGAGGAATTTTTTGGACAAAGAAAATAGCTTTTAGAATATATTGTTCATTTTTGTAGACTTCCTTTTCATATTGTCTTTTGTTGAAACATTTGTAACGTTTGAACCAAACTCTCTTTTGCTTGAAGACCTCTTTTTACAGAAATGTTCTATTTTTCTTGATATTACGCAGTATTATCCTATGCAAGAATTTCGAACATTGACTAGATCAGTCCTCCTTCTGTGGTCACAAGAATCAATGACCCAAACTGTTGTAAACTATCTCAGAAAAATCACCTGATGTGGCTGACACGACTGATGTTCTACGATATAAGCTAAGAAATGAATGATATCCATGATATCGTTCCCATATTTCATTCATATTGATCGCGTCAGCCACAGCTGGCTGCACAGGGTGTTATTTGCAACCGCCATGTTTTTCATGCGTATCGAACGGGTTGGCCATGGTGGTTTTATCAACCAACCCTGATAGGGAGCACAGTCTGGTTATAGCTGCACGCTCATGTAGCCAGCCCGTCGATAATCATGAAAGCCAGCTGGCCTACAGCCGGATGCAGACTCTGCCCGCAGTTCTACGCTTTCGAATAAATTTAGCTCAAAACCTGCATAGTCAAAACCACCTTCATTCCGTCTGGGCACTTTCATCAGTGGAACGAAGCGGTTTCTATGCTCATTATTTCGTTTGCCGCCCCATTGCTTCGCAGAACAGCCGTTTCGATTCCATGAATTTGATATGGAAAAAGCTTTCTGCTGAGCTGCTAATGGAGATAGTTCTAATGAATTTGTTTTCGAATTTGATGCTGATAAACAAGTACCATTTATTTGTGAAAAATCAGTAGGCTGGTGAAGAAGAATGAGAAGCACTCAAATGGGGTTGTGTGAACGGCCTGAGCGCTTTACGAAACTGAAGCAGCCTGGCAACACACCATAGCATCTCGCTTTCGCACGCCATGCTTGTCATCCTTACACGTTTGCTGGTAGTTTTGGTAAAGGTGTTCTCAGACTCCTGCGCTAATTCCGATGCATCCAGCACACTATCTCAGACGACTATCGCAAAGCTCAAGACTCTTGCTCATTCTTTGGGTACCTGTATGGTTTCTCGATAGCTAGCATCGAGTCTGGGCTCTTGCTCACTTCTCCGGTGTCCTGCACATTTTTACGGATGAGCAGCGGCGGGTCCGGGACTCCTAATCACTCTACGGGGTGGTTTGCACAACTTCGGATGACCAGCAACGGGTCCCAAGTAATTCGCCCTTTCTACGGATTACACGACGTCCCGATGACGTCATCAGAAGCCCGAAGCACTTTTCACGACGTCCCGACACGCCATCAGAAGCCAGATGTACCACGACGTCCCGATGACGTCAGAAGCCCGGAAGCACTTTTGACGACGTCCTGATGACGTCATCAGAAGCCCGGAAGCACTTTTCACGACGTTCCGATGATGCCAACAGAAGCCGTAGAAGCACTTTTCACGACGTTCCGATGACGTCATCAGAAGCCAGATGCATTTTCGCGACGTCCTGATGACGTCATCAGAAGCCCGAAGCACTTTCACGACGTCCCGGTGACGCTACCAGCCGATGCACTCTTTCTACGACGTCCCGGTGACGCCATCAGAAGCCAGATGCAGCTTTCACGACGTCCCGGTGACGCCATCAGAAGCCAGATGTACTTTCTTTCACGACGTCCCGGTGACGTCATCAGCCAGATGCACTTTTCACGACGTCCCGGTGACGCCATCAGGTTGTGATGCACTTTCACGATGTCCCGGTGACGTCATCAGCCGATGCACTTTCACGACGCGTCCCGGTGACGTCACCGGTAGCCAGATGCACTTTCACGACGTCCCGGTGACGTCACCAGAAGCCAGATGGTACTTTTCTACGACGTCCCTGCGACGTCATCGGAAGCCAGATGCGACTTCTTTCACGACGTCCCGGTGACGCCAACAGAAGCCAGATGCACTTTTCACGACGTCCCGCATGCCAACAGCCAGATGCACTTTCATGACGTCCCGGTACGTCACCGTAGCCAGATGTACTTTTCACGACGTCCCGGTGACGTCATCGGCCAGATGCACTTTTCACGACGTCCCGGTGACGTCAGCTGATGCACTTTTCACGTACGTCCCGGTGACGCTCAGAAGCCAGATGTAATTTTCACGACGTCCCGGTGACGTCATCAGTAGCCAGGATACTCTTTCTTACGACGTCCCAGTGACGTCAGGTCAGATGCACTTTTCACGACGTCCCGGTGACGTCATCAGGAAGCCAGGGAGTAACTTCTCTTTTCTACGGACGTCCCAGTGACTTCTGCCAGCCAGATGCACTTTCACGACGTCCCGGTGACGTCATCAGAAGCCAGATGCACTTTTGACGACGTCCCGGTGACGTCATCAGAAGTCAGATGCACTTTCACGACGTCCCGGTGACGTCGTCAGTAGCCAGATGCACTTCTTTCACGACGTCCCGGTGACGTCATCAGAAGCCAGATGCACCACGACGTCCCGGTGACGTCATCAGAAGCCAGATGTACTTTTCACGACGTCCCGGTGACGCCACTGGAAGCCAGATGCACTTTCACGACGTCCCGGTGACGTCATCAGAAGCCACAGATGCACTTTTCACGACGTCCCGGGTGACTAACAGAAGCCAGATGTACTTTTCACGACGTCCCGGGTGACGTCATCAGCCGATGTACTTTCTTCACGACGTCTCGGTGACGTCATCAGAAGCCAGATGACTTCTTCACGACGTCCCGGTGACGCCATCAGAAGCCAGATGCACTTTTTCACGACGTCCTGCGGCGCCGTCAGCGATGTACTTCATCCCGTGACGTCATCAGAAGCCAGATGCACTTTTCACGACGTCCCGGTGACGCTATCAGGAAGTCAGATGACTTTCACGACGTCCCGGTGACGCCGCCAGCCAGATGCACTTTCACGACGTCCCGGTGACGTCATCAGAAGCCAGATGCACTTTTCACGACGTCCCGGTGACCTACCAGAAGCCAGATGCACTTTCTACGACGTCCCGGTGACGTCATCAGAAGCCAGATATTTTTCGATGTCCCGGTGACGTCATCAGAAGCCGATGCACTTTTCACGGCGTCCCGGTGACGTCATCAGCCAGATAACTTTCACGACGTCCCGGTGACGTCACTGGTAGCCAGATGCACTTTCTTCACGACGTCCCGGTGACGCTACCAGCCAGATGCACTTTTCACGACGTCCCGGTGACGTCATCAGAAGCCAGATGCACTTCACGACGTCCCGGTGACGTCATCAGAAGCCGATGACTTTCACGACGTCCCAGTGACGCCATCAGAAGCCAGATGCACTTCACGACGTCCCGGTGACGTCATCAGAAGCCAGATGCACCACGACGTCCCAGTGACTTCGTCAGAAGCCAGATGCACTTCACACGTCCCGGTGACGTCATCAGAAGCCAGATGCACTTTGACGACGTCCCGGTGACGTCATCAGAAGTCAGATGCACTTCTTTCACGACGTCCCGGTGACGCCGCCAGAAGCCAGATGCATCTTTTTCACGACGTCCCGGTGACGCCATCGGTGGCTTGATGCACTTTCACGACGTCCCGGTGACGTCATCAGAAGCCAGATGTACTTTCACGACGTCCCGGTGATGCCATTGAAGCCAGATGCACTTTTCTGTCGACGTCCCGCGACGCCACGTAGCCAGAGCACTTTTCACGACGTCCCGGTGACGTCATCAGAAGCCAGATGTACTTTCTTTCACGACGTCCCGGTGACGCCATCAGAAGCCAGATAGTACTTTCTACGTGACGTCCGGTGACGCTTACCAGCCAGATGCACTTTTCACGACGTCCCGGTGATTACCAGCTGAGATGCACTTTCACGACGTCCCGGTGACGTCGCCGTAGCCAGATGCATTTTTTCACACGTCCCGGTGATATCAGGAAGCCAGATGCACTTTTCACGACGTCCCGGTGACGCCATCAGAAGTCAGATGCACTTTCACGACGTCCCGGTGACGTCGTCAGAAGCCAGATGCACTTTCACGACGTCCCGGTGACGTCATCAGGAAGCCAGATGCACTCTTTCACGACGTCCCGGTGACTCATCAGAAGCCAGATGCACTTTTCACGACGTCCCGGTGACGTCATCAGAAGCCAGATGCACTTTTCACGACGTCCCGGTGACGCTATCAGCTTTGTGATGCATCTCTTTTCACGGCGTCCCGGTGACGTCAGAAGCCAGATACTTCTTCATGACGTCCCGGCGGATGCCCAAATATATTTCACGACGTCCCGGTGACGCTAAATGAAGCCGATACTTTCACGACGTCCCGGTGACGTCACCGTAGCCAGATGCACTTTTCACGACGTCCCGGTGACGTCACTGTAGCCGATACTTTCACGACGTCCCGGTGACGTCATCAGAAGCCGATGCACTTTTCATCACCGTCCCGGTGATGTCATCAGAAGCCAGTGATGTATTTCACCAGCCCGCGTCCCTACCAACTTACCTGCCTGAAATTGACCGCCTGTGACCATTGGCAGTGGATACTAGCGGCGAGGAATGAAAAGCGGACGGCTCACGGCCTACGGCCTACGGCCCACGGAAGGTCTACGGCGCACAATTCGCCATGAAAAATTTCTTAAGCTTTCGGGCCGCCAACTTTGTTATTTGTGAACCGATTGGCCAACTGACAGCAGGGAAGCCTTCTGACGTCACTTATATCCAGAATAAAATCTTCAGGTTTTGTTTCAAAGATTCTATAAACTATTTTATGTAAATTCCTAAGTGATCACAAAGCCTAGGCAAAACCAAATCCTCTCTCTCTTCCAGGCCGCTTCGCGGCTGGAGCGATAACGCTGAGAACGATGAAAATTTCGTAAAGAACAGCTGAAAATTCGAGGCTTTTCAAGAACATCTGTCTAAATTCGCCGCAGTCGTAGGATGGTTGTCACCGCTCAGATGCTCCGTGAGGAGAGGAGTTCATCGAATACTTCATAAACCCTAGCAAACATATTTTACAAAAGTTATAATTCTTTGAAGAATTGGGGCGTCCAGTCATTGTGGGCCTTGAGAGCGCGTAAAAAAATGTCCCCACAGAATGAAATGCGTAATCCTAGTTAGAATATAATTGGGAGCTTCCTCTTTTTCATTTCACACATCCGTTATGGCATGTTTTACACGGGAAAATCCAAAAAAATTGAAAAAATTGGGCTGAAAATACGTTTTTCTAGAATAAAGGCTGACGATTTTCATAAAAGTCTATACTGCTATATACCGTTAGAATCCTCTCGTTGAGGGTAATCCGGAATTTTCTCCAACAATTGATTGCGGACCACTCTGAAGAGAGTTATGACAAAGCGGCGCTTTGTGCGCGTAAAAAACGCCGCAAAACTCCGTTTTTGCAAAAAATATGCGCGGTACTGTATACTTCCTGAATCGCATACCGTTTTAACGAAAAAGACTTTTCCTTATCACTACTCCAAAGTCGACTGCCAGCTTCTTTAGAGCTTGTACAAGCTATGGGATAATGCTATCAATATGAATGCGTACGTATATTTCACCCTAAGAATACAATTCAATGTGGGTCAAAGAGCGAATGAGCGCGAAATATGTAAGATCGAGGAGTGCGAATCTGGGCTAAAAGGTCTTTTTCACCGTGGGATGTTCTCATGATTTTGATAAATGGCTCCACATTACCATACGCGAGCAGGAATCCGTTCTCCAAAGCTCTTGTATTAGAATCATCTGTGACAAACGGTTGCCATCCCATTCCTTCATCGATGAAGTCCAATTGGTTTCTTAAATCTCCCATAATGGTGCTCCTCCTGCAACCATTTTG
Source organism: Aplectana chamaeleonis (assembly GCA_029168955.1). Lineage (NCBI taxonomy): Eukaryota > Metazoa > Nematoda > Chromadorea > Rhabditida > Cosmocercidae > Aplectana > Aplectana chamaeleonis. Next base: position 1,882,141 of record JAPDOI010000100.1, on the reverse strand, counting down.
CTGAAGAAGTGTGTAATCATTCTGTCTTGCAGAGGATTTCACCGTGACAATCAATGACTCATTGCGTTTATCTCGCACTGAATCTCTCCTTGAAACAGTCGGTTGTTGTAGTTTCCCCGATTGATCTCTTTCCGTGAAGAAATGTTGCTGATTATCATTTTAGATCCGTAAGTTGTCCATGCTAACAGCTGTTATCAGACATGCGTTTTCAAGCAAAATTACGACATGGCATCTGAATATTTCTGCCACTTCTATTCACATAAAACCTTGCTTAGCCGAGACGTTCACGTCCAAATTCGTCCACTTTTCAATATTCTTTGATCAATGTTTTAGGCTGTCCTAGAAGTTTCCCGTTATCCGAAGCCGTTGTTATCTGAAATATTTAACGTTGGACTTTTGGTCGAAAAAAGAAATGCTGTTCGAAAGCGGAAATTACTCCCTATCTATTACTTACTCCCTCATCAAGAAAAACCTAGCGGTTCTGGAATTACATGCTGTATTTCAGTAGGTCTTCAGAACAGAGGATCTTTGAGTGCTTCTATCACGCTATTAAGAAAGTCCTGTTCTATATATTTTTATCAAATCTCCCCTGTTCGTATGTGGTTTTGATCAGGGGTGTTTTCCCGTTCTAAAGCACAACTCTTCCTCTACTTACTGGCACTCACAGCTATTCTAACAAGGGAAGTATACAAAGCGTAGGTCGGATCTGCCAAAACATTTAGTATCGTTAGTAACTCTTGAGGCTCAATAGTAAAACTGCGCAGTATCCCGTCCCGAGCTGCAGGTTCCAAGAAGTTACAAGCTATGAAAGTCGTTTTTTGTGCTTTTTGTACCTTCCAAAAAGCGCATTAGTCTTCGGAAAATCCGGAAACGTCCTCATACATGTGTTCAGCGCCCAAATTTACCTCCCTGAGCAAAATGTGGGTGAAGGCACACTTTCCATACTTTGTCCAGACTGACAGCGTTTTGGACTTGTTCGGATTTTCGGTTGGGCGATTATCTATACCGATTAGAGTGCTTTGGAAGCGTTTTAGAAAAATGTTCCAGATTTGACTTGAAATCTTCCCAGGGGTTTTTGTGGGGCGCTGATCACGGATCTGTGGTTTATTAGTCGATTTTCGAAAGTTTTCGGCTAATTTCGTTCGAAGCTTCCCAACCGGGGAAAATTTCAAGTGAAAACGACTTTTTCGAGTATTCCGGATTTCTACGATAGATATGTCTTAAAATCATTCTATCAGAGTTATTTGGAGTGCTAAACACGAGCCTGGAGTCCATTTATCGATTTTCTGCAGATTACGGTAGATTACGGTGGGTAGTTTGGTCAAAATCTCAGATTATACTCAAAATTTGTATACGGGGATTATTCGGGGTGGAGAATACGAATTTAACGTCCGTTTGTATATTTTCAAAAGACTAAGGTGGGTTTTGACCCCTAAATGACATGTTACCTACCGTAACCTGCAGTAAACCTCAAGATTTCGACAAATGGACTCCAGATTCGTGTTCACCACCCTAGATTACCCCTACATACAACTTTTGAGCTGGATCCTAGAGTTTTTTTGAATCTCCAAAAAAATGTCCGATGGGAACCCTTGCCTTTTCGAGAGGCATAAAAAATGCTCATAACTTTTTTGAACCTGCAGTTCGGGGCGGGATACTGCGCATTCTCACTATTGAGCCAGAAGAGATACTAACGATGCTAGTCGTTTTGGCATATCCGACCTAAGCTATGTATACTTCCCTTGTGAGACCTACTGACCTGCTTCGAATTTCACATTAAAGTATGGGAAAGTTTTGCTCACCAAAATTCTCTGAATGTTCCCCGTTTTCTTCTGTCTATTCGCCAATACTTCCTAGGTCCATAGAAGATAGAAACTCTATCAAGGTCACATTAAAGTATCCGAACAGGTCCACGAATTTTCTCCGATTTCTGCATTTTCCGAAAAGCATATTCACTGTCATAAGTATCTTCGTTTTACGAAGAGTTTGGGCCATCCAACTTTATAGTTAAGTGTTATCAACAGTGTCTTATCACATGGTTTTTATTTTGTAATTATCGACGATTTTTTTTCAAAAAAAAAATTGTAGAAATCGAATTTATGAAAAAAATGGTCCATAATAGACGGAATAAATTTCATTAGATAATAAATACATTGTACTGTGCTTATCTGGGCTAAATTCCGGTCCGTCTCGACACGCTTTGCGGTCGCACGCGCTGGAGTCAGTCGAGTTTCCAGCGCCAAAGCCGGTTCGATATGGCTTTTTTATGCAGCTTTCTCCAATTTGTTTAGTCTCCAGTTTCTAAAACCCACCTAGAGTCAACAGATCGGCGGCTGCGGCGCTGGAAACTTGAGTGACTCAAATGCGCGCGGCCGCAAAGCGTGTCGAGACGCAATTGCGGACCGGAATTTGGCCCAGAGAAGCACAGTACGTTATACTCAACTGCGATATTATGTAGTTGCCTCAAAGCAATTGGATAATGAAGATATGATAGGGATCGTGATCCTCGAAAAAATTCCGAAAAAGAAGTGAAATCCGCTCCTTCGGAAAACCCATTGTAAAATGTAAGTTTTAGTCCAGTTTTATAACCCCTATATGTACGCATTTCCAGTCTTAACCATTGCTGGTGAATTTCTTGGATTTCTCAGTTTTTCTCTCTTTCACAGCGATTTCTTTTTTTCCACCGATTTGTTCTCCTGGTTTTTTTTAAATGATTTTTTATTTTGCATCCTCCATGAACTTACTCTCATTATTCGATGTTTCTTTTTGTATCAAAGCGTTCATTTGAACGTAATGAATAAATGAATATTGAATCCTATCAAAAAGGGGTATTCCAAGCGAAAGAGGTTTGGTTGGCGTCAGAAGCGTTCCAACAAAAAGAGAACAATAGGTAAGTAGATTGAGGAGAGTCTACAAAAATTGAACAATATTTTCTGAGTCTGATTTTCCTGGCCGATACTTCTTAACAGCGAAAACAAACCGTTGCGGTGTTCTACACGGAAGCACTCTGTGGTTTCAAAAATGGTCTTGATTACGCGAGAACCGTTTAAATGTACGTGCATGTAAACCTAATGCTTACCATCAGAATAGAAGATGATGTCGAAAAGACAGACAGATTAGCTCCAGCTGCTACGAGAAGCGAAACTAAAGTGCAGCATCTAATAAGAGTATTTTCTTATAATCTCGTCAAAGAATTAAGTCTATTTTTGAAAACTATTGAACTCATCCTCGTAAAATTCCACAACGGTTTGTTTTCGCTGTTAAGAAGTATCGGCCAGGAAAATCAGTCTCAGAAAATATTGTTCACTTTTTGTAGACTCTCCTCACTCTACTTACATATTGTTCCCTTTTTGTTGGAACGCTTCTGACGCCAACCAAACCTCTTTCGCTTGGAATACCCCTTTTTGATAGAATTGTTCTCTTTTTATTGATATTACGAAGTAATATCCCTGAAAAATCTTCAATATTTTTCAAATAACATGGATCGCTATAATAATCAGTAAGCAACAAACTTGCTGCGCACGCTACAAATTAAGCGCTACTCACTTCTCACGACGTCCTGATGACGTCATCAGGTGCCCTATATACTTTAGATGACATCCTGATGACGTCATCAGATGCCCTATGTACTTTACATGACATCCTGATGACGTCATCAGATGCCCTATGTACTTTACATGACATCCTGGTGACGCCATCAGATGCCCTATGTACTTTAGATGACACCTTGATGACGTCATCAGATGCCCTATGTACGTTACATGACATCTTGATGACGTCATCAGATGCCTTACGTACTTTACATGACATCCTGGTGACGCCATCAGATGCCCTATGTACTTTAGATGACACCTTGATGACGTCATCAGATGCCCTATGTACGTTACATGACATCCTGATGACGTCATCAGATGCCCTATGTACTTTAGATGACACCTTGATGACGTCATCAGATGCCCTATGTACGTTACATGACATCCTGATGACGTCATCAGATGCCCTATGTACTTTACATGACATCCTGATGACGTCATCAGATGCCCTATGTACTTTAGATGACACCTTGATGACGTCATCAGATGCCCTATGTACGTTACATGACATCCTGATGACGTCATCAGATGCCCTATGTACGTTACATGACATCCTGATGACGTCATCAGATGCCCTATGTACGTTACATGACATCCTGATGACGTCATCAGATGCCCTATGTACTTTAGATGACACCTTGATGACGTCATCAGATGCCCTATGTACGTTACATGACATCCTGATGACGTCATCAGATGCCCTATATACTTTAGATGACACCTTGATGACGTCATCAGATGCCCTATGTACGTTACATGACATCCTGATGACGTCATCAGATGCCCTATGTACTTTACATGACATCCTGATGACGTCATCAGATGCCCTATGTACTTTACATGACATCCTGATGACGTCATCAGATGCCCTATGTACTTTACATGACATCCTGATGACGTCAACAGATGCCCTATGAACTTTAGATGACACTCTGATGACGTCATCAGATGCCCTATGTACGTTACACGACATCCTGATGACGTCATCACACGCCCCATGCACTTTGATGACGTCATCAGAAAGCAAAAAACTTGTTAGTCACTTTCCCTGTCCCTTCCCATCGAAAAGTACAGCCTACGACGTGTTTTAGCGAGTTGATCTACCAACTGATAATATCAAATGATATGATAAGTAGTAAGAAGTAAAGCAGTTGTTGTGAAACAGTAAGTAAAAAACTTGTTAGTCACTTTCCCTGTCCTTTCCCATCGAAAAGTACAGCCTACGACGTGCTTTAGCTAGCTGATCTACCAACTGATAATATCACATGATATGATAAGTAGTAAGAAGTAAAGTAGTTGTTGTGAAACAGTAAGTAACAAACTTGTTAGTCACTTTCCCTGTCCCTTCTCATCGAAAAGTACAGCCTACGACGTGTTTTAGCGAGTTGATCTACCAACTGATAATATCACATGATATGATAAGTAGTAAGAAGTAAAGTAGTTGTTGTGAAACAGTAAGTAACAAAATTGTTAGTCACTTTCCCTGTCCCTTCTCATCGAAAAGTACAGCCTACGACGTGTTTTAGCGAGTTGATCTACCAACTGATAATATCACATGATATGATAAACAGTAAGAAGTAAAGTAGTTAATGTGAAACAGTAAGTAACAAATTCGTTAGTCACTTTCCCTGTCCCTTCCCTACGAAAAAGTACAGCTTACAACGTGTTTCAGTGATTTGATCCACCAACTGATAATATCACTTGATATGATAAGCAGTATCAGTAGCAGTAAGGTATTTAATGTGAAACAGTAAGTAACAAACTTGTTAGTCACTTTCCCTGTCCCTTCCCATCGAAAAGTACAGCCTACGACGTGTTTAAGCGATTTGGTCTACCAACTGATAATATCACTTGATATGATAAGTAGTAAAAGGTGAAGTAATTAATGTTAAAGTAAGTGAGTAAGTTATCATATCTGTCCACATACGAACTTACCTACCTCTCCAACTGATCGCCTGCGACCACTGGCAGTGGCTAGTGGCAGGAACGAGGAACGAGGAACAGGACACGAGGGACGCGTTACAAGAAAAAACGCGAATTTTAGCTTAGCTTCCGCCGATCTAACTTTGTAAATTTTCAATCGATTTGGCTCAAATTTTGTCAGCGGGTGTCTTCTAGACTCTCTCACTTATATCCAGAAGGAAATCTCTAGAAAATTTGTTTTACAGGTTTTATTAACTACTTTTCCAAAATCTAAGTGATCACAAGTGCCAGGCGAAACCAAACCTCTCCAGCCGCTTCGCGGCTGGAGCGATAAGTAATCTGGACTCCGACAAGATTCCTATGTTTCATGGACTCGTACAAAATTTTCGAATAGGCAGAAGCGAACGAGTGATATTCAAAGGTTTGTGGTGCCCTAAACTTCCCCACACTTTGGCTCGAAGCAGCTCATGGCCTTAGGCCGCTGTCGGAGTTGGTGTAGCCGACGTATCCAGCCAGGTGAAGTTGGGAAAATCACCCGGTGTGGCCTGCCGTCACCCGCCGACACCCGCCCGGTCGATACGTATCTATGAACACCATGATGAGGTGAGTTGAGAAAATAACCCGTTGTATCCGACACGGTCGATATCCATGCAATACGTTGATGACGGGGATGAGAAAAACGCCGTGTGGGCGGGCCTATAATAAAACAATGCTTATCACTAGGAAGCTATCCACACTGCTACCTCCGTTTCTTCACTTCACTCTCCTTCACTATTTCTCTGAACAGGTGCAATCCTGTTGGCCACCTGAGATTTTTTCAACCTCACCCCACCATTTTATTCATACTCAGAGATTCGTGGGGAAGTTCCCGAGAACGACAGCAGAACTTCCCTCGAAACAACTGGGGAACTTCCCCCGCATCGAGGGGAGGCGGGGGATCTTAGGACAGCAGGTCTTCCTTGTTCTCCCGATCGCCAGTCTTCCTCAAGCTGTCGCAACCCAACACCCATTGATCATTGATTTATAAAAAGTCAGCTCGCCGCAACTCGCTGGTTCCAACAGTTTCCTACTCTTCGAAAGTATGAATAGGACCAAAAATGCTTACCTTTGACGAGAGGTTACAGAGAAGCTTCCTCTGGAATCCGGACAGATATACCCTACACAGTCCTTGAGGGGCAAATCTGCCTCTTCAACTTGCGAAGTTGCGAAACCACCTCGAAACTAGCTAGTCTACAGCACCGTGTACGCTGCGGCTTTGTTTTCTCGTTCACCATATTCGGGGGGAGGCCATGGGAACAACCGTGAAGCGAACTTCCTTTGTTCTCCCCCCGAGTTGACTGTTCCGAACGCCTTATCGTTGTGTATAATTCGAGGGGAGAGGGGCGAGACGTCCCCCTCCGGGGGGGGGGGACGTCTCGCTCCTCTCCCCTCGACCGAGTAATAACTCAGATATTCGTGGGGAAGTTCCCGAGAACGACAGCAGAACTTCCCTCGAAACAACTGGGGAACTTCCCCCGAATTGGGGGGAGGCGAAGGGGACGTCTCGACAGCAGAGTAATGGGGGAAGTTCCCACAGCATTAGTTCTTTTGTTCTCCCAACTGCAGGTCTTCCCGCGACCTTCCGACTGCTGATTCTCATTGTTCAATGATTGATCAAAAATCAGCTTGCTAGAACTCGCTGTTTTCGACAGTCTCCTTTTCCTGAAAAACTGCGATAGGTCTAAAAATATTCATCTCTGACTGAAGGTTATGGAGAAGCTTATTAGCTCCTCTGGAATCCTGACAGAGGTGCCTTACGTAGTCCTGGAGTGGCAGATCCACCCCCTCAACTTGCGAAGTGCGAGACCACCTTGCGACTAGCCCGTCTGCATCACCGTATACGCTGCGGCTTTGTTTTCTCGTTCACCATGTTCAGGGGGAGGCCATGGGAACAACCGTGAAGCGAACTTCCTTTGTTCTCCCCCCGAGTTGACTGTTCCGAACGCCTCATCGTTGTGTATAATTCGAGGGGAGAGGGGCGAGACGTCCCCTTCCGGGGACGTCTCGCCCCTCTCCCCTCGAATTATTTGGCCGAAATCAGGTCTATTGTCCTCGGGAACTTCCCCACAAATTTCTGAGAACGACCAAATCAGGTCTATTGTCCTCGGGAACTTCCCCAGAAATTTCTGAGAACGACCAAATCAGGTCTATTGTCCTCGGGAACTTCCCCACAAATATCTGAGTACGTATCGACCGGGTGGGTGTCGGCGGGTGTCGCTGGGTTACAGATGCAAATTGCACCAACTCTAACAGGGGCCTTATTATATCAGTGAACTCGAATAGGTATATGTAGAGAAAGTTGTGCTTTTGAAAAAAATTGAAGGAACACTGACGGACAGAGGAAAAATGCTGGCCAACGTTTGGTGTAGGACTTGCTGAACACTCTGAGGACTGGGTAATAGCGTTAGGGGTTGTTTATACTTCCGCCGTCGAGCGGCGCGGCACAATGCATTCCTGTAATATTGATGACGCGGCGCGGCACGATCGATATCATAGGATTGCACTTCGCCGCGCCGCTCGGCGGCGGAAGTATAAACGACGCCTAATATTGATCAGGCGGCGCGGCACGATCAATATTACAGAATGCACTGTGCCGCGTAGCTCGGCGGCGGGAGTATAAGTATAGACCCCTTACACGTATCGAGCAATGGTGCAGCTACGTGGATAGGTGAATGTGCATGGAGTCCCCTATACCTAGCTCAATGTTTTCTGTAAGGCTCCAAGGTCTTATCAACTTTGCAGTATTGGTGATTTGCATCATAGAAAATAGCACGCAAAGATGCGGAGTACGGAGGAATACTACTGAGTTTCAGCTTGTGAGCAGGGGAAGGCGAAGCGGTGTGATCGGCTCGTGAGAGGGGCGCCCCCCCCCCTCCTCCAGCTTTGGATCCGGGGTGTGCTGCGTTATGCCCGAAATGGGCGGAGCGGGGCGGAGTTGGCTGTCACCAATCGCACAGGTGGCCGGTCGTAAACGGAGGCGCGAGCAACGCAATTATAGCGTTGCACTCACTACGACAGCGTCGACCAACTAACGAGCCATTCAAGCCAAATGACGAGGAGCAAAAAGGAGAGAAATTAAAGTGTGGTGAGATAGGACAATATCAACCGTAAAGGAGTTATTCTATTCGGTTCGTCTGTGACAGTACATAAATGACCCGTGCTTTAAAAAAGATTTCTGTGAATTTCTTACAAGGGAACTACTTACTATAAGTCATACTAACCATTCCAAACGAAATATGCTTTACTAGAGCCATTTTTGGACGTAAAGTCCGAATATGCCCATCGCAGCTGCCTAGACTCGTTGTAAAAGAAGGTATAGGCATTTTTTCTCTGATTTTCGTACCTATTCTACCCTCCAAAAAGCGCAGTAGTCTTCCGAAAATCCGGGAACGGACCTCATAATCGTGTTCAGGGCCCAAAACTACCTCCCTTGACCAAGTCTGTTTTACATGTTTTGAGCAGAATCCGGAGAACAATTCAAAAACAATATAAAAATTCCATGATGGTACCTCGCCGCGAAGCTTTAAAAACGCTCATAACTTCTTCCAGAACGAGTCTAGGCAGCTGCGATGGGCATATTCGGACTTTTCGTCCAAAAATGGTTCTAGAACACTTCATTCTTAATCGTTAGTATGACTTATAATAGTTCCCTTGTTAGGCATTTAACCGGTTCTGAGTATGGAATATTGGAGCACTGTCCTTCCCCTACAATATATTAAAATTGCGCTCTGAAACTCAATGGTTTTCGGTGCAAGCCTTCCCTGTTAATGAATTCAGTTTTCCTTTTTTTTTATAAATGTTCTTTTTTTTCACATCGAGTCTTTAGTAAATTATTCGGTTTTTCGAATTTAGGAGTCATTTGGTACAATACCGCTGCTAATTTCTAGAAACAGTTACCTTCATAGCAACCTATATAAAATCGGATCGATTGGCTTGCGTAGCTCGTTAGTTGGTCCAAGCGGCCGTAGTGAGAGCGACGCTATAATTGCGTTCCTCGCACCTTCGTTCGCACCTCGTTTACGACCGGCCACCTGGGCGGTTGGTGACAGCCGACTCCGCCTCTGCCCCGCCCATTTCGGGCATAACGCTTACCCCCCTTGGATCCGGTGCGGCCCCCCTCCCACCAAGGTTGTGACTTTGACGTTTTTTGCAAAATAATTTGAGAGGTCTCTTCCGAACAACGTTTCCAAACGATTTTCAGCAAAAACGAACGGTATAGGTCAAGTCACACCGGCCGTAATCGGCTCAAAATGGTCGGATCGATCCAGGGATGAGCGGAGCTTCGCGTTCCGAAACCCGCAGTTCCGCGCAATTTTGGCATTCCGCGATCCGCATTCCGAAAACCGCAGAAAACGTCGCGGAATGCGAAAATATTGGGTCATCTGGGACGTAAGAAAACACTAGATGATATCTGAATTTTTCCGCGTTTCGTGTTCCGAAAACTGCATTTCCGCGCATTTTCAGTCGTTTCGCGCCCGTTTCCGAAACCCGAGAAAATTTTTTTTGTTCCGAAACCCGAAAACCGATTTCCGAAATTTCACATTTTTATTCCGCTAATCCCTGGATCGACCTGGGACTCGACCGACAGCTTTTTTCGATGATCTTCAAAATCTCACCAGTTAACTGGTGCTGCTTGTAAGTCTCAGACGGCTGAATCAGAATTTAGATGTCACACCGCAGGGGCGAAAGTAAGAAAATGTCACTTAAAGGGTAATAAATGACGCCAGTACATCTATTATTGTGGAACACGTGAACGCAAGCCTCCACCACTTCGCTACAATTTTTGAAAATCTTCCGAACGGAAAGAGCCTTTCAGTAGATTCCACACTCAATTGCGAGGTCTGACAAAGAAGTGCAGCGCCGAGTAATTTTTCTGCAACCGTTTTGTTGCATTTTTTTGCTAGCACAGAGCGCCCAATCGCCACAACTCACTTCAAAATTGACGGAATGAATTTTCAGAGTTTTCATGTTTTTGTTGAATACAATGGTATGTTAAAAGTTTTCCTGACTCCGGTGTTTCATCGTAATACTTGTATTTCTTTCTGTGAGACCACAGGTCGAAACGGGTCACATTTCTCTTATAGTGACCGTCTGATCAGTTCACAATGAGGGATTTTAATGTGGGAATACACAATTTTTGATGTTTTTTTTTCTGAAATGGCAGCAAATCGCTGTTTTTGCAAAAAAAAAACTGCTCAGTACGGTAGGAGGGAAATTTTTGGCATATGATGACTGACCGGGGGCCTGCTACGTAATTTGCGTTTTCGACTGGCCTTTAACAGTCGGTCAAACCAAGATACTTATCCTTTAAGTTTTGAAAAGTGGCAAAGTCGGATGACGGGAAACTTTTTCCGGCAACGTAATATAAGGAAATGCAGTCCTTTCTCTACAATGATTTTCGATTGCGTTATTGATGAGGATTTGCTTGGCATTTATTCTCCAACGATTGATTTCGTTGAATCCGATTCTTTTTCTCATGTCGCTCTATCACTTCACCACATTGACCTGACATGTGCACTTTGAGGTCAATCGCTGAACAATAACAAATCACTCGACGAATTCTAACTGCACGCCCCACTTCATTTTTCAACAACGCCCCTCTGTTTTGTAATCTGCTTTTGAGAGTTTGTATTGATTAATTTTTAGATGATGGATCGTCCGCTGAATTAATTCTTCGCTTCAAAAACAGCAACCACGAACACAAAAACAGCAAACACTAGTTACTCATTTTTAAATACCACGCATATTTTGAAATTATTGTCGGGGTGAGAACTATGTCATTTTCTCTTTTTTTCCAATTGGAATTAGCGCGTAAAACATTAAAAAATTCATGATACGGGTTGCTCGAAAAGAAAATCTTCGATCCACAAGTTAGCGCAATTGTTTTTCTTGAAGGGGCGATTTTTCAAAATCGATTTCTGAATAAATAAATTTAGAGAGGATTCTCTTTCTTGGTGCGAAATCGAGACGTTGGTCGATTCGGAAAACTAGTTACACCAATTTGTAGAGAAAAGTGAAAAAATAGATCCACATCATTACGCCAAAATTATTGAAATTCCTCCTCAAACAGCGGCGATCTCGGTGCCTCGCCCATGCACCAATCTCCTAAAATAATTTGGTAGGGAGACAGGTTGCGAAAACCGCGAAAACGAGAAAAGTTTTTACTTTCTAGCTAGGCCCATGAGTGGTACTTTATACCCAGATATGTAGCATTTCGCATTTTCCGCTATCTCACAAGGAAAGTACGATAACCGCCCTAAGTTTTGTAAGAACGGGGAGTATTTGACAAACTTGGCAAAAAAGCGTTCGATGCATGTAACTTTTTTGAATGAAGACTTTTTTCGGATTCTGAAAACGCTATTACATCCACAGATCAAATCGCTGCCTAATTATGTTACTTGTAGGCCGAAGTTCCCTGAAATCTTTGTTTCTGGAGGAAATAGTTTTTGCAATCGTTTTCCCAAAACGTCGCGCGCGGCGAAGTGCGGCGAAACTTTGAGCAGTATTTGTGCAAGTAGCGAAAAAGCAATCTGTATGCTTTCTTCATAAATTAGGCGCAGGTTTCGATGTACAAAACTTCCAGCCCACATTACCTTCGGCAGCCGGCATTTCGTTCTGGAATAGTCCAATATAGGACCCCAGTACGGCGAGAAATGTTGCTTGAACAGCTTTTATTCGTGGATTTCTGAAAATTTAGCTTCCCGGCAAAAGTAGCGATTTGGCAATGTCATTAAGAAGTCAAAAAAAATTTCAAAAGTATCTTGAAATATCTTTAAAAAGTGATTCGGCGTAAAATAGCCTTGAGTAACAAAAAAGCAGGGAAATGAAGTGAAATAACCAAAAAAATACGATTTGGTGGTCGATCATTCCACAAGCTTCTCCATTAAACTTATCAAAACGAAATCAAGCGCGCAACAGAAACATTAAGCCACTTTTGGAAGCTGTAATAAGGAAATAAGCATAGGTCAAGCTAGGTGAACGCGAGGCTCCATTCCATATCGTGCTTGATTTCGTTTTGATAAGTTTAACGGAGAAGCTTGTGAAATGATCGACCACCAAATCGTATTTTTTGGTTATTTCACTTCATTTCCCTGCTTTTTTGTTACTCAAGGCTATTTTACGCCGAATCACTTTTTAAAGATATTTCAAGATACTTTTGAAATTTTTTTTGACTTCTTAATGACATTGCCAAATCGCTACTTTTGCCGGGAAGCTAAATTTTCAGAAATTTCACATATTTTTCCCAAAGGTTCCCTTTCTGACTTCAATTTTGCTCCACGATTTCCATTTCGGAATGATGAAACATCTAACAGACGATATTGTCGTATGGGTACAATTTTCAAAAGTTATGACCCAAAACATTAAAAAATACCACTCATTGCAACATGTGAGAACATAATATTTTCGATCATTAATACTTATTTGATCTTGCATGATGAGGAAAATTTCCCAAACAAATGACTTAGAGCCATCAACAATCAAAAATCATTGCGGCATTTTGTGCAACAGACGAAAAAATCGATATTATTGATTGGCATATATCGATAATGACTGATGAGCAAAATTCCTCAACCAAGAAAACCAATCCCAGAAGCAATCACCAATGTTCGCCGCATTTTGTGCAAAAAGCACGAAAATCGATACTATTGATTATCGATCGATGACGTGTCATGAGAACGAATTCTGACCAGTTCAGTACTTACCTCCGACAACCTGTGTTGATTGGCTGCAAATTCACCGACACACCCCGGTCTCCACAGCCGCAGCAGAAAAAGCAGTTTCCGTGCTCCACGGCTAATTTAGTATGTAAACCCACGTTTTTGTGGTACCCTTCACAGTAAAGGTATTGAGTTCAAAATGGAATAGGAGCGACCTGCATCCATTTCCGGCCTCCTATCCAAAAATGAGATCCCTAGCTCAATTTTTACTGGTAGCACAAGATCGTGAACGCCGTCTGAATAAAAAAAAGGAGATTAACAGAGAAAACTTGCGATTTTTCAAAATTTTCTCAAATCCTAGCGAACCATTTTAAACCATTTTTGGGCATTAGATTTAAATTTTTGCGCTCTTTTCAATGCAATTAAGAGCTAATTTCTACCTTCACCCTTAACTTAGATTTCGAAAAACGGGTTGCGCGCGGGGCCAGTTCAAAACCAAATCTGGTGCACCACAATTTCCACATGTTTTTCCCCCTGCTTCTGTCCTTCGCCGTCGTTCCATTTGGCTGGCGAAGAAAATCGCGATCAAAGGTTTAGCGGCAAAAAATCGCTGGATGTTGAATGTCTGGAATAATTTATGCATGCAAGACAAAGTCTCTGCAAAAACAATGCAAAACCGATACCCCTGGGAACAAATTAAGCACTCTCAAAGTGCAAGAAGTTCAGCCGCTGCGTGGGAATAAACGTATCTTCTCAGAAGACACAGACATTCCTAGCATTATTTTCCACATATTCCTCTAGTGAATTAGCTTCTCATGGTTGATGAAATGGTCAACAGTCAGTAAGTAAATGTCCAGTTCAATGTTCGCAGACGTTAAATTTTTCTTCCTTATTAGCAGATCATCCTTTCGCGAACTGTAATTCCTATGGCATGAAACTGCTGGCGAAAATAGGGGTGCACCAATGACTTATAGCTACATAACCCGTGTTAAGTATTTGTTTAAAGGCAGTGTTCACGATGAGAATCGTTTTTCTGCTTTTCCACCTATCTTGAAGACGGTCCCATGCTGATTCCAATGATGTTTTTGGAATCGTACAAGACCTTCTGGGAACGGAGTTATGGTCCCAGAAATATAGAGCTAAGGAAACATGGTGGACGAGTTGTCCGAGACTTGTAACTTCCGTCTTATGCAGCCGATGTATGCGAGCTGACCTGAGTAAAGAGAGACGTTGAGAATTAAGGGAAGAACGGGGCTTTTGATAGGAAACCATCGCTCATCTCACTATCTCGAGCACTCATTTGTTCACGTCTGTGGGCGTAGAAAGTGCATCTGGGTGTGACGAGCTGACGGGTATCCAACTTTGGGGCCGTAGGGGACCGTTCCAAGCTCAATTTTCTCAGTTTTTTCAACGTTAGGTTTGCGCTAGGCCCCGCAGCTGCCGATCTCCACCAAAAAATCAGACATGGTTTTTATCGTGGACACTGCCTTTAAAGGCAGTGTTCACGATAAAAACCGTTTTTGAGTTCTCACCGGAAATCTATTATACCGGTATCCATCGCAACAATAATGGTGAAAGGACGGCTCAAAACGAGTAATAGATGGCCTTTTTACGGCCATCAAACTTGTATGCGTTATGCCCTACCCGTCCATTTCGTTGTTGGCCCTTGAGGGAGTGGGGGGGGGCATAGCATAACCCGTTTGAGGGCCGTATTGGGCTATTAATGGCTTGTTTTTAGCCATTCTTTCGCCATTATTGTAGCGATGGACCCCGCTACATTAAATTTCTGGTGAAAGCTCGCAGACAGTTTCCATCGTAAACACTACATACCTTTCAAATTCAGAGGGTTGGGACGAGGTTATTTTAAACCGTAGATATGCATTTCTGTTCTTTTCATGTGTGTAGCTGCATACGTATAAGGTAAACTGCGAAGATGAAATAAGAACTCCTAAATTGGACATTTCTTAACTCACCTATCGCATAATAGATGTGGCGGGAACTCACTCGAGCGCTTCTCGGTTTTTTTTTCGTAAATTTCCTCCAAAAGTTCATGGCTTTGTTGTATACCTCTACATCGTGCGCCTACCTTAATGAAAACATTGGAAAAACGTTGTTATGCGTGTGCGCTGCCTTCAGCCAACTATAGATTTGCTGCCAGTTATTGAAAGATCTCTGGCATCTTTTAGCCTCTGTCTGGGCCTGGTGGATTCAGACATGACATGGGATCGGCTGCCACTGATGCTGCATATTTAGGTGACGTCACGCGGAATCGATACGAATAATTTGAACGTCCGCCTCCGACCGCGGCGGTCGCTTGTATTGGAGTTGAAGAGTGACTATTTGCCGCCGCAAGTGTCGATTAGCCGCCATGAGCGGCTGCTAGCATACCCGCGTGATATGGACAAACTTTAGGACAAAGTTAGTCATGTGCATACAGTCTTTGTTAGAACGAAATTCACATCACACGCCGCGCGTGCGTGAGCAAGCGATGCTGCCCCTTCCGTCTACTCTTCACTCGCCGGCTGTCTCTAACCTTCGCTCCACACATAAACGGAGATCAGCGTACGTGCGCGCGTTGAATCATACGAGTTTCGCTGCGAGATGGAAAGGAATTGCTCTCTATAAGGATTTTCACTGAACAACTTTGTTCAAAAATTCTGGATTTGGCAACAGCTTGATTAAAGGCAGTGTTCACGATAAGAATCGTTTTTCTGCTCTCCCACCTATCTTGAAGACGGTCCCATGTTGATTCCAATGATGTTTTTTGAATCGTACAAGACCTTCTAGCAACGGAGTTATGGTCCCTCAAAAATTGAGCTAGGGAAGCATTGTGGACGAGTTGTCCGAGGCTTGTAACTTCCGTCTTTTGCAGCCGATGTATGCGAGCTGACCTGAGTAAAGAGAGAAGTTGAGAATGAAGGGAAGAACGGGCTCTTGATCGGAAACCATCGCTCATCTCACAATCTCGAGCATTCATTCGTTCACGTCGGTGGGCGTGGAAAGTGCATCTGGGGTGTGACGAGCTGAAGGTTGTCCAACTTTGGGGCCGTAGGGGACCGTTCCGAGCTCATTTTTTTTAGTTTTTTCAACTTTAGGGTTTCGCTAGGCCCCGCAGCTGCCGATCTCCACCAAAAAATCAGACATGGTTTTTATCGTGGACACTGCCTTTAAGTGTTTCTCTGCATCTTGGAAACAGTTGTTTGGAACATGGATGAATGTGGATCTCCTGTGGATGTGGATAAATATCATAAAACATTTTAATGCACGTCTAGCAAGCGACGGGCGTTTTTTTGCATATTTCTGAAGATAAACAACACATGCGTCCAACTACAACCAGTTCGGAGGGACTATCCTGCTTCAGATGACGAGAGGAGCTTCATTTATCACCTGATAACGAGCGTTTAAAACGGACTCGCACCTGGGGCATCCGTGTCTTTCCAAGGTAAAAAAAAACGATTGAGATCGGGTTCCGATCTATGCGCCCCTTTTGATGTTCTTCCACTTCTTGTCCACACTTTCATCTCCACTGCGATGATTTGTCAATATGATGCGTCACCGGCGTCGTCTGGCCGGGCCACTTCTAGCCCCGTTCGTACTCATCGCCGTCTGAACACAGCTCCAGCTATTTGTTTGTTAATTCATTTACTATCTCGTTCACTGCTAAAGCTAAACTTCTGTATACGTTGCTCGACACGTTTCGCGGCGCAACTGAGCTGAGATGGTTCATCTTATGATTTGTGCTGAAATTTCTTCCTACGATATTCCCAGTATAAGGCATTCTCGAGTGACACATATCAAACGAGAGCTATAAGCTCACCTCAAATGGATCGTACGGCTCATAATAAAACGCTTACTCCGTTGGAAGCGTCAAATTCAATAAAAATGACCGTAGTTGAGCCTTATTGAGTCAGCAAAACTGACTATTGTCATCCCGAATGATTTTTAGTCGAATTGAAAGTGTATTTTTTGTCAATGTTAATCTCTCAATGTTGTTGAGTCTTCGGTCTCTGATTGGTGAGCACTAAAAGTTGCCTAGCCAGATCAACCGAAAGTATAGGCTTCAATCTTAAAGGCAGTGTCCACGATGAATTTCGTCCTCGGTTTTTGGCCGGAAATCGAAAGTTCAGGGTCTCATTAGAGAAGTGGGGTCGAAAGAACGAACGAAAAGGAGCCCGAAAGAGCTCCATACGGCTCCGAAGTCCGCTCGCGCTAGCCCTTCCGCTCGCGATCGAGTTTTCCGAGGAACAATTTGGTCCGCTTCTACATTAGCATTGGAGCGCGAGCGCGGCTGGGTATTAGCATTGGGGCGCATTTGCACACGCTGTCTACTTGAGGCCCATGCCCGCGCAACTCATCCACCGTTGAAATGTGGCTTTCAAGAAGAAGGGCTGATTTTGGATGTTTCGCAGCGTTTTTCGTGATTCTTTTTTCACTAATGATACAGTCAGACTCTAAACCTTCGTTTTCTGGTGGAAATTCGGAAACGATTTTTATCGTGGACACTGCCTTTAAGATCCATCCAAGGACAGTCGTGGACTCAACTCGGAGTGTTGAAAAACGGACGTTGCAGTGATTTCAAGGTGGACGAGTTGTGAAACAAAGAGTTGGTTATGGACGAGTTTTCGTGGTACATTACTCAGCTAACGGTCTCCGTGCATTGCGTTTTATTTTTCAGTTTAAGTCGGAAGTAACTGCGAAAGAAAAAACGTTAAATTCCCGAGAAAAGAACCCGATAAATCGGACACCAAGTGTTTTAGATGAAGTTTTGAACGAAAAAAAAGCCAAACGCAGGAATTCTTTCAACAAAGTAAATAACAGAAATTGACCCCGAGGAGGTAATGGAAAACTTGCCAAAAAAACTCAAACAGTTCGAAAAAAAAAAGAAAACTCATCTAACAGTCTGTGTTTTATGAAAAAGAGATGGACAACTCGTCCTGCCCCCATTTTACACCAGTTCTAGATTAGACTAACAATTAGTGCATTATTTCTTTCGCCTTCGAGGTTCCAGAAGCTTGCTATAGCATCCGCATGCACGTCATAATTACATAAATTCTGAGATACCTAACACCTGCCCAAGGTTCGAAAAATTAAGCACCACTGGGGCGAGTTGCTCCACAACTGAAGTTTATCCACCGCGCACAGCATTGATTGGTGATCGTGGTGGGACTCCTTGGCGATTTGCCATCGAAGTCATCCTAGGGTTTACAATCTCATCAGAAAGGGGCGGGGCGGGCATAACAGGCGTGATGGGCTAACGAAACCGCAAATTCGCAGCCGTTTTTCTCGAATTCAGGACGGTTTCCGCCGCTTCCCTAGACACTGCCCCCTCTAGCATCTGCCAGTGGTGTTTCACACGGAAAACTCGAGAACGAAATTCATCGTGAACACTGCACTTAAGATTACCTCTTACGTACCAGAAGTCTTTCGCTTGAGGGGAAAATTCGATGATCGAACTCTACCCAAATCTGAAATCTCTACCTTTGATAGGGGCGCAGCCCATAGTTTTTGGCTAATCGCATTGGTTAGCTACATGTACAATAGATGGAGAGATGTGATAGACAATTGTAATAGATGTAATTTGGATTTCAAAGGTATGTGTCGCAAGATTTTCTCAATAACTCAATACTAACTACTTGAAATTCGAAGTCGCTTCAAATTCAGCAGATCCAGGCAACGTTAAGAAGCCCCACTTACATCAATTCTTCCTCTATCTAAAGAAAAACTACAGATTGAACCTACATAAGCGTTGTAACCGCAGTATGTGTGCAACACGTAGCCTTTTCGATGAAAAGTTCCACTAAAAAGGTTGTTTGGTGTCTACCTTCTGCGATTCTTCTTTGATTTTCATGACCGAGCGCGGTTCTGGTTCTCTGCGATCATATTTCTCCCCTAATCGTCCCCTCCAATGCATTCCACCACTCACAGTCGCCATTCAATCCCCATGCGGCCACTAATTTGTGTGGGACATCTCGAAGCTTAGTCTCACCCCCAGCACTCTGAGATCAAGAAGGGCTACTGCGCTACTGGGCCCTTCTCTGCCAGTGGCAATGTGATTAATAGTTTGTGCTCACGCCAGGTCCCTCTCTGACATTCCTTCTTGCGAAATGATGTCCAACAATAGCCCATTGACCGAGTCCTTTGCGAATCCCGGATCCTACAGCATAGTATTCTTTTCTCTTCTCCTTTGGAGGAAGTATAGCGAAACGCGGAGGTCCGACCTCGATTTCTCTAATTTGCATAATCCTCTCCGCTCCTGGGACGCTTGTTATTGCTGATGCACGTTCGTACGCACCTCCCTCTCCATCTGATTGATGAAGAGTCCTAATTGTAATGAAAACTCTATCACTGATTGTAATTGTTTCAACATTGTCGTTTAGTGGACTATTTTTTTTTGAAATCGTACTAGATTTGAAATTGTTGTGCGCGCGAAGCGCGCACCAGATTTGGTTTTGGATTGGCCACGCGCGCAACCCGTTTTTCGAAATCTCAATTCAGAGGGAACGGAGAAATTAGCTCTCAATTGCATTAAAAAGAGTGCAAAAAGTTGGTATTGTAGCCCAAAAATGGTTTGGAATGGTTTACTGGTTTTCGAGTAAAAAGTCAAAACCCGCTCGTTTTTGTTGTTAATCTACTTTTTTTCAGACGGCGTTCACGATCTTGCGGGTACACTCAAAATTGAGCTAGGAAGCTCATTTTTGGACAGGAGTCTGGAAATGGATGCAGGTCGCTCCTATTCCATTTTGAACTCGATACCTTAACTTTGAAGGGTACCTCAAAATCGTGGGTTTGCATACTCTATTAGCCGTGGAGCACGAAAACTGTTTCCTTCTGCTACGACTGTGGAGACCGGGGTGTGTGAGGGAATCTGTAGCCAATCGACACAGGTCGTCGAAGGTAAGTACTGAACTTGTCAGAATTCGAACTCATAACACGTCATCGATCGACAATCAATATTATCGATTTTGGCGCTTTTTGCGCAAAATGCGGCCAGGAGTTGTGATTGCTGAAGGGATTGATTTCCTTGGATGGGGAATTTCGCTCATCAGTCATTATCGACAAATACCAATCAATAATATTGATTTTTTCGCCTGTTGCACAAAATGCCGCAATGATTTTTATTTTTCACTTGTTTGGGAAATTTTCTCATCATGCAAGATCAAATATTAATGATCAATAATATTGAGTTCTCACATGTTGCACAAAATGCGGAACTGACTGGTATTTTTTATGGTTTTGGGTCATAAGTTTTAAAAATTGTACTCCTTCGACAATATCGTCTGTTAGATGTTTCATCATTACAAAATGGGAATTTCTGAGCAAAATTGAAGTCGGAAAGGGAACCTTCAGTAAAAATATGTGAAATTTTATGAAAATTTAGCTTCCTGGCAAAAGTAACGATTTGGTAATGGTGAAAAAAAAGTTTCAAAAATAACCTGAGATATCATAAAAAATGATTTGGCGTAAAATAGCCTGGAAAAATAAAAAAGCTAGGAAATGAAGTGAAATAACCAAAAATGCGATTTGGTGGTCGATCATTTAAAAAGCTTCTCCGTTATACTCATCAAAACGAAATGAAGCGCGCAACGGAAACATTAAGCCATTTTTCATAGCTGTAATAAGGAAATCAGCATAGGTCAAGTTAGGTGAACTCCATTCCATATCGTGCTTGATTTCATTTTGATAAGTTTAACGGAGAAGCTTGTGAAATGATCGACCACCAGATCGCATTTTTGGTTATTTCCCATCATTTCCTAGCTTTTTTATTTTTCCAGGCTATTTTACGCCAAATCATTTTTTATGATATTTCAAGTTATTTTCGAAACTTTTTTTTTCTTCATTTATGAAAGCCTGTTCTTGAATCTCGTTCCGCGAGGTAATACTCAGTATACATCAATTTTATTCTCTGATTTCAGAATATTGATTTGATGATTTCTCATTTAG
The DNA here is from genome assembly GCA_029168955.1 of Aplectana chamaeleonis. Taxonomy (NCBI): domain Eukaryota; kingdom Metazoa; phylum Nematoda; class Chromadorea; order Rhabditida; family Cosmocercidae; genus Aplectana; species Aplectana chamaeleonis. The sequence continues at coordinate 1,860,987 of JAPDOI010000100.1, read as the reverse complement.
AAAACTCACATGATCTTTCTCGAGACATGCATTTCGAGGAGCTAAAGGCCTCCTCTATGTTACTGCACTTATCTCTTCTTAAAAGAGACCTGCTTCGAAAGTGGCTTCAAAATGCTCAGGTAAATTTTTACCCCAAATTTCTTCGGATGTCTTTCCTTCTCTTTTTTCGTTCCATTAGGCTGTTTGAGTTCATTGACCAATTGAACTGTGTGAGAGCTAAATTATAGTAAAAAATTGGGCTCACGAAGTTTTTCGAATCTGAGGAATTTCCCAGTTTCGTGAGAATCATCAAAGTGGCACAATTTCTGTAATACCTTCAATATTCATAGTTAAGCACTATGGGCAGAGTATTATCTTTTGATATTCACTTTCTCAATTAACCCATTCACGACCACGGGTCCCAGCGGTGGGACACGCTTTTCAAAAATCGATTTCTTTGCCGCATTAGGAGCCGGCTTATTCATTCATTTATTTGTCAATCATGAATGAGGAACAGAAACATGAAAGTAATTAATATACATCCAGATTGACTAAAAAGAAAAGAAGCTTGAAGCAAACTAAGCTTCTTGGACGCGAAAACAGTGCCTCTATTTGAAAGATCTGACGTTTTGATTATAAGCTCTTCGAAAATCAGTGGCCATTCACTTATATTGAAAAATTGTGTCCAGTAAGATCCGTAGCAGCCAACAGTTTGTGGGGTTCTAAAAGGGATGGCTGAGAAAATAAATAGAAACAAATAGAGCTATCGAGAAATATTTTTCTGTTGCTCTTCAAGCAGCATGAATGAGAGCTTTCGTTGACACCTTCGTTAACATCACTTCCGCCCAAGCAGAGGGTTTGACCAGATTTTGACCATTGAGCAGCTGTCTGTAGGATAACCCTACCGAGATCCAGCGCAACTGGAAGGAAACCATTCACGAGCGGATGCGGAGGCACCTCTTTGATCTAAATACGAACTCATGGCACTGACTCGGGGTGCCTACAGTATAAGCTATCACACTGGTCAAAAATGGTCATGGCGGATTGGCGTGACACGAGAACATGGACGATAACATTCACTAATCGCACCGAAGCACAGCACTGCTGAAAAGGACTCTGAAGTAGACTTGCTTCGAAATTCAACCATTGAAACTTTTGCTGAGGCATCTTTTGGATAAGGATAGAAATGGATGTAATGGTTTTGGAATGCCCGCATAGCATTGGCTGCTGAAAGGATAATGGACTGCGGAGGAAAAGATTAGGTATTCAAACCATGGCTCACGAATATCCTACTTGAACAACAGCAGACCTTGAACTCATTAGAAACACGTTTTTCTGAGTTTGGCGGGCACCATAGAATCATACTTCGGTAAATACGAAGCGCATATATCAACGCAAATATGATCAAAGCATTGACCTACCCTAGACTTGAATGCAAACCTCGTTGTCCGCTGGTAGGCCAAACGCAACAACGTACTTGGACCTTTTCAGAAACACCATTACTCAGATAGAGACATCACACTTCCCGCGGTACCACTAGCCGACGTCCCGTAACCCCTCCCGCGGAAGGCCAATAAAACGGTCGGCAGCGCCGTTTCGTTGACTGCCCGTACACAGTGAACAAGCACTCTGCGGTCCTTCTGCCACCGCCTTACGGGTGATCTGATGACTGACAGAAGACAATCCAAAAGCAGTTTCGGCACATTTAAAAGCCACCCTTAAAGTAAAGGTCTGTTGAAAAAAATTAAACATCCGCTTCTGGGGATTTCATCTTGAACTGCTCTTGCCAAGTAAGGACTGAGCTTCCACGAAGAAGCTTCCTACACTCACTGGTCCTTGCAGTCATCCCATTCGCAGATGCCATTAACGGACAGCGGTTCACCTGCCCAAGACCATCGTCGCACATAGCGCGGGTTTTGGAAAGAGTCTCAACACAGCGTTCTCTGCTCAGCAAATGTTCATTGGCTCCGCTCTAATATGTGGTGCAATGATGATTCCTATATGGGAATCGATGAGTGAGTGTTCGATGACTCCCAGGAATAGCCGGCTGCCCGCCGACACTCCGCGGAAAGACGGGAAAGCCTCTCTCTCCGCGGGAAGTGGGGGGCTGTGCCACGCCCACAAAATTAGAGCCGCGCGAAGTCGACTAGCCCGACTTGGCCGGCGGGAAGTGGGCTATTTTTATCTGAGTAATTGGGGTGAAAGGAAAAGCGCCAGTGCAGCCACTTCAGACAATTTATTTTTGGTTATATCGCTACTTTTTATGTTTAAAAAAAGAAAGATACCATTTGAAGCTTGTTTACTCTTCTCAAAACGTTCGCAACTTATTGTTAGTTAACCGTCTTGCGGTTTCGAGGTATTGCTCGTCTAAAACTGGACGATTTTGGGAGCTCAAACTGTAATAATCTCGAATGTTCCTTTCCTGATAAGCTCAAATGTTCCTTTATCGTTGCTAGCTACAATATGAAGAGAAAAGAAAAAAAATCACCCGTAGAACGCTAATCAAGCTGGCGTGTCCCACCGGTGGGACACGGTATACGGTGACGCCATATTGTATGCGGTCGTGAATGGGTTAAGGACCGTTTAATCAAAGTTTCGATCTTGGCAATTTCTAGGGTTGGTAAAAGAAATTGGTTGGTGTTTGACAAATTTATTATAATTGAATAAGACAGTGTCCATAGAACTCAATTATAGTGTTTCATGCCGCAATGTCGTTGCTCAATAAAGATGTGATAGAGATGATCATTTCTCCAATATTTCAGCAAATGAAAAAACCGGGTGATTTCTGTGATTCCGTTTTGTGGTGTTATATTGTAGTATCCACACGTGTCAAACGTTCTATGAACTCAAGTAGCCCTGGTGGATAGAAGGAAGAGAAATAGGGGCGTTTAACGACTTTTGGTACACAAAGCTTTCTCTACATTTTGATACGAAAATCGAAGCAGGTCGTTTTTCGGGTAGCAGTTAACGCTACTTACTAGACAGAGGAAGAGATGAGCTTCCGAATGGTATACCACACTTGATCGGGACATCATAGGCGAATAGGCAATAAAAGAGGATTGGATGACTTACTTCTTATGCAGAACTTTCTTGACAACTTTAGATGTAGTATGGAGTAGGCTTGGAGTTAACCTCCAATCATAGATTAGTTTGTAGTTATCCGTATAACCTTTATCCGCCATTACTGAAGGAAAGCTATTTTTCCAGATTTTGAAAATCATTATCCGCTGAATTCTGCATCTGATCCAATATTTGTTTTCTAATTTGCAAGAAATTCTGGTAGCCTACGGCCAGATTGGACGGGTTGTTAGCCAGATTCGGGGACAACCCATCTATAAATAGCACATGACTCTTCTCACGGAAAACCGATGATTATCCTGTGGGCGACCTGCTAATAGTGGTGTTGTTTGATGATTTATGGCTATGTCGGGAGTTTCTCGGACTGGTTTTGAGGATTTCTTCTTCTTCTTACCACATGGGTGTCCTTTCTTCGTCTTCTTCTCTGTGGGGGGAAGCCAGTGAAATGCGATCGAGGGGAAATTCGACGGACGCCTCTAATCGCATTCTAACCAGAGGGCAAACACAACTATTGACTCGGCGAGGACGGAACTGCTTAGACACTCGCCTTTTCAAGCACTTCGTGGGCCAATTTTCCGCTACACTTCATCGGCTACTCCTCTTGTTCGAGTTTCATTGCCCCCATGGGCTATTTTGCCTTTTCGGCCACTTTTTTCCTTCTGAATCGCTCTTTGCTTGTTCGCGTCATTATCTAGTCGGGTATGCTTCAGTCTCTCCTAATTATGCGCGGAATTTTATGAAGCCTATCCACTGAATCCCGCAAAACTGCGACAGGCTCTCTGAATGAATCGTCTCTGAATAGCTGAGGTTTTTAGAGAAATGTATCTATCATAACCTGTGCTGCAAATGTGAGCGAGTGCATGCTTTGTTCCGCCGACACCCCCCGAAAGTACGATTGAGAAAAGTTGGTTTCATACTCAGGGGTGTGTGGAATCATCCGTTTTCCCGCACATCTTGACGTATCCTCTTTTCGCTTCTGGGCAAAATTTAATTTCTGATTCTGAGTGAAAAAAACACCAGGTTTTGACGTTTCCAAATTCTTCCAACACTTGACCTTATTCATTTCAAAAAAATGTTGGATCGATAAGGATATGTATCTACATCCTCGTATTTTCATATCTACCTCGATTATTCTTCGAAGGCAAAGTTTACGATGATTTTCTCGTTTATGTTTTCTCTTCAAAAATATTTCATGAGGTTCTTAGCTTGAGTAGGAAAAATTTTAGAAAGAGAAAAATTCTTTGAGATTGCTCTCAAAAAGCATGCGAGTTCCCGCTCTCGCCTATTTTGCTTGTTCGGCATAGCAGAAATCGCAACGTCGGGAAGCCTTAAACTCCTCATAAATTTAAGTAATTTCCTGTCGCCCTTTTTCTCCCCGCGTTTTTTGAAGATGAGAAGCTTAAGATGCTCATCTTTGCACGGTAGGATCCATTGAACTGAAGAGTATTCGGCACTGGGTTGTTTTCGCCTGTAATGGCGCTTCCTTTTGTGCTAGAAGACCAATAGAGGCATTCCGCGTTTTTATAACTACGGAGCCGTAAACGTTTTCATGGGGTTGAAATACTACCGTCGTTGGGCTCTCAAATTTCGCGAAATACCTTGATTTGGTTCAAACTCAGGTCGCATAGCCCTTACTATTTTTTCTACCGACGAGTTAATGCTTGTGATTTCTAATAAGGTTTTACCCTCCTCTGTTGAGGGTGATCGTTCATTTCCAGAGGTTTTCGCTTTTATGAAAGTGAATCTTAACACCTTCTTCCTAGCTTCATTCATGGGCGTTTTTTTCTGTCGTTCTTCTTCCCGTCCTTATCTAGTTTTTTTACGACTAACGACTAACAGAGGTTTCGACTCGTTGAACAACTAACTTTTTGCGAACATTCTCCAACGCTCATCTGTTGGGTACGTGACTGTTTGACAGCATCGTGCGTGATGGAAACACTCTCGATTTTTTTGTGTACAATTAAGCAATTCGGACTAGCTGACATCTGCGAAACATGAGGCTCTCAAAACGCTCCCCTAAGGCGGCGTCTAGAGTTCATTCGCGGCGCGACGCGACGTTATGATTAGCCTACGTATCGATCAAGCGACGTCGCGTCGCGTCGTCGCTAGGTGTTCACAGTGAAGAGGCGCGATACATCGAATTATAATCGCTCCGCGACCATCGCGTCGCGTTGCAATGCAACGCGACGCGATGGTCGCGGAGCGATTGTCATCGTTTTTCTTAGATCATCGGGGACTCAAGGTGCGTTTTTTATTTTCTAAAGTCTTTTCAAAGACTGGGTTGGTTGAAATTGTTATGGGTTATTGTATTGTTCTCAGACGATACTGCAAACAATTTTGTCTGCATATTTAAGGACAGTGTGATGAGGGTGATAGTTTCAAAGAGTTGACGAGCTATAAAGTTTTTTTTTACGGTTCACAAACGACACAAGCATGATTCGGTTTCATTTCACCGGAACCTCCCTATTCTGTACTATCAACTCCAAAAGAAATTCTGAGCATCATTTGCTCCCGATGTCTTTTTGATTGTTTCGTCATTAAAGGCACCGTGCACCCTCAGATATGAATTTTGAGATTTTCGTTTAATTGTGTAGAAGACCTCTCCTGTATAATACGTGCCGAATGCGAGATCTCAATTTCTTCAAGTAAGCGAGATATAAGCGACCACCACAGGCCTGACCCCCTTCGCTCACCACCACAGGCCCGACCCCCTAACAGATTTTCGAACTCGATAGCGGCTCGATGAATGGATGAATTTCAACATGTCGTCGTTCTTCAGTCCATTGCTGGGCTATCTCATATCCTGACTCGCTCTCGCGCAACGATTGCGAACGAAGAGAAATACAGGCCTGAGACAACTCGTCCACGAAATTTTCGCCCTCAAAACGCAGGCATTTTCAAGAAGCCATATGTTCGTTCGTAGGTGGTCTTGGACGCTTTCAGGGATACCACTGTGATCATCGTGTGACTCTCTCCAAGATAATCATGGAATCTGAAAATTAATTTTTTGGCTGTCCTGTGCGTTTAAAGAAGCATGTTGTCGCAACGAAAACAAAAATGTGCCATAATAATACAGATAAAAGATAAAAAAAGGTGCATTACACTTAAATAGACAGAATAAGATCAAATATTGATTAGTTTTGCTTGGGTACGGAAAATTGTGGAAATTACGCAATTGCGCGTAGTCGCCTAGCGTTCGCGCGCCCTTCACACCTTGATTTCCGCGCGACGCGATTTTCGCGTCGCGCTGACATGTGCCATCGCGTCGCGCCGCGAAAACTCTGAACGCCCCCTAAAAGATAAGGCCACCTGAAATCTGCTGTGGGGTCGACCATCTAGCACTTCTGGGTCGATCCTCTAGCACATTTTCATAGAATGTTGGTGCAGCCGTCAAACAACATGGAAAACAATTATGGTACAATCTCCACATGCAGGAAGACTTCAACGAAGACAGTTGGTGGGTCTCCAGATGCCGAAAAACTCCAAAAACAATTCTGGCGCGACATTCAAATCCATTTTTACAGTGCATTCAAACTGGTTTTATTTACAAAGGAAGGTTTTTTCTGGGGCTTCTTCGACATTTTCGTTCACTATGGAGGCCAAGCTGAACAAAAACTCGAAGATAAAATAAATGGTTTTCTGCGCGCACGATGCTTTTAAGCTTTCCAACAAGCAGTTCAGGTTCGGAAAAATGGAGCAAGACCATGTCCTTCGGACTTTTATGTGTATAATTCTTTCGTTGATTTTAGTCTAGCGAATGCGAGATGCGATCACTGGCGGTGTCCCTAACACCACCTGCCGGCTGATCTTTGATCATAACCGACGATCCATCGCCGCGCCTCTGTCCATTCTCTAAAATAATAATTCCGAGGCGAATATAAACTACCGCCGCGTTTTGCTTCCATTCTTCTTTTACCTTCGGCCCCACGAATGGATGAACTCTTCTTCAAAAGGGAGAATGTTGGTAAGGGAAGTTATGAGTTGGCACCTATGTACCTTGAGCATTTGTAAATCAGTATTCGAAAACATAGACTCTCTCACTTTAAGTTCAAACAGATTTTGTATACGATTGTCTCCTCCACTATCACATACTCATAGAGTGTGGAATTCAGCCCTCTAGCAAGTGAAACCTCGGGTCTGCAGCACCTGCTGCAGCAGCACCATGTGCTGCAGATTAGTCTTGTTGAGCAGCTCCTCTCGTTTGTGTGCTGCTCATCTCCTTGTTGTCCGGTGAGACCCCTCAAAAAAAATTTCTGTTGAACGCGGGGTCATCTTTCGTGGAGGGAGACCTCAAACGTGAGTTGATCCTACTCGTGGCCAACCGCGAAGAAGGCTTCCTCGTTGTGGACCGTAGCGAGAATGATGCCCTTCTCGCCGGGTGCTCTTATCCAGCCCAGCCCCCCCCCCCAATCGGCTCCCTCCAATTGGCTCTAAATTATTCTGTTTTCACTACAAGCTATTTTCCTAACTTCTTGCCCGTGCAGAGCCTCAACTGCTGAGCCCTGGAGTAGGACGGTGCGAGAATGAAGACACAGCGCCCTCCATTTCTTTTATGCCCTACCCTTTATCAATTGAATATCACTAGCTTTGTTTACGAGAGCCAAATGGGGGGGGTGGGCAGTATAACATAATTCCTTCTCGCGGACCTTGGAGATTGTTACCTACTTGCTGTCAATGGCAAGGATGATACCTGTCATCGCTAGTGGGTATACATAGTAGCCCCATTTCTTGACTTCAAGCTCGCGTCTGACAGCAGCACGAGCTGCCGATGAGGAGAGTTCGAGACACAGTGAACTTCAGAGCGCGTGTTGCTGTAAGCAGTTTTTGCTGCTAACAAGGATCCAGTTTTCTTTCATTTACTTGTTTTTTCACTTGATTATTTATTTACTTAATTATTTATTGATTTATTTTTATTCATTGATTCGATCACTTATTTATTCATTTTTTAGTTATCTAATTTACTTGAAGCCAGCGTTCACGATGATCATCCTCGATGACTTTCCACAGCGAAATGAAAGTCGAGAAGGATCCTAGGCTCCCAGTGTCGAAAGAAAGGTAGAAAACGAGCCAGGAGCGGCAAAATAACGGCTGCAAACAAGCGTGTTGGTGCCCCAGACACGCCTGGTGCCCCAGATCCGCCCCTCGGAATGAACAAATGAAGACTCAGATTACAGGATAGATCAAGTCAAGGAAGTGCTGATAAGTGAGCTGATCGCTTCATTGCACTGATAGGTATCATCCTTCTAGCGGTCAATTCCTCCACGCTCAAAAATCAACGTAAACAAGGGAGGACCTATTTATGCTCAAAAACGCGTCTTTCGTGTCCTTTTTAAGCATGCCTTGCTATATAGGGCACCAGAACTTCCGTGAACCGAGAAGATATCGGAAGAGAAATTTATCCTGAACACTGCCTTCAACCTCCATTTCGGAGTGAAATTCACTACCATTGCGCGCGTATGCTGTGTCTCCATCTTCACCACACTTTCTAGCTGTCTCTACCGTCACTCCGCACAAGCATGCGAAGGAACAAACAAAATTAGGCTCCTAAACAGAAGATATTTACTCATTCATTTGTTTGTTTATTTATTTTATTTATTTATTCTTATTTTCTTTCATTTGATAATTTATTTATTTATTCAATCCTTATACGTTTATGAGTATTTCTTATTTTATTTATTTTAACCACTAGCTAGTTTTGTGAGCCTCAAAGACATTGTTCAATGCCCCAGTCCGTTATAAGCTCAGACTATTGATGCAATCATTTCTATTTTTATTCACTTACAAATATGTTTAAAAAACATTAATTAGCCTAGAGACTTTGTGTTCCCAAATGCATTTGACGCTGTCAGGAATCCGCTTTTAGAAGTTCTATGGAATAATTCATGAGAGGAGAGTAGATGGACGGAGAAAATTGGTGTAGAGAGGAGGTCGCCGGCAAGGCCAGTGCCCCTGTCAATCCAGTTTCTTATTCGAGTTTCCAATGATCCATCCACTGTGGTGATCTCTTTTGAAATGCATATCTTGAGTAAAAAAAACATCTCCCTTGACCTCTCTACGTTGTGAACTAGTACTTGATATCAAGAGAGAGAGAGAGAGAGAGAGAGAGGGAGCTTGATATAGGTGCTGAGTTTTGGTAACTTCTAGCTGAGCTTGGGTTTGTGTAATCGTGCAAATTCTATTTTCGGAAACTTTCAGACTCTGTCCACGGCGACTCTCCCCTCCGAAAACGCAAATTCGATTTTCACCAACGCGTATCTGTCCCTCAATGAGCCGGAGATCGCCATCCACGTCCAATTTTTATGCTGACTTACTCAAAATACACATAATGTGACAACTGTTACAGATCCGCTTTCTGGAACATTTCAAGCTTCGCTTTGAGAATCATTTGTGATAAACTTGTCTGCTTTTTTAAGACTTGGACCGCTCAATTTCGTCGGTCACACTGAAACTAACACTGAAATTGGTTGAATATTCACCCTCTGTAAAAATCAGAGACGAAGATAAACTACTGTCGGAAGATTCCGGCCGATGGACATTCACATCTGCTAAAGAGAAGGGCCCATAAAATCGCGGCGACGTGACGAGAAGCAGCTGCAGCTCACCAGGTGGTCCTTCTGTCACCTCCTCCCCCTTCCATAGAAGTATTTCCTACTCGAGTAGGCTGTCACTAACCACTCCCGTCTGACAGACTGTTGATTAAATTAAGTTGCTTTAATATCAATAATTTCAATCTTTTTTCAAGTTCTGATTATATGTATGCACATGCACTCTGTAACATAATTATGAGCCCCACCCCAGCAGAGATGCGTAAAGCCGTTCTCTAACATTTCCAGTCAGGCGAAGTATGCAGCGGAGCGCCCTGTCATGGCAAGATTTAACTGTTGATAGCGATGTTTCGACATGATCGACAGCATCAACGTTCATACCGTCCTTCTCAATTTTGCCCACAAAGGCTACACATATTTTGCAGTACTCGTTCTGTGTAGTTTTTCGGATCTTTCTTTTTATACATACATAGTTGTTAGTATGCATTGTTTCTCTCCAGAGATGCCAACATGGTGAGCTTCGTAGCTCTGAAACCGGCTGAAATATCCACATCTGAAAAGGGAACGTACAAAATTGCGTAACAACGAATGAAACGCCCTCACATGTTGTCTATATCGTTGACACTGCTGAGTTGGACGTAACTATTTTTTCAGAATTATTTATTTTTTTATTTTCGTGCATTTGAATGATAGGGTTAGTCCTACTTTTCCTAAGCGGAAACGAGTGGTATTTTCAGTATCTCTTGAGCATCTATAGCAAAACTTTGCAGTACCCCGCCCCGACAGCTTCTTCCAAAATGTATGACCGCTTTTAATGTTCCGCAAAAAGGTAAGGGTGCCCATCAGGGATGTGCGTAATTACGACTAACGACTAACGAATTTAACGACTAACGAGCTTTTTGGGTGTTACGACTAACGACTAACGAAATTGAAAATATATTCGTAAGCAATCCCAAATTTCGTTACAAAATCAATAGTCATTCACATCGCGCTCCAACCCAGGGATTGCATCAGGATTGACACAATCCTGTTGGTTCTTTGGAGAGGAAGGTACAAAATAAACATAGCCTTCAGCATTTATTACTTCTACCGACACTGCTTCGCAGTTCTGAAGCCCCCATATTATGACTCCAACCGAATGTTGCGCAAGGTTAGGGGCAGCACTTTTGCGACTTCGTGGCAATCGCGCGACTTTATGGTAGGCTCACTGAACCGGTTCCGACACTGACCGGCTCCAGCGGAGATTTTAACAGAATGCATCAAAGGTGATACGAGGACTGCGTTAGGCACTAGCGATCCGAGGTATTTATTGCTTTTACACAACGATATTCTAACACTAGCAATGGCGTGCGAAGCGGTTTGAGAACGGAGGATTTTATAATTTTTTTTTATGAAACCGAAAGTTTCGCGGTTCCAAAACAGAGAAGTCTCAAGAAAACCTAGAATTTATTTTCTGGAATGTCTTTTTCAGCATAACGTTATGCAGGAGGCAGCTCTTCGAAATCTGGGAATAGGTTTTGAATCAGGCATGAAACTTAACGGAACTTAAGCAAAAATGAGTATTGGCAGTTGCAGATGCGAGAGGAGCGATTGTCCGCGTGTCACACGCCCTACTTCGCAGCAGACGGTCGCGTTGCGGCGATTACTGAGCAGCCGCTTGCACTATCTCTATCGGTCTACAATTACCGCTATGCGACCGCCCGCAACAAATCGGGGTCTTGTGCATTTCGCCATGTAATCGATTATATCGGGCTGTACCTCCAGGTCACAGTTGCGCATTATCGGGAACTGTTATCCGATAATTGGATGGTAAAGGGCGCGTTCTCCAAATTTTAGACATCGTCAGTGGCTGAAATTTACTTATGGAAAAAAACCGAAGAGTTCAGGATTTCCTCGGTTTCTCATATTGCTTCTTCTTTCATAAAAAAAGGACACAAATCTATAAACACGTTCCGTTGAGTATTAGGTTTTCATTCATCTTTTTCATTATGTATATTTTGGCTCAGAGTTTAAATCAGGTTCTCTAACGATGAATGCTCTGTGTGTTCAATAGCCATGAATGTTTTGGAAAACAAGCATTTCTTCATGCCTTACTTTTTCTTCTCCTAAGAACTTTTTTCTGCCTCATCTGTGCTGATTTTTAAAGACTAGATTTTTAACGACTAACGACTAACGACTAACGAGGGTTTTGGTCGGTTGAACGACTAACGACTAACGAATTGCAAAAGTTCTATTACGCCCATCCCTGGTGCCCATCAGCAATTTTTTGGGGTGTTTTTAAAGAAAATTTCGAATTTTGTTCAAAACTTGCATGTAGGCTAGTGTGCTGAAAACGAATCCGGGGTCTGTTTGTCGAGATCCTAGGGTGTGCTGTAGGTTACGGTCGGTATTAGGACAGTTAGGGGGTGTGTATACAAGTCTGTTGGTACCTGCTCGTTGGTGCCCCTGCTTCTACTGAACCCAGCAGACGTTTGAGTGTACACAGGGAACGTTCGAGCGATATAGCGTGCACAACTATATCGCGAAAGTATCCCGCACATTGCATAAAGGTGTCGCCATCCGGCACACTATGGCCTCTGGTCCATAATACCTTAGGATCCGTACCTAGGGAGTCATGGAGTCTTTGGCCACAAGCCACAATTTCGCCACCCTGAACTGTCGATCGCTGTCGAGTGATATCCAAAAAACTGCGCTATCCAGACTTCTGAGCTATTTCCATGCACCGTTTGCTGCTTTGCAGGAAACCCGCCTCAAGGATAGACCCGTCATCAGCGTCGGAGAGTACACCATCTACTGCGGTAACGCTGACGATAGGAGAGTGGGAGGCTGTGCAATAGCTGTAAGGAAGGATTTCAATGGTATGGTCAAGGAGTTCGGCTCAACGTCGTGTCGGAATCCATTCGTACGACTGCGGGATCACAGAGGATTCAATCTGTGGATAGTGAGTGCTCATGCGCCCACTGAAACCGCCGAAGACAATTCGAAGAATGCGTTTTATGAGGAACTCAATACGTTGCTGGCCAGGAAACCTTGTCAACATGCTGTTGTCGTGGGGATTGACGCAAATGCGAAGATGGGACTTGATCAGGAATCCGAAGTACTCGGTAAATGGTTCTACCCAGTGGAGCAAACATCGGACAATGGCTACCGCCTTGTCGACTTTTGTGAACGCAGTGGTCTGATTATTGCATCGACATTCAAGAGGAATCATCGCCGCCATCAGCTTACGTGGCAGGGACCAACCCTGCTATCTCTGGAAGAGCAGCGGAAGCGGAAGATGACAACTTTGAAACTACAGCTTGACTATGTCCTGACGAGGAATATTCCAGTATCGGACATTCGAAGATCTAGAGCTGTGTGGGATGTCGCATTCGATTCGGATCACCGTCCTGTTCTGTTGAACTTCACTGCGAGGATTCATAAGAGGAAGCGAGGGGCTCAGCCTCTCCAGAGGATTGACATGACAAGTCTCAGAGATGAAGAGTGCAGAAGGAATTTCCGACAACGCGTTTCTATTCACATCGGAGTACGGACTAAGAAGAAACTTTGCGACGCGGATTCTTTTGTCAAGTGCATCCAGGACGCTTCGAAAGAGGCACTCCCGGTTGTACAGCCTAAGAAGAAGTTCGCCTACGTCTCAGAAGAAACAACATCTACCTACAACAGAGTATGTGCTCTCCGAACTGCAGGAAACTTCGTGGAGGAGAAGCGTCTGAGGAGGAAGTTGCGTCGGCAGCTTCAAAGGGACCACGAACGAGAGTGGACGTGTAGAGCTAAGGAGTTCGAGAAGTCTTGGGAGGAGAAGAATCCGAAGAAAGCCTACACGTTGCTGCGACAGTATAGCGGGAAGATGAAGAGATGTTCTCCTGTCTTGAACACTACCAATGGAGTTGCAGTTGGTGATGCGACGCTGCCAATATGGAAGGATTACTTCAGTTCACTACTGAATCGTCCAGCGCCATCAGTACCTGAGCTCCCGCATGTTCAGAGAGCACATTACGATGTCAGTGAGGAACCGCCGACGGAGTCTGAAGTTTTGGATTGTGTCCGGAAAATGAAGAATGGAAAGGCAGGTGGAGATGACAACATCACTGCTGAAATGCTGAAAGCTCTTCCTCCGTCTGGGATTCGTGAAATGACCAACACCATCCGTGCCATATGGATGAGCGAAAGGATACCCGATTCGTGGAGACATGCGATCATCGTACCTCTTCACAAGAAGCTATCCGTCACGGATCCTAAGAACTACAGAGGAATCTCTCTACTTCGTGTCATGTACAAGGTTTTAGAACGTATCATTCTCGAGCGACTTATCAAACATCGTGAAGGAACGACCAGAGATGAGCAAGCCGGTTTTCGACCTGGAAGATCGACCATCGACCAAGTGTTCGTCGTGAGAAGAGTAATTGAATCGTGGCAGCGGTTTTCGAAGCCATTACAGCTTGCTTTTTTGGACTTTGAAGCCGCGTTCGACTCTCCTCATCGTGATCGATTGCTCAATGCTCTGCGAGCAGATGGAGTCCCGGAAAAGTATGTTCGGTTAATCGAGGACATGAACAAAGGAACAACAGCAGCAGTTCGTACACCTGTCGGATTTACGTCAGCTTTCGAGGTGAAAGGAGTAAGGCAAGGAGCCGTTGCAGGACCTTTTCTTTTCAACTTCGCCGTTGATGACATCATGCGTAGAGTTGCAGAACAGTTTCCTGCGGATGTGATCCTAACACCATCAGGACGCTCCCTTGTCGACCTGGAGTACGCCGACGACATTGTGTTATTCGCTGAAAACAACGCAAAACTGCAAAGGTTTGTGAACCTCGTTTCGAAGTATGCCGCAGCCTATGGACTTCGTCTTCGTCCCGACAAATGTAAGCAGATGTGGGTCTCTCAGAGGCCTTCAACTGGAGTTTGTGTGGACGGACAACGTATCGAACTGGTGGACGATTTCTGTTATTTGGGCTGTTTGCTGAAGAACGATGGTAGTTATGCAGCGGATATTCGACAACGATGTGCGAAAGCTACGTCTGCATTCAATTCTCTAACCAAGTGTTTGTGGTCTACCACCATCGCGAAGGAAGTCAAGTTGCGCGTCTACCTATCCGCTATTCGCCCTATCATGATGTACGGATCGGAGACGTGGGCAGCACCGAAAACGCAGATGGAAAGGTTGGATTGCACGGAGAGGAAGCTTTTTAGGCGTTTGCTTGGATATTTCTGGCCGCGTGTATGCCATAACGAAGACCTTTACAAGGAAATCGACGCAGTACATCAACGCTTGACACGAGGGAGGTGCCAGCATCTCCTAACGCCATCTCAAGCAGCAATGGAAAGTCGACGTCGACTGCTCGGGCATATACTAAGAAGAACGCCGGATCGTCTCGTACAACACGCTTTAAAAATGCTTCCAAATCCTGTCTGGAAACGGCCACCTGGGCGTAGGCGAAAGTTCTGGACGGATGTGGTTAAAGAGGATTTAAAGTCACTCGGCATCGAAAGACAGTTCAGGCGCGATGTTTCGTTTCGCAGGAAATGGAATAGTGACAGCTGGATGGAATGTGTTCAAATTGTGGCTGAAGACCGTGAAAAATGGACACGGCTGACTACTAGGACGGCACACCTCGGTGAAGATGCGGAATGACCGCGTCAGGCGAAAGCCAACCGATTAAGTCAAGTAAGTCAAATTAGGACAGTTAGGGTTCAAAACCTACCTTAATAATAGTTCGAAAATCGGCAAACGGACATCAAATTCGTATTCACCACCCCAAATAAAGCCCGCTTACAAATTTTGAGTCAAATCTGAGAGTTCCATCAAGCTACCGTATACCCACCGTAATCTACCGTAATCTGTAGAAAATCGGCAAATGGACCTGAGATTCGTGTTTAGCACATCGAATTTCCCTCAGAGAATGATTTTAGGACACATCTGTCGAAGAACTCCGGAAATCTCGAAAGTGGCGTTTTGCCCCGCAAATTTCTCCCGCTGGGATGCTTTCAGCGAATTCAGCCGAAAACTTCGGAAAATTGACAAATAAACCTCAGATTCGTGATCAGCGCCCCGAAAAACCCTCCTTTATAACTTTAAGTGAAATCTGGAACATTTTTTTTTGAAACGCTTTCAGATCCCTTTAATTGGTATAAATAAACGCCCAACCGAAAATCCGTACAAGTCCGAAACGCGGTCAGTCTGCACGAAGTTTGGGAAATGTTCTCTGACATAAACTTTGCTTAGAAGGGATGTTTTGGGCGCTGAACACGATTATGAGGTCCGTTTCCAGCTTTTCGAAAGTTTACTGAGCGTTTTGGAAGGTACAAGAAGCACAAAAAAACCACCGTTTCAGGCTTATACCTTCTCGGAACCAGCGGCTCGGGACGGGGTACTGCACAGATTTACTATGCATGCCCAAGAGATACTAGCCACACAATTCGTTTCCACATATCTGACCTAAGCTTTGTATACATACTTCCGTCGTAAGACATGTATGTTTTAAAAGACGCTGTCGGCGCTCTTGCCAGATGAGTATTTGCGAGTTTGAACGAACCACTCTGAGCCGAGGTATCGCCAAAAGCCGCGATTTATTAAAGGCAGTGTTCTCGATGATTTTCGTTCCCGAGTTTTCCACTCAAAACAATGCGTTGGCTACCAAGTGTTACCAAAATTACGAAGAGACGGCGAGAAACGCACTAAATAATCTTATTTCAGTAATATTATTCTCTGGTCTGGACTAGTTGTCCAGATGGATGAACATGTTCATGGTGGTTGTCACCGGTAAAAAATGGGGCTAATCAAAAATGGAAGAATATTCTGGACAAAACAGTATTAGTTAGGGTCCGAAGGAAAAATCGGAGCAACACAAAATAGAGAATTGCAAAAGACGGGTCCAAAAAAGATTTCATTGTCACAACAAACAGTTCCACTGAGAGTAGAGAAGCGGGGTGAGAGTAAAGGATTTCGTGCCCTTCTGGTGCGTTTTTCTCGGTTTCTTCGTTACTTTAGTTCTACTCGGGAGCCAAACAATTAATTTAGCGATTATTCTCAAAATCGAAGATTATCGTGAACATTGCCTTTAAGTACTTCCGTGCGGGTATTGCTATTTCATAAGCATTGCTGATAGTGAGTACTTTCGATTTCTGTCATCACTACCCGCAGAAGGTTGGATTATTGTGAAAAACAACTAGTCATAAGGATGTTCCGACAACAAACAACCGCTTGTTGGTGATTATAATCGGAATCGAGAGGTCTTTGGGAGCACACCGGACCTCCCAAGGGAAGGTCACTTGGAGCAAGTGACCATATTTTACGAAACTCAACCTTATTGAGTTAATTTTCGACGAAAATTTTGAATTTGACCTTGATAGCTGCTCTCCGCTCCTCTGAACAGAGCTATAGGCGTTTATTGATGAGTTAACATAGTTATTCCTTATTATGCCTACGGTAATGTACAGTGTCCACGATAAATCTCGCTCTCGAAGTTTCAGTTTGAAACACTAAGCTGCCAGATGCTGGAGGGGATAGGGTCAAAGAAAGCAGCGAAAAGGGGCCAGAAATCGATAAAAACGGCCTTAAAATTCATCCCAGTACACCTGCTTATCCCGATACCCCCCCTCCATTCGGACGAGCTTGTGGCGCCGCGCACGTTTTCGATGGCACATTGCCAAGCAACTCTGCCGCGTCCAGCCTGATCGATCCACCCATAGTTTGCGATTAGTGTGCGCTTGCGGAATTTAGAGGGGCCCATAATCTCGTCCACGCCCTGAACGTTAGAAACCTTTATTTTAGCTTATTCTGAACGTTTTTCAGTAAAGTATAGTTACCTCACGACCAAACAACCCTATTTTGGGTCGAACTCGAGTGTGATGTTCATCGTGAACACTGCCTTTAATCATTCTTGAAACTGAAAATGGACCCCAAAATCGTGTTTGGCGCCACAAATAATCCCCTTATCAAGCTTTGGGCGAATAAAAATTTATCGATTTCCGGTGCCCCAAAAATCTATAAGAGTCCTCTCTCTTTCTCTCAGGGAATCTGGAATTCGAAAAAAAATTCCCGCTCAAACATCATACCGAGCACGCTGAACACGAATATGATGTCCTTTTTCAGTTTTCGGCTATATTTTTGAGTCACGGTACGGAAAGGTCATTTAACCACATCAATCTATCGATTACACTTCCAATGAAAGAAGCGGAGCGCAGCTATGAAGGTTAAATTCAAATTTCCTGTCAAAAAACTGATCCCAATATGTTGCATTTTGTTCAGAACGATCACTTTCTCCAATTGACCTTTCCTTGTCAGTTGCTTATATACGACCTCTTGAACATTTTTAGTCTAGTCAACTTGCGGCTCGCGGGTGGTCAATGGGGCCGCTCTCGACATCGCTCTCATTCTTGACAGTGGAGGCTATATATTGTCCACAACCGCGGACGCGGCGGAAAACACAAGCAAGCAGTCTATTAACTAGACTAGAAATGCTGAAGAGACTGTATGTAAGTAGTACTCGTCCTATTTTAAGCTTTGTCAAGATAATTGCAGCTTTTCTCACTGAGGCGTTATGAATCATTAATTTTTTTCCGAATGTCGTATTTTTCATGTAACTTCCGTAATTTTGTGTTCGATTTGGCGGAAGGTTCCAAATGACAATAACTGACACTAAACAGTTTCAGATCGATGTTTCGAACGCCAGCATTTGGGTTGTGGAATATGCGAGCCCGTGCATATTTCATTTCTTTGTTAACATAGCGAATTCCGTTTTATCCTGCACTTTACTATACTATGTCTTCCAAACTCAATGATAAGGGGAGCGATAATACGCTGCTCAATTCTTGTTCAGTTTGTTTTGCTTCCATCTTATATGGGTTCTTATCGCTTAGGGAACATTTAATTCTTACAATTATCGTTTATGGCTGTAATCGTTGCTTCATGGTATATATGAGCTAAGGCCACGAAAATCTCTCACTTTGCTTATCTCAGCTTTGAGTATCTGGTTAAATAGCTTCGTTGACGCAACGATTAACCAGTAGAGTGCTCACACAGCAATTTTTCGACCATCCCGTTCCATTTACTCTTCGGTGCCGATCCAGACGAGGAGTTCCACTGCGGCAGCTCAGTTCTGGACTTGTGTTGGCGCTGTCAGTCCACGTGCGATGTTTGTCGACGGCGACATCCAGACTGGTCTGGGCGTGCGCGTGAAATGCGATCCGGGCGTTTTTTCGCGTGCCATGCCTTCCGCCATCGTCGTCGTTCGTCACCGTTGAACCCGTTGTCTTTAGCAGTTTGACTCTTTCTCATCGAAGAGATCAAGTTGTGGAATTGTTCCGAACATTTTGACTTTTGAAATTTCTATGGATTTGACGTTCACTAGCAAGGAACGCTGTATTTACATGAATGTTATGTTTTGTATATAACTTCTCGTTTACCATCGCTCACTAGAGATTGGTTAGTAATTCGAGAGGGGGCTAACTTCAATTTTGAAAGCTTGCCACCATGCGCTAGCACCGAAATCAAGGAACAAAATTGCGTTCACGATTTGCGAGTATCCAGCAGTGCTAAATAGACGTGGCGTTGGGCCAAGTCTGTTGGAAGTCGGTCTCTCTGGCGAGTCGGTCGGAAGTGGGGTTCCCTGATCCTGATACTTATTGTCCCACCACCTTATCCAGAATCGGCCTTTCCGGTTTTTGAAAGGTTGAAACAAGTCGCGGAAAAGTTTGGATAGGGACATTAAACCGTGGCATTTTTCTAAATTGCATTTCAAATGAGCGACATGAGACTTACAGCCCGCCCCTATTTATCACACAGTTTATTTTCTGAGCCACCCTCATAACTTTCCGTATGTGGTCCATTATTTCCTTGCCACCCGCCTTGCGAACTTCTTTCCAATCGCTTTGTTATCAACTGAGAAAGGGATTCTTTAAAGGCAGCATACACGCTCGCAAACATGGTCGAGATATCAGCATAAATAGGCCCGCACGGCCCCTACCATGTCGTCAACGACGTCTCAAGCGCTAAAATCCTCCAGGATGACAATATTTGAGCAATCCTGTCTTTCACGCCCGTATTTTCACACCCCTTCGAGTAACAGAATGAAAAGTTAAACTTGAGAAAACATGTGATAATTGAGAGTGAAAGCACTATCAAATGGGAGTGCACGAGAGAAACAGCTCGGTTTACGTGGATACTACATGTTTGTGCACTGATGAAATCCTCCATTTTCAAAAGCCAGCCGGAGTACAGCGGCATTCTCGAACGTGGATGAGAGTTTATGGGTGATTAGACAGGTAATATTCAAGTAAATCGAGCTGTTTCTCTCGTGCACTCCCCTTTGATAGTGCTACCACTCTTAGTTGCCACATGTTTTCTCAAGTTCAACTTTTCATTCTTTTACTCAAAGGGGTGTGAAAATACGGGCGTGCGTGACAGGGATGGTCAAATACTGTCATCCTGGATGGTTTGCAGCGCTTCAAACGTCGCTCACGACATGGTAGGGGCCGTGCAGGCCTATTTATGCTGATATCTCAACCATGTTTGCGAGCGTGTATGCTGCCTTTAAAGTAATTAGCCATAAGAAATTTTGTTTAACTAAATTCGTATATTGCTCGACAACCATTTTAAAATCCGAAGAAGTTTCTAAATATTCTGAGAATTCTTTATAACTTTCAGCCGATTACAATCTAGTGAAATAACGAGACGCGGTCATTTGCGGCGAGCCGCGCGGCGTTTGCGACACCACCAGCCTTGCGGGGTTGCGATTGCGGACGACAGTCTGCCACCGCGGCCCCGTCCTCTCACTAAGCCAAATTTGTGGAGGTGTCCGTATATGAGTAGCTCTTCATCAGCTTTGGATTCTGGATTCAATTTGCATTTATAAACTAGAGATGATCAAATCAGTTACAGGGATTGATGATTTAAACTATTCGGGTAGATAGCTGAAATATAAGTGCGTCATAACCTCTACGCTACTAACTAGGGCAGGGTAGGGCATGAAGCTGTTATCGGTCCGTGTGAGATGCGGCTCCTCTTCCCTGCAGATCAGAGAATCGTGCGGTCCCCTCCATCCGGCTTGAAACCTTGTGCGTCCCCCTCTTTTCGAGGTGAAATTTGTGCGGCCCCTATGAGTGTGACCTTCGGATCAATGAGGAAAATCAACACATTTTGTGATTTTATCAATAAGAAGCTGGTTCTTTTTATATTCGCAGTGATCTGTTTTCCAGATGTAGTTTTATTTTATTTATTTTTACAAATTTCTGTACTGCTGAATACCAACTGTTCTTCCATGGCATCCGGCGGGGCTGCAGTTTACTTGTTCCAAATGAAATTCATTTCGAATATCCGACTTTTCGACTGTAGTCGGATATCGCACTTTTTCGAATATTCGACTTTTCGACTGTAGTCGGATACCGCACTTTTTCGAATATCCGAATTTTCGACTATAGTCGGATATCGAAATTTTTTCGAATATTCGGCTTTTCGAATAAAAAGTCGAAATTTTGATCCGACTGAAGCAGTCGGATTTTCATCCGATTATTCGATTCGGAACAAGTATAGGCTGCAGCCCCTCCCCTTTCGGTGCCCAAAGCTGCGGAACCGCTCTGTGATCATCACAGCGTGAGCCTAACCCTGAACGCTCTGGAACGCTGGCTCGGATATGGCTCGAAACTTTCTTCATCGGTTATTTTGAGTGCTTATTACGAATCTGAGGTCCATTTGTTGACGTTCGGAAGAATTCGTCAAATTCGTTCCAAGGTTCCCTCTCGGAGGAAAATTTTGAGGTCCAAAGGCGTCTTTTGACGATCTATAAAGTCCTACGATAGGTTGAGGTAAAAATTTATTTCTAGGGATCATTTGGAGCGCTTACCATGAATCTGATATCAGGTTATTGATTTATGGTAGACTATGGTGGGTATACGGTAGTTTGGTCGGTCATAACCTTGTCTCAAAACCTGTTTCGGGGTTATTTGGGGTTCCGAACACCAAACGATGTTCATTCATTTGTCGATTTTCCGCTATTAAAATAGCACTTTGCGTCACATTACATTTTCATGAAGCTTTGAAAATGTCCTTTTTCGTATTTCTCTGAGGCATTTAGGAAATCACAAGCTTGGATCACTAGTTCTGTTCCTGACTCACTACTGTAAAACGCTTTTTCAGTAAAATCTAGCCGAAAACCTAAAAAGAGCGTTAGCAAGACGCAAAGTGCATATAGAAATCCACATGAATCCTCATTGCTTTTGAGCTTTCATTGCGTTAGTAATCTCACAGTCAGCTGTTATCACGCTGTTATCACGTCTCGCTGTTATCACGTCACTGGTATCTCACGTCATGCAAAGGGCAAGTCTACGCACTACAGGTGTACACACAGTCTGCGAGTTCTGCTCAATTGAAAATGAGTCTTTTCTTTGCTTAGGTCAAGCAGTACTCCATGCGAAGTCCGATTTCGAAGGGCATTCACTGAAATTGGGAATAAATGGGTAACTGAAGTGATTCATGGAATCCTGCTAATAACTTGAAGACTGATAGAAAAACTCTTTCATACGATTTCTGAGAAATGCAGTTTCCATGCATTTTTGGGCCGAGGGTCTCTTGTGACTTTCTGATCACGACGCTATTTTGTGGGGATTATGCGTCTTACGGTAGTCAACCCATTTCTGACTACATACACATTCCATCCGACGAAGTTGCTTCCAGATATCCGGCCGAATTACCCGAGATCCGATTTGTTATCGAACTGGCAATTTTGGATCGATCCAAAATCCTGTCGGACGAAATCCGAAAAAGGGAAAATCAGAAGGTCCGGTCAGCAGGCCGGATAATCGGATAAAAAACGACTATAAACGGTTAATCGATCGCATCAAAATAGATGGTAATAAAAAAATCTGATGAACACCGGATAAAACCCGGTATTAAACGTATTACTCTGTAGATTTAACAAAATAAGATATTGTTTTACAATTACACTGATAGTATGTAGTAAGTGTAAGGCTGGGATCATACTTTCCGCGACAAGCGACAGCGACAGTGCATTCAAGGCACATCGATTTTGAGTCGATATCGATGGTAAATATTGCGTCACGTCGCCCGTCGTTGAGGGTGGTATACCTTGAGTACACGGGTTACGGTAGCTATACCGTACCTAATATTAGTGACAGCTCATGACCCCAGATTCCATATTGACAGCTCATGACCCTCGAGATTACTCTCACCCAGGAGCTGGCCATCTTGTAATCGATTGCTCAGCAACACTAGATGAATTCTCTCATTGATGATTACTGGAAAATTTTTTAAATTTTTTAAAAAATTTCAAATTTTCAAAAACACGCAAAAAAGTCGCTCCAAAAACGTATCATAGCAGATGAAATGTGCTGAGTTCACTGAAATGATTCTTGAAGCGTGAAAATTTCAAATTCATTCCGAAATTAAAGAGGGAGATTTTCAAAAATTTTAATTTCGAAAAGAAATCTTATCCAAAAGAGATCCAAACAAATACATTGCGCTGAGTTCGATTGAATGTAAAGTAATAAAAATGTAAAGTCCCATGTAACATGGAACGATTTCACACTGGCGAACGCTTCGAAAAAAAAACTTTTAAATTTTCAAAAACTTTCTTATGAGGATTGAATGCATAACCAATTTAACTGAAAAGTAAAGGAAGTATGGTAGAAAACCTCCCCTCTCCAAAACATGTGCCCTATAGTCGAGAGCATGTGGCGTGAGTGCTGAGGTGTTATCGCGCGGAGCGGTGGCTTTTTCGTCGAAACCTCCTTATCACTAGTTATATTTCACTGAGGCCCACCGCTCCGCTGCTGGTGATAACCGAAATCAACAGGTCACTAGGGATGTACCAGAGCTTACCTATGGGCTTCTATCTGCAGCCGAACTTAATGTTAGCTCAGCAGGAGACAGATTAGTTAGTCAACATAAATTTGTGCTGTTCTTTTCTCTACGAAATTTCGGAAGGAATCGTTGATAACTTATTCTTTTACCAGTTTATCCATTTTTTTCATGAATTCGTGAAATTTCGAGGACAACTCCACAAAACCTCTAATCCACAGAAACGGGAAGAACTATTCAGTGGTAATCAGTTAGGCCGTAAAACAGATATTTTTCGAATTTTTTTCCGATGAGTTTTGTAAAGTTTTTGAAGGTAGAAATTTTGGGGTTTCGACTTGAATTCTGTACATTCCAGATTTTTCGCATGACTTTTTTTACTAGTTCAACCTAATTTTTTAATTTCTGTGATATTTTGTACATAGTAGCACACGTCTCGTAGACTTCTGTTACATTTTGTACATAGTAGACCGAGATTCTGACCAAAATTTTGTACGTAATGAACGATATAGAATCTTGACCTTCGCTTAAAGGCAGTGTTCACGATGAAAAAAGTGTTTGAAATTTCACTAGGATTGGGTAGTGGAGGGACACACTGTAACGTTAACGTCGAAAGAACGCATGAAAACGAGACAGGAAGAGCCCCAAAAGAGCCCGAAGTTGCAACTTCGAGCGCATTGAAAACCCCAAAAGCGCATCACACGCCCACGGACGTGAACAAATGAATGCTCGAGATCGTGAGAAGAGCGATGGTTTCCGGTCATTAGCCCCGTTCTTCCCTTCATTCTCAGCTTTTCTCTTTACTCAAGTCAGCTCGCATAGATCGGCTGCAAAAGACGGAAGTTACAAGCCTCGGACAACTCGTCCACCATGTTTCCGTAGCTCAATCTTTGAGGGACCATACCTGCGTTCACAGAAGGTCTTGTATAATTTCAGAGACACCATTGGAATCAGCATGGGGCCGTTTTCAAGATAGGCCGAAAAACAGAAAACGATTTTCATCGTGAACACTGCCTTTAACCGAATAGAACGATAGGCGAATTTTCAATCACGCGTGCTCAGGAATTTCTGCTGAAGTTACATGCGAATTAAGGACTCCAAACATGTTACCTGCGACTTACCTTCATACCTTTAGGTTACGTGTAACCTTCAACAAAGTAAGTATGTAGCGCGGTGCGAGTTGACTTACTTGTTACATAAAATGCAGACGTGTAACTTAAATATTTATTTTATCGCACACGTAACTTGACTCGGGCGGGCTATTTCCTAGGGAGGTATACGAGGCACTCTCGAGGCAGTACAATGGCGTCGTTGGTTCAATTACTTGGCCCCGCATACCGGCTGGGGGCCCTGCCCAGCTGCTGGCGGCTCCCGGCGTGCTCGGCGAGCATGTTATGTTATGATATGTTTATTTACGCTGCATAAGGCATACGCTATATAGAACAAAAAAGGAAAAAACTAACCCAACAAAACTAATACGAGTAATACACAATTCAGCAATGCCCCACGGCTCTCACCATGACACTATAAAGAGAGAAAAAGGTAATGTAACTACGGCTCCAAAACAGAGGAAGAAATAGTATTTTTAGAAGATTTAAGTGAATGCGGAAGAACTGTAGTCTTGGTCAGCTTGAGGTAAATGGAGCCAGCTCTGTTAATGTAATAATTAGATCTTATGGAGGTTTTAGCCCTCCCGAACCTAATCTTGTTCCCTGAGCCACGAGTGATGGACGGAACTAATTTGAAAAAGTGATCCTTGCTGAGCTTGATTTTACCTAGGAGAATTCTATGAACCATAACCACATCAAATAGTTGCCTGCGAGTGACTAGTGATGGAAGGCCGAAGTAAATATTTCTGATGTTAGTCCTTGGTATCCTGGCATATAGAAAACCTCCAGTTCTGAGAAGCAGCTTACGCGTATAATTGTTTTGAACCCTTTCTGATACATATATATCTTTCTTTTTGGAAGGATTGAACACTGTTGTACCGGATTCGAGAATGGGTCGAATATACGTTTCATAAGCAAGGAGTAGAACGTTTTTGTTATTTGTGGTCAAGGCTTCAAAAATCTGATATGTCCTTGAGATGGCACTTCGCGAAATAATCCTGTAATGTTTAGAGAAGTCAAGTCTATTATCGTAATAATAGCCTAAATCACGAACAGAATCTGTCTTGGATATAGGCGTGCCATCAATTTCATAGGTGGGAATACTACCCTGAGATCCAATTCGCAAATTCAAGGTTTTATGGGGGGCTAAGCTTACCTGCCATGTCTTGGACCACTGCACCATTAAATCTATTAATTGCTGAACCTTAGGCTCGTCGTCAGTACAGGACACCTCGCGATAGATCTTGACATCGTCGGCATAAATCTTACAATTAACATTTTGAATTTGTAGTATGTCGGGAAGATCGGAGAGGAAAATGTTAAACAGCACAGGGGACAAGACGCCTCCTTGCGGGACGCCGCTGGCTACTTCAAAAGGCCGAGAAAAACTAGATCCGACTTTGGCTTGGAAAGTTCTTCCAGTCAAATAATGATTGATCCATCTAATAATTAGGGGATGGAATTGAAGCCGCTGAATCTTATGAATAAATTTCTCATAACTAACACGGTCGAAAGCTTTCTGGAAATCGAAATAGATTACGTCACATTTACTCTTATTGTCCAATACGGATGTCCAGTCATTAAAACTTTCTAGCAGATTCGTTTCTATGGATTTTCCTCTGACAAATCCATGCTGCTCAGGAGCGAGGACCTCATTACTTTCTAGATGATCAACTAAATGCAGTTTTAGCAATTTTTTAAAAAGGCGACACAAATTTGATGTGATACTGATGGACCGATAATTTTCGGGGGAGGAGTTTGGAGGTTTTTTGAGAATCGGCGTGACAAAAGTGTGCTTCCATCTCTTGGGCACCTCGCCGTACATCAGTGATTGATTGAAGAGGTATGACAAAGGCCCAGCGAAGGGTTGAGCGACGTTTTTGATAAACTGAAAAGAAAAATATAGTCTGAGGTTGAAGAAAAGGATTTGGGAGAATTCATCAATGCTTCGTAGACTTGCATAGGAGTAAGTGAAGGAAAAGAAGTCATAGGATTCTTAACTGGCACTTGGAAATCAGCGTGGAAATCAGTTAAAGGAGTTTCATCCTCTAGAAAAGCACTTGAGAATTGTTTGGCTAATAGATTGGTTTTAGCCTCATCATCGGTGGCAATAACTTGATCCAGTAGCAGACACCCAATACGCCTGGATTCTGACAATCGTTTATTTATTAGCTTCTAAAGATCGTTTCTTTTCCCCAACTGAATGACCCTTTTCTCGGCATTGCGATTAAATTTTCTAAGATGGGTGAGAAAATTGACCGTAAATTGAAAAAAAAATGACTTGTGAACTTGAAATAAGTTGCGTGAAGCCATCATGCAACTTGCGTTAAAGTCTCAGGTAACTTGTTCAGAAATTCCTGATAGACGATCTACCGCCTCTGCCCCGTCCATTCACTGGACTAATTTCCACGAAGATTGAGAGCTCCTTGTGAACATACATAGATAGACCAGGCAGAAGCCTCAATTAGATTTAATAAAAGCTTGAATGAATCCATTCTCTCTGAAAAAAGAGCACAGTGTAAAAATAGTTTAACCTGAATCTGTCGGAAACGAGCCCACTATCGCTGGGTTTTTTGGATTATTTTGAACAAATGTAGTTCCTTTCAATATATGTTTCTCACCCCCTGTTCCTTTGAAAAGTGAAAACAGATCTCAGACTCGGGTTCAACACTTTAAAGAACCGCCTGAAGATTCGACAGTTATGTAACACTTTAACCCCGTTAAGTTGTAATCTTGCAATTATTTCCGATTTTTCCGCATTTTTTGAACGTTTTTGAGAGATCGGAATGCGGAAATCGGGAGGCCGAAACCCATCGGAACTTGGGGAATCGGAAATCGGAATTCCGCTCATCCCTGGTACGGAAGAATGCCTCCTGACGAGTAAACGCGCTCTGTTTCGAAACGTCGCGCGCGTCCGCCGCGCACCGCACTCGCGACCTCGATTTTGCTCAAATATTAAATTCTAATCTTTTTCCTTTCGTAAGAGAGTTTTCATTACTGGTTTTTCCTTTTTATAGTTTAGTTCGTTCTCACATCAGTCACTCAAACTCCTGCTGGGAGAACTACTCCAAGAGTTTCGCGGCTTGACCCCGTCAAAGGCAAACACTTCAGTCAGCTTCTTCGGACTGTAGAGCTCGCATCCCTTCGATGTCCTCCTTTTCGCGAGTTGTTGATTTTCTTTCGTCCGTTTTCAGTTATTGTAATACTATATGTATACTATGTAACAAGGATCTGGGCGTGTACATTCATGATTTATGGCGACGCTCGGTTTACACTACGAATCTCTCTGGACCTCCGATCTCTTGACTCCAACAAACTTTGAAATTTGACTGTGAAGGTGTACATAGTTTTGCTAGTGGGCCTCTCAGGACGTGAAAAATTTTCACACATATGGAACTGTTGATTCGCCATTCCTTGTGTTTGGGAAACACCCTAATTTCGACCGGATTTTCCCGAGCCCGGAGCCCGTGCCACTCGTGAAAACGCGAAATGCCGGACGGCACCGATTGCCAACACAGGCGTCAAATGCAGTGTTTGGTGGTGCAACTGCACAACACACTGCAGATGTTACGCCTAAGTTATTGATTCCACCACAAATCATGGTAGAACCACGAATTCATAGCGGAAACGCTATTTGTGAGGTAGATGTTCATTTGATACGCCACTAAAAGAAGATGTGAGAGAATGATCAACATAAGAACTAAGAGAGAATTCTAAAATATATGAAACGTGAAAAAAAGGAACTAGCAGAAACTAGTAATGAATGGCTTAGGCCTTGTAACAGTTTTCATAGTTTTCGCTTGAAGAATAGGCCGTCACACAGGGATCTCCCTCCGTTGAAGCAAATAGATTAGAACGGATTTTCACCCCCGATATACGACAGATTTTGCCTCCACGAAGGGGTTTTCCTCCCCTGAGCCATCGTCCAAATACGTTTCAAACGGATTCCCACCCGCGAAATCCGAAATACCCGATACACGACAGATTTAGCCTCCACGCAGGGGATTTCCTGTCCTAAGGCCTAGTGCATACTTGCGTCGCGGCGACGGGGTCGCGGTGTAGGAACTGGTACAACCCGCCGCGCGCAGCGCAGTGATCGATCGCGCCTAGCACTGACAGTCGTCGCGCGCGGCCAATCTAGTGGGAGCTGCTATACGCGACGGTGTCGTGCCTGCGTCGCGGCCATTCTACACTTTTCCACAATGTGCGCGCTGTTTAGCGCCATCTGGATGGTGTGTCGTGTCGTCGTGCATTGCACTACGACACCGCGACGTAAACGCCAGACATCCGACCTGGAAGGCAATAATACGTTTCTTTCAAAAATTCTCGGTTGGTAAATAGCCTCGAATTCGTTTGGTATGTGTTCTTGTCGACAGCACGTAGATTATATAATGACGATCGGCCACTCGAAGGTGTTCATATTCCGAATACTACCATGGATTCCTTCATGATTTCGATCGTTCCAAATTTTCTTCTTTCATGATTTTTTAAAATGAAAGGCACTATTGCTTGTCCGAATTATGTTCGCATTGATAATCATAGGGAGAGACACTCTATTTTGGGAACAAATATCACGAAAATGGAAAAAAGTATCGAATTTCGCAGAAACTGGCGCTAATCCACATTTCGAAACTCACTTGAAATTTTTTCTCTCGGGGCTCCTGCCAGGGTTGATTTGGGCGGTCAACTCAAATTTCAGATTTTTTGAGCGATTTTCAAAAGGTTGTGATAGGTCAGGCCGATGCGTATCACTCAGTCGGTGGGTAAATGTTCTAGATTTAGGTAGGTGCAACCTTGCCTAGAATGGGTCTTTTTGGGTGCTGATCACTACGGAATTCACCATCTGTTGAGATTTTTTATGATTCGCGATCTCTACGGTGTATAAAACGTCAATCAGCCACTTTACATGATTTCGAAATATCGAAAGAAGTATCTTATCAATGATCGCTGCCTTGAAAGTCTCCAGAGGTTAGGTTTTAGTCAAATCTGAAATTGAACAAAATCACCTAACATATAGAGTGATTAGCTAAAAGGGAGAGGACGAAATGAATTACAGCTTCGTGTTAAGCACCCACAAACGAGCCTGTGTTGGATGATAGAAGATTAGACCCTTTTCTCGAAAGGTGATGAGCAAACACTCTGTCAAGAAAATAGTGTGTATTTTGTCGTGGACGCAATATTGCGTCATCTCCATTCGCAGGCGACCGGCCTACCACCGATCACGTCGTTGAGCACTCTCTGTCGCGACGACGCCGTCGCACCCGCGACGAAGTATGCACTAGGCCTAAGCGACGGTGCAGCCGCAGGCTGCACCGTCCAAATAGGGTTTAAACTGATTTTCACCCCCGAAATACCCGATACACGACAGATTTAGCCTCCACGCAGGGGATTTCCTCCCCTAAGCAACGGTGTAGCCGCAGGCTGCACCGTCCAAATAGGGTTTAAATGATTTCCACTCCCAAAATACCCGATACACGACAGATTTAGCCTCCACGCAGGGAATTTCCTCCCCTAAGCGACGGTGCAGCCGCAGGCTGCACCGTCCAAATAGGGTTTAAATGATTTCCACCAGGGTCAAGCGGGGCGTTGTGTAATTTTCCGAAATCAGAGCGATCCCCCCTCCCGCCATCAGATGTTTTTCCAAAAATTTCAAATTTTTGCGACCTCCCACGAAGTGTAATTTTTAGTTACTTTTTTTGCCAAGAAATGTTGAGATTTTTTGGTACTGGGAAGTGATTTCTAACGTTTTCACTTCCACAATTTTTAATTTTTGGTCCAAAAATTTTGCGACCCCCCCGTTGCGAAATTTCACAACCCCGCTTGACCCTGATTTCCACTCCCGAAATACCCGATACACGACAGATTTAGCCTCCACGCAGGGGATTTCCTCTCCTAAGCGACGGTGCAGCCGCAGGCTGCACCGTCCAAATAGGGTTTAAACTGATTTTCACCCCCGAAATACCCGATACACGACAGATTTAGCCTCCACGCAGGGGATTTCCTCCCCTAAGCAACGGTGCAGCCGCAGGCTGCACCGTCCAAATAGGGTTTAAATGATTTCCACTCCCGAAATAGCCGATACACGACAGATTTAGCCTCCACGCAGGGGATTTCCTCCCCTAAGCAACGGTGCAGCCGCAGGCTGCACCGTCCAAATAGGGTTTAAATGATTTCCACTCCCGAAATACCCGATACACGACAGATTTAGCCTCCACGCAGGGGATTTCCTCTCCTAAGCGACGGTGCAGCCGCAGGCTGCACCGTCCAAATAGGGTTTAAATGATTTCCACTCCCGAAATAGCCGATACACGACAGATTTAGCCTCCACGCAGGATTTCCTCCCCTAAGCAACGGTGCAGCCGCAGGCTGCACCGTCCAAATAGGGTTTAAATGATTTCCACTCCCGAAATACCCGATACACGACAGATTTAGCCTCCACGCAGGGGATTTCCTCCCCTAAGCAACGGTGCAGCCGCAGGCTGCACCGTCCAAATAGGGTTTAAATGATTTCCACTCCCAAAATAGCCGATACACGACAGATTTAGCCTCCACGCAGGGGATTTCCTCCCTTAAGCAACGGTGCAGCCGCAGGCTGCACCGTCCAAATAGGGTTTAAATGATTTCCACTCCCGAAATAGCCGATACACGACAGATTTAGCCTCCACGCAGGGGATTTCCTCTCCTAAGCGACGGTGCAGCCGCAGGCTGCACCGTCCAAATAGGGTGTGAAAGATTTCCGTTCCCGAAATACCCGATACACGACAGATTTAGCCTCCACGCAGGGGATTTCCTCCCCTGAGCACCGTCCAGATAGGGTTATAAATGATTTCTAGAGAGTTTCCACCTCGAAATTAACGGATAACAGCCGACATCCTCAATACTAGCAAATTTTCATTCTCATTAATGAATTGCGATCAGTTAGTCTTGAATTGAGTTAGGGGGTCGTGAATTACATTATAGGCGTAGCTGGGAGCGGTGTGTGCAAGTGCATACCACATACCACAATGCATTATTTGACGGCTATGCTGGCAATTGGTGCTGTCCGGCATTTCTCCTCCAGTTGCCACTCGAAGCTACCCGTCACGGCGGCTGCGGGAGGTACAACTCAGATTTTTCTCATTTGTGTACACTAGGATTTCCAAATGCGCCAACGTGCATTGAAATTAGCCTCATCTTTCTGTAAACAAAGACCTTATTTGGACCTTTGCTTATCAAAATCGGTTGAGTTGTGTTTTTAAGGGGTGGCGAACAACTCCTCCACCACCTACAATTCAAGGCACTGATAAGGAACCTAAATTGGGATTCACTATTCGGCACTCTTTCGGAATAGACGACCCACTTGGGTAAAAAAAGTTTTTGCATGCAGCTCCATGATCATTTTGTCACGTTTTTGCTTCTAAACATATAGAAGCATAGAACAACATGTCAAAATTGTGCAAAGAACATATATGAAACACCTCGAAAATCCGATTCTTTTAGGTGGGTCGTCTATTCCGAAAGAGCACCCACTATTCTTTTGAAGCAATAAGGGCTCCCACACGCACACTGGGCCTTACCCTCTTGGAGGTTTCAATCCCCCACCCCAAAACCGGGGAGCACCCTGCGGACATGGACGAGTTACACCCCACAGCCGCCGTGACGGTTAGCTGAGAGTGCCCGTGCCAAGTTAAACCCTATCAATATAAAATATTCCTACTAATGTCATTACCTATTTTCGTTTCTGAAAGGGAGCAAAAACACTGCATGTCACGGAGCACTTTTCCGGCTCCACAGGCTGAAAAAAAAATTGCCCGAATATAGCCTAGGGGAATTATTTGGAGTTTGAACACAAATTGGTCCTCCGTTTTGAGTTTTACGGAAGAGAGTCCATCTCCTCAATGTTTGCGAAGCTGTCATGACTGAGTCAACTACAGCAGGCAGCAGAAAACAAACCCCCGTTGAAGGTATCTGATTGCTAATCAGTTTCTCTGCTCGATCTATTAGTTCATGTTACTGAAGAATTCAGCATCATCCACTGGAACGTTGGGGTCGTGTTTGGCCAAACGGTCTCTACTACTGGACCTGCCTTGTGTAGTATTCTTGAAAGTGTTTTCATCGTTTCCATTCCTTACCTTCATCCTGCTATTTTGAAGCCTTACGTTTCTCATCTCATCCACTTCTATTTATTGTCTACCTATTATATCAATACTGTTGAGACAGAATCGATTCGAGTTTCCATTGTTTCTTGTCTCTATCAAAAAGTTTAAAATTGCTCTGTTTTGACAGAGGGAAATACCGTCGAGATATTTTTCTGTCGTGCTCTTTATCATTGCTCGTGAGGCAATATTTCACTTTTCGAACACCGTAGGTTGAAAAAAAATCGGACAAAAATGCATTCAGGAAAGCCATTTGGGCGGGGTGTTGAGCGCGACTGTAATGTTCGTTCACAGTTTTGCGGAAGATTTTCGGTAAATGTTCTGGGTACATCTGGAGGTATGAGTGCGGGGCGGAGTCAGTCCGTTTGCTGGCCAATCGGCAACGTTTGATGCGGGTGGTAGCCATCGTGTATCAACACCCGAGAGGAGGCGGGAGAAACAGGGGAGGAGCGAGGTTCCTTATTGGACGCAACAGGGGTAGCCCCGTGTTGCGTCCAATCAGGAACCTCGCTCCGCCCCCGTTTCTCCCGCCTCAGGGGTGTTGATCAGGGATGTGCGGCAATTGCCGTTTGTCGTTTGCTGAAATTTTTGTTATTTTTCCGGCAAAACTCGGCAAAGCATTGAGAGGAAACGTCGCCTATGCTCGCGGCCATCTAGGCACCAGGGGTAATCCGATTATCCGTTGTTCGTTTAACCGTTATCCGGGGTTTTGACTTACCTGGGGTGGTAGCAAATGGGTTTGAAAACGCGAGTTAACTCGCGGTGAGTTCGCGGTGAACTGCAGCAAAACACGAGTTTTTTATTTGACGATTTTCAGTAAAGCTGCCAGACACTGCTGAAATGACACACTCGCATGCCACGTTGTGAGCCACTAGATACTCACAGTATAAAAGCACATCCCCCAAAAAAGGTTCATTCTGTCTTTTTTGGGAAAGATTATTGGTTCAGAAAAAAGATCTTAAGATTTTTAAACTCTTCTCAGACCGCGGTGAATTCGCGCAAAACTGCAACTTAACGCGAGCTGACAGAGAAATCGGAAATAGTGTGTGAATGAGGAAAAATATAGATAGCTTTCGAAGAGGTCCTCCGGAGGACGTTTCAGAAAGCTCTCCATCTTTTTCTTTATTCGTATACTATTTCCATTTTCATTGTCATCTCGCGTTAATTTACAGCAGATAGTCCAACTCCAATGTGGTGCTTTAGTTTCTGTTCCAGAGTTTCGACAGATTCTGGTGTAGCTAGACTGGTTCATTTCAAGTGAACTCCTGTATTCGAATATCACAGCGAGGAGCGGTAGCTGTTTGTCGAAACCTCCTTATCACTGGTTATATTTCACCGAGGCCCACCGCGACGCTGCTGGTGGTAATCGAAATCGGCAGGTCGCTAGAGATTTTTCAGTGTCTAAAAGGAGCAGGAAGCATTTGTACGACACAGAAGCATTTGTGCAACACATGTGGGGAGGGACACTGAGAAAGTATGCCGCGGCAGTGCCAGGAAAGTACCGCGACCCTCGACTGTGCCGCGATAGTTCCACGGTAGTACCGCAGCAGCTCCGTGATGATTACTGTGACGTGGAGATTCTGTTGCAGGGCCTTGAGGGTCGAGCGGCAGTACCGCGGAGCCGGAGCTCCATGAAGTCCCACATGTCTTGTTTTTGCTCATTTGATGCTTCGAAATGGAACTACTCCCTAGATTTGGAAATATTAGAATGCTGGCATAACAATTGGAAAGAAAAGGAAAAAAAGTAGAGAAAAAAACATGTGAATAACATTTGGGTCAATCTAAGGGATGAGGTTTTTGCCGATTGCCGTTTGCCGGCCGTTTTTGGGATTTTCTTGCCGATTGCCGAAATCTCAAAATCGTTCGCCGCACATCCCTGGTGTTGATACACGATGGCCACCACCCGTTTTAGGCTGGAGAGACCGCCGCCGATTAGCCGGCGGCGGCAGTAACCCTTTACTCTCACCTCCCTCTGCACATGCTATGAGCATAGCAAACTCACCTAATTTTCTGAAAAATCTTGAAACATTCCTTTTTTACAGGTTCCTTTTTTCGTGTTCAACACCTCAAATACCCCCTCTGCCTCGCCACCGCCCCCATTCATATCTAAAGCTCGGTAGGAGTTTTTTTCGGGTCGGGACCACTGGAGTAGGAAAAATGGAATAGGACTATAGTGTTGAATTCGCATTCTGCAGAGCTCCATTTCTCGCTTGCGAAATGCTGTCATGTTTGAACAGCTTCCGTCGAAGCCGATGCATCGCCTCTTTCTTATCTTCATGGGTTCCAGTCACCGCATGAGGTTTAAAATGTACGACGGGGGTCCCGTACTATACAGTTTTGGTGCTATCGCAAACAGGGGGGGGGCACGATGGTATCGCACTCAGCAACGACCTATATTTTCCACGCCGCAACGACTGTCCCCTGATTTCGAAGGGGAGGAAAACCGCGGGTTGGTGTTCGATTTGCGTTGCGGCGCGAGAAATCGGACGCGGCCAACTGCGATACCATCGTGTCCCCCCCCCCCGTTTGCGATAGCACCATAGTTTTTCTCTAGTCGATCTTTTCAGACCGAGTCGAACTTTTCCAGGTTATTTTCAATCAAAAATGTTTGGACGTGAAGAAAAGCGTCACATGCTGGCGTTGAGGAGTATGAATAGCGCCTAAGCTGTGAATTCTTCTGATACGCAATGAAACGACGAAAAAGAATATCTGGGGCTGGGTATGAAACAAAAATATCCGCAGAGTTGAAATCGTGTTTTTTTAAGCGAAGAGGCTATGGGTACAGTTAGGGCTTGCGTCTTCAAGAAAAAACTTATAAATTTCACCGGCGGCTGGCGCTGGCGGTTTAAATCTCACCGGCGGCTGACGGTATTGTAGCTGCGCTCTTCTCTCGGTCTTAATTGATTAGCGGGCCAGAGCGCGCGTCCATCGCGCCAGCCGCGGGTGAGATTTAAATGTTTTCCTTGAGGACGCAGGCCACGGACCTAATTATATCTTTAGAGCTATTCGAAATCGGGTTTTGATTCTGAAAGATGGAACTGCTGTCGTTATCGGAGCAGAATTTAAATGCTATAGTATTGCGCATCACAATGATAATCGTGCTGGGACCGTGCAGACCGGAATTTCGCTTCGATAACGACAGTAGGTGTTTACGATTCCCACCGAACAAATTGATTTTGACTGTGTTTGGCGCATTTTACGATCACTTGCATTGTCACACTTACGAGTATCGTCATTTCTGTTTTAGCATCTCTCATTAATGATAGTATAGTTATAAGTACCATTGAACTCCTTTTACAGATGCGCGAGTTCAAGGTGGTTGTGTTGGGGAGTGGAGGTGTGGGTAAGTCGGCGCTAACGGTTCAGTTCGTTAGCAGTACGTTCATCGAAAAGTACGACCCGACGATAGAGGATTTCTATAGGAAGGAAATTGAGGTACGCTAGTTTCTCAACCTTTTGTTTCCCTGAAACTGCACCTTCCAGTCCAGGGTCAAGCAGGTTTGCGAAATTTTGCAACGGGTGGGGTCGCAGAATTGTGGCCCGAAAGTGAAGGTTAGGGTGGGGAATCGCAAAATTTTTGGTGCAAACATCCGAAAATTTTTCGATATTTCTGGTCGCCAAAGGGAAGGATCATAGCATTTCTCGGGTTCTAGACGCGTGAGCGCAGCCTATTGAACGAAATTCCGGCGTCTAGTAATCAGTTTGGTAATCAAATATAAACCGCAAGAAAATCACGCCTCGGTGGGGGGTCGCAAAAAATTAGGATTTTGGAAAAAAATTGATGGAGGGGGGTCGCTCCGGTTTCGAAAAATTACGCAACGCCCCTCTTGACCCTGTTCCATTATATTGTTCAACCTGTTTTTTTTTTCAGGTTGATGGCCAGCCTTGTGTATTGGAGATTCTTGATACAGCTGGCACGGAGCAGTTCTCCTCCATGCGTGATTTGTATATTAAAAATGGGCAGGTGTGTCAACATTCAGATTTATCACTTTGCCACATTCAAAGCGCTTGAGGAAGGACCCGAGAGATTTGAAATCGCCTTCTGTTAGGCCCGCGGAGCGGCTTCGAATCATTGGGATCAAACTTGGTGCCCAGGGTCAAGCGAGGTTGCGAAATTTCGCAACGGGGGCGAGGGGGGGGGTCGCAAAAATTTCGGTTCAAAAATGAAATTTTGACGAAGATATCCCAAAAATTCTCGATTTTCCTGGTCACCAAAGAGGAGAATTTTGTAGCATTGCTCAGGTTTTAGATGCGTGAGCCCAACTACTGAACGAATTTTTGGCGTCTGGAAGTTTTAGTAATCAAATTTAAACTGTCTGGAATAAGGGATCGCAAAGATTTAGGATATTGGTGGCGAGGGGGGGGGTCGTTTAGATTTTGAAAAATTTCGCAACGCCCCGCTGGGCCCTTTTGGTGCCTTCGCGACACAGAGGGTGATGAAGGGGATCGTAAAAATATTGACCCAAAATAGAAAATTTGGTGTGGGGTTCATACCATTTCCTACCCAGGATTGAACATTTGGGTGGATTGTAATACTTTCTAAATAAATTCATGACCAACTGTAGGGGGTAGCGCTCAAGTTCGACACAACGGCTCGCAGTATCGCCGGTTGCCTCGACTTGAAGTCGAAGCGAATACGTTTGAACAAGGCTTCACGGTCTAGTATTACATGTATTTCTCGCTTAAAATCCTGAGTTTTTTTTCAAAACATTCTCTTGCCACGGTAAATCCTTGTGTACGATCCAGGGTCAAGCAGTGTTACGAAATTTCGCAAGCGAGGGTGGAGGGGGGTCGCAAAAATTTCGTACCATAAAGGAAATATTTGTGAAGATATCCCAAATATTTTAGATATTTTTGGTCACCAAAGGGAAGGTTCGTAGCATGGCTCAGGTTTTAGACGCTCGAGCCTGATTACTGAACGACTTTCCGGCTTGGGACAGTTTTAGTAATCAAATATTTTGATTATTTTGGTTTTCCGGACGACCCGAATATCCAAAGAACCGTTTTCTTACGATTTCATGATCAAATTGTGACTCAGGGGGGGGAACGTAAAAATTTTGGGTTTTGAAAAAAATCTTGATGTTGGGAGGGGGGAAGCTCCGATTTCGAAAATTACGCAACGCCCCGCTTGACCCTGGTACGATCCTCGCTCACACATCCTCCATCAGTTGAGTGGTTCATAGTGACGAGATGAACTGACGCTCACTTTTGCAGTTGGAGATCGGGTGATTTTTTCAACCAAGTGCTCTATTCTCGCCCCATGTTTTTGCTGCACTGGATAAGTACGCCTTTTGGGCTTTCAGTGTACACAAGAGAAGAAAAATCAATGAGCTCTATCTTGTCTAAGGAAACAGAAGAGGAATACTCGGAGCGCTCACGCTCTATCATCGTTTCGGACCTGTAAACCCGGAAATTATTGATTACATGATCAATGGTTTTAGATTTCGTTGCCCCAAAAAATCAAAATTTCCCTAGGGCATCACCAAAAACCGGAACATACATTCTAGCCATATTTTGCATTATTCAGTTTAATAGCACTAATGGAGCAAAAATTGAATTTTTCTAATTGAAGATCACAATTGTTTGAAAAAATGTTTCAAAGCCTAATAAAAAGGCAAACCGCAAGGAAATGGTGGGTGAAAATCAATTTAAAAAATATTCTGTTCTGGTGTCCTCACATGATCCATTTCACTTGCAGGGTTTTGTAGTCGTATATTCAATAACCAGTCAGCAAACCTTCCACGACATCAAGACAATGCGGGAGCAAATCGTACGGGTTAAGGTACGATTTCAGTGCTATTTTACTTTGGTTTTGTTAAAAACTAAGTCGGTTCTGCAGTCTACGTCGAAGCGGAAGTCGGTTCTGCAGTCTACGCCAAAGCGGATCTTTCATTGTGCGCGCCATGCTGCTTCCTCCATTTCTTCCCCGCTCTCTCACTGTTTCTAACCTTTTGCACGCAGAGGAACCATGGGAATTTTTTTTGGCGCGACTGTACGTTCAGATCGTTTCTTCTAGCATATTCTGATAATCAGTTGTGCTATTAGCGGAATAGTCATTCTAATCACGTGGTTTTTCATCTTCTTTATATCTATATTGATCTTTAATTCTTCTCTTTCAGGGAAGAACTCTTTATTTGTCAGCCTCCACTACAAAATCCAAATCCTTTGGAAGTATTTCGTGTTCACACTAAAGTGCGTTGCAAAATTATATGACATACCCCGATTTCTGCGGTTCCGAACTTTGCGTGAATTAAGGGGACAAACCGTAAATGCCAATCGATGCAGCACCCTCAAAAACCCCTTAGTACGAATCTTCATGAAATTAAAGCAGTTAGCCGGAAACTGGCAACAGAAATTGTCAAAATGGACCTTTGCAAAATTATATGACATTGCTGACATTCTCGCTGAAATTTCGATTCTACACCCTCTGTATCAGTTCCTTCATGGTAAAAACCATCAGAAACATGAAGTGATAGTCTTCAGAGTAGTTTTGACGCAAGACCACTTCGAAAACCCTGTTTCGCATGTTTCAACCCAGCTTTTTGCGAACGTCCCTTTCAGTCTGCGCCTATTCGCTCAGAATGGCCAGTTTAAGCGGAGCCACATGCTCGTATTTTCTGCTCTGCCTGAAGATTCATTGCACAAGGTTACCTCACACGTTTTCCACTGGGTTGAGGTCCTGCAAATCGGCCGGGTATCTCAGCAAATTGGCATGATCGACCTGAATCCAAGCCTCCGTCGTCCTACTGACAAGAAGTGAAGGAGGATACGGACTAGAAAGAGCTGGAAATGATTTTCCGACACATTCTGATAATCTATGAGCAGGGGGATCCAAGATGTTCAAGCTACGCGTGGTGGATATGTGGAGTCGACGTATGGAGGCTCATCAAACGAACATCAATCACTCCATGTGGAGTTTTTTTTCGTGGAGTTTCGTGAGCAGGGTACGGCGCGAGGTGTTTACACCTCGTGCCGTACCCTGTCTGTGAGGCCTATAGTTCCTGTCGCGAAAACCTGTCCCGGCTTGCCACACCACCTGAATCCGGGTCAAAACATTATTTTTCCACCTATATTCTCTTCCAGAGTTCCTACTTGAAGATAAGTTCGGCTCCTTGTGTGCATCCTTCAAAATCCTCGGGTCCTTGTGTGCATCCTTCGAAAAAAGAAAGCAAGTTCAATCCAAACGAACCTGATCAATTCTATTCTATTTATTATTTTTGACTGGACATTCAAAGCATTGGGTAGATCTATAAAAGAACCCAGGCTCATCCTCGAGTAGGAACTTTGGAGTAGAATATAGGTGGAAAAAATAATGTTTTCGCGACATGATTTATAGGCCTCACAGATTATCAGAATGTATCGGAAAATCATTTCCAGTTCTTTCTAGTCCGTATTTTCTTCACTTTTTCTCAGTAGGACGACGCAGGCTCGGTTTCAGGCCGATCATGCTAATTTGCTAGGATTTCCGGTCGATTTGTAGGACCTCAATCCAGTGAAAAACGTGTGAGGTAATCTTGTGCAATGAATCTGCCTGCAGAGCAGAAAATGCGAGCTTGTAGCCCCGCTTAAGCTGGCCATTATAAGCGAATAGGCACAGATTGAAAGGGGCGTTCACAAAAAGCTGGGTTGAAATATGCAAAACAGGGTTTTCGAAGTGGTCTTGCATCAAGACTACTCTAAAGGCTATTTATTACTTCATGTTTCTGATGGTTTTACCATGAACGAAGTGATACAGAAGGTGTAGCGACGCACTGTATTAACAAAGTCACCAATTTATTAGTGTGGCTTATGAAAGTACCCTCTAAACGCTCATCAAATATGGGGTTAGCTTGCGATTCGGGGGCAGAACCTGAGTAATTTGGGAGGAATGGTGCCTCAGATAACGACTTTTGATGGTACACTAAAAATCTCTTTGAATTATACACATAAAAACCGACGTTATTTTTGACAGCCTCATAAAATCATTGTTTTCTCCAACGATAAATCTTTTTAGGGAACGGAGCAAGTGCCCATTCTCCTAGTTGGCAATAAATGTGATCTGCAACATCAACGGCAAGTGAGGACAGACGAAGGAATCGCTCTCGGTGAGTAGTGGTACCAGAAAGTGCAGGTTGTTTTAGGAAATCTTTTCATGATTAGAACAGTCGTAGATTCTGGGTAGTGTAAGGAGCAGTTTTGGGGAGCTTTTTTCATGAATTTAGATCGTGTGCTAACAAAAGTTACATTCTCTGATCTATAACTAACAGAAATCCAGTGCTTGGATCATTCAAGCAACTATTCTTTTCACTCCCTCTTTCATTTGATTTTTCGTGTGTTAAGACTGCTTTATGGATAATGTGATCAATTAATCAATATGAACTTTTTTGAGAAATTGAATTTCTCGAATGTCAGAGAACTTGCACATAGTTTTACTTTTTTTCCCACAGCTTGGCACTTTGCAAACAGATTCAAGCGGGGTTGCGAAATTTTGCAACAGGGGGTCGCAAAAACCTTGGCCTGAAAATGAAGGTTAAGGGGGATCGCAAAAAATTCGGACCAGAACTCATGATATCTTACAAATTCTCGATATTTTTGGTCATCAAAGGCAGGGTTGAGCGGGCCGCTGTGGCGACTTTTGTCGCGGCTACGACCCCCCATTCTACTTAAGAAAAGATATCCCAAAATTTCACGACCCCCTGGGACCAAAAATTTTCAAAGCTTTATTCAGTGTCTAATTGTCCATTTTGTCAAAAAAGTGTCAAATTTTCTAAACAGCTTCTCAGTATATAATCTGCTTTTATATTGTTGAAAATGCGTACACCTTGCACGCGACTGACTATCCCTACCTCATTTTACCTTACCATCAGGTTTGAAAAAATCGATTTTTTTCCAGAAATTTTACGACCCCTCCCCAAATTTTCATTTTTTCCCGAAATTTCCAAAAATTTTACGACCCCCTGTTGTGACCAGTCACAACGCTGCTCAACCTTGCCAAAGGGAAGGATAGTAGCACTGCTCATGTTTTAGACGCTTGAGGCCGACTCTGAACCATGGTTGAGCAGGCCGTTGCGCCAATTTCCCCCTGAGCTGCGACCCCTCCACGTTGGCCATAATTTTTACGAATCCCTGCCGAGATTAAAATTCCTTATGCTTTTTGGGAGTGAACAAGTTTGAAAAGGCTCAAATTTGTGGCGGAATTTGGTCAACTCGGACGAGCCTCTCTCCCCCGATTTTCATTTTTTTTTCAAACATTGTCCAATCATTTTATGAGCCCTCGTTGCGCTGAGTCGCAACCCTGCTCAACCCTGATTCAGGGACCGATTCGAAAGCAGTGTCATTCTGTAGATATTGGAACACTCAAAATATCGTGGCGGGAGCGATTTCTCTTACAGTGCGCATCGGAAATACTTAGACCTTTGATAAGGCTAATCTTGCGGTGTTATTTTGCGTAGTCGTATGAAATGTGCTTCTATCGAATTTTTGTACTTTTCTACCGGGATACTCTTTTTCTATGCAACTGCTCGATTCGTGAGCGAATTCAGGGTTTCTGAAACGTATTTAGTTTGTAACGAACCCAAGTTTGAGGTACTTTCAAGATCAGTCCCAGTGCACCATTGTGGTGTGGAAATTTTTAAAACCTCTTCGCAATGGAGAGAGCGTTATACACATCAAATAGCGGCATACACGACGAGTTCAACAAATTATCATCTAGGAGACCGCGTCCCCACACTGCGCACCCACGTCATGAACTCGATTTTTTGTCTTTCTTAAAAAAAAACAAGATTTGTTCAGTGTAGCTGGAAGATCCACTCTAAGACGAACTTTTAATACTTGTGAGCAGGCATTAGTCACCTGGATGTTCTGTGATTCGGGTTCTTTTATGCAGGAATTTCCGTTTAATACCAAGTGAACTGATTGGCCGTGGAGCGCGCGGTTGGCTGCGCACAGAAACCGTGAGGCGTCTGGTCTCTTAAGTGTTACTTGGCAAATATTGATCGATTGAATGCTATTTCCCTAGAGGGGGGGGGGTAGAAAGGAGCTTGTTATCAGATCTCCTGGTCAATCACGAGGTGATTCCTCCGAAAAGTGTAGCATATCAGAGACCTCCGTGCTCGAATTACGGCCATACCACGTTGAAAGCACGTCATCCCGTCCGATCTGGCAAGTTAAGCAACTTTGGGCCCGCTTAGTACTTGGATCGGAGACGGCTTGGGAATCTCGGGTGTCGCAAGCTTTTGCACGTTTTGCAATGCGTTAACACATTCAAAGCCCTACTCTAGTGTGATCTACAGATAAAATTCCGTCATTATCAGGTAAAAAAACTGAGCAAAACTAGCTCCGAAGTGTCGACAGGTCTCGATTCCATAATCAGTCCTCTAACCCGTCCGCTATCCAACGGCAGCAGCATTCTGGCCAACACCTGCTTAAGTATCGTTGGGTCATTAACCTATGTATCCGGTCTCTGAAAATTGAGGCATCAGGGTCAAGCAGTCTGTTGTCCCGTACAGTGAAGAAGCTGCGTACCCCCCCCCCCCCCATCCCGTTCGTGACCAAAATTTTCAACAAAAAAATTGAGAATTTTCACGACCACCCCTAAGGCAGCGTCCATACGTTGCGAGAGCGCGCGATTATGCAAAATCGATGTTCATTGAGGGCACACGATTTATAAGCTGCCTACGCGCGCTCACGCTTGCCTTCGCTCGTTTACGCCAGCTCTCGCTCGCGTACGCTGACTTCGGGAAAGAAGCAGCCACTTTCAAGCATTGTGCTCTACCCCGAAGCAAGAAAAGTCAAACCTACATCTTAGTCAATGCCCTCCTGTCTATTAGTGCCATCACAAACTGTGAAAAATGAGCAGCAA
Source organism: Aplectana chamaeleonis (assembly GCA_029168955.1). NCBI lineage: Eukaryota > Metazoa > Nematoda > Chromadorea > Rhabditida > Cosmocercidae > Aplectana > Aplectana chamaeleonis. The sequence continues at coordinate 1,817,488 of JAPDOI010000100.1, read as the reverse complement.
ACGATTCTGTTCGAGTTATTGATGACCAGGTCAAACTTTTCAATCTAAGCAACACGAGGCAGTATGCATTTGCCGGTGTCTATCTGCTTGTACGGGCACCCATCAGCGTTTGAGAGCGCTGAGGAGCGCTGGACAGCGAGAGCGCGCGTTTTCCCCGTGTATGGACGCAGCCTAAGTGTAATTTTTTCGACAGTTCTCTGATGCGAAATTTTTAGGAGCAAATTAAAAATGTAATTCTTTATTTCATTTTTTTGTAATGAACACTACGCTCCTTACTAAAGAACAACGGGAAGTTTCAATCTAACTCTTCTGAAAGCACCCTCGAAATTTTCAGTTCGGTCCAGCACTTTTACATCCCCCCGAAATTCCAATTTTTATATAATTTTAGTGCTCTCATCGTTGTCCCGCAGGACAGTGACCGCCTGACTCTGTCTTGCACGATTCGACGAGGCTCGCGGCTGACAATGTTGTGCCAACCGTCTCAAATTCAAGTCGTCACCTCGTTGTAGGCGATTCACTCAAATAATTGCTTTGAATTAGGTTTTTTATGAGGTCTCGACAGGTTTTCTTTTTTTTCCTCGAGTGCATTACTAGATCTTATAAATCCCTCCCGTAACACGTTGGTGTGCGCTAGCATTGGTTTAAGGGAACATTGAAAAGCGCTTTCAAGCCGTGCCCTATAGTAGAATTATAGGGAATATCGAAGCGTGCCTCATCTGGAATTCTCACTATTCACGAGGGGAAGATGCCGTGTTCGCGTTTTTCCGGCGAAGAGATGCCGCAATCGATGTCTTGCTATCGACAGCTCTGTGGCTCCAAATAGTAGGACGGAATTAAGGATCCGCTCGACGTACTCTTCAAACTGGAAACCTGTGCAGACCTCATACAGAAATCTCATTGGCAGTATTTATTTCAACAACGAACGAAACAACGCAAACAGTAGGTGAAGACCTCAACTGCGGACGCTTGGCGTAATATTGCCGAAGTCGGAAACCTTCCTAAAAGCATATTCTTGATCCATCCCCACAAAGCTCTCAATTTTCAAAAACTGGATACTTTGTTTTTTTTTGTTGGCCGAATGTTTAATACCCCCCCCCCAATTTGCTCTGGAATGGAGCAGTTGCATAAAAATCAGTGTCCTGTTTAATGGCAGCATACACGCTCGTAAACGTGGTTGAGAAAACTACGGAAATAGAATGGTATGGCTGAGAGAACAAGGCCTACGCATTTTGAAGCGGCAAAAACGACCCTTAATGACGCTACACAAGTAAGAAGTTGGCCCCGCCCTGTATTTCTTCGCCAACTGTATATGCCGGCCTCCTTTAAAAGAGTGGAAAAAACCCACAGTCGTCGATGTATGTGATTTACCTATTCTATCACCCACAAACGTCGCCGACAGTGGGAATGGCCCAGCACCCCTGTTTTGGAGGATGACGGCAGATACGGGGGCGGAGAAATACAGGAGCGGGGCCAACTTTTTACTCATGTAGCGGCATTGTGGCTCGTTTTTGACGCTTCTAAATGTGTATACGTTGTGTTCTAAGCCATACCATTCCATTTCCGTAATTATCTCAACCACGTTCACATCTTGTATACTGCCTTCAACAGAGGCGCCGGAATTCGATAGGAGCTAATTCCAAGACGCGATTTCTGAAAACTCAGCTTCCTGGCAAGAGTAGCGATTTGGTAATGGTCAGAAAAAAGTTTCAAAATGTCTTGAAATATCTTTAAAAAATGATTTGGCGTAAAGTAGCCTGGAGTAATAAAAAAAGCTAGGAAATGAAGTGAAATAACCTAAAATGCGATTTGGTGGTCGATTATTTCACAAGCTTCTCCGTTTAATTCATCAAAATGAAATCAAGCACGATATGGAATGAAGCGTTGCGTTCACCTAGCTTGACCTATGCTGATTCCCTCATTACAGCTTTCACAAATGGCTTAAGGTTTCCGTTGCGCCCTTGTTTTCGTTTTGATGAGCTTAACAGGGAAGCTTGTGAAATTATAGACCACCGAATCGCATTTTAAGTTTTTTTCATTTCCTAGCTTTTTTATTACTCCAGGCTATTTTACACCAAATCATTTTTTAAAGATTTTTCAAGACATTTTTGAAACTTTTTTCTGACCATTACCAAATCGTTACTTTTGCGAGGAAACTAAATTTCCAAAAATTTCACATATCTCTTTCAAAATTGGCACGCCTGCTAAGTTCCATCTCTGTCTCGCTGACCTTCGGAGGTGCGACTCCCAGGATGGAGTTCATGGCAACTCTGCTCAAGTGTTCCTTCACGAATCGGGTATGCTCCGCGCGCAAGAGACGGAGGCCTTCTTGTTGTGTTTCGGTCTATCTCTGCACATCTGCTTTCGATGGAGCATCGGCGAAAGGCTTTTTGATACATCTCTCTCATCGGGTTTAGTACTTTTCGCGATGGATGATTCGGCTCACGATGTTAATGTATATTTGTTGCGCCTGGAGTTGGCAGTGGTCTCTAGCTGGCAATATGCGAGCTTCGGCGTGTAAGTGCTCAATTGAGGAGCTTTTGGAAAGGCCTGTGGCAATTCACAGAGCATAATTTTGGACGCGCTGCAGCTGGGACCAAGAGGTGTCCGACACGATGTGCTGCCAGACTAGCGTAGCGTACTAAAAGGCGGGTTGAACAATAGCCTTATACGTGGTCAGGATCGTTTCTTTGTTGCATCCCCAGGACGTTCCACCGAGAGCACGCAGGACGTTGAGTCTTGTTTTCACTGTGGCTTGCTTCTGCTCAGTGTTCTTATGAAACTTCAACGAAGGTTCCAACACGAGTTCTAGTAGCTTGGGGAATCGGGTGGCCGGCAATTTAGGTTCGTCCCATTTCACCATGGGATGGGCACTGTGCTCTGCATTATCAGTGGAAAAGACGGTGACGGATGATTTGGAGGCAGAGACAGTGAGCATTTTGCGATCGAAGAAACAAGGTTCCCTTTCTGACTCCAATTTTGCCCCACGATTTCCATTTTAGAATGATGAAACATCTTACAGATGATATTGTCGTATGAGTACAATTTTTGAAACTTATGACCCAAAACCATAGAAAATTCCACTCATTGTCGCATTTCGAGCAACATGTGAGCTCGATATTATTGATAATTAATATTTGATCTTGCATGATGAGAAGAATTTCCCGAACAAGTGGCTTAGAGCCATCAACATTCAAAAATCGTTGCGGCATTTTGTGCAACAGGCGAAAAAATCTATATTATTGATTGGTATTTATCGATAATGACTGATGAGGGAAGTTCCCCAACCAAGAAAACCAATCCACCAGCAATCACCTCACCTCGCCGCATTTTGTGCGAAAAGCGCGAAATCGATAATATTGATTATAGATCCATGACGTGTCATGAGTACGATTTCTGACAAGTTCAGTACTTACCTCCGACGACCTGTGTTCGTCGGCTGCAGATTCACCCACACACCCGGTCTTCACGGCCGTAGCAGAAAAAAGCAGTTTTCGTGCTGCACGGCTAATTTAGTATGTAAACCCACGATTTTGAGGTACCCTTCGAAGTTAAGGTATCAAGTTCAAAATGGAATAGGAGCGACCTGCATCCATTTCCAGCCTCCTGTCCAAAAATGAGCTCCCTAGCTCAATTTCAAGTGTACCAACAAGATCGTGTACGCCGTCTGAAAAAAAAAAAGATTAACATAAAAAACGCGCGGTTTTTCACTTTTTTTCAAAAACCTGTAAATCATTACAAACCATTTTTGGGTTGTTTAACCAACTTTTTACGCTCTTTTCAATGCAATTTAGCTCTAGTTTCTACGTTCACTCTGAACTGAGATTTCGAAGAAGGGGTCGCGCGCGGGGCCGATTCAAAACCAAATCTGGTGCGCTCTTCGCGCGCACCATAATTATGCGAAATAACATAGTAACTTTGGCCTTATCAGGCGTCTACAGTTAGGTGCGTGGCTTGCTTCCTCAAAGAAAAAAAAACATTTGAATCTCACCCGTGGCTGGCAGTGTGGTAAGCCGATCATTTGCGCTTTTCTCTCGGCCGGAATCGATTAGCGGGTGGGCGCACGCGACCGCTGCCCCAGCCGCTTGTGAGATTATTTTTCTTTCCTTGAGGAAGCAAGCTGGAGACCTAGACCTAATTATACATAGCTTTAATGCGCGCTGAGTATCGTATTTCTCATAGTAAGAGTTTAGAGATTCATACAATTGATTTGCTACTTTTCAGCCGAATATTGGTCATGTCCTTTCACGGAATGCTCAGCGAAGAATAATCACAATGTCAATGTTACGTTTGCTGAAATCGTCCGCGAGATGAACTATATACAGAATAAGGCACGGGAAAACAAAGGTTGTTGTTCAATAATGTGATGCCCTTGAAACGATGACTTTCGCGCTTTCATGTAGATACATCTGTTTTTATTTATGTGAGACATTCTTTTTTTTTTGGAAAACGCCGGAAATATTTTCTGATTGTGTATATTTCTGAACATTTATTTTAGTCGTTCATCCATTTGTGGAGAACTGTTTTAGCCGTTGAGCTTCCGTAACCTCGTGATGAAATTTACTACTGTTTATTGTTTTATTTTTAATTTCTCTTGTGTTTCTGTTTGATGATTTGCTAACTTTTTATTGTGAATTTGATATGTTTTTATGTCGCCAGTGTTTATACATGCAACATCTGAATTAGTACACTCCTTGGTCTCTGCCTTCTTCATGCGTTGCCTATATTCAGTCTAGAAAATCCCGTTGATGCCCCAAATTATCGTGTCAATAAGGTTCTTATTCTTGCGTCATTTTGAGAGTTCTAGTTTGTGATTATCGGCTATCTGTTTAACAGTAATCAGGGTCAATCAATATTTCCGCGATGAAATTAATTTACAGGGGGGGGGACTGATTCCCAAAAATGGGTGGTGGCCATCGTGTTTTCCAAACCCTGCAGAGGCGGGAGAAATGGGAGAAACGCAGCCAGTCGCTGGCCCCGTGTTGCGTCCAATCAGGAACCTCGCTCCTCCCCCATCTCACCCGCTTAGTGGTCGGAATACATGATGGCCACCACCCCCCAAAAATGAAGTTGCGATACAGTTCGATTGACTCTGATGATAGTTATAGCCATTTTACGAGTGATGAGAAGAGAGCATTGTATCAACTTCTCATCATGACGTTCAGGCTTATGTCTCGGGTTGTTCACATCATTGCTAAGTGTTCTCCTTGCTATGATGAATTCACTTTGTCGTTGTTCTGCCTATGCTTTCCATTTTTAAAGAGTGCTTGTATACGTTTAATTAAAAAAAAGTTTAAGTTTCACGTGATAACGGTCCGAGGCTACGTCCTTACATGGATATTCTGAGTTCTGAAACAACATGCTGATGTCGAAGTGTGGAAGTCCCTGTAATTTGGACGCGGAATGGTTAATCGGATCTATGTTTTCTGCCGAAGACATAGAGACTGAGCCGTGCATACATAGACAGAAGGAGCCGCAGACTGCTTCAGTGTTGACTGATGTGGCCAACAATTTCGCGCCGGCTTCATATTCTGTTCTCAAATGTGCTCCCCAAGTTTGGAATTCTGAAATTGAAAAGTGCATGGCAGCAAATACAAGGCTTCGTTTCGGCGGTCCAATTACCCAAAATGGCGTACTCAAACTATCCAAACAAATTAGCCCAGTGCGTAATTGCGAATTGAAGTCGTTTAAAAATATCTCGTCTCATCCATCACCCGTCTTTCCTCGATATTGACTATATGTACATACGTATCGACCGTGTTTGACAACGGACAGCCTACGAGGGACTACGAATGACCATTTGTTAGCAAGACTATATAATGTGTTGAATTGTGAAAACGTATGGACAATGTTTGTTGAAAGAGCGTATAAGTTGGGAATGGGTGGCTGAATACTCCCGGAAGAGTACAGCTGATACAAACGATGCTGAATCCGTTTGAACGCACCTGTCATTGCAGTTAGGCGTTGGCTAAATTGTGTGGTGTAGTCACACATAGTACGCGCACCGTTACGCGCAAATCCTCCAAAGGACTCCGACACTGGAAGCGGTCTCCCACGGGAGAAAACGACGATCGAGGCCACCTACAGGGGCTGTTTTGCACTATGGAAGACCGAACTAGAGCGAAGCGGTCTCCCACAGGTCATCGTGTCGCATCGCTTCGATTGGGTCATCTAAACCACAAAACAGCTCCGGTGGTTGACCGGGACCACACACGTTGAACGATTGATCAAACCCGCGCTGCCTCCGATACGCCTGTGCGTAGGGTGGAGAGCCGATTTGGCCGTTGCAGGTTCACAGGCGCCCCCTTCATCGATTGATTGGGTGCTTTGTAGAATCGGATTCCCTCCTTCATGATAGGTGAAGGAGGATCGCTATTGGGGCTTTATCCCTAAAGCACTTTTCACAGTTACCCGACCGAAGTCGGACGACTCGTTATCGAATGTGGAATATCTACCTGCTCTATCCTATCCATCGTATCTATCTTGACTTATCAAATTTGATAACGAGTCGACCAACGTCGGCCGGCGAACTAAGAAAGGAGCATAATAGTAGGTAATCTTTGCTACTGACAAGTTTATCAGCGGGAAGCATAAAATTCATGATTCAGGTCTGAGCAAAACAAAAACTGGGTGGGTTTGGCTTGATTCTTGTTCACGTTATTTGAAATTCCCTCCAAAATGAGATTTTGTTCAACTGCTGTGCAAGTTTTGGTCTCCTACAGGAGAACAACTGACCTCCTGCAGGAGGCAAACAGGGGTGGTGGCCATCATGTATCAACACTCCTGAGGAGGCGGGAGAAACGGGGGAGGAGCGAGGTTCCTGATTGGACGCAACACGGGCTAGCCCCGGCCCCCGGCTGCAGCGTCCAATCAGGAACCTCGCTCCTTCCCCGTTTCTTCCGCCTCCTCAGCAGTGTTGATACACGATGGCCACCACCCGGCAAACAGTAGTCCCATCTCAGACAAGCCCAAGGACGATCCGCGGCGCTTTTGTAGGATCGTCCGCGGCCGACGACCGGACGATCCTTCACCGAAGCCGCGGATGCGCCGCGAACCATCCTGCCAGCGCCGCGGATCGTCCTGCAGGCGCCGCGGATCGTCCTGCAGGCGCCGCGGATCGTCCTTTTGAATAATGTTATCCAGCCCACCCCGATCGACTCATTGGCCGTGGGACAGATTTTGGCATTGGAGTACGCTTTTCGCGCTAGCATTCCATACTCCTCAGAAAGCCTCAGTATCACAATTTTGCAGGATTTCTCCATCGCAAGAGCTAATTTCAAGAGTAGAACAGCTCGACTAACATGCATAACTGGTTTCAATATAGTTTAGCTGTACAACTGTGACATGTATCGCTGAAGAAGTATTGTGAAACTATTATATTTTATTGCAATCTTTTAGACATCGGTCATGCATAATTATGATTATGAACAAATGATTAATGTATGATCATGAGCTGTAAATTCTCGAAATCGAGAGCTCATCTTTTATGACTCTTAAGCAACAACTTTGTAATATTAGTTTAGACTGAAGACCTGTAACACATAGTTATTGCACAATCAGTTGTTTGTGTTACCATGGGCATGCATTGCAATATGCCATAAACTGAACAAGTCTACGAATGCACATCGAAACCAGTTCTACATGTAAATTGAGCTGTTCTACCTCTGAAAATAAGTCGTACGGTAGAGCAACCCTGCGAAATTGTGATACTGATGCTTTCTGAGGAGATAAGAAAGCTAGCGCGAAGAGCGTGCAACAATGCCGAAATCTGTCTCACGGCCAATGAGTCGATTGGGGGTGGGCGAACTGACTGTTTCCATCTAATTGGGAGTGGTGCTCTACTAGAATATCCCACTCGATGGAAACAGAGTTCATGTACTGTGCTTCTCTGCGTCAAATTCCACTCCTCTGCGTCAAATTCCCCTCCGCAATCGCGTATTGAGACGCATCGCGGCCGCACGCGCTCGAGCCGGACGATATTTTCAACTACTAACGCAAATGTCCTGACTGAGGTGTATAAAACGTACATACGTCCACTTATGGAGTATGGCACGGTGGTATTCAATCCATACAAAAAGGGATCCATCGATGCGCTGGAGAAAGTCCAGAATACTTTCACACGTAGAGTTTACTTCGGGACATCGTGGTTTCAGACTAATCGCAACGTGTGTCATGTCACCAGAAATGCCAAGTTGGGCCTAACCACTCTAGAGCACAGGAGAAGAAGGTTTGATATGATAATGAAGTATAAAATCATTCATGGGAGTGCTGGTATCAAGGCTAGCCGGCTGTTCAACCTGAGATCGTCAACCACCAGGGGAGCGCCGGTGAAATTGGGCCTCGTTGGGGCCAGGCGGAAGGTAAGGCAGCACTTTTTTGGCAATAGGGCGGGGTCTGAATTCAACAAATTACTTCGGTCAGGCTTGGTAGTTGGGAAGTTCACTGAATTCAAAAGGGCGCTTGAGATTTATCTGTTCTCCCAGGAGCGATGTTTGTAAGATCTCATCCCTTCATGGTGCCGGTGTTGCCTCGTAGTCAGTTTATCGATCTGCTTTATTATTGTCCTCTATCTTTGATCTTTTTCAGTTGCCGTTTAGGTGTTTCGTTTTGTTGTTTGTCTATCACACGGTTCTACCGTGTAATAAATCAAATCAAATATTCCGGCGCCGTAGCCAATAAGCTGATTGTAGGTGTTTTTTTTTCATTTTCTTCAATTTTCTTGGCTTCTGTGACCAAAGCCGTCCTTCTGTGTCTCTTCATATATTAAAGTATTATATCTACATGCACACCAATTGTATCCTTCCAGATAGCTCCCTTCTAGGGGAGAAAAAATTCACGGTGGTAGGTAATTTTTCATTTTCACGTTTATTTTTGTAATTCTCTCTTTTTGTTTTCCTTCCTTACATTCCAGTGATTTATATGATTGTTTGGTTTTCTAGGGTAGATCTGGTTTCATGCCGAAATCGATCAAAGTCGGTATCAAACCGGAACTATTCTTGAAAAAAAACATGAGGAGAATTACCAAACCAAACAATCATGAAAATTATTTGAATGAGAAAAAACAAAATCAGAAGAGAATCTCAAAAATGAACGAGAATATGAAAATTTACTTACCATCGGGAATTTTTTCTGCCCTAGAAGTTGTTGCGATGGCATCTAGAAAGAATAATTAGCGTGCATGTAGATATAACGGTTTGAAGAAGTTACAAATACGATAAATTCGAAGTCAGCGGCTGGAAAATTGTCTAAGACTGCGGGGAATGAGGTGGTGGAGTATTTCAATCCAAAAACAACTCAAAAATATATGTGGCTGCTTTTCATCGATCAGTATTGAGATGGTGGATTGGCGGTGCGCCCCGGAGCCACCCCCTCGAGAACAAACAGCGCCGCGGATCGGGCGTTTGACCGTCCCACTATCAATCGTGCCGCGGATCAGCCGCCAAGCGCCGCGGACCGTCCGGAAAGCTCATCTGCCGCCGCGGACGAGCCGTGAGTTTGTCTGAGGTGTGCGGCAATTGCCGATTGCCGTTTGCCGGCCATTTTTGGGGTTTGCCGTTGCCGTTTGCCGAAATTTCCGTCTAAAACGGCAAATTTTCGGCAAAAATTCGTCGAAACAACAGGATTTGCGCTCACCGCAGTTTCTGGGTTCGACAGTGATTCGGAGCTGCTACAAATAATTATTTTGACTGGTTCCAGCTTCTAGTTCCAACTCATGCAATGTATTATTGTACCCGTTCTATCGATAACTGATGAAAACAACTCGATTTGGAAATCAGAAGATTTCGTTCGAGTTCTAAATTGTTTGGGAGCCCCAAATGTCTTTTTTTATCACGAAATTCCTAGGCCCTTAAACATGCCCAAATTATAAAGAACCCTTTTTCAGAGGCATACCGATTACTGCTAGTTCTAAGATAACAAAACCGAGTGATATCAAAGTTGTAGCGCAAAGGCAGCCCTGTTGAGACATATGAACCAGTTGAGAACTCGTATATATAGGCCCGCTTATCGTCGGTTGGTTGGCTGATGGTGGGATAGAAAATAATCGGGATAGAAAATTTATCAGTCCTGCTAACACTTTGTCCGGCTTTTTAAAAGTTGAACAATATTCACAGCTGTCACTAAAGGCGGTGTTCAATAATATAATTGATTTCGAGATCATTAGCTGAAAGGGAAGGTTGACTCAATGACAGAGCTGCGTTTGTTATGAAATGGTGTAAAAATGAAACTATGAAAAATCTTTGAAGGCAACGATTGAAACCGCATTCAACTTTTGGCCAGAAATCGAAGGGTTCGAGGCCCATTGCTACAACAGTGTGGAAAACCGGCTTAAAACGAGCAACCAATAACAATATACGGGCCCGAAATTTGAACGTGGTGTACTCGCCCCACCCACTTCCTCGGTAACCACAGGGGAGGTGAGTGGGGCGGGTAAATCACATTCAAGTTTTGGGACAGTATAGGTCGATTTGTTGCTTGTTTTTAGCCGACATTGTTGCTGTTATTGGCCTTGTGCCGGCTTGTAGGCCAAATACACAGAAAGGAAAGAGCTCAAGAGCAGTCCAGCTGGCTAAACGCGCTGCACGCGGCGCTCCAGCGACGAAGTGAGCGCAGCGGACTTCCGTCGCGCGCGTTGTACCAGTCGAACTGTCTTTAGGTGCCCCTCATTCTGTGCATTCAATCAAAATGCCTCTCGGAGCTTTTGATTTGACAATTCAAAGGCTGCTTTTACCGTGAGCACTGCATTCAACTACATTAGTCTTACTCCACTCCTGTAGATTCACAAGGGTAACAATTCAATCGTAGTTTGGAGTGAGGGAAATTGAGATCCCTGATCCTACTACTTGATACTAACAGTAAAATAACTGGCAGATACAATAACAGCGCTAATTTAAAAAAAAGTCGCGAAATCGCGACTTTTGCGACTTCTCTTCATAACACGGCTCAAAGTAAGCCTTCGGGGAGCTAGGAGCATATTTAGAATCAGCATCGAAAGTTCTTCATTTTGAGCACAAACATCTTTTAACTGGGTCCCGTTTGAAGCGAGACTGGACTTGGCACATGAGAAGGTGATGAAAAATCGACTTTTCCGGATTGGGCTGCCGCAGTGCTTATTTGAAAGAGGATCAGATAGTGAAGTTGTAGGCTAAGTCCCAAGTCGATTGGCCCCGTTTAAGCTGAGAACGGGACGTCGGTGGTGTTTTCGTTCACTCGATTTTTCTCTCAACTCTATATGCCTTGTTTGCAGGTCAAGAGATGTGTGTGCTCAAAATGAAGAGGTCTCGATGGTGATTTCAAATATGCCCCTAGCTCCCCGAACGGGTCACTTTGAGCCCAGTTATGACGGAAAGTCTATCTCGCGACTTTTTGAGTAAATTAGTGCGGGTATTGCATTGCATGGAATACGACATGGCTAACAAGAAAGGGTTGCCTACATCAGATGGAGTTTCGGGATGCACTTTTAATATGTTCTGGGGGGAGGACAGTGTTCCCATATCCCACACTTAGAATCTGCTAAATGCCTCAGGCAGCCCCTGAAAAGGTCCAAATTCAAACAAGGCCAGAACGGCTCGGCCGAAGTGAGCTGGTTTAACAATTGAATTACCTTTATGTATGTTCACAATAGATCAGGGTTTAGGCAGCAATGCATAATTCCTTATCTTAACAGAATCGATGCACCAAAATTTTTTACATCTATTCTGAGCATATCTAAAGGTAATTCAATCATTGAGTCAGCTCTACTCACTTCGGCCGAACCGTTCAGGCCTTGGTCAGATTTTGACCTTTTTAGGGACCGCCTGAGGCATTCGGCAGATTCTGGGCATGGGATATTGGAACACTGTCCTCCCCCTAGAACATATAAAATTGCATCCCGAAACTCCAACTTAAAGGCAGCGTTCACGATGATCATCCTCGTTGACTTTGCACAGTGAAATGATAGGCGAGAAGGATCCTAGGCTCCCAGTGTTGGAAGAACGGTAGAAAACGAGCCAGGAGCGGCAAAATAACGGCTGCAAACAAGCGTTTTGGTGCCCCAGACACGCCTGGTGCCCCAGGTCCGCCCCTCGGAAGGAACAAATGAAGATTCAGATTACAGGAATGATCAAGTGAAGGAAGTGCTGATAAGTGAGCTGTTTGCTTCATTACACTGATAGGTATCATCCTTCTAGCGGTCAATTCCTCCACGCTCAAAAATCAACGTAAACAAGAGAGGGCCTGATTTTGCTCAAAAACGCGTCTTTCGTGTCCTTTTTAAGCATGCATTGCTATGAAGTAAACCGTAGAGATATAGGAAGTGAAATTTATCGTGAACACTGCCTTTAAGTTGGCAACTCTCCCTTGTAAGTAAATGTTGGTGTATTGTAGCACAAAATCGCTTTTGCCGTTTGCCGGTCATTTTTGGGGTTTGCCGTTGCCGTTTGCCGAGATTTTGAATTCCTTTGCCGCACACCCCTGATCTTGATAGGTGTTTTGCACGTTATGTGAGGGTAAAATGGTTCCGAAGTGTATTTTAAGGTATTCGCCTTTTTACTATGACCCTTTTATTACACAACAAAGATTTTTTTGTCACACGGTCATTAAGCTGAGCGAAATGTAACATCAAATACGTAACATCAAAAGAATATTGGCCTGGACAACAAAATCGGTGAAAAGCACTATACTTTGATCGAATCGAATGATTCAAAAAATCATTCGACGGAAAAGTCGACTTCGAATCGTTCGAACATTCGAAAAAGGTCTTGTTTCCAATTACTAGGAGGGCTGAATATTCGAAAAGTGCCGATTTTCGAATTATTCGAAAAACCGATTATCCGAAAGAAGCCGACCCCGAATTATTCAAAAAGTCGAATATTCGAAAAAAAATCTTAAAAAGCAATAGCATAACAAGCAGTATCATAAACGCCATGTACTATTAAATTTTTGTTTTATTGGATTAGATGAAACATCTAATGGATGTTGATAGAATCATGAGCGCAGAAAAAACACTAACTAGGATGTTACTACTGGGTCATCAGCCAATTTCCAAGGGTGTTTTGGAGAATTTTTCGGATCTCGCTCAAAACATGTATTCTTCACTTCCGCACTGCCGTTCAGTCCGCAAAGTGCGCTTGATTGCGAAATCGTGCTGCGGCGCGGTTGCGAGTATCCTCAGACAGGGATGTGGGATCACCAGGGCGGTGGGAGCACTCGGGCACCAAAGGCCAAAAGCGCCCGGGTGATCTCACATCCTTGTCTGAGGATGTTCGCAGCCGCGCCGCAGCAAGATTTCGCAATCAGGGTGCACATTGCGGACTGAACGGCAGTGCGGAGGTGAACTGTATGTAGTTTCTAGGGTGCCGAACTCAAATCTGGGGTCCGTTTATTGAAATTCTGGGGTTTACTGTAGGTTGTGATAGGTACCAAGCCCATGCCATTCAGGGGCGAAACCTCCTTTGGAAATTCGAAACTTGGCAAATGGGTATCGAATTCGTATTCAGCACCCCGAATGACCCTCACACAGAAGTTTTGAGTCGAATCTCAGACTGTGACCGAATCACCGTACCTCATATGGTGGATCACTGGTCGAGAGAGCGCCGCGTCGAACACATGTGGCACGCACGCAAGCGAGAAGGTAATGATCCCATCACTACCTCCTCGTTTGCGTGCGTGCCCCATGTGCTCGACGCGGCGATCTCTCGAGCAGTAATCGACGATAGGATCTACTATTAGCCATACTAACCATTACGAATGAAGTGCACTTTCCTAGAGCCATTTTTGGACGTAGAGTCCGAATATGCTCTTCGTAGTTGCCTAGAATCACTCTGAAAAACGTTATAGGCGTGTTTCCTCTGATTTCCTAACTCGTTGCATCTTTCGAAACGCCCAGAAATTTTTCGGAAATCTGGGAACGGACCACATAATGGTGTTCAGCGCCTACAATAACCCTTATGTGCGCAGTTCGGGTAACAAACATTCTTCGTTTTTAGCATAGATTGATAGCGTTTTGTACTTGTACGGATCGCCGGTTGAGCGCCTACTAAATATCATTTAGGGGGCTCTGAAAACGTTCAAGAAAAATACTTCAGATTTGACCTAAAACTTCTACTTGAGGGTTATTTGATGTGCTGATCACGAGTCTGAGGTTTATTCGTCTCTTTCCCAAAATTTTCTTCTTTATTTGTTGGAAGATTCCCATCGGGAGGAAAATTGAGGGTAAAGTGTGAGTATTGACGATTTCCTGTATGCTACGATAGATATGGCTAAAATTGTTTTTCTTGGGGTTATTTGGAGCACTGAACGCGATTCTGAAATCAGTTTATCGATTTTTGACAGCTTATGATAGCTTACGGTGGGAATTTGGTAGTCTGGTCAAAGTCTCAAATTTGTCTAAAAATTTGTATGCGGGGGTTATTCGGGCTGGTGAATACGAATTTAATGTCCATTTGTCGATTTTCGAATTACTAAGGTAGGTTTTGCCCTCTAAATGACATGGTACCAATCGTAACCTACAGTAAACTTCAGAAATTCGACAAGCAGACTTCAGATTCGTGTTCAGCACCCTAGATTACCCCTTATTACAAGTTTTGAGCCAAACCTGATTTCTTTTTGTCAAAATACACTGAAAATTTCATGGGGGGTACCCTTACTTTGCCGCCAGGATTTGAAAAACGGGTGTAACTTTTTTCAGAGTGGTTTTAGGCAGCTGCGGAGGATATATTCGAAGTCTACGTCCGAAATTGGTCCTAGAAAAGTTCATCTCATGTGAAATGGTTGGTGTGGCCATTATTAGGTCACTTGTTAGCAACTGTTCTAGCGATGAAAATGTATGTTTATGTGATGTGTCTAACATAAACACAGTTAACTCTTGAGAAGCGTGCTCTGACGTTTCAAAATGCTCTGTAAAACCCTTTTACCCCTCATATAACGTGTAAAACACCTATCGAGATGCTTTGGAGGATTTGCGCGTAACAGTGAGGGCACTGTGTGTGACTGCACCACACGATTTATCCGACGCCTAACTGAAATGACAGGTGCGTCCAAACGGATTCAGTCTACAAACGATCACGGGACACTTCTCACCCGATCGAGCGGCGGCAGTGCTGAGCGCTGCCGAGCGCGGCCAATGCCACCGTTGTCTCGTGTCTCTGCAAGAGAAGGAGTGGCAGCCTGCCAACCGCCGCGGCCGGCGCTCTTGACCACACAGGAGCTGTAAGGATGTTCACAGCTGTAAAAGGGATACTAGACGATTCGGGAAGAGTTATACAGCGATTCACAAAGGAGATGTGCGTGAGCGGAAGGGAATAGAACAATCAGAATGGTGACTGGCCTTGATTGAAGACTGCCTTATTTGTTTTTGAATTTCTATGGGTTCAATATTTTGTTTCTGTATTTGTATTTGTTTATTGTAGTTCTTGCCTGCATAATGACATATTTAGAGCAATACAAAAACAAGCCAGAAAATCATGATGATTATTCTAAGACAAGAGCCTACACGATAGCAATAGGGCCTCGAACAGGATCAGTCATCCTCAGTCATCAAGCATTGTCTAACTAGTAAGATATGTTTAAGGGCGCAGACTTGTAGAGAGATTTCCCGTTTCGAGTAGCCACTCCAAGGGTGCGTTCCAAGAACATTCCCATGGCAAAACGCGTCCATGGAAACGAAGCCACGGCCACGTGGGAGCAATTTTCATTTATAATTCGCATCCATGGAAAGCAAATTTGTCCATGGTGAGGTTGTTTTTCCTCCCACGGCTTCGTGGGAATGTTCTTGGAACGCACCCCAACTCACTGTAGCCTCTATTTCAAGGAAATGGTGTCTCAAATTCTTCCTAGCGCTACTGCTCATCAACTTAAATTTGCCACCTCTTATGGTTCCCATTGTTCAGTAGTGAGAAAACTATCTGGAGCGATAAACGACAAGGGAAGTGATTGTGGAACCCTGGTCTCGATGAGAGAGAAAAACCTCCGGAAAAAAAGTTTTTCTCTTTCCTCATTCAATCTGAAACGAGATACTGATCAGGTGCAGTATCTGGTGATCTCACTTTGAACCGATTTTCGAAAATATGCTGCCGGTATGCAATAATTTTGCCACGATGTAATATGGAGGCTTCTAGAATGTCTCATGATTTCGAACAAGTGTTATGGCCTTGATATTTTTATGGCCACATTTTTAGGAAATAGCTTTAACTTGAGTGGATTGCTCGAGAATATTATTAAATTACATGTGTGACAGAATTCATTAAAAATTCAACCCTGAGCATTTGTAAAAGAACTCAGAGTTTTTAGATTTCATACTAATGCATTTTCCATTGTCACGGACCGAAAAATGAGGATCCCGACGATACGTTAAAAATGAGTAACTAATTGCCAAGAGTTATGGTCAGTTGTCATAAAATGTGTTTCAATAACAAAATAGGAAAATCAAACATGAAAATATTTAACAAACATCTATTCTTTAGCTATCCCAGAGTTCAAAAACAATTAATCCACAAGATCGCTCACGCTGATTGAGCACTTACAAGGGATACCTTCGAACATAAAATGGAGTTTTGAAAAACGGTCTTTTGAGAGTTGTAGAGGGCGTAAAAATAAACAATTTAAGATTTTAAAATTTCACTCAGTCCTCACGGGTAGATCAAAAACCACCAAAACAATGGGTTGCGGTAGGTAAAATGCCATTCAATGCACCCTAACCTGAAAAAACCCGCTAAAAAAACAGGTAACGGACCCCATAATCGTGTTCAGCGTCCCAAATTACTCCTAGGGCTGAGTTTGGGCGAAAAAAAAATTTCGACCTCTGAACCCCCAAAAATGGCCTTGAGCTTCTTACCTCATGGGGCTCCAAAGGTCGAGAAAAAATTTAGAACTCAAACTTCGCTTTCGGAGGTTATTTAAAGTGCTCATAAGGAATCTGAGGTCAGTTTATCGATTTTCGACAGATTACGGTAGATTACGGTGGGTATACGGTAGTTGGGTGAAAGTCTCAGAATTGACTCAAAATTTCTGAACAGGGGTTATTCGGGGTGCTGAATACGAATTTGATGTTCACTTGTCAATTTTCAAATTATTAAGGTAGGTTTAGGCCCTCTATGTCATGACAACTACCGTAAACTACAGTAAACCTCAGAATTTCGGCAAACGATCTCTGGATTCGTGTTCAGCACCCTAGATTACCCCTACATACAAGTTTTGAGCCGAATCCAAAATTTTTTTCCAAACCACCCTAAAAATTCCTTGATGGGTACCCTTGCCTTGTCGCGAGGCTTGGAAAAACGACTATAACTTCTTTTCATAAAAGCTTCTCTATTTTTCAGAGAAGCTGCGGAGAGCATACTCGGATTCTACGTCCAAAATGGCATCAGAAAACTACATTTAAACCAGAATGGCCAACCTGAATAAAAGTAGTTATCTTGTAGAATGCGTTTTCAAAAGAGTGGTTCTGTTCTACTCCAAATTTTGGAATTGATAACGAAACACTTTTTTTGAGTCTTCGAGCCATGCGCTAAAGTATTAGGTTGCTTCAATGAATTTTGTAGTTTAGGTAAACCCACTTCTGTTTACAACAATTATTTCTTAAAAGATTGATCATTGATCAAGGAACAAGTCCACGGAGTTTCATTTTGTCCGAACTTTTTTCCAGCGTCATATATCAAAATAAGTCCCCTAAAGTGTTTCTCCGAATTAAGGACGGTTTTTCTGTAACATATGTGGGGGAGAAGGGTATGGGTATTCCTGATATTCTAGCAATTGTCGAAACCTCGGAATTTCTATAGGTTCAAACATTGATGTGAACCGTTCTCCGTTTATATCACGTTACCTCTGCGATATAAGAAAAGAGGTATAAAAAATAAGAGACACTGTTAAAACTCAAAACAAGTAAGGTGAACACATAGAAATGTCATTACCACCAGCCATAATGCAGTAATGATCCCACAGTATTCGAACTTTTTTTTCAATTGCTTCGTAATCCAACGCTTAACCGACTGAGCCACGGTGTGCTGCTTGCTCACCCCGACTATAACATTGCAGTGATCGGTGGTTTGAATGCAACGAGCATTGTTCAGGGGATCAATGAACAAGTCATAACTCGAGAACCTAGCTAGATTTCATCTTCAAACTTTTAGGAGAACCTTTTCAGATGATTTCAAGGCCACTGTATAGCTCAAATTTGTGCTACGTCCTCCCAATCCAACGTTCTGGTTTCTTTCCTTTTTTGATCGTTTTTGATCTACCCATGAGGACTGATTGAAATTTTAAACACTCAAATTGTTTCTTTTTAACTCCTCTACAACTCTCAAAAGACCGTTTTTCAAAACTCCATTTTATGTTCGAAGTGGTCCCTTGTTAGTAGGGACTGCTTTAAAGTTCCCGTGAAGATTTGGAAAACCATGTTGCCAGTGGTGTAGGTCCGAGACAGTACATAAATGATACGTGCTTGATACCTTTGATGGTCCATCCTCATCGGTGATCTTCTCGATGTGGACCACATTCGCTCCATTCTCCCCTGGAATTAGCAACAGTCATCCAGTGCGGTAAATCTCTTTGTTTGAATGATTTGCTAATCGTATCGGCCCATCGTGTCGCTGGTCGGCCTAGTGCTCTTTTGACATCTCGAGGGTACCAGTGAGTGAGCCTGGTACTCCATCTGTCATCCGTTCTGCGCACGACATGTCCTGCCCATTTGTACATGGCGGATTCGATGTGAATCAACGGGTCGCGGAGTCTTGACATTTTACGGAGATCCTCACCGCTCAGACGTTGCTGCCTCTGAATCCTCCGACTAGTTCTCAGGAGACATCTTTCCAGCGCCCTGTGCGTAGTCCTCATAGCCACACAAACTCCTTTGTTGTGAGCCCAGGTCTCGCAGCCATAGCACAAAGCCGGAAGCACTGTGGAATCGAACAGGTGAGCTCGCAGCTTGACATCGCGTATCTCAGTAGCGACTTCTCGAATTGTACCCATAGCGGCCCATGCAGCCCTTCTTCGACGTCCGATTTCATTCGTGAGCTCGTTCGTCATGTTCATTTCACGTCCTAGATAGACGTAGCTGTCCACTTTGGTTACGACGTTTCCATGAAGAAACACCTGTCCGTCGTCACACCACTGGTTGTCCATCACCTGGGTCTTCCGCATGTTCATCTCGAGACCAATAGAACTGCCCACTTCGTCCAGCTCATGCACCATCAAATTCAGCTCCTCCGTACTCTTGCTTATAAGCACTATGTCGTCTGCGAAACGCAGGTTGGACAGATTCTTCCCGTCAATGAGCAGGCCTCTGTTGTCCCAGTCAAGCTTACCCATCGCATGTTGGAGTGCCGATGTGAAGAGCTTGGGTGAGATCGTGTCGCCCTGTCGAACAGCCTTCTCGATGGGGATGAGCAGCTTACGTTCGAACAGTTGTATCGTTGTTGATGTTCCATTGTTGCACTGCTCCAGTATGTCAAAATATGAGGGGTCGACACCTGCGTGTAACAGCGCGTTGAGAACAGCATAAATCTCCACTGAGTCGAATGCCTTCTTGTAGTCAACGAATGCTAAGCACAGCGGCAACTTGTATTCTCGACATCGCTCGATCAGCTGGGAAACGGAGGGAATGTGGTCCATACAGCAGAAACCTTTTCTAAACCCAGCTTGCTCCACTGGCTGGTAGGAATTCGTAATGGTCTCCAAACGATTTAGGATGATCTTGGTGAGGACTTTATACGGAACTGGCAGCAGAGCGATAGGGCGATAGTTTCCGATATCCTCCCTGTCTCCCTTCATGAAGATTAGAACTGTCCTGGAGCTTTTCCACTGATCAGGTACGACACCAGCCTCGAGATAAGAGTTGAAATGTCCAGCCAGTAACTTGTACATAGCGTCACCTCCTGCTCTCAAAACATCGGCTGAAACGCCATCGGGACCGGAAGCAGTTTCCTTCTTCAGCGACTTTATGGCTTTCATGACTTCAGCGGCCAGGATCGGTGGCACCGGCTCGTTCGCTAGAGATGGGCATCATCCGAGTCGTCGAGCGATAGAGATCGGTGTAGAAACTCGTCACGATGCGCTCCATGTCCGCTCTTGCCGTTTGAGGCCTTCCGTTCTCATCTTTCAAGGACGTGGTCATGGTTCGTTGGTCTGTCATGTCCCTGCGGCAGCGTTTCAAGCTACGTTTTCGCGCGACGGTTTGCACGAGTTTATTCTTTCGGTACTCCCTCAGGGATTCCCTGACTGCTACACGACATGCTTTATTGATCGTCGACTTCTCTAAGTGTGTTGATGACGGGTCTCTCCTGACCTCTCCTCTACGCTTCAACATTTACTGCGCCAAAGAATTCAATCTCTCCTTTACGGGCTCTCGCTGCTCAATTGCCACTTTCGCACTGTAGAAAAGACCATTAGTCAGTCCGTCGTAGTCTGCAGTAGGATTCTCGGCTATCGTCCATGGGTAAACCTGAATCGCGTCATCAAAAGCTGCCTCATTGTAACGAGGGAAACGAATCGGGGCGTGTCGATGTGTATCCCTTTTGAAGATGCGGGTATTGAGACGTACTTTGGCTCGAAGCAGTCGGTGGTCTGATCCGCAGTCGAAAGATGGCACCACTCCTGTATCCATCAGACTCCATCTGCGATTGGTTAGAACGTGATCCAGCCCCGAGTGGGTTTGCCCGTTGGGACTTTCCCAGGTCCATCGCCGATGCTTTTTCTTTTTGAAAAGGGAGTTCCCATGAAACAAATTGCATGAGGACATCAGATCCAGCAAACGGAAACCATTGTTATTTCTGATTCCGTCTCCATGTTGACCTAGTCTCCACGTGTCGTCACTTGGGTTGCCCACGATCGCGTTGAAGTCGCCACAGATGTACTAGTAGTAGCTCTTCTCCTGCCTCACAGCCATTTCTAGCTCTGAATAAAAAGCGTCCTTTTCTTCCTCCTCGGCTACATCTGTAGGGGCATAGCAGTTCACGATCGAGATAACGGTCTTCTGCGTGATCTTCAGTCGCACCACAGCTATACGGGGACTCAGAACTTCGTGAGAATGAACAATCGGTTGAACTGCAGGATGCACAAGGAAGCCAACTCCTCCGATATTCTTGGCGGCCACTGTCTGTCCCATCACCAGTAATTCTCCTCGATCGGTCTTTCTCGTATGCGCTTCTTTCGCTTTCGTTTCCTGCAAGCAAATGACATCGTACTTGACTCTTCTGGACTGATGGAGGAGAGTTCTGAAACGTGCTTGAAGTTCTCCAAATGGCTGCGGCGATTCCGAAAAACGGCATTTTGATTGCTTAGCAAGGTAACTTCTCCATCAGGGAATTTTTGAAGTGTTCAAAGAAAATTTTTCGGATTCGGCTCTAAAATTTCAACTGGGGATTATTCAGCGCGCTTAACCCGAATCTGGGGTCTATTTGTGGCCAGACTTAGAGTTACTATAGGTTACGGTAGGCATAATGCCTTTTAATTGGCGTTACTCACCTTACAGTTTCGAAAATCGAAAAGTGGACCTCAAATTCGTGTTCAGCGTCCCATATGCCACCCACAGTGAAAATTTGAGTCAAATATGAGAGTTCGACCGAGCTACCGTATACCCACCGTAAACTTTGTTTGCGTTGCCTTCTTCTTCACCTTGATCTTCTTCGTTTTCTTCATCTTCTTCATCTTCTTCAGCTTCTTAATCTTCTTCATCTAATTCATCTTTTTCATTTTCTTCATCATCTTCCTCTTCTTCTTCTTTCTTCTTTTTTTTTTTGTCTGCGTGGCCTTCTTGTTCTTTTTCTACTCATCTTCTCCTGTTTCTTTCCTCCCCTTCTCTTATTTTCCTTGTATTTCCTCAGTTTGATTCTTGTTCTCTTCTTTATCGAATCTTTCTTCCTTTTTCTGTTTTTGTGCTTCATCATCGCCATCATCATGGTGTTCTTCTTCCTCCTCCTTCACGTCTTCCCTTTTTCGAATTTCCTTCAGCTTCTCTCTTTCTGCTTTTTCTTTTCTTCAACATCCCTTCTTTAATTCGATCCTGTCTTTCCATGAACTTTCTTCTTTTCATAATCCTTTTCTCCTTCCTTTATACATATGTCTTTTAACTTAATTTTCCTTCTGCACTCTTTCCTTTTACCTTTCAACTTCTTTTGCTTTTTTTTCTTTTTCTTTCACCTTGTCAACATCTTCTTTTGCTTTTTTTATATTTCATTGTTCTCTATCTATTCACTATTTTCGTATTATTTTCGCTGTTCCCCTTGTTTTCTTTCACACACGGGCTTCATAGTCTTCTTCTTCCTCTTTTTTACTTTCTTCTTTTTCAACTTTTTTACTACCGCGCTTACTCCTTTTCTCTTCTTTTCCTTATTTTTCATTCTTCGCTCCTTCTTCCTTTCTTCTCATCCCTCTCTTCTTCTTCTTCTCTTCTACACCATCTTTTTCTCTTCTTTTCTGCGCATTTTTCATGATTCTATTATTTCTCTTCATCTTGCCCTTTTCTCTACGTCATCTTCATATTTTTGCTTCATCACTCAACCTAAACCCCTCCTTCTCTTCTGTATTCCTTCAATCGTTTCATTTTTCTTCTTCATCTTACTGTGCTTATCTGGGCCAAATTCCGGTCCACAGTTGCGTCTCGACACGCTTTGCTGCCGCACGCACTCGAGTCAGTCAAGTTTCCTGCGCCAAAGCCGACTCGATATGGCTTTTTTATACAGTTTTCTCCAATTTTGTTTACTTTCCAGTTTCTTGAACCCACCTAGAGTCAACAGATCGGCGGCTGCGGCGCTGGGAACTTTTCCGACTCGAACGCGCGCGACCGCAAAGCGTGTGGAGACGCAACCGCGGACCGGAATTCGGCCCAGAGAAGCACAGTATATTCTACCGTTGCTTCTTTTCCTTCATCTTCCTCATCCTGTCCTTTTCCGTCTTCTGATCGTTTCTCTTCTTCTTTCTTTTGCACTTCTTTTTTCTTTCAACTTTATCATCATCATCCCCTTCTTTTCCTGCCTCCCTCTCTTTTTTCTCCCTGTTGCTTTTCTCCACCTTTTCTTGAATTTTTTTTCTCTCCTAATAGGTATTTTCATCTAACTGGTCAATTATATTGAGGGCACTTTTCAATTTTTGTGACATGAATATAATTTAACATCTAATGACGGTTGAGCGGCTCTCCGGAAACATTGTTTCTGTTTGAAGAGCTCCCGGAAAATGATAAAATTGTTCGCACAAAAAATATAACAAAATAAAACAACAAATAATAGAAAACAAAAATTATGCTCTAATTTACTACAATGTCACATTGATGTTTGCTTGGTAATTTAAGTGATTAAAACTCTAAGCACCTTTTTCGCTGGAGTCTCAGGGTAGCTAAGTATAAAAATGGGCGAAACAGCTCGCATTTGAATTACTCAAAAAATTAATAATTAAACTACGGAGCCAGGTAAAAATTATTAATTTGCTTTCGAATACGTGAAGGTAATCCCTCAGTGAAAGTCTCTAAAAACTGAAACTCTTAACTAGTAGCTATTTTGCCTACATTTATTACATGGGTCAATCTTATATTCAAATAAAGTGTTCTAACCAAACTGGTAACAGAATAACTTGTGCTTTAATTCAAGATCAATTTCAACAGGAGTCTTACCTTCGACATAGATTCAAACAGAATGGAAGCTAGATAGATTTCACCGAGATTGTACCCAGAGCGAAGGTTTCGCTTCATAAGTTGAATGTTGTTTTATTCTATCAAAATGACCAGGAACAATAGAGTTTTTGGTAAGAAGCACTTTTCGACAAACACCGAGAAGCCACTCAGCATTTTTTAATATACAACAGTTTTATTCAGAAATGCAGGAAAGCACCGGCCAGTATATTCATATATCGAGTGAACTCATTAATGTCAGCTGCTCACGTGAAAGCCAATATAATTACGAAATTATCTATCACATTGCGCAATCCTTTTATTGCACCCTCCTCGCCGACCAGCTGCTGGCGGCGGGCTCGTTCGGTAGCCCGACCGCTGGCCACTCTCCATCTCTGCGTGCCGACTCTCTTTCTCTGCGCTCGCGCTCCTAGCGCGAGACGGAGGCCGCCGCGCCGTGGTGGGGTGATAAGTGACCGTGGACGGACACAAACACCACTTTTGCGAGCATTCGAGAACGTTCCGCGCCCTTTTCGTGCTTTCATACGTGCCTGCCCTACCACACACTTTTTGTTCTTCTCATTCTCATATTGGTTCATGCGAAAATTTGTGCGGCTGCATTCCGACACCCGTTGTCTCGCGATACAATGACCGCTTGGCATTTTCCTAGAAATTGACTTAAGCCCTTTCATAGTTTGCCGGACGACGTCGTATGACGCGTTATAGGATAGGGCTGCAGCGTCGTTAAGTGCCGCAGTGCGACGTCGCACTTCGGCGTTCAGGGCTGGTGCGAAATCCCTACTTTGATGGTGGGTTGATTGATACTCTAAATTGCTCCATCGTGGTGGGCGCCGCGATCATCGTCGGATATTATGCCCGACGTCGGACGTGAAAAAAAAACTGTGAAAAGGACCCTAGATATCAGGAATGAGCGAATTTCCAATTTTCCGTTGTTTTTTTGGGACTTCGATTGTCGATTTCCGGGAAACACCTGAAGAAGCGGAGGAAGGTTGGAAATTCGACTGGGGCTGGTCGAGAATCTGAGAAGAGAGGATTCTTGATGTTTCGATTTCCGGTTTAACGATTGCTGATGATTTCTAGTGTTTCGATTTCTTCTTCTTCTTGTCAGCCATGAACAGAGCATCGCATCAGAGGCGTAGAAAGCTAGCCACCTCACACGGCTTGTACCATAGATCTCGAGCAGACAAGGTTGTAGGCCTGGCCGGACATGAAAATAGATGCAATGGATCATGTCCAGCACATTCACAATCGGGGCATTTATCTGGGATTGACTGATCAATCCGATGAGTGTAGGCCTTTAGATATCTGGAGTGACGGCATCGCAGACCAGCGAGGACTGTTCGGGTGCGCCTCGGTAGATCAGCTTCGCTGTCGTCGACTCGTGGGGGCACGCCGCCATAGATTAAGTGGTGTTGAGCATCAGACAGGTACTCTGCCACGAACCGCGTATGCTCAGCCATCTGGGGTGCGTTCCAAGAACATTCCCATGGCAAAACGCGTCCATGGAAACGAAGCCACGGCCACGTGGGAGCAATTTTCAGTTATAAATCGCATCCATCGAAAGCAAAGTTGACCATGGGAAGGTTGTTTTTCCTCCCACGGCGTCGTGGGAACGTTCTTGGAACGCACCCCTGGGATGCGTTCCAAGAACATTCCCATGGCTAAAGTTTTCCATGGAAAGGTAGACACGGCGACGTGGAAGCACTTATCAGTTACTACTCGTGGCCAAGGGAAACACGTTCGGCCATGGAAAGGCTATTTGCCCTCTCTCGGTATCGTGGAAACATTCTTGGAACGCACCCCTGGAGTCTTCTTCGTGATAGCTTGGATGTGGCTCAGCTTTGTTGATCGACTGCAGACAGGGAAGCACTGAGCGGCGTGAGTATGCTTCTTGGGTGGGGGCCAGACGACTGAAGATGGTAATTTGGATGGGTCGGGCTCTTGACAATACTTATTAGAAATTGCTGAGACTGGAGTAAGCAGTGCTCTTTCACGGGAAGTAGGCCGGTTTCCTGACGAAGATGCGGAATAGGCGTCGACTTGTGACATCCAGTGATGAGCCTGAGGGCAGTATTCTGTGTTCTCTGCAACCTGCACCAAGAGGATTCGGAGAGATGTCTGGTCCATGTAGGGGCACCATATTCCAAGATAGGCTGCACCATGGCCCTGAACGTCGTACGCTAGGTAGTTCCAGCCAAGACGCGTAGAATGTTGTTGCGCGAGTTGGCTGAGGCAGCACGTATACGCGCATTCTTATGAAATCGTAGCGAGGGATCCAGGAAGACCCAGTAGTCGAGGATGCTTAGACAGTGGCAGCTCGTGGCCATCCCAGATGACCTTGGAATGAAGCCGATGTTCGATAGTAGCCTTTGTAAATAGTGTGACACTTGACTTGGAGGCAGAAACAGTCAGAAACTTTGATTTGAGATACGCAGCCAGCGTCCGTAGACCCGAATGGACCGATTTTTGACAAAGCTATTAATCCATCTTTTAGACCAACTGGGCATTTCCGATTCCAGTATGGATCTCGATAGAAGCGGGATACTGACGCTATCAAACGCAGCCGAGAGATCAATAGCAACGACGAGGCTTCTACTAGCCGGAGTCTTGCAATTGAATTCAGCGATGATATGCTCGGTGATTAAGGTCAGGGCAGTGATGGTGGAATGTTCCTTTTTGAAACCATGCTGGTGGGTATTGTGCTGTAAGACTGCTTTGGAGGAGCGGATTGACGACTTTTTCCGCAAGCTTGGCAAGGGGGGAAAGGAGGGAGATGTGGCGGTGGGAGGCAGCATTATCCGGTGGCTTGCCAGGTTTGGCGATGGGAATGACGACAGCTTGTTTCCAGCGCGCCAGAATAACACCAGAACTGAATGACGAATAAATGAGATCAGAGAGCAGTTCATAACAAGGATCAGGAAGGTGCTTGAGATGAACAGCCGATATCCCGTCAGGTCCCTCTGCACGCGAATTTTTCATTGACTTGATGATCTTGTCAATGGCGGAGGGAGAAATAGCAGGGACATCCAGCCCATCGAGCTTCCTGATGGCTCGCATTGTTCGTCTGTTTTGCATATTTCGAGGCGATGATGCAGATGTAAAAAGTTTGCCGAGGAGACAAGCAGGTTTGTATCCGTGCTCGAATCTTCCAGACGGAAATTCGAGCATATTGCGGTCAGTACTCATCTTTTTGCCTGAAAGCTGCTTCAAGGTGTTCCAAGCTTTCCTGGCATCCACGGCAAAATCAATCGACTAGGTTAGCTCTTTCCAGCGCTGCTGCTTGTGTTGATTTAGCAGCTCGGTGATGTCCGACAGCTGTTGTACCGCAGGATCATTGAGGTCCAATCTTCGCTCGTCGTCTCTCATCGTGATCAGATGAAGGACTTCGCTGGGCACGTTTGGGTGAAAGGTCCTTACACGTCCAGTAGGATTAGCTGCTTTGGAGGCTCGTTTGATTGCACTGACGATAAACTTCTCCTTATCGTGGACTGTTCCGTTCCTCGGGTAGTCGGCCGCCTGGCTGAGCAACACCTCTTTGAGTAGGTCCCACTTAGCCTTACGATAATTAGAATAGGACTTACAACGAGAGCCAGAAAACGGTGCAAGCAAGCTATTAAGTGACAAATCCAATGACGTAGTTATGGGAACATGATCACTGGCCAGGGCCACATCGGTAGACCAGTTACAGGAGATAGCTAGCGAGGATGATACAAAGGTGATATCGGGTGATGAAGGCCTACCCACTGCCGGAAGACGAGTGGGAGAATCCTCATTAATAGGCACAAGATCACGATCATCAGCGAGTAATTCAATGAGCTCACCTCTATTGTCAGGCTCTAGAGAAGAGAACCACGAAGGAGAATGAGCATTGAAATCACCAGCTACTACAACCGAACTAGATGACAAGGCAGTATGAACAGCATGTAAGTAATTTGTGGGGTCGAACGCATTGGGGCAGGATGTGGATGGGGGTATATAGACGTTGACAATATCAAGGGGGCCACTTTGTAATTCAATATGAACACCAAGACATTCAACAACATCATCAGTGGGTAGAGCAATTTGGTGAGAAGGGATATATGATTTTACAAATGTTGAAACACCACCGCCATGGGAAGTACGAGGAATATGATAGGATAAATAACCGGGGAGACGGGGGAGGGAGGAGGAAGATGTGCTAAGCTTGGTCTACTGCAGGAGGATGACATCAGGTTGAGTGCGATCTACATACACTGTGAGTTCAGCAGTTTTGGCACGCAGGCCATTGATATTGAGTTGATAAATGCAGAGACAATGCTGAGGAACCCTAGGAGGATTTACAGAACAAGACATACAACAATAAGCATGAGTGTAGTCATCATAGCTGGACAATCCCGAACATTTGAGGTGCACCCAGCCAAGGCAACCACCACATTGAATGCTTGCATGTTGAGCAGATAGCCCGCAGTGACAGCATGGATATCGTGGTGTCTTGCTGCGCGGTCCCGGATTCCTCTCGATGCCAGCTCGTAGAAGTAGAATACAAAGGAGTGTAGCAGACAGCCAATTACACTCCCAATACGAAAAAACTCCACATGGAGTGATTGATGTCCGTTTGATGAGTCTCCATAACGTCGACACAGATCCACCACGCGTAGGTTGAACATCTTGGATCCTTCGATTTCCTCTTACGTGAACTGAAATGACCGTTCGCGTATGCTGTTACTCGTTCTCCCCCAAACTCGCTGTCAGTCCCCCCGCCCCGCGCACGCAAGCGAGGAAAGTAGGCTCATTTCGCATCAAAATTGAGGATGCGTTACCCTGTTTTTGGTGACCGAAATTCGAGAAAAATGCCGAACATTTTCACGCTGCTTGTAGGTGCAGAGTTTCGGCAGTTTAGGAACCTACATTGTTCAAAGAACGATGAAAATGTTGGCAATTTGTTCACAACCTAAATTGTTTTATTTGTCAGAAGTTTTCACGAACCCCTATCCCTAAATGAAATTCCAGCATAAAATGTTCACGACTCCCCAAATTTTCCCTTTGAGAACAACATGTTTACCATCTCTAAACACCCCTTTGCATCCAGTCGCAACCCCATTGAATCCTACTTGTTGCTCGCTGCCGTTCTTCTGAATTTGTGATCTAAGCAGGCCGAGCTTCAATTTTCTCCAGTACTACTTGAACAAGCAACTGTCGACGCTTACAATCAGTCATGGCCACTGAGGAGGTAAGCGACACCCTTTTCCTAGTTTCTTACCTTTTCAACACGGGTTAGACACAGTGGAAAATAACGGTTTCACAATCACATCTCCAATAATCCAAAGCATCACTTTGAAACAGAATGAGTGACAGAATGTTGGCGCCTCTGGGTACATTGCGAACTGTATTTCGCTAGACATCCCGTAGTTAAGGTGCTGACTAGTTGATTTCCAGATTTTTTCAGCAGTCTCAGAGTTCTAGTCCACATAGCATAACCAACTCTGGTTTCAGCTTTCTCTTGATCTTGCCGAGCTGCGTTCGTTACTCGCCTTGGCAAAAAGACCATCGGTTGGAAAATGGCTGGAGTCGAAAATTGTGGAGCTTACTTCTCAGGTACCGGTATGTTATTATTCTGATGCTATTTGAGTCAGGTCTTGTTTTCTTTTGCATTTGGTCGTATCTCACCTTACGAGGACGGCATTGTTTTTCCCCTAGGAAGCTTGTCTAGAAGTATACCAACTAGTTCGGAGCTAAAATCGCTCGGGTCCTTCTCGTGCCTGTGTGCGCGCGTAGACTGTTTCTCCTCCTGCACTCTTGCTCTCTTTTCCTCACTCCGTTTACGCGCGCGAAGGAACAGAGCCAAATTCGCTCATGAATCAAGGCGCTACTGTTCGAAGATCTTTCGTTAAGGCATCGAAGGGACCAGTCGTAGGGTATGAAGCGATTTCTATTCTACGGCTAGGAGACATAGTATCAGGTTGTCCGATAAGTTCTTGCCGTTTTTTTAAATTTTTCGTAATATAATTGTAATATAATATAATAATATAATGTAATATAATGTAATGTAATAATGTAATATAATATAATATAATATAATATTAATTTAATATATTTTTAATTTTTTTTTAAATTTTTTTAATTAATTTTTTAAATTTAATTTAAATTTAAATTTTCAAATTAAATTCTTCGCAAACCAATATCGAGCAGTTCTTTCAGCTATGGCACCCTCCCCGTATACGGCACAAATCTCTCTAGCAGCTTCCGTGGCTTTGGCACCTCGGTTAAGCGCAAAAAGTAGATGGTGTCGAAAATGCTCGTTTTTGTCGACTTGACACTCCATTTAAATGCTCTAAAAATTAACAAAAACTAATCGAAACAAAAAAACCAAATAGACTTTCTTGTAGAGCGAAAAATTCTCTTTCGAATAACACAAAACATTGTACCAAAAAATTTCATTTCGATCGCTAATTTTTCAATTTAAAAAAACGGCAAGAACTTATCGGACAACCTAATATATGAAAAAGGAGGTATCGCGGAAGAGTTTGGCCGCCTAGTTGCGACGAGCGCTGCGGATATCCGCTGCCTTCGTGTCATTGGTCTCCTTAAGTATTCGTTTATACTACCGCCGCCGAGGGCCGCTGCACTGTGCATTTCTGTACTATTGATTAGGAGGCGCGGCACGATCGATACTATTGAAATGCACTTCGCCGCGCCGCTCGCCGGCGGATTTATAAACGACGCCTAAGAAGCCTAGGTTTTGCGCGCCTTAGCAAAGCACGCAGACCAGCGCGTCCAATGTTCCTCTTTTTTTGTGTGCAGGGCCACAGGCCGTCCTCACGATTCCGTTCTAATTATTTGGAACCATTCTGAGAAAGAGACAAAATGACGTTTTCCACAGCAATGAAATTACGTTTTGCTGTTTTCTTACAGGCATCTGTTCCTGATGCGCCCCTACCCGACGCTCACATATCAGGCAGCGGACCAGAACGTTCTGTTACGTCCACCACGCTTCCAACCATTAAGGTCACTAACTATGGTTAGTTTGATGTATAGATTTTTTTTGAGTTGCATCGTCCGAGATATTGTTAAAGTCAGTATTTACCATGATTTTCGGTAGTTTCCAGCTTGAGATGATGCGCTGGGCGCCAAGTGTTACTAAAGACATGAAGAAACGGCGAAAAACGTGCTAAAACGCCTTATTTTATTGACGTTATTGTCTGGCCTGGTATATTCGTCAGGTAGAATGTACGAGTTCTCGGTGATTGCGACCCGTGAATCATGGGGTTGATCGAAAATGAAAGAATATATACTCATCCAATAAGAAAAAAGTCAAATTTCTGGCGATTTTCTCAGGCTCTCCAGGAGCGTGACTTGGCCTGTTTTTTTTGTAAAATTTAAAGAAGGTGAGCATTTCATGTAAACTGGAAGTTATAGTAGATTCCTTCGTAGAAATAATCCTAAATAGTGCATACCACATCCAGAATGGTTCACTTGGTCTAGCGGCGGAGCACTGAAAATGCTGGCTTCTTCCCCGCACTTCTTAGAGGTGTCTATATAAATGTGGGAGTGAAGATTATCGCTTGTGTGATGCGCTAAGCGCCAGGAATCCGATGTTGCGGTCGGTCTAGGAGGCGCAAGCCACTTTTTGTCTAAAGTGCAGGTCGCGCGGCAAGCCGCTCTTAAAAGCCCTCAAAAAAGTGACGCGCGCGAGGTCTACAGTTACCTAATTCGCGCGTTTTGGAAGTCAAGTCAACATTTATTGTCATCGCTTTCAGAGGGAATGCAGATCAATTTGCTCAGAAAATTCTCGTATGCATTGATGTAGAATCGGAATACTGTGCGATGCTAATATGACACAGTCAGAGGCGAAAATTAGCCAGAAATTCTTGATTTCTAGGTTGGGACGAGTCTGATAAGTTCGTAAAGGTCTACATCACGCTGCAGGGAGTGCACAATGCGAATCCATCCAGTATTCAGCACTGTTTTTCGAACAAGTATGTAACTTCAGAGCAGTTCGCGCCGCCTAGAGTTTTTCTGTCATAGCCTAATACAGTGCGTTTCATTGTTTACGAACAAACTACTTTTCAACACAAGCACGCTCATGCCGATCATTTTTTCCGCAGGGCTACAGTAACCCTCCTCCAAAAATTTTTCAAGTGTCAGCTTGGTTATGAGCACATCGTAATAGCCAACAAACATTTTTGCACACTTTCGACCTCCTCAGCCACTTCCCAGCGGCTTCTCGAAGAGAGCGGTGTGTGAATGAATGCATACCGCTCCTCTGCTCTTTTATACCCCGCATGTTATGAGCGTGTGTTATTGTTCGTTATCATGTTTTGTTCAAGAATGGTTACGGTGGCCCTGCGGAAAAATGATCGGCATGGGCGTGCTTTTCTTTTCAACTATATTATTCTCCAGCTTGACTCTGGGCTTTTTGCACTAACATTAGCGTATTCAGAGTGTCAAAAATCTATATATACATGTCATCACAATTTTACCTCTTTCAGAACTTTTTTTATAACAATTTATAATAAATTTGTCAATTTTCGACCGTTTCATTGTTTATGAACATTCAAGTTTCAAAACAATCCATTCTTCAAGCACAATAACTACGCACCAATTAGTAGTCTACATGAGCTCCATGTTTCATGGCTACTTCAAAAAGCCGAGCTGGCTTGCTCTTCGATAGGTTACACAGTACCACGGCGTCGATTTCACTTCATGCTTCGAGGATCGCAGTTCTGAGCTCGTCAATCGAGTGAAATTGCCTGCAGTTGGCGTACACTTTGCGCACGATTATCCCCCACAGGTTTTCCATGGGATTCAGGTCAAGGCTACATGCTGGCCAGTAGAGTGTTGGAACGAATAATATCGATTTTTTCGAATAAATCTAATTATCTCTTTATCTTCGGAATGGTTTCAATAGCTTTCATTCTCATACGTGACGGTGAGTGGAAGGTTTCCATATTTCATAGAAAAATTAAGATTCCGTCCATTCATTAAAATGCCAAGCTTAATTAAGTGAGTTTTTTATTCGAATAATCGAATAAATTGTAATAGCGCTTCTGTGATTGGATAGAAATTCACTTTTTCATCAACTATAGTAACCTTGCCCCTCACGTAATGTTTGAAACCAAGGACAGTTAAAACCTTAACGGCTCTGAGGAAATATTCGAATTAATCGGAAAATCGAAATTATTCGCTCCAACACTGGCCAGTCCATAACTTTGATTCTATGCTCACGAAGCCAAGAGGAAGTCGCTCTGCTACTGCGCACGCTAGCGTTATTCTGTTGAAATGTGAAGTTTCTCCGGCTGCGACCTCCTAAAAACGGCAGAAGGTGATGCTCCAACATTTCCTTATACTCATCTGAGTCCATGCGACAGGAAACGAAGGCAAGATCGAGCGTGTTCTCGCAACTAAATGCCCCCCACACCATCAAAGAGCCACCGCCGAAGTTCCGCCTACTGAAGTACCAAGGCTCCTTCCTTAGGTAACGCCAATAGGACCTCAAACCATCAGGGTCATCCAAGTTGAACTTCTTTTCGTCTGAGAAGACTACCTGAACACCATAAATCAACTTCTCGTTAACATAAACTGAGCTGACCTTTACTCTATCTACGGCCTCACCTTATCCCAATCGGTCGCCATGTTCTCTCGCGCGAATCGAAGACGAGCGGTCCTGTGGGAACTGGTGAGGTGTGGAGCCTCCTGCATTCTCTCTCTCACAATGTTTCCGTCGCGTTTAATAGCCCTCCAGACGGTAGACTTCGATACAGGCAATCTCAATTCCGCACGGACTTGATTTACACTAGCCGTGTTGTTGGATAATCGCTTGCAAATCTGGGGTTCGTCCCTTCGGGAGAGCTTCCGCACACGTCCTCAAGATAATTGTGCTCGTAGGCGTCTTTATCTTTCAAATAAGTGTAAACGACGCCAGGGCTTCTTTCAAATTGGGAGGCGATATGACGTGGCCACAAGCCGGCATCTTTGAGGGCTCTGATCTGAGCTTTCTTCATAGTAGAGAGGTGTTCATAAACAATGAAACGGTCGAGAATTGAAAAAAAAATTTTATAAATTGCTATAAAAAAAGTTCTCAATAAAATTCTGATGACATGTATATATAGGTTTTTTGACACTCTGAATACGCTAATGTCAGTGAAAAATGCCCAGCGTCAAGCTGGAGAATAATATAGCTGAAAAGTAGGTTGTTCATAAACAATGAAACGCACTGTATTGTTACTGGTTGTGGACTAGTGTTTTCATTTCCAGTGGATACGACATAACAGTTTCTGATCTCAATGGCAAGAACTATGCAATGACAATGAAGGGCTTACGGGACGAAATTGTTCCGGAAACAAGCCAAATCAAGGTAAGTGTGGTGGAAGTTCAATGTTTCTTTAAATTCTTTACGCACCTGACAGTAGTAGCCCCGTGATTCTGAGTGTGCATCAGGGGTGTTTTATACAGAAGGAGGTATACCAAGTCCGTTTAACCCATTCACGAGCACGCCTAATTTTAGCTGACTGCACGCTCGAACCGCGTGCAATCTCAGGCAAATTGGGGGACACTCCGCGTTCGACTCCCGGCTGTCGTTAGAGAACTCAGGGAACACGGAGTCCAGCGTAATGGTAGGCGGGAGGCCCGCATGGTGCGTGCGATGATGACGTAAGCAGCTTCACCAGGAGACCCGAACTAGCATAGCGGGAGACCCGCATGTAGTGGCCGAAATATCAATATTCATTGAACTACAGAGCTCGTTATCATTTCCTATATAACACCCTTGAATGCTATATCTTTTACTCCGAAAATTCCCACTAGGACAAAGTCATAGTGGATGTCCCTTCCGGTCTAATCAGTGGACAAGGGACCTTTCGTTACTGCCACCCGGCCCAATCCGCGATGTCAAGAAAACTTGGGCGCTCGACCCTGCAGTCGAGTCGCTATGAGATCGTGTTCCCTGTGTGGCACGGGTTCGCTCTGGCGTTCAACGTGTGTCCAACGCCTACGTTGTCCACCGGCGGAAGTTCAGCATTGCGAGTCTCGTCCTTTTTCCGGCGGGGAGCTTCCCGCTGGCCGCACGGAGGGCCTCCCGATTGCAAATATCGGACGCAGAGTCTGACGAGAATTTGCTTGAGATACTGCTTTACCGTATTCAGTGTCCCACCGGTTGGACACGCGAGCTGGAACGACGCGCCACCGAAAATCGATTTTCGTCTTCATGTTCATAGTGATGCTATCAATGAAGTAAACATTGTACCAGAATTTCCGCTCATGGAACTCTTTCTTAGATAAGAAATCACTCCCCCATGTCACCACAGGGTCAACTGGATATATTGTTCTGCCACCACACCGGTGATATTCACTTGAAGGCAGTGTCCACGATAAAATCAGTCTCTGAGTTTTCACCGGAAATCGAGAGGTCCGAGTCCAACCTCACCAGTAATGTTGAAAAAACGGCTTGGAACAAGCACAGAAGAGCCCCATACGGCCCTATACTTGAGCGGTCCGCTCACGCAACGCCCACTCCTCTCAACCGCCTCTGGTCCATTGGAAAACCCATTCTAAGAAAACAGCATACCTTCAGAGGGCTATAGTCCACTCCACTTAGGTAAACTTACTCCACTTAATGATCGATTACCTTCTCAAACTGTGTTGGACAACTTTATCGGTAGCCGTTGAGGGAGTGGGTGTTGCGTGAGCGGACCACTCAAATCAAGGCCGTATAAGGCTCGTTCACTCTCGTTCTTAGCCGTTTTTTTCAGCGTTTCTCGTTAAATAGGGCTCGAAGCTCTCGATTTCCGGTGAAAACTCGGAGACTGATTTTATCGTGGACACTGCCTTTAAAGGAGTTCCTTCGAATGTGATTTAGAGACCTGGTATCTGTTTTGAAAATTGTATAGTTTAGGATTCGTTATGTTGGGTAAAAAAGTTTCAATTGAAGAAAATCGATGTTTCGGGGTTATGGTAGGTGCAGTCATGGCAGTTGCCCGTTTCTAGTCGAACAGAACGTGATTCCAACCAGGGATGTGCGGAAAAAATATTTTTGGAAACAGAAAACAGAAGACAGAAAATCTAGTTTGACAGAAAACAGAAAAAAATCTTCAAAAATGGGCAGAAAACAGAAAACAGAAAATTTTCAAAAATCAATAAAGCAAGTTCAGCGTACACTTAACAAAATTTTTCAAAACATTGAACTTTTTTTATACATTTTTGGAGTGATCTATGCTTCTTTCATTGGATTTTCAAAACCTTACAGTTGCCAGAGCACAAAGTATAGGCGCTCAAGAATTGCAGATTATGAGTGCGATGAGATGACAAATGTTCATCGAACCTTCCTTTTCCCAGGCAATAAAAGCTCGATTACTTTATTAGAAGCTCAATACATATGTCTCTGCAAAGAGTACGTATTGAAGTCGGATCGAGCTTTCTGCTCCTTTGTGTACATATTTTGACACTTATTGCGGGATAACTGCTGGTTTGAACACTGCACTACTCCTTAGAACTGAAAGTCACGCCCGTACCGCGCGCCTGTGCCGTTAGAGTTTAATTGACCATACGCGCCATTTGCTCCACCGTTGAGAGCCTCCCGTACCTCTGTGGTAGAATTATCATCTGCCTCATAGGCTCACCATTTATTTCTTGGCCCTTTATCTTAACTGAATTCTGTGCCATCCGCGTTGCAGTGAATTAAAACACGTATTTAGAGTTTTGCGTGCACCCCGCTCTACTAAAGCGGGTACGCTGGGGGGCGGGTATTCGTGGAGGCTTGACCCCCTGAAAGAAATTGCCGCTGCGGCTCCGCGATAGTGCCGCTTTGGCGCGTAGAGGCACCAAAGCGGCCTTATCGCGGAGCCGCTTCGGCACTACCGCGGAGCCATAGCGGGGACCCGACAGTACCGCTTCAGTTCCGCGATAACGCCGCAGCGGCTTCGGGAGAGTGTCTGATACGCAGTTATTTAAGAATTATAAGACAGCTAGAGCGGGTCTAATTGTAAGAACAAAAATTCGCACTTGCGGTCGCTACGTCCTTTGTATGATAAGGACAGAGGTTACCGCCGCTTTTACGCACAAGGAAACACGGAATGTACCTCAAACCTAGGTATATAGAACCGGCGAGAACTTCGTTTTACCACACAGGACAGTGCATCGTACTCACGCCTCTTCGCCGCTGCGTCCTCGCAGAGCCGACGCGGTTATAACGCGGCGATGTGGAGGCTCAAGGCACGGCAGCAGAATCGTCTGATCACGAAGCCGCTGCGGCATTATCGCGGAACTTTCGCTGCATAGTCGAGGATCGCGGTACTTTCCCGGCGCTGACGCGGCAAATTTTCTCAGAAGAATGGGTTTCGTGCTTATTTAGTGGCTTGCGGGGGCCAGCCGACTTCCCAATGATTGCCTTCATCTCCCTACATAAATCTGTTACCAATTGAATCCCGGAGAGTTGGTTGGTTTGGTTCACCTCGGCGAGGATCGAACCCGACCGTGTACAGCGAACAACACCGTTTCCTCCCACCACGCCAAACGCGCCCTAATGGATAACCACTACAGCGAGATAAAAGTGTCTAGCGTGGTTCAACTGCAGAGAGCCTGGGTGAAGTACACCCTCACCCTATCGGCTTAGATTCGAAAAATCCAAAAAAAAAAACAGTCCTGCTGCAAATCGTGGTACACGTTTTTTCTGTTTTCTGTCCAATTTTTGCCTATTTTTACAGAAAACAGAGAAAAATTGCCTAAAATGGGCAGAAAACAGAAAACAGAAAATTCCGCACATCCCTGATTCCAACTTAGGTTTCCCGCTGAGAAAGCTAAGAAACGGCAGTGAAAGGAAAAAGAGCTTTTAGTACGTTCGAGATATTATTTTTGCAACAATGTTTCTTGTTCAGCCCTAGCTGTTTTCAAAAGATTGAACATTGTGCTATAGTCGAGCTGCCGAAGGACCACGACTTCCGTTGTCGAGTCTAGGATTAGTAAATACATTGAACATGACAAAGTTTGGAAATTCTTTTTTGTGGCGGAGAAATCGATTTTCGAAAAGCGTGTCCCACCGGTGGAACTCGCGGTCCGAAGTGGTAGTCAACACTTTTCCTACCGGTGGGATACGTGGTCGTGTATGGGTTAAGGGTAAGGGGTAGCGCGGTAATAGGTCCGCGAGAGGTGCGGCCCTGTGGGTCATGGCTGAGGCCTTCGGACGAATAAAAAATTCAGCAAACTTTGATAAATCAGTGGATAAATTGCTATCACAATATTTTGAGCCGCCTGATATCAATTATTTTCACAGGGTGACCCGTGAAAATAGTTGATATCAGGCGGCTCAAAATATTGTGATAACAATTTATCCACTGATTCATCAAAGAATTGTGCGACACCCCTCTGTGATCATCTCAACTCGATTTTAGCCCCGGCATGCATTTCGTATTCACGAGAACGCGATTTCTACGGAAGTTTGGAGCATTTCTTATGTGATCGCTGTGGAAAGTACGCAGGCTTTTAGTTAGCGAGAGCGTTGCCGCCGGTCGTAGCATTTCCAGGAAACACATTATTTATCAAACGGTTCCGTCACCAGCCTGTTTTGCAAGTTGAGCCGTAGTAGTCTGCAATGCTCTAGTTGTTTCCTCGTTCGCGAGGCCTACCCGGTTATCTATAGTGGTCTCGTAATCAGCTCCTCAGTCGATCTGTCCGACGGTTGTCTATAGTAGGGCCACAGGTCCAGCCCATCTCCTTTCGAGAATCTGCATTGAACAGCTGACGTCCATCACCTGTCAGCATTCGCTCGTAGCTCTTCGTTGCTAGCTTTGCCTACTAGAAAGACTTCACGTAGGCCCTTTTCATAACGATTTCAGTACCTCACCATACATCATAGCTCAGAGACCTGTTACACTGAGCATACATCCTTCTGAGCTTGCAGACGACGCACTTCTCAACTTTGCAGTGATTTTTATAAATTTGATCCTGAGATAAATTCTATTGACGAGCTTTTCAGCAAAAGACTGATATGTTGGTTGTGATGATGAAGAAGAAGACTGAAGGAAAGAAGTGGGAATGTCTTACCAAGCTGGAACACGAGCAGAGGGAAAAAAGGTGATGTAGTAGATTTAGTATGATAGATTTTTGATGAATTCAATATTTCAAATTATCCAAAGAGTCTCGCGCCATGATTGCTTGCTTGTTTATTTTCATATTCACTCGTTAGTTAATCCAACTTCAAAAAAAGCCGTCGTTCACAAACCCGTTTAACTTTACACCTATCAGTATTACATCTATTTTCTCGCGTCTTTTTGAAGAAAATCTCAAAAAACGGATAGTTGCCCATCTCGACGAAAACCAAATCATCTCCCCTCTCCAGCATGGGTTTCAGAAGGGCGAGTCCACAATGACGGCAATGATAGAAACGCTGAACAATTGGACAGCTCTTATCGATCAAGGAAAAAATGTGGACGTTGTTTATTTTGACTTCACCAAGGCTTTCGATAAGGTTCGGCATGATAAATTGTTGCGAAAGCTTTCAATTGTGGGTATTCATCCGGGAATTGTCTCATGGATTCAGTCTTTTTTGACTGATAGGACATTTTCTGTCCGCGTCAACTCGTCCTTTTCGAGTCTGCGGCCCGTTCACAGCGGAGTCCCACAAGGAGCAGTACTTTCTCCCATCCTTTTCAACATCTACACGTATGAAATCGCGAGTTTGGTTAGTTACTTTGGCACTGGGTTCAGTGTTTTTGCTGATGACATCAAGATTTATCATTAAGTTACTTCCCCTAGGGGCTGTGAATCTTCACAGCAGTCAGCCAATGCCATCAACATGTGGTCTCATGATTGGGATTTGCCCCTGCCTAAGTGAAAGACCACAATTCTCCACCTCGGTGCCAACAATCATAACTTCAATTATAACATTGAAGGGACTCCCATTGAGATCACTGATCAGATAACTGATCTTGGTTTCGTCATCACCGGGAGTCTTAGCTTCGATGCGCATTGTGAGGTCACGTCGAGGAAGGCTACTGTTGCAGTGAATAAGATATTGAGAGCTTTGGCAACACGTAATCCATCTGTGCTTATAAGAGCCTACA
Source organism: Aplectana chamaeleonis (assembly GCA_029168955.1). NCBI lineage: Eukaryota > Metazoa > Nematoda > Chromadorea > Rhabditida > Cosmocercidae > Aplectana > Aplectana chamaeleonis. The sequence continues at coordinate 1,777,867 of JAPDOI010000100.1, read as the reverse complement.
CCACCTACGTGAGGCCAATTCTTGAATAGGGCACGCCGGTGTTTAATCTCACAAAGTGAAGGACATCAATTGTTTGGAGAAAGTCCAAAACAACTTCACATGGAAATTGTTCATTAGGATGCATGGTTTTGTTTATGGCCGCAAACCCGATTCCGTGCAGAGAAATGAGCTATTTCATTTGAAACCGTTATCACTCAGAATAGTAGAGATTGACTTACTTCTCCACAAGATCCTGTTTGGCGAAGATTTCGGTCTTAAACCTGAGGACCTTGTGACAACGAGAGAGTCAACCACTAGGAGTGGCCCCATCAAACTCCACCGTTGCACATCTAACCTCAACTGCAGGCGTCACTTTTTCATCAACAGAACTATACCCATTTTTGAGAACCTTGGTAGAAATCGTTCCATTGCTTCCAACTTCACATCATTCAAAAATTTCATTCGAGCGAAAATTGAGTCGGGTGACCGCGCAAGTAGCCCTTCCTGGCTGGCTGGATACCTTTTGATTCTTTCCGTTAGGTTAATTTGTACTGCAATGAGCATTTTTCTGTTCCGTTATGTTGCTTTTCTCGTTTCCATGGTTCAACTTCCTATGGTTTATCGGTATTTTGCGGTCGTTTTGACTACACAGGCTTGCCTATGTAATAAATAATAATAGTAATAATATTCTAACAATGGAAGGATGCTTGAGCCAAGTGGTCATTCACACGTTCCTAGGACCATTTCCGGGCGTAGAATTCGAATTTAGTCTTCCAATAGCTTTATACAGGTTTTCAAAGCTTCGCCGATGGGTAAGAGTACCCATCAGGCCATTTTTGACCGGAAATTGTTTTTTCGGATTCGGTACAAACCTTGTAGTCTACAGCAATGGAAGTAGGACCTGGTGAGGTTGCGGACTCGTCCTAACATACGGTGGTTTGTTTGTGGTACCACTCAGTTCTATGAAACAGCTGTGATAGATCGGTGAGTCTGTGTTTTCACCGATATGAATACATCTGTGGAAGCAATGAAAACAGGTGAAAATGTGAGAGTGGAAACAAAAACTCACCGACCAATCTCAGTTTTTCCGAGAAAATGAGTGATAACACAATCAGACTACAGTAAGTTAGGAAGAGTCCGCAACCTCATCAGGTCCTACTTCCATTGCTGTAGACTATATGTAGGGTTATTCAGGGTGTTGAACCTCTATTCGGGATCCGTTTGTCGATTTTCTGAGGTTCGCGGTAGGTTGCGGTGTGTATAATGCCAATTAGCTCGCGTAATCCACCATAATATTTTGAGAATAGAGTAATGGACGTCAAATTCATGACCACTACCACGAATCACGCCCCACAGAGAAGTGTTGGGCGAAATCTGAGACTTTTTTCCTACTACTTTATGCCCACTGTAACCTATCGTAATCTATCAAAAGTCGATTATGGGACATCAAATTCGTGTTTGCAACGACGAATGACGCGCCCCATAGATAAGTGTTGAGCCATATCTATTTAGACCTTACGGAATTCGTCAAAATTCTAATTTGGCCCTCATAAGTTCCCCCGATGGGAAGCTCCGAGCGAGAGATGTCGAGAACTTGCCAAAATCGACAGATGGACCTTAGATTCGTGATCAGCACCCCAAATAACCTCCGTGAGAAAATTTCAGGTCAGATCTGAAACATTATTTTTCTCAAACGTTTTCCGAACCACCTGATTGACATAAGGTATACGCTCAAGCAACGAGGGGAAGTAACGTCAATGCGCCCATAACATCGGTCTAGAAAACCGTTCCACAGCTGCGGAGATAAAAGTCTAACTCTACGTCAGAAAAGGGTCCTAGAAACGTATAATTCATTTAAAGGGCCACCTAGTCCAAGTACTCTTCCCTTATGATTGGGAATTTTTAATATTTTGTGGCCTTCGCGTGCTTGTGCGGAGCTTGGGCGAGAGCGACAAAGTGGGGGGAGGATGAAGAAGGAGATACAACATACGCGCGCACCCGCACGCGATCGTCAGCAGTAAGTTTCACACCGATATAAAGGATATGTATACCACGGTGGTGGCCGTTAGGCCACCGAGATGCAAAAAGGGCTTGAGAAAACGGGGAGGAGCAAAGGGCTGTAATTGGCGGTCAAACAGGCTGCACACTGGAGAATGAGAGACAACTGTCAGAGACGGAGAGTGTGGGCTGGAACTGGCTTGCGTGGCCACCAATCACATCTCTTCATTCCTCCCAGTTTCTCTCCATCCTTTTTGCGGCTTGGTCACCTAACGGCCACAACCTGTAGTCGTATTCATGAAACTAGAGAGCCTCCCGGGAGGAGCCAAAGTTCGCCCGCTACACATATCGGCTACCTTACCGGGAGGTTCCCGTAGTTTCATGAATACGCTCACTGTATGTACTTAGGGAAACTGTTTGCAATTTCTAAATTAGGTTTTTTTTCTTGGTTCTCATGCTCATAATGTAGTGTCCGTGGGGACAATCAAGATTCATGGGCTTGTGTTGCAGAAAACCGAAATTCGACGATAGTTCTATGGGTGATGATCCGCAAGCGTCATTGATGAATATGATGAAGCAGATGTATGACGATGGCGATGATGAGATGAAGCGCTCAATTCGAAAGGCATGGCATGATGGACAGAACAAGCGGAATACTGCTGGCATGCCATCCTTTGGGGATATGGACGAATAATGACTCTCCCCGTTTCCTTTTGACATGGAATATAGTCCGTTGTTTTTCGTTGGAAGTTATTGTTTTGTGTGCTAAGCCGGTGTACACGTATAGTTAGGTCCGTGGCTTGTTTCCTCAAGAAAAAAATTTAAATTTAAACCGCGGCTGTCGCGCCGGGTTAAATCTCACCAGCGGCTGGCTGGTAATCACTAGCCAGCCGCTGGTGAGATTTAAATCGCCGCGGCAGCCGCGGTTTAAATTCAAATGTTTTTTCTTGAGGAAACAAGCCACGTACCTAACCATATTCTTTTTTGTTTTTTTTTCTCAATTTTTTCCTTCATAAATTTATGATACTTTACAGTAATTCGTCATCTGGATCAAACATTTGACATATCGTCGATCGCTTGATGGGTGGCGGCCGCGACGCTGCTATGATTGCTTTGTCATGAAACTAGAACGCGACTTCGTGAAGATAAGATTCAGACCACACCATCATATTGGGGGGGGGGGTTTCGGTTACACGAATGCTTTTCGCAGTTAAAAGCAGATGGCACACAGGAAACGCTTCTGTTGACTACGGTAAACGTACGGTTGTCAACTAGTGACAAGGGAGGTGAATTTGTTGTTATACCGCAACAGCTGGATAGAGCAATAGCAGAAAGACATCTCCAGGACGAAACGCTCTACAAGCCTGCTTCTGAACAAGAGTTCGCAACGCAGTACCGAAAGCTGAATCGAGTTTGGATAAAAACCGCTGAGTGTAATCTGCGGCCGACACTTATCGGACGCCTGAAAACCGACTTGCCAACCTGTCCTGTGTTGTATCTGCTGATCAAAACACACAAGTTCCGTGATGAAGATCTGGCCTCCAGTGATCCCGCGGTGTACAAAGTCAGGCCAATAATAAGTTGTGTCGGAGGGCCAACGGACCGGATTTCGTGGTTCTTAAATCTTGTGTTGGTCCAGCTTCTTCAGTATGTTCCGGCCCATCTGTCAAACACCAACATGCTTTTGGACCGCCTGCGCAATACACAACTTCCCGATGCCTGTGTTATAGAGTCATTTGACGTTGACGCTCTTTACGCAAACGTCTCCAACGAGTCCGCTATGCAGGCCGTCCTCGAGCTTGTAACTGACTACCAGGACAATATAAACATGCATGGTCTATCTATAGCACAACTCATGACTCTGTTGAACGAATGCATGAATTGCACAATCTTCAGGTGGTCGGGAAGATATTATTCGCAGACCAGAGACTTAGCAATGGGTCAGCGACTAGCGCCTGTGCTCGCGGTTGCTTTCATGGCGAAAATTGAAAGTTCTGTCCTCAACCAACAGCCTCTCCTTTATTATCGATATATGGATGATTGCCTTATCATCACATCGACTCAGGCAGAAATGGACAGATGCTTTGCGCTTATGAACCAACAATCAGAGCACATTCGACTAACCCGTGAGCAGCCGAAGGACAACTGGCTTCCGTTTTTGAATGTAGAGATTGCTGTCCAAGGTGGTGGATACAAAACTAGGTGGTATAGAAAACCGAGCAATAAGAATATCATCGTCCACTTTCTATCCTGCCATCCTTCGCACACGAAAAGATCTGTGGTGAGAAACATGTTCCGTACAGCAATCAGTGTTTGCACCAGCACCGAAGAAAAGAGAAGATCCATCGCCTTAGCGCGTGGCATAGCTGAAGCCAACGGTTACGGTAACCCAAACACTCGCCAACCTTGGACAATTCATCGCGCTGCCAACCGCATCGATCGAGCATACTCTGAAAATACAGCTCTCTGCTTACCTTTCATCTCAGATGAATTCAGCCGTGACATTCAGCGATGCTTGAGGAGATCGGATCTAGACCGACAAGTGTGTCTGATCAGCATTCCACCCAATAACTTGAAACGCCTACTAGTAAGAAACCGCATCTACGATCAGCTTTGCACTACCAACAATTGTCTTATCTGTCCTTCTGGAAGACCAGGTGATTGCATGTGCGCCGGCGTGATTTATATGATCACTTGTCAACAATGCGGTGATGTCTATATAGGCGAAACAGGGCGGCCTCTTTGCGTAAGGATAAAGGAGCATATGGATGGGAAGTCTCACGTACGCCAATCAACCCCACTGGGCGCACATCGTACCTCAAAGCGTAGTGGGAACGATTTTGAAGTCGTCGTTAACCCATTCACGACCACGCCTAATTTTGGGTGGCTGCACGTTCGGACCGCGTGCAATATTGCGTCACCGTATAACGTGTCCCACCGGTGGGACACGCTGGCTTGAATAGCGTCCCACGGGTGATTCTTCTTCTTCTTCCTCAGCGTTTGTCCCGCTCCAATGCGGGGTCCGCTTTTCTTATGCGCTGGCGCCATTTTTCCCTGTCATGAGCCTGATCAGGGGGCACGCCAGCTATTCTCAGATCGGTGTGCAGCACGTCAAGCCACCGCTGCCTTGGCCGTCCTTTGGGTCTCTTTCCAGGCACGTCAAGGTTAAGCCCAGTCTTGCATACGGTATCACTTCCAGCTCGAAGAACGTGCCCATACCATCGCAATCGGGATTCACGCAGCTTCTCGGCAATCGGAGCAACACCAAAACGCTTCCTGATGTCGTCGTTCGTGACGTGGTCCAAGCGGGTGACACCCGCTGTCCAACGTAGCATTTTCGTCTCCATTACACCGAGCCTTCGCTCTGCTTCCTTGGTAGCAGGCCAGCACTCTGCTGCATACAGCGCAACAGGCCGGACCACAGTTCGATAAATCTTCGACTTTAGGCGATCGGGCATCTTCCTGTCGCATAGCACTCCTGTCGCTGACCGCCATTTCAACCACGCGGCGCTGACCCTAGTGTTGACCTCATTATCTAGACTGCAGTCAGATGTAATCATCGAACCAAGGTACTTGAAGACGTCAGCGCGAGGGAGCTCGATACCATCAATCTTGATAGAGGCAGGCTCACTTCTATCCGTAGTCAGGTACTCAGTCTTCTTAACGTTGAGGCGAAGCCCGAATTGAGCCAATCGGTCACTCCAGTTTTGCACCTGTCGCTCGAGATCCAATTTATCTTCAGCTGCGAGCATCACATCATCCGCATACAAAGCGTCCATGGCGCTGGTCTCTGCAGGTCTCTTGTGATAGTATCCATCACGATGATAAATAGAAGGGGAGACAAAGCAGACCCTTGGTGCACGCCAACGGAGATGTGAAATTCGGCCGAAGCTCCAGCAGCAGCTTGGACCCGACTTCTTGGATCAGTGTAGAGAACCTTGACCCAGTCTATGAGCTCCTCTGGGACACCGTGCCGCCGTAATGCAAACCAGATTACTTCATGCGGAACTCGGTCAAACGCCTTTTCTAAATCGAGAAAAGCAAGATGGAGCGGCTTTGTTTCTCGCGGTGTTTCTCAACCAGTAGTCGTGCAGCGTGGATGGCGTCCGTAGTGCCACAGTTGGTAACAAAGCCACACTGATTGCTTGTTATCTCGACGATTTCACGAATTCGACGATCGATAATGCGCTCAAACACTTTCATGGTGTGAGACAGTAAACGTATTGGATTTGTAATTCACACAATCCGCTGGATTGCCTTTCTTCTTCCAAATCGGAATGGTCGTGCTTCGTTGCCAGTCCTTGGGCACTTTCTTCTGCAACGACCCGGTTGAAGAACTGTGCAAGCCATTCGGTGGAATCCCAGCATCGTGATTTCCACATCTCTGCCGCCAAATCGTCTGGCCCCGTCACCTTTCCCGGCCTCATACGTCCCAACGCCATCTTCACTTCTTCGGTGGTGATAGGCTGGACAGGACCGCTTGTAGGTGGGTGTTCAATGATGGGAGGATGGGGGAATTCTTCCGTCGAGATTTTCTCGAAATAGTCGCGCCACCTCCTCATCACCTTATCACGGTCCATAAGCAGCTGACCATGATCGTCATTAACACCGTGGAACTTCTCGATGTCTTCCGTACCACGCTGACGGGATTTCGCAAGTCGGTACACAACACGTTCACCGTCACGAGTATCCAGCTTGTCATACAGATCTCCGTAGTGCGCCGCCTTGGCTTTTGCAACGGCCCTTTTGGCAGACTTCTTCGCATCTCGGTATCTCTGCCAGTTAGCAGCCGTCTTATTAGCCAAGAAAGTGTGGTACACTTTCTTCTTCTCTTGGACCGTCATTCGCACGTCATCTGTCCAGAGCCACGTTTCCTTATCAATCTTCCGCCGTCCGGGCTTCGTTACCCCAAGTTCGGACCGCGCCGAATCAATCATTGATTTGACTGCCTTCTGCCAAGATTCGCACACAGTCGTAACTGGCGGTAGCTGAACACGTGAAATGACGGCAGCTTCTCTTTCCTTCAGACGCCACCACTTTATTCGAGGTGGTCCGCACCGTTCACCAATCTTACGCCTCGGCGGCATAATGCCTATAGTGCAGATCAGCGGTCGGTGTTGTGTAGCGACCGTCTCGTACGGCACGACCTTCGCATCTGTGACCATCTTCTCGTCGCGACGCCGAACAAGCACAAAGTCGATTTGTGTCATGCTGCTGCCACTGTAATAAGTGACAAGGTGGGACTGGCGCTTCCGAAACTTCGTGTTCACAATGACTAAGTCATGTGAGTCAGCATAGTCGAGAATGCGTTCGCCATCGGTGTTCCTTGGGCCGAAACCGAACCCTCTGTGGCAACTATAGCCTTGACTCGTTTCTCCGACGTGGCCGTTCATGTCACCCGCAACAACAACGATATCGTCTGGTGGCACCTCGGCAGTCTTCTCATCGAGCATCATCCAGAAATCATTTTTCACTTGCTCAGAACAACCCGTCTGCGGGGCATACACCGAGAAGAAATGGACTCGTTGATCCTCACTGACAATCACTATCTTCATCAAACGATCGTCAAAACGATGCACTTCGGCAATCGCATCACGGAAGCGTTCAGACACGACAACGCCAACGCCGTTCTTGGTCCTAGGGCTGCCATGATACAGGACCTGAAGCCTCTGCCAATGTCCTTGGACTTACTACCCGACCATCTCGTCTCTTGCACCGCACAGAGATCAATACGTCTACGCTCCAGAGCAACAGCAAGTTCGCTCGAGCGGCCTGACAACGTGCCGACATTCAGCGTTGCAACGCGAGCCTTGGCAACGTCAAAGGACTTACGGACTAGCCTGGTTACCCTCCGATGCCGTCCTTGCACCGAAGACCCTAGCATACTTTCACCACTCACCGGGCTCCGTGAGTGGGCGTCGGTTACCGCGGACGCCGTAGCTTTTACAGAAACTTTAAGCACCATTGCATGTGGCGTGACAAGGATAACCATCGGCCGACCTGTCACACGGGCGAAACGCCTTGGCCTGTCGCCGGAACACGAATGTCCGCGTTCAGCTTACCTCGACAAAATCGAGGAGTTTCCAGTGGCACCAACGTGGAGGAGCGGACTGCGCCACCGGTGGGACACGCTGGCTTGAATAGCGTCCCACGGGTGATTGCTTTCCCTTTTTTGTGTCTATATTGTAGCTATCGACGAGGGTTGGACAGTAACAGAGTTTGAGCTTCCGAGACGCTTTCGTTATCAAGAAACAATTATTCAAAACCAAAACGGGGTCAACTGAGCTGCGACGGTTTTAGAAAAGGAAACGTGTTTCAAACGATAGGTTCCTACAAAGCAATCTAAAAACTAGCAATAGACGACAAAAGAAATTATAAGGTGCTTTTGAAATCATTTTACAGCCGTTTTTTCCTCTACTTCAGCGCACCTGATTTTATGAAAGTCTAGATATGTTGTTGCACTTGACCTACTGATGGACCACGAGGTTTTTATTCAAGTGTTGGGTAGGTCAATACATTGATCATATGTAGGTTCGAAGGTAGTTTCTTGTGACGGAGAAATCGATTTTTGAAAATGGTGGGCCACCGGTGGGACACGCGGTCCGAAGTGGGAGTCAACGCGTGTCCCACCGGTGGGACACGTGGTCGTGAATGGGTTAACATTCTACAAAGAGAACGTGATATAATGTCCAGAAAGACGTTGGAAGCGTTTTGGATTCAAAACAAGAATCCAGCAATGAATCGCCGGGAAGAATGCATTTCCACCACCGCCGAGCTCGGTGCTTTCGTACGATACTGTGGCCTGTGATATGGGATTGAGTTAACACTCTCAACTACTGTAGGAACCACCCCATTCTGATCGTTTCATTGCTGGCTACTGGTCGCGACTGCTAGTGCTCCAACAGCCATTTTGGGAGGTGAGACTAAATAGAGTCGAGACATTGTTAATCAATTGTTAGTAGAGAGACGAATTGAGTTTGACATGCTGATGGGTTTGGGCGTCCAGTTTCGCGCGTGGATTTTGACTTTTTCAGGCTCTGAAGAAGGCGATCTCGCCGAAACGCGTTAGCCTAAATAAAGATCAGTACCAATCTCGAGCAGGCTTCAAGTAATACAGAAAAAATATTGTGAGCTATGTTTTGGATGGCTACAACGCCGGAAAGCCTCAACGCACTGTTGGAGTAGCCCTGGACCTCACGAAGGCATTTGACACTGTCAACTTAGGCCGACTGTCTGAGAAGCTATTGAGGTCCATCATCCCGCCTTGGCAGAAGCGATGGATTACCGCACTCATCAAAGGACGCCGAGCAAAAGTGCTGTTTCAGGGACATGTCTTTAATAGCATTCCGATCGCTGCCGGTGTCCCTCAAGGAGGAGTCATATCGCCTGCTCTGTTCAGTCTTTACCTGGAAGATTTGCCCGTCCCCCCAAGTGACATCTAAGTCGTTGCGTACGCGGATGACATCACCATCTTGTGCCGGGACAGAGACATTAATGTAGCTGCACGCAAGATCAATAGCTACCTCATCGTTCTGAAGAGCTTTCTCGATGATATGATGCTCACTCTCTCTGCCGCTAAATCATCTGTATCAGTTTTCTCCACTGACCCTAAGGAACGCTGCGCTCACCCCGTTGTGAATTGGGAAGACGCTCGTCTGCCTGCCGCACGTTTCCCTAAGCTGCTTGGCCTAGTATTGGATCCTTTGTTGAGGTTCCACAAGAATACTGAGCAGAAACATGCTACAGTGAAAGCAAAGCTCAACGTTCTACGAGCTCTGGGAGGAACGTCGTGGGGAAGTAGCGAAGAGACAATTTTGACCAGCTACAAGGCAATATTGCAGCCGGCGTTGGAGTACGCTGCACCGGTATGGCAGCACATAATATCGGATTCATCGTGGACAAAGATGCAGCGAGTTCAAAATGCTGCACTTCGGATTGCCACGGGGTGTGCTAAAAGCACCCCAGTAGAACATCTTCATGCTGAGGCCCGAGTCCTGCCGGTTAAGGAGCACTGCCAACTCCAAGCGCAGCAACTGGTTATTAACATTGTCAAGCAGCCTGACCACCCATTAAGAAGGATCATGAATCCCGTGAGAGAGAGACATATCAGAAGGCCTTTTGCGGATGCTCCCGAGAAAGCCAACATGCAAAGATGGACGGACTCCCACTGGATCATCTGCGTCTTCTACGTGCGGAGCACACCAAGTTCTTCAGGGATCACTTGAGTAGGATGACCGTCAATCCCATATTGGGGGTCGTACCACCTGTAGTCAGCAACACCGAGATGGAACTCGGTAGGCGGGCTAGAAGTACCCTTGCCTCGTTACGCTGCGGTCATTCCCCTATGCTGATGTCATACTTGCATAAGATCGATCGCAGTAAGCCTGACGAGTGCCCGGACTGTGGCAGCCGTGGCCACACAACTGAACACCTATTTGATTGCCCAAAGAGGCCGACCACTCTGACAACAATGGATTTGTGGACGAATCCGGTTTCAGTCGCCCGTTTCTTGAACCTTTGACAAAAACCTTTCTGCGGCTGCAAAGAAGAAGAAGAAGAAGAAAAAGTCCCGTGGTTCCTAACGGTACGGTTGAGAAACGGAGGTTAGGACGGGTTCCTATTTCCAGCGACGAGAGACGCAAATCAATGTTTACCATCGATATCGACCGAGAATCGATATGCCCGATATGCACCGTCGCTGTCGCTACTGGCAGCCTCTTGCGGCGAGTCGCCGGAAGTATGAACCGGGCAAAATAAACTGACATCGGCATGGATCCTGAAGAGGTTTTGCGTTTCCTATTGGAGGTTGGCGCAAACTCGGTACACCTATGTTATAGCATATGGCACCGAGTTTGCGCCAAAATTCAATAGTGAAAGCGGAATTTCTCCGGGATCCATTCGGACGTTAGGTAGATCAAAAAATGTCAAAAGCGTGACTTTTCCGAAACAAGCCGAATCAGGCCGAATTGACTCTCGAAATTGGACAGGATTAACTTGAAAAAGCTGTAAAAGGTGTACAGATACGTTTCTCTGACATATAAGGATATTCCCAATCTCCATTGAGAAATAAGTCCTCGTTTGAATAGGAGAAGTCAACGCTCGAGCTCTATGAACCGTTGGCCGATTGGGCAGTGGAGCAGGTTTTGACTCAGAAGGCCTGGGGTTCCATGCCGAGTGGAGACAAATTGTCCCTTCTGCTATTTTCTGCTGTTTTTTAAATTTTCTTTTATCAATTGTGATATTTCTACTTTTTTCGAGTTTAGTTTTGACGCATACAAGTCTAAATACAATGCTCTAAAAGCTTTATCCCATAACGGATAATTTGGGCGTATTTTCGACAAACTTTTAAGATTTTTTTGGTGTTACACTACTGCACTAAAGATTTTGGAAAACTAGAAGTTCTTCCAATTATGGTAGTAAATCGTATTTGTTCAAATTCGCACGTACATTATGTGTTTGCCTTTGGAAATTCTGTCCAATTCCAAGCGACATTTCACAAAATACGCCCAATAAATGTACAATTGAACGAGGAAAATGGACTCTCATACGAGAGTATTCATGCCAGTCATGACACATGCGTAATAATGACTCGCACTGCGAGCTTGGTGTTGGTTTTTCACATGCTTCGGAACTTTTGTGACCATCATGCTTCTGCCCATTCTGTGTCAGGGCAAACCTAGAGGTCCAATTTGCTGTGACGCAGAATGTTGTGGATCAAGTCCTCGTCATAATTCGCACAGAGCTCTGGAATTACAACGAGGTTTCGATACCGTCGTTGGCAACGTTTTCAGATTCTCCTGAAGGTGCACCGGTGAAGCGACCTGACAACGATCGCCTAGGTCAGAAATATGATTGGTTTGAATAGTTTGCACACCTTTGTGCTTCATAGATAATTCCAAAGTATTGGGTGGATTTTGAATTCTTTTTTTGGAACGGAGACAGGTTGCTACCTTAAAGGCACAGTACACCCTCAGACATGAATTTGGTTATTCCATTGTATAGCAAACCCTTCCTGTATAACACGTGCCAAATTCGAGATCTCAATTCCTTCAAATAAGCGAGATATAAGCGACCACCACGGGCCCGACCCCTTCCAGCCATCACCACAGGCGCGGCCCCTACCAGATTTACGAACTCGATAGCTGCTAAATGGGACGAATTCTCAACATGTCGTCGTTCTTCAGTCCATCGCCGGTCAATCTCCTCATCCTGTTTTGCTCGCGTGCAGCGAATAAAGAGAAATACAGGCCTGAGGAAACTCGTCCACGAAATTTTTGCCCTCAGAATGCAGGTATTTTCTTGGCGTCATATCTCCGTTCATAGTGGGTCTTGAACGGTTTCAGAGATACCAGATTAAAATATCGCAAATATACAGAGCAAGGCATATCTACGTACTTTTCGTCTATTCAAGGCCCTCTCCACAAACAACGTTACCACGCTAATAAAGGCCTATAAAATTTATATTAGACCACTCCTAGAGTGTGAGACCACAGCTTTCAATCCGTGTAAAAGAAAACATATCGATAGTATAGAAAAGTGTCAGAACAACTTCACTAGGAAACTCTTCATTAGGAGAGGTTGGCTAATATACAGTCGAATTCCTAGATGCAAGGCAAGGAATCGTTTATTTGGGCTCGCTTCACTCGAGTCTAGAAGAAGTTTATTTGATGTTTGTATGATACACAGGCTTTTGAATTTCAGAGTGAACATAGGATTCTTGCATTTTTTCAAGCTTTGTCGATCCAGGACAGGGGGGCTCGCTACAAAATGAGAATAAATAGACCAAAAACTATCTATGTTGCACACACTTCCTGCGTCAGGGCAGCGTTGGCCTACAATGTTTTTAGGCTTCAAGCGCTTCGCTAAATCCAAGCTGCTCAACAGTGTTGTGGCTTGAGTTGTAGGTTCCAACTTTCCTAGGAAGCATTTTTTAATCTCCATTTAAAGGCAGTGTTCACGATGATTTTCGATTTTGAGATTAATAGCTAAATCGATTGTTTGGTCCCCGGGTAGAACATAAATGACGAAGGAATCGAGAAAAACGCATCAGAAGGTCACGAAATCCTTTACTCTCACCCCACCTCTTGACTCTCACAGGAACTGTTCGTTGTGACAACGAAATCGTTTTTGGGCACGTCCTTTACAGTTATTTGCTTTCTGTTGCTCCGTTGTTTTCTTCGGACCCTACCTAGTACTATTTTGCCTGCATTATTCTTCCATTTTCGACTGATCCCATTTTTCACCGGTGACAACCACCGTGAGCATGTTCATACAACTGGACAACTAGTCCAGGCCAGAGATTAATGTCACTGAAATATGACGTTTTCGCGCGTTTTTCGCCGTTTCTTCGTTATTTCTGTAACACTCGGTGGCCAACGCTTTGTTTTGAGTGGAAAACTCGGGAACGAAAATTATCGTGAACACTGCCTTTAAGGCGACGTTTGATCGAGTAATCGCAAATCCTATTCGATCCTTTCAGGCTCTGAAGAAGGAGGTTTCTCCGAAACGTCAGCCATAGAGAAGATTTATCAACCTCGTGTCGAGTACAACATCATCAGACAACTACATTTTTTAATCTGTGACGACTTGAACTTTTCGCTTGTATCCTATGCAGCTAGTTATTACTTTTTCTCACGATTGTCTTATGCGTCATAATAATTCAATCAATCAAACCATTGTGATCAGAGAGTGGCTCTCTCCAAGATAATCATGCAATCTGAAAAATAATTTTTCGGGTGTCCTGTTCCCATAAGCTAAGCGTTTTTATCGATCGAAAACAGACATTGTGGATTTCACGTTGTCGTCCGCCGACCGAAGTGTGGTGCTGGCCCATAACTGTACAGTTCCGTGCATGAAACTGCATATCCCACTTTTCGGACATCAGATTTCTAGAGAGAAAATCGCTCTCGTCTTCATCTAGGGGGATACTTGGATGTGTTGAACACGACTACAATGTTCGCTTTCATTTTCTCAAAAGGCTACAGTGCGCCATTGCAAGTACGAGACGGCGGAGGGCAGACGGAGGCAGCACGTGTCATGAGTGTTGAGAATTTCGTTTTTCTACAGAGGATACACCGTTCTCTGGTGACTTTCACTCCTCTCCATGTCGCCAGCTCTTTTCATGGCTTGACGCCGCAATTACGTTTCTTGTCCGTGTTACAACGATTCCGTTCAGACCGATATACGATTGAATTTAAACCGCGATTGCGTCGGGGCGAACAAGCGTACTCCAAACGATGTAAAACATTCTTTTTCGTGTCCTCTCCTTTTCTGAAAAAATGTTGCCTCACACGAGGATATAGTGCTCGTCACAAACCGCGGCAAGGAAGTTAATCCGCCACGAATCGCAAGAGATCACCATCCCATCTATGGCCCGCAATGAAAAAGGCTCTCAGCATGGGGCAAGGGTCCCCCTGCTATCTAAAATTATCTTCCAGGGAGTAACTTGAAGGGTCAATCGCCCATCCGGAGCAGGATTCATCAACGAGAAAAACCAAGGTTTAGAGGCAGAGTTCGCGATAAAAAAGGTTGTTCTGCTATTCTCATGAGGAGGTGGATCTGGCCATCGCCAAAGTGAGAATACTCTGCCAGTGCGTAGCTAGATGCCTCACACGGAAACCGGAGATGGCCAGGGTTTCGGAGGCATCTAGTCTAATTTTGACCCGAGATTTTACGTAAATTACGGAAAGTTTAGCCTCAGTTGGTGAAATTCTAGCTACGGCACCTGCATATTCTACGCAAATTCTCGTTACAGCACTCGGTCGATCGACCCACCCAGTCCTGACCCGTATTAGAACGGCGATCCCAGCTGTGATCGACAGCATCGCCGTTCCTTCCCCACCGCCTGCAGCATCCCAATGGTCAAAATTATCCTCGCCATAGTGTCCCAGAGAGCGACACCGGGTCACCCTCCACGGCCAGCCGCAGTGTCGACTAATCACTCAGTGAGATGACTGGACCAACACTGTTTGAACGGCATCCCTGCGTTCCACGTAGCCAGCGCGGGTTTAAGATTGCATTTCAACACAGGCTGTCGCGAAATCCGCAGATTCTCGCTACGAAGTTATAGCAAGAATATACGGGTTTAGCGACAGAGAGTTCAATGTATCGCATTTAGCCTTCGTTTTTACGTAGAATACGCGTAGAATTTGCACCCTTGTACCGTCGACACAAGAATATGCGGGTTTTAGCTATCGTAGCTAAAACCCGTAAATTCTCGCTTCATGGAATGGGGCGGCGTTACAGGCCGCGCCCTCGGAGGCATCTAGCTACGCGTTGGCAGAGTAAGTGAAAAAGTGGAGGAAAAACGCTCAAGAGCAAGTTATTCCATGGTGTCCGCTCGCCACCAATTATCGAGATTTATCTAAATACCTGTTCTGACATCTTTTATTTTTTTATCTTTTGCAGTGAATTAAAAGCACTTCTAGAGATCACTGACTACTTTAAGAGCAAAATGAAAGACGGATGAACAAGCATCCACGGAAATCTCGTTAATTGGGATGGGGGTGCGGACACCGGTATTTAGCCGACTAACTTGTTTCTGTGCGTTTTTCCCGCAAGTTTTCACTTTTCACTTATGTTTACTTTTGTTATGACCAAATCTACATTCCCATTAACAGAGCGTTTGTATCAAGAATCGTTTTTGTCGCGGACCCTGCCTTTGAGAGCAACTGAAGTGACGAGATAGAGCCATAAAGTAGCTATTGGAGAATGTGGAGAGCCTCGGGTGAAATTCGCCCTCAAACCAAGAGTTTATTGATAAATCCGCCCCCTCTTTGATTAGGCGTTTTATATCTCGGGTGATAACGCGACTACGTGGTCGTTCAAAGAGCATCTCATTCTGTGTCGCCCTGAGAGCAACCGCACGGACATTGCGGCCCTCATCGATACACTAATTGGTTCACGTTCCGAACATAGTTAGTTTTCGTTCAAAACTGGAGCCAACACTCACAATCGGCAGTAACTTATTCGACTGCCATCCCATCAATCTGCACACGATGTCTCCGTGGTCGCTATAGAAACAGTTTTCGTTGAATTTATACATGGTTTTGCTGCGCATGCATGCTCCATGTCAATGTTTACATTGCAGATGTTTACCGTAGATTCCTTGGACATTAATTCTCAACGCTCTTATTGATTATCATATTGAATGCTTCCGCAAAAATTGGTCGTCATGGTGGCATTTCGCATGCCCACTGTTATCTTGTGTCAGGTGACACAATGAACGCACGCAACGGGGCTGCATTTATCTAATACCGCTGTTTTATTTCACAATTTTGGGGTTGTATAACATCCTCAATGGTCATAGCCGTATGAATTGAGAGATGTGAATCCTCGATCTCGTGATGATGTGCTTTAATTGCTGGAGTTACAGTTTTATACGAGGGCGTACATCGAATTTTCAGCTGGCAGCAAAGTTTCGCTCTCTTATGTCGAAGGTGTTGTTTGAGGACAAATGGTGTAAAGTGACGCCAACTGTTTTGTCCATTAAATGCTACTATTTCCCACTTGGAACTAGTAGGGTAAGTAAATCTTTAGCTGCCGGCTGACTAGTTGCTCATCCTCTTCGCTCATATCGTCCGAGTCATTTTTCCTTAGAAAATGATAGATATTGGGTGTGAAAGCAATCGATGGATAGCCATAATCCCTTCGCATTACGCAGTGCCACTTTTCCCGCCAAGCAGCGTCGCGGCTTTCTAATTGAATGACACATACCATACGTGAAAGAGATTGTGCTGACCGTCGCTCTCCTTCAGAAAGATCCATTTTTTATCAAGTTTTGAGAAGTGCAGGTATCATCTGATTCGGCTGGATTCGTGCAGAGACTCAAAGAAAACTTTTCCAATGTTTTTTGACCAGGCTAGCGTTCGAAGATCTTATAGATAGACGGTTGCAGAAGGATAAAGTTGTGCCGAGAGTATACTTTTTTTTATCCGGAGATAATTCTGCGGATAATGGATCGATTCGGATAACGCCGATTTTAAATTTTCCAGATATCTGTTCGATTCAGATGATGCGCTTTTTCAAATTCTCGGATAATAAATCGATTCAGATAATGTCATTTTATCCCAATGATTCGGATACGGATATCCGGTCGGATACTTTCGGATAACCGTATATTTTCGGAACGAAGTTGAGGCAAAACGGTGAAAAATAAACCAGGTATGTATTCAATGCAAGCCTTTGAAAACATCCATGATTGAACGAACAGTAATACTTCATTGCTGTTGCAGTATGTTAACATACAAACTTCAATCTTCATATATGCATATTAATAAAAATATGAAACTCTATCGTCGTGAAACGCTACTCTATCGTCGTTGGGAAGCACAGTAATATTCATACACAGGTTTGATTCAGGACAACTAGCTAGTAAAAAGTATGCAAAGCAACTATACAAAAAAACTTCTATACTGAATAACTAGCCACTTGGTCATCTTACTTGACCACGTCCATTTTTCCTGCCCGCAACGACTCTTCCGATTTCGGAAGGGGGAGGAAAACCATGGGTTGATGACAACTAAATAGAAGGCGGTACGGAAAAATGGGCGTGGCTGAGTGCAATTCGATCCGAATTTATTCGATTTCATCCAGAAATTATCCGATTTTATCCGAAAGTAATCGGAATCTATCCGAAATTTTACCCGAATTTTATCCGACTTTATTCGAATTTTCGACCCTTCGGAAAATGATTCGATTCAGATAATGCCGATTTTGAATTTCTCGGATATTGGTTCGATTTAGATAATGCGTTTTTTCGAATTTTCCGATATCGGATTATCCGAATCTCGGATATCCGGTGGGATACTCGAAAAGGAGTGATTCGGATACAAAGTATAGCCGAGAGACGGTTGCAAAAGGATAAAGTTGTGCCGAGCCCCTCCAATATTGAAATAGACATGGTCCGCGTCGTTCAATCAGGAAGCCGACACACCGCCTACAAGGGAAGTGTTTACAGCGTTAAACGCGTTTGCGAAAACGAATCAGGTGATTGGTAACTCTTGGGCGCCCGTAGTAGAACTGCTCAGTAGCTGCTGGTTCAAAGAAGTTACCACGGCAGCAGAAAAAGGCGATTGTGCAGTTGCGTATTTCCACTAAGCATACTGTAGGAAGCGCAATAATCGACGGCAAAGTTGTAATGTTCTCCTGAATTTTGAAGAGGAAATATCGGAAACGCTGAAAAACGGTAAGTTTTCCCCACATTCAAACATTATCAACATACCCAGAGTCTTCACCATGCGCACACGCAGGGAAAAAATACAGCTTTGCCGTCGATTATGGTGAGACCTTTAGTACACTTAGTGGAAATACGTAACGGCACAACCACCGTTTTCCTTTGCCGTATACTGTAGAAGCTCTAGACCGTCGTTTTCTGCATGTATTATACCTTGCAAAACGAGCAGTAACTTTTCAAAAGTCCGGAAACGGATTTGTTCAGCGTAATTAATCGTGTTCAGCGCCCAAAATAATCTTCCATCGGGACAAACTTTGGGTGAAAGTACGTTAATCGAGCTTTGAACAGAGAAATAGCTTTTTCTTCTTGTACCGATTGCCAGTTGAGCGTTTACTAATATTATGACGTTCCGAGAGCGTTTGAGAAAAATGTTCCAAATTTGACCAAAAATTCTCCCACGGGGTTTATTTGGGGTGCCGATTACGAATCTGGCGCTTGTCGATTTTCCGAGGTTTTTGATTTGATTCGATCCCCCATCGGTGGAAATTCTGAGTGCAAAAACGCGAGTTTTGACGGCTCCCTGAGTGCTAAGACAAATGTGACTCAAATTTTTTCTCTGGGAGTTATTTGGTGTGCCTATTACGAGACTGAGGTCCTATTATCGATTTTTGAAAGCATGCGGTAGATTACAGTAGGTATACTGTAGTTTGGTCAGTCTCAGAAATGACCCAAGATTTCTTTGTCCGGATTATTCGCGGTGTTGAATTCGAACTCAATCCCCATTTAACAATTTTCGGATTACTAAGATGGGTTTCGCCCTCTAAATGGCATGCTACCTACCGTAACCTATATAATACCCACCCTCAAACTTGGCAAATCAGCGAAAAAAAACGCGTTTTCGCGTTTTTTATCCCTTTTGAAATGACTCTGTCAGATTCTGGTTTTCGGGGGTTAGAAAGATATTGCTAGAATCGTCTTATCAAGATCTACATGATGGTGATAGATTTTTATTGATATCCTAAACTATATCTCAATTATAGGTATCCTCTGTTTTCGAGTGTGATTTATTTCCGTTCATCGCGTGCGTCTGCGCGCGTACGCTGCGTCTCCTTCTCCACACACTTTCACACTGTCTCTACCCTCGCTCCGCCCAGGCGCGCGAGGGAACAGAGGATATGTTTCTCTTTCCATAACACGTTTTGACGCGTCAGGACGCTCGGCCGGCACTTTTATTCTGATCAGTCAAAATGTTTTTGGAAAGAGCAACATACCTATAAGTAAAGGCAGTGGTCACGATGAAAAACGTTTTCGTAAAAACTACACAAATCAGCTTAGATCAAAAACAGCTGAAAAATTATGAAGGTAGCGCAGTGAAAAACGGGCTAGAAATAGATATTTTAAGGCCCAAAAATGTCAGTTCGTGCACACGTGCACAGCGTCGACCAAAAAGATCGCCGTCTCATGACGAGCAGTCAAAAATCATCGACATTCAGAGGAAGAAATAAATGCAAATTTACCTAATAAAAACAGTTGAGCAATGAAAGAAAGCACTCCAGTCAATGTTTTTGACTAGATGTGTACATAAATCCGAAGGTTCATTGATTGAAATTCAATTTCAAACCAGCTGATGTTCTTGATATAAGAGGTCATCGATGCCGATGATGTGGAGTGGGCTCGTCCACCATCAAAAGACAAGAAAGTTCAGGCTTCAAATTTGGCCTAAAACAGTGGATTTTCGCAATTTTTTTCTGTAAGTCCTATTACTCGAGACCCAGAAAATGGTTTAGAGAGAAAAAGATGACAAGCATAATTGATCGCGACCACTGCCTTTAAGGTATAGTTCAAGATATCAATGAAATTTTAACACCATCTTGTAGATCTTGATGAGACAATTATAGCCATATCTCTCTCACCCCCGGAATCCCGAATCTGAAAGTTATTCCACAGGAGTGAAAAGAACGCGAAAACGCTTTTTTTCTCGTCGATTTGCCGAGTTCGAGGGCGGGCACTGTAGCACACCTTAGAATTACAGCAAGCGGACCTCAGATTCGTTTTCAGCACCCTAAATATAAGTTTTAAGCCAGATGCGAAATTTTTTTATAAGAAACGCCATGGAAAGTGCCTGACGCTCTAAGCGATTCCTTGATCTTTTCGCGAAGCTTGAACAACGCTTCAAACCTTTTGGAATCAGCAGCTCGGGGGGGGATACTACGCAGTTTTACTATGGAGGCCTAATACATAGATACAATGTGATTCGTTTCCGCAGATGTGTTCACGCTCTTCCTTCTTATTGTTAGTCGGAAAAGTGACACGCGGAAAAGTGAAGGGATGTTGACTGTAAATCGAGTGATGTTGCGCCCGTAAGGACCTACTTGTACTTCTCAGCGCTAGCGCATTACGCGCGGACGTGGCCATGGAGTATGAATACTTTCCACGCGCGTCACGCGCTTGTGGTGAGTATGAATAATCCAGCGGTGACGCTATGGCGGAGTGGATTAAAGCGCGCTTCAACTTTGTAGAGCAAGTAAAGTCTGTACACGCTTTCACTATGTTGGCAGAAGATAGTACTGGAATTAATTTTAATGCAACGGAATCAAAATGATGATGCAATAATAATGCGCTAATTGTAATCCTGAACGCCCGCGTGTAGCGCGCGTCACGCGCTCGGGGTGACTATGAATACTTCAGCGGCAACGCTATGAAGAAGACGATGAGAGTGGGCCTCAACTTTGCCCCGCAATCGAAATCTGTACACGCGTTCAATATCGTGGTAGAGGAAGTTAGTACTGAAATTATTTATTATGGAACGGAATGAAATTGATGATGGATTAATAATGAAAATGCTTAGAAAGTTTTTACGGCCGTCGCCGCCATGGCGGAGCGGGCGTCAGGCGCGTGCCGCGCTGGCGTTGAGGAGTATGAATAGCCTTATTTTTGGAAGCTTTGTTTGAAGAATTACCTTCGGTGAAGATTTACCGAGCAGTCGAGTGGGAGCGGCGCTGAAGCTTTGGTGGTGCAGTGCGATAAGGCGCTCCCCCGGAAATGGAATATGCTGGTTCAATCTCGGCCGGAGCCAAGCGTTTTGCGATCAACTCAACACCTTGTGTTGAAAAAGTATGAATAGCTTCGAACGTCAGTGCAGCTTTCTAATTGAATGGCACATACGATAAGTACATGTATGTAATCTATTAATAGGAAGATGAACTTCTCAAGACCACTTTGTGAGCCGTTTGTTGGAGATCAAAATACATGAAACTAATAGCAACACGATCACCTTCGGTCACGCGATGCAATATAATGTATTAATCATACATACATAGTTCAAGTTTTCTAGTGCGACAGTGTTATTTTATATTTTCAGGAAGTGAGTTTGGATTCGATATGTGCCATCTACTACGCAGAGCAGAATATGTCCGAGCAGTGCTTCAAAGTAAAAGGCTGGGGAATGTCATTAAGCCCTTGCTGGTGGGCATGCGATTTGAGAAGGTATTGCTCGATAATCTTTTTAGAGATGATTATTCCATATTTTTTCTAAAGATGTCTCAGAATCGTGAATGCATCACAGGCGTTGGGAATTCCAAAAGGTATCAGCGGGCCTCGATGCTCACGATGGAAAACGCCTCTGTGTTTCTGACAGGAAGCATAGGTCTGGGTGACTATTGAAAGACTACTCTAGTAGACATTGCCGTCGAAATTGTGCTACTTTAGTTCCTATCGGCACCGAATTGGCAGTATAGCGGATCCGCCGCGGCAATGCCGTAACGGCTGTCCCACTAACCTATTCTACCATCCTGATCCAAATTCATCTTTTTGCTGCTGTAGAAACAGCTGATATAGAACACTTATATCAAGAAATGCCATTATGCTGTGATAACAGAACAGCTTTGCAATATAGCACTAACAGTAAGTGTGTCGATTTCATGAATGTAGAATAAACAGTGAGTCGAAGAAGAAAAAGTAGAAAAAAGACCCACAATAAACGTTTTGAGTGCGAGTGAGTGAGCCGTCACATACTAACGAAGAGGTCACCGAGAAAAACTCCAGCCAACTTTGAGCATGTAAGTTTTGTGGGACGAGAAATATATGTATTGGAATGTGCGACTTTGATCGAGAATTTTTCTTATTACAGGTAGAGGATAAGAATGAAGACAACCAACAGAGAGAAGACAACTAAAATTTTTTCTCACCTGGAATCAAAGATGCTCAGGTTGTTATAATAGAATAAAAATCTCATCACAGGCAGAGGAAAGGTGGGCAGGGAAATCAAAAAAACTTTTCACCATGACTGGGAATAAATGCTCACGGCGAGAGGAGACTAACCAAAAAATCGACAAAAGGTTTATAAACATCCCTGTGCCTCGCACGGCTCATCAAAATGTCGTGCTTTTTCAGGCTGGAAGTATGTAGTGGGTGGTATTGGACTTGCGGATTGCGAAGAAAGTCGACCACCTTACCAACAAAGTAAAAAAGAAGAGTGAATTTTGAAATACAATATACATCAACGGAGAACAACAAAACAAGTCATTTACCTTGGACTGTTCGGGAGTGCGAATTCCTAGTAAAAAAGCTGGAGAACCCCGCAGCCAAAGACTCCTGCGACATTATCGCCTGAAATATCTACTTTCTTCGAACAAAACGGGGACACAAAACGATAGCAGAAACATAAGGTGATAGCAGAAGAAAGAATAGATTGTTTGTGGCGATTACAAATACAGGATTAGGAGTCAACTGCGCAGCGCTGGCGAAACGGCGAGCGACGGCACCTATCGTTTCAGTACCCCCTGCAAACATCGGTGTGATTTTCGAATAGGACATGGTTTTTAGCCAGCGACAAGTTTTCTCGAAACATAGCTCTCGTAAACTTTGAAACCTCATAATATTAAGCCATGCGTTATTTGCGATTCTATCTGAACGTATTAGAAATGCAATAAAGATTGAGCCTACACGTGTTTGTTGTACTTCATAAAAACCTCTGGTGTTCTTCTTTCAGTGACAGTTTTGGATTTTTTTTGAGTAAGCTGTAGCGGTAGTACACACTGGACCAGAAATTTTCGAAAGACAACAAAAACAGGATACTCAAGGGATATGGGTGCTCCTAATCAGAAATTTACTCGAACGTGTCCGCATACCCACTAAAAGTGGGAAGAACATCAATTTCTAATTGCACAAGTTTTTACTCGACTAAAAACAGGTCGATGTGTACCCGGTGATTCCAAATTAATCTGTCAATGAGCTGTGCTGTTAAATATAGCTTCTGGTGCTAGTTTTGGGTTATCCGAAACTTTTCGGATTCAATTTACATACGGTAGTTGCACTTTTTTTCTTCAAGATCCACGGACTCAAATTCTTTCGTGAACATCGCAATGTTTTCGGGTATGAGTTGCTTCGAGATAAAAGCTGGATATTCAAGTAGGCGAAGTGTGGAAAACCTTAGTATTGGGCTCAGAGCTTTTGTTCGGTAACGTCTAGTGTGAGTACTATTCTTGTTCAAAGTGGTTCTGTTTTAGGAATTGGCATTCTTCTTCGGGCCCTACATACTTCAACGTGGTTATAGACTGTGGCGAGAAGTTATACAAGGGATTTACAGTTATTGAGATTGAAGAGTTTCTCAATGTGATCAAATCCTTGACACGACCGGGCACTGTATATTCGCACCGGTTCCCATTCTGATCCTGTTTTTCAAATGTGACTGTAATTTAACATTGAGTTCATTGTTTCTTGATTGTTGCTCTTCTCACCCATTGTACAATCCTTTGGATAACTTCATCTCACATCCGAAAGAAAAACGAAATAGTTGAACCAAATTCAACTTTCTATTTGTATTGTTTCTATACAATTCATGTTGCATCAGTTTTTCGCTGTTGTTTTCATCATGCTCTACCCTTTTCCGGAAATTCA
This sequence comes from Aplectana chamaeleonis, assembly GCA_029168955.1. Taxonomy (NCBI): domain Eukaryota; kingdom Metazoa; phylum Nematoda; class Chromadorea; order Rhabditida; family Cosmocercidae; genus Aplectana; species Aplectana chamaeleonis. The sequence goes on along the minus strand of JAPDOI010000100.1, from coordinate 1,753,818 downwards.
GTGTATTCCCACTCAAACTCACTTCTGGGTGAATTCATCAACACTAAACTCTGTCAGATTACTCGCGGTTCTCTTCAGCAGCCGCGAAAATTAGCTAGTCCATCGCTTTTTGATCAGTATCTTCTCTGGAAGAAATCGCATGGAATTTACCGAGAATTCACTGCGAATCTGGATTTCACCGAGATTTTGACGTAAAAATGCAGCTGTCCGCGAAAATACGGCGGAAATAATGCGAAATTAACGCAAAAATCAAGCAAAACTACAGCAAAAATGACGAATAATTTTGCCGAGAAGTCTGCCGCGATTTTGCCGCACAAATACCGCGATGAAAAAGCCATAATTGCAATGTCAGCGCCTTAGTTCAGCAGTGTACATTCACGGCAGATATCTGGCAGCGCCGCATTTTCACTTCAGGCTTCCGACATTTTCTCGGTAGAATCCAGACAATCCCGTCTATAGTTGTGTCTGTGTCGGCGTAGCCTTTTAGAATAAAACCCACCTTCCTGACTGCTGTACCGAACGTCCACTACCAGGCGGAAGCGAAAACAATACCGCTCGTAGGATTTGGTCGGAATGTTTGCAGCCCGCTTTCTCGCTTTTTTTCAATCACTCGCTCAATTTTTTTTTGATCCGAATACTTCTAGATTTCTGTTGGCGGAGCCGTTCAACGATATAATGATTGCTATGTAGCTTTTAAAATTTAACAAAAAAAAAGCTTCGGATTTCATTCCAAGATTGTTATACAGTACATACAGCGCTAAGCCGTCTCATACAGTATTTGCATACTGTATGGCACAAGGAAAATTTCCTGGCAAACTTTTTTTTGTTAGAGCTTTAACCTTAAAAGCGCGAGAAGTTGCCGCCGCATGCATTCTGAACGAATGCTATACAAGCTGTACTGAAGGTAGTGCTGTAGTTCTCTATTTCCCGAAGGAAGGCACTGTCCACGACTACCGTCGTTCCTGAGTTTTTGATGGACACAATCGTGGTAGATATCGGAAACAGAATAGAGTCGGAAAAAGGGACCTAACGCTTTCTCAGAGGAGTGAGACAAACAAGCAGGATAAGACATACAATAGGCAAGATGAAACCATAAGGATATTTTGTTCTGAACGGGAGAGCCTTCGGGGCTTACCCGCTCAATTTCACCTTCCAAACGCAAGTGGTTCGCAACCACTAATAAACGGTATGATGCCGTTTATTAGTGGTTGCGGCTCACAGTCACAACAGCGGCAAACCAGGCCATCTGCCGTAGCAACGATTCGAGTGCTGCAATAATCTGTGTTTCAGGTCCGAACTCTGAGAGTTTTAGCCGAGAAATAGCCGCGAAATAGCCTTGAAATGCCTGCTTGCCGCGTAATAGCCGCTAAATAGCCGCCAGACAATGCTCTCCGCGAAATAGCCGAGAAATAATGCTCTCCAGGCAGATATACGGAGCATTCCAGAGGCATAATTCAGATTTAAGCAACTCCGTCTGTTCAATTATCCAAGTTTGAGGTACGTGGACCTCGTTCAACCTCTGAAGGCCCCGCCCAACCGCTGGCGGCCCTAGGTGGTGGCTCGGCGAGCCGGCGACGGTTGCATCTTGGTTAATTTTCTTTACTTCTGAATATTTCTCAGTTATATCTCGGCTATTTCTTGGCTACTTCTGGTCCGTTCCTTGAGAAGCCGAGAAATAGCCGCGGAATAGCCGGGAAATAGCCCACCAGGAGCCAATGCGGAGCTTGATGGGCTATTTCCCGGCTATTTCGCGGCCAAAACTCTCAGAGAAGAATGTGCTATGTACCGAAAGCTGACCAGAGAGCAAAAGGCCAAGAAGGAAATTTTGAGAGTTTTTTGGACGACACTTTTTCTCGACAAACTTTCGCGAACTTTTGCAGATTTCGAGCCTCTTTTGACAATAAACATTTCATGTTCTTATGTTCACTTGCATGTACAAACCCTATTTCATTCTATTTATCCTACTAACGAGGAAAATTTGAAAAGATGCTTTTTTATGCTCTTTATTCTGAGTTTCTTTTTACAACCCTGGTAGGAGAGGGCTCAACACCGGAGTTTACTGCCATTCGAGAATATTATTGCTCCAGCGATACTTCGATATAATCTACCGCTCCACTGCGTTTGGACCATTTATACTCCTCGCCGAACTATTCGCTGCAGAGCAGTAAGTGCAAGTGGTTTTCATCCTCATTGGGATTGTTCGTGCTGGCCTCTTCTACCGCACCGTCTTCGCTGCCGCGCTTGATTATTAATGCCACGACGGCGAGGGATTTAAATGGTCCAATACACCGACCTGCATGACATTTTTGGAGAGTGTCTACACAACATCAATAATTTTCGTTTTTTTGAAAACAGAATTGCGCTCCAAACGCAGTCTATTTTTTGAAATGACCCCTTGAAATCTGTGCAAGCACGTGCTGTACTCGGTTGGGCCTAAAAATGCTCCTTCACCTTTTGTCATGGACTCAGGCGATTCTCGGACCCGAGCCGCACCGATTAGGAATCGGAGCCGCTTGCCAGTTGGGCTCGTTCTCTCAATCTCGGGGCCACTGCTATTGATGTCAGAGCGAACTGGAAGAGCCCGGACAGATACAGCGGTGGCCCGAGAAGCAACAGAAGCCGACCCGCGTATTGCGAGAACGAGCCGAAATGTGAAACGGGCTCTGGTCGGGAATCGCCTGAGAAGGATTCCTATCATAGCCGCAGTCTGTAGCACACATTATGCGTCATAGAGATGCACTACGACATTTTTAGTCAGACTTTTGATAAAAACATCAAACACAAAAAATCCCTGAAAACAATGCTTGAGAATCTTTTCAATCGAGTGGTGTAGATAATGATAAAAGTGTTTCAAATAATAGAGTCGGGAAAACAGGAGTAGTGTGCCTTACTTACCTAACTACAGTTTAAGCAAGCGGTCTCTCCTCATGACGGAGAAGTCTGGGACCGGTGCACCAAGTGGAACAGGAGATGCTCCAGGTGGTGATCCTCCACCGGTGGGTGTTATACTCTTCGCCGTTTTTAAATTGGAACCTTCGTCGTGTCGAACACATTGACATTCTGAAGGCGAAACCCGCGTTTCAGAATCAAGAAGGAGCCGATGACAAAGATGAAAAGAAGGAACTTGATGGAACCGGAGCCGGCAGTCAGATGGGAGGCACAAGTACAGGAGGAGGAGGAGAAGGAACAACAGCAGCCACAGGTGCTTGAGCACATTCATACAGAGCGGCAGGAAATGGAATGGCGAATACAGCAAAGTGTACTAATGCGCAGACGTGAGATAAACTGTGCCGCCACGTTAGAGCAGTTCATAAATCATTCCAGAGGTGAAATGCTCTAATTATCCCGGCGGGATGCTGGCGAATGGTTAATACGCAATCTCAACATAAAATCCTCCGTCTACGTTTGTCTGGAGGGCCAGTTACAGATGCTTTTTGCTCCGCCTCGTGGAAATTCGTTTTTTGGTTTGGGCACTATCCTTGGCGGTTTCGCCACTATCCTTGGCGGTGGGGGCTACCCACTCAGACGAAAATTTCGGATCTCCCGAGGGGGGAAACGCGGATACTTCGCCGATACACCACCCCGGCAGCTCCGACCAAACCAGCGGGGGAGTCCCGATTGAAAGGGGGTCCAGCCGCGATACTATCTCGGGTGTCCCCCTTTCCCCATTAGCGGCATGGGCTCTGTTCAGCCTCGACACTATCGGGGTGAGCCCTTTTCTCATACCCTTGGGAGGGTTGGTTTCACCGCCACGTTCCACGGTGGGCTGCACCACCCCACTGTGGACCGTGGACCCGCACTTGGGAACCACCAGCCCCCCCCCCCCGCCGTGGGGAGATCCCCCCTCCCCTCGGCAACCAAAATTATCATCCGTCTGTTGGATCTTCTGGTATGTGACTCGAGGCCACCTTCCAAGTCCGGCTCCGAAAAGCCGACTGAGGCACACTGTGAGGTTAGAAGCCTTTTATACTAGCAAAATTGTTGAAACCTTTGTCCAAACATGTTGATGATCCTGATATCGCCAGCACCCTCGGGAGCTCCGATTCTACTCCCACGGTTGTTCCGATGTGAACCCCGCCCCAAAAATCTCGCGGGGACCTCGCGCGCAAGGGATTTCGGACCTTTTCGCCCAAAAACAGCGTGAAAGATTTGAAATTTTTGTCTGAGCAGGATACAAAGCAAAAATGAAATGGATGACTGACTGATGACGCTATCTGTAGTTTTTCTGTAGAACTTGCAAGACAACACTGTTTGATAGCGGTATGAAGGAAGGTGCGTCCAATTGAGATTGGCGGCCCATGCGGCCGGCGTGCTTAGCAGGCAGCCGCCGCGTTCGCCTCTCTCGGACGAGCATGCGTAAAGTCCCCACCGACATCGACTACGAACTGAGCGGGCACCGGCTGGCAGCAAGCACTGCGCCTGTCAATTAGCTCTGCTGACGGGGGAGAGGGGACGGCCGTCGTTGAAATCCAACACTCGTCCGAGGGCGGCACATGCGACGGCCCGCCTGCCAAGCACGCCGGCCGCGTGGGCCGCCATGAATAATGTTATACAGCCCACCCCCCCCCCATTCGGCTCTCGTAAACAATATTGATGATAACCAGTTGATAAAGTGTAGGGTATAAAAGAAATGAAGAGCGGTGTGTCTTAATTGACGCACTATCCTCCTCCAGGGTTTAGCAGAGGAGGCTCTCCATGGAATAGAATGTAGGAAAACAGCGCCACCGGTGGTCAAGATCTAACAAAATCGGAATTAAAACTTAGAAAATTTTAGAGCCAAATCGAGGGAGCCGATTGGGGGGTGGGTGGGCTGGATAAGAGCACCCGGCCGCCATTCTCATTCGGGCACACTTTATCTGATATCAGAGCTTTCCTACATTTCTACAGATGAATCTTGAAGGCACATTCAAACCTCGGGGACGAAATCTGGGATTCCTAGTTACATAATTGTGAAGCGGATCCGTCTTATAAAACACAATCTTTTTTCTTAAAGGCATCGTACGCGCAAAAACCGTATTGTATTTTTTCATGTTTTTGTGTAGCTTGGCCTCTCTAGTGAACGAAAATGTCGAAAGTGCCCATGAAAAACCTTTATCTGCTAAGAAAAGTCGGTCTGAACACACTAAAAAATCGAATTCAAATTTCGCGCCAAAATCGTTTCTGGCGATTTTCTTCATTTGGAGACCTCGTCACTGTTATTTTCCAGGTTTTTGTGCATGTCGAGTTTGTGCCGGAACCGTTGTTCGCGTTGTTTGACGGTCGCAACAACATTCTCTGAAAAAGTGGTAGATGACTGGTGAAAACTGGTGGCCGATCCTCAACTTTAATCACTTCTAACCTCTTAACCGTACGTTTTTGACGTGCCAAAGTGCAATAAGATTGTAAAGGCCAACCGAAAATTGCTTGACACGACGCGGTCGCGTCACGGCTCTCGTAATCTAAATTGATGATAACCAATTGATAAAGGGTAGGCGATAAAAGAAGTGGAGAGCGGTGTGTCTTCATTCACATATCGTCCTTCTCCAGGGGTAGGCAGTTGATGATCCGCCTGGGCTAGGAAGGGGGAAAACAGCACCACCGTTGGTCAATTAGCCATTGATTCGACGTGATCAACGGGTGGGTTGATCATATCAACCAGCAGACGACAGCCCGGGGTTTTCCTTTCTTGAGAGACGGTGCAACCGCAGGCTGCACCGTCCAAATAGGTTTCAAACTGTTTTTCATCCCCCAAATACCCGATACGCGACAGAATTAGCCTCCACGGAGAGGATTTTTTCTCCTGAGCGACGGTGCAGCCGCAGGTTGCACCATGCTTCAAGGGAGGAAAACCCCAAGAGCCGTATTCGCTATCAACCCTCTGGGAAGTCGAGGGTAAGATGAGGTGAAAATTCAGTACAAAACGAGCGCTCAACGGCCCTTCCTGGATTGAAACCGTTTGGGGGGGAGGGCACTCAAAAAAATGAAATGATTCATCCATGAAAATGAAAATTTGGGCTGATATCATATGCCTGATAGCGTTATCAGTCAATGTTTTCGTGGAGACTCCATGGAAATACTTCGACTTCTGAAAACTGTATCATTCATTCTCCGACTGAATCCTGAGTGCCCCCCCCCTAGCGGTGTCATACCCCCTTCCTTACCTCCCTTGGCTTCGCTCGCTACCGCCGGATTTTTTTCGCATCGCTTCGCTGAAAAACGGCGGCTTCGCGATGGAATATTTATCTTTCCGCAGTGATATAGATACGTAACACAGTTTGCATTTCCATCTCACATAGTGCAAGAAGGGTCGATCTGTTTCTCTGCCGCGCTCGGTATCATCCCTTCCGTTTCCCTTCCGCTTCCCTCGTTGGGTTGTTGGCGAATAGGGGGCTGTCGGCTGCTGGTTGATATGACAAACCCACCTTTTTATCACGTCGAATTAATGGCTAATTCCATGCTGTCATACCGCTTTGGCAATTTGTTCGGTTTGGCATTTCTGCTCCAGTGAGATTTTTAGCGCGATCGATGCCTATAATAATCTCTTAATAAATCTTGAGTGCCCCTCCCGTCTAAGATAGATCCGCAAGATATATGGAGAAGACGCCCTGAGGCGCCCGAAGAGACGATTCTGAATTGCCACCGGCACAAAATTCTCACGGTAAACAAGACTGATGATACAACCACAAATTGGATTTTTCGAAGCATATTGCAAGTATCCAGAGTAAGGCACGTCTCCAAACCTTTCGTTTATTCAAGGCCCTCTCTACAAACAATGTCACCACTCTATTAAAGGCCTACAAAGTTTATGTCAGACCAATTTTGGAGTGTGCAACTACAGTTTTCAATCCATGCAGGAGAAAGTATATCGATAGTATGGAAAAATGTCAGAATAACTTCACCCGGAAGCTTTACATTAGGAGAGGTGGGATTGTGTACAGTCGAATCCCCAAATCGAAGGCAAGGAATCGTAGGTTCAAACTTCCTTCACTTGAATCCAGAAGAAAGCTGTTTGATGTGTGCATGGTGCACAAGCTTTTGAATTTCAAAGTGAAAATTAATTTCTCACAATTCTTCAAGCTCTTTCGATCAAGGACGAGAGGACCTCGATTCAAAATAAGGGTGAGTAGACCAAAAACTAACACTACCGCACACGCTTTTTTCATCAGGGCAGCGTCAACGTACAATGCGCTTATGAGTTCGATTTCCGAGACAATGGAGTTTCCAAGGTTCAAACGCTTTGCTAAATCCAAGCTTCTTAACGGTGCAGTTTCCTGAGTTGTTTGGACTAACTTTCCCGGAAAGCTTGTTCTTACTCGTTGAAACTTGCGTGCTTTGTTTTGTGATGTATTTCATCATTGTTTTTTTTCTTGCTTTCATACGATTGTCTTAAGCATCGTAATAAATCAAATCAATCATCAATTTATGAAACAAGCACGCTCATGCCGATCATTTTTTCCGCAGGGCTACCGTAACCACTCTTGAACAAAACATGATAACGAACGATAACACACCCTCATAACATCTTCTTCTTTGGCGTTTGTCCCGCTTCCTTGCAGGGTCCGCATGAATGGTTCGTTGGCACCACTTTTCTCGATCGTGCGCCTGATCGGGATGTAGAGTGCGCGCAATCATTTTAGTCTGATGAATGGACGGGGCTGCGACGGTAGATCACTCCGCGCGAATCGAAACCCCATTCTCCAGTGAGGCCGCCAACCCCGCACGGCCAGCCGCCTGGTCCATGCGTCAGACTAAAATGAAAACGGAAACCATACAGTACCGCGCATATTTTCCGCAAAAACGGCGTTTTGCGGCATTTTTTGCGCGCACAAAGCGCCGCTTTGTCATAACTCGCTTCAGAGTGGTCCAAAATCAATTTGAAGATATTTCTGAACTTCTCTCAACGAGGGGATTCTAACGGTATATAGAAGTATGAATTTTTATGAAAAATATCAGCCTTAATTCTTGAAAAAGCGAATTTTCAGCCCAATTTTCTCAATTTTTTGGATTTTCTGGTGCAAAACATGCTATGACGGATGTGTGAAATAGAAAATAGGAAGCTCCCAATTATATTCTAACTAAAATTATACATTTCCTTCTGTGGGGACATTTTTATACGCGCTTTTAGAGCCCACAATGAATGCATCTCCATAACCCCAATTCTTCGAAGAATCAGAACTTTTGTAAAATATGTTTCTTAGGGTTTATGAAGTATTCAATAAACTCCTTTCCTCACGGAGCATCCTAGTGGTGACAAGCATCCGACTACCGCCGCGAATATAGACAGATGATTTTGGAAAACCTCGAATTTTCAGCTGTTCGTTACCAAATTTTCATCGTTCTCAGCGTTATTACAATTGTATTCGCCTTAATGAAGTTCAAGGTAAGCGAATCGGACGAAGTGTGGTGACTCTACTTGTATGCGAACACTTGTAGAGCGAAAGACGCTCCTATCAATATTTTTCTGTAGCATAACAGCTTTGATAGCTGCATTTAGTGATTTACCCGTTTTTAAGCTTCCATTTTTCAGTACTCAGCCGAGTGAAGAAATCCAAATTGCTAGGCCTTTTTGAACGCTGGGCTACCATCTGATTACCAAGTTCCGTCCTGCATTCTGATTAAACATAGCAGTTTCTCCGAACCTCCAAGTTTCCGACTCTGAAGTTCTCACCAGCGACCTTTGCCAAGGGCCATGTTCAGAGGACCCTCTCGCCCGTTCCAGACTTCCTCAGCCGTAGTCGTCTCACTGTCGAAGGCTTGTCTAAAAACACTTCTGGGAACGGCCCTCACTTCCCCTCAGCGCCCATCCGCAAAAGTGATACGCCCCCCGCAAATACACTCCTCGCTACACATTGCCAGGAAACACTTCCAGATCGCTCACTGCAGAGCACTTTAACATCTTCATTCCTCGGAACTGGGCCCGAATACTTTTTGAAGAACGCCTTATACGAATTTCGGGCCATTTCGCATCCATCTTGAAAGTCCCCATCTTCAATGTCGCTTACCACTTTTGTATTCCGCCTTCAAAAAGTTTTTCTCCGCAGCGTGTAAAACATTCAACATTTTTGGACCACATCCTTGGTGATATCTGATTATTCATAACTTTTCCATACTCTAGCCCACGACATCACTGTGATGCCATTTTTGACCAGACTTAACCCAGTTTTCGCAGCACCACTGTGCTCAGAATCTAGCGAAACCCTCATTTTGAAGTCCCGAATCTGCATTGAAAGTGATAACTCCTCAGGAACATCAGTGCAGTTAGAAGTCATTATTGGTTTTTACATAATGTTCCAATTTCAGTCGTTCAGCTATGCAAAAACTCTTGTTGTGCGCCGCCGAACACCGTTTCGCTGCTTGTTTAGAAGTCAAAAAGTGGCGACCTCCAATGTTTGAGCTCTGCCAGCACTTTAGCTATTAGGCAGCGACCATACGTTGCGGAAGCGAGCGATGAGGCAAAATCGATTGTCATCGAAGGCACACGATTTGCTAGGCGCTCGTGCGCGCTTACGCTAGCTCTCGCGCGCTTACGCCCGCTTTGGCTCGCTAACGCCCAACCTCGCTTGCTCACGCCTTCTTCGAAAGAGATGTAATAAGTTTTATGCTCATAGCTTCATTCATAAAGCACAAAGTTTTGAACCTTGTTCAAAACTAATGCTTTCATATCCCCTAGACCCACAACGGCTGTCACAAACCATGACTAATCAGCTGCCAATGAGTCAAGTCGAGTGATTGATCGACAGGTCAAACGTTAACAATCGAATCAACACGAGGCAGGAAATGACTGTCGGTGTCTCTCATGATATCGGGCACCCGTCAGCGTTGGGGAGCGCTGAAGAGCGCTGGGGTCGTATGCATATCGCCCCCGACGGGGAATGGGGGCCCAACCACGGGGGATGGGGCCCGGCGGGGGTTTCCGTAATGCATGTTTTGAGAGCCCTCGGAGGGTGGCCCCATCTCACCTGCGAGGGGCTCCTAACGTCCCCTACTCCGGACTAAGGGGGAGAAAGAGAATTTCAGCATTCTTGAACATATTTTTTCTATAGAGTGCAGTTTTACGGATAATATTCTCTATTTTAGAAAAAAATTCTTTTTCATAAATGCAGCTATGTTACGATTTTCCTGCGAAAAAAACTTTTTTTATTTTTCCAGTTATTTCCCACACTTCATTTTTGTTCCGAAAATTGATGTTTTTGAGTTTGTCTTTTCGTTTTTTTTTTGCTATTTCAACAGAATGGAATGTTTTTGGTAGTCAGAATCCAAAACAAACCGCATTGAAGAAATTGTGTTTAGTGGGTTGATCGCGACCTCCGGTGGTTACTCGCATTCGATTCTTCCACCAACGGACGCGACGGCTTTTTTCCAAAAAAAAACAGAACTGAACATTAATAGTTTTGAACTTCGTTCATCGCTAACTCCAAACTATAAAAATATATTCAGAAAATGCATTTTTTCTTAGAAATGCAAAAGTACAAGAATACGATGAAGAAGACGAGATGCATTTTCATATTATCGTGATCTTTCTTCCTCGAATTTCAGTGGTGAGTCGAGACATCACGATACGCAGCTCAAAGAACAAAGAAGCTGTATAGAAATCTTGGAAAAATAGAGGGCCCGCAAGTGACACCATCACGCCGCTATCGCACACAGCATTTTATTCGACGCTGAGCAATTCCATCGAAGCGGAGAGTCTCCCGGCGTGGAGAGTGAGGGGGTCCCTCACTATGTATCCCGGGGCTGCTCACGTTCTCCTCTCTGGGAAACTCTCTGCGTAGGGACGGGGACTCGCATCCTCTCCCGCAGGGGGCGATTTGCATACGGCCCCTGGAGAGCGAGAGCAAGCGTTCTCCCCACGTATGGACGGAGCCTGAAGGAAAGTAATGATTAGTGACGATTTCGCAGCTCTCCCGTACACTCAAAAACTGTCAACTAGAAAGGAGAGAGCAAGACCGAAGAGAGAGCAAGGCCTTCTCCGGAGTATCGTCCTTGGGTTTGCGCACACCTAATGGCTAAAATATGGCAGAGCTCAAACATTGAAGGCCGCCACTTTTTGACTTCTAAACAAGCAGCGAAAGTGTGTTCGGCGGCGCACAACAAGAGTTTTTGCATAGCTGAACGACTGAAATTGGAACATTATGTAAAAACCAATAATGACTTCTAACTGCACTGATGTTCCTGAGGAGTTATCACTTTCAATGTAGATTCGGGACTTCAAAATGAGGGTCTCGCTAGATTCTGAGCACAGTGGTGCTGCGAAAACTGGGTTAAGTCTGGTCAAAAATGGCATCACAGTGATGTCGTGGGCTAGAGAATGGAAAAGTTATGAATAATCAGATATCACCAAGGATGTGGTCCAAAAATGTTGAATGTTTTACACGCTGCGGAGAAGAACTTTTTGAAGGCGGAATACAAAAGTGGTAAGCGACATTGAAGATGGGGATTTTAAGATGGATGCGAAATGGCCTGAAATTCGTATAAGGCGTTCTCCAAAAAGTATTCGGGCCTAGTTCCGAGGAATGAAGATGTTAAAGTGCTCTGCAGTGAGCGATCTGGAAGTGTTTCCGGGCAATGTGTGGCGAGGAGTGTATTTGCGGGGGGCGTATCACTTTTGCGGATGGGCGCTGAGGGGAAGTGAGGGCCGTTCCCAGAAGTGTTTTTAGACGAGTCTATGACAGATGCCCGACTGCGGCTGAAGACGTCCGGAACGGGCGAGAGGGTCCTGGCACTTGGCGAAGGTCGCTCGCTAGTGAGACATTCGCGAAGTGGTATATTTGGGGGTCGAAAGCTCTGTAGATCTTGCTGGAAAGGGGGTAACTGAACATATTTGTGGGAAGGTAAGAGGGATTTGTGTACGCCAAGGCAGGCGGAGCCGGGTAGGAGGCGGGGTGGCTGGGAAACGGGGGTCTAAAAACGAGAAAAATCGCGAAAAATGTGTCAAGGGTGGTTGAAGGGGACTAAAATTTTGAGTGAATCAAGGCCGTGTGAGGGCTCAAAAGTGACGTAGTATAATGTGGATGCGATTTCGGTGGTGGAGGAGTTCCATTTTTGTCCGTCGGCCCACCGTCGCCTGGCGGGGCGAGGGTGAGCTGCGGCAGTGGGGTGGGGGCCGTGAGAAGTCGAAGTTGGCGACTATTGAGATGGGCACGGAATGACCTGAAGTTCGGATGAGGCATTGTTTGAGAGGCATTCTGGCCGGTTTCCAAGCGGTGAAGTTGTTGGGGTGTTCTCCAGTGAGCGATTTTGGAAGTGTTTCCGTGCAATGTGTGGGGCGAGGAGTGTATTTGCGGGGGCGTATCTCTTTTGTGGAGGTGCGCTGAGGGGAAGCGAAAGCCATTTTCAGAACTGTTTTTAGGCGACCCTTCGACAGTGAGACGACTACGGCTGAGGAAGTCTGGAACGGGCGAGAGGGTTCTCTGAACATGGCCCTTGGCAAAGGTCGCTGGTGAGAACTTCAGAGTCGGAAACTTTGAGGTACGGAGAAACTGCTATGTTTAATCAGAATGGAGGACGGAACTTGGTAATCAGATAGTAGTCCAGCGTTCAAAAAGGCCTAGCAATTTGGATTTTTTCACTCGGCTGAGTACTGAAAATGGAAGCTTAAAAACGGGTAAATCACTAAATGCAGCTATCAAAGCTGTTATGCTACAGAAAAATATTGATAGGAGCGTCTTTCGCTCTACAAGGGTTTGCATACAAGTAGAGTCACCACACTCCACCCGATTCGCTTACCTTGAACTTCATTAGGGCGAATACAATTGTAATAACGCTGAGAACGATGAGAATTTGGTGACGAACAGCTGAAAATTCGAGGTTTTCCAAAATCATCTGTCTAAATTCGCGGCGGTAGTCGGATGATTGTCACCGCTCGGATGCTCCGTGAGGAAAGGAGTTTATTGAATACTTCATAAACCCTAAGAAACATATTTTACAAAAGTTATGATTCTTTGAAGAATTGGAGTTATGGAGGTGCATTCATTGTGGGCTCTATAAGCGCGTATAAAAATGTCCCCACAGAAGGAAATGTATAATTTTAGTTAGAATATATTTGAGAGCTTCCTATTTTCTATTTCATACATCCGTCATGGCATGCTTTGCACCAGAAAATCCATAAAATTGAAAAAATTGGGCTGATGATTCGCTTTTTTTAGAATAAAGGTTGACATTTTTCATAAAAGTTCATACTTCTATATACCGCTAGAATCCCCTCGTTGAGAGAAGTTCACAAATATCTTCAAAGTTGATTTTGGACCATTCTGAAGCGAGTTATGACAAAGCGGGGCTTTGTGCGCGCAAAAACGCCGCAGAACGCCGTTTTTGCAGAAAATAGGCGCGGTACTGTAAGCCAGCAGCCTTCAGATCGTTGTGCAATGTGTCCAGCCACCGCTGCTTCGGACGTCCTTTTGGTCTCCTGCCATGGACTTCTAAATCAAAAGCGATCTTTCAAACGGAATCACCTTTGCCACGCAGAACATGACCATACCATCTCAATCTTGATTCTCGTAGCTTTTCAGCAATGGGAGCAACACCAAATCGCTTCCGAATGTCTTCTTTGGGAACATGATCAAGACGCGTGATGCCGGCGCTCCATCGCAGCATTTTCGTTTCCATCCCACGTAGACGACATTCTGCTTCCTTGGTCGCTGGCCAGCACTCAGCTCCGTAGAGTGCAACAGGTCGTATTACACACCCTCATAACATGCGGGGTATAAAAGGGCAGAGGAGCGGTATGCATTCACTCACACACCGCTCCCTTTGAGAAGCCACTGGGAAGTGGCTGAGGAGGTCGAAATTCTGCAAACATGTTTGTTGGCTACTACAATGTGCTCATATCCAAGCTGACACTTGGAAAATTTTCAAAGGAGGGTTACGGTAGCCCTGCGGAAAAAATGATCGGCATGAGCGTGCTTGTATTGATGAAGGGTAGGTTATAAAAGAGATGGAGAGCGTTGTGTCTTCATTCGCGCACCGTCGTCCTTCAGGGGCCAGTAGTTGAGGCTCTACACGGACTATAATGTAGGATAACAGCACGGCCGGTTTTCAAAATGTAACGATATCAGGCAGTAAACAAGGAAAACTGTTGAAAGAAAATCCATTACACTTCCGTGAGAATTTTGTGCCGGTGGCAAAATATAAACTTGTCGCCCGAAGCAACAAGTTTATAATTTGCCAACAGCACAAAATTCTCACGGAAGTGTAGATGTTTTTCTTCCCAGAGTAGCAGTATCAAGCATCTTTTATCCGGTTTTCCATTGATTTTTATGAGAAAATCTTAGGTGCCCCCCCCCTCCCTCCGTCTAGGATAGTCCCACCGAACAAACAGAGGAAAATAAAAAAGCCCGGAAATTTCATTGCTAGATTCGAACCTATGACACCGCTCCATTCTCGCTGCTTTGTAATCCACCTTGATATCCTCTCGGCCATCGCTGCTGATAGTGATGTGCTGCTTTAGTCGAGTGAAAAGAAGAGTGCAAATGATGCAGTGATCCCGGAAACGGCTTATATATCAAAAATGAGTCAGAATCAAGGTGCCAAACTTTGTAAATGCTGATTTCGTCATTACCTAAAGCGTACTTAGCAGTTCTTCTCAGCCCATTTGCTATGACTGAGGAATTTTAGTAAAATTTAATCAGCTTTTGTAATTTTTTGACCTACCAAAAAGTCTATGGAGAAAACCCTGCATACATTTTGTTACTTTATTCATTCCTCATAACTTCCATCGGGACGTTTCCCGAAACGTCGCCGGGTCTGAAAATCAGTCCCTAGTCAGTTTGAGCCGATCGAAGTAGGGCTTATCGGGTTTATCATGTCAAAATCTCCTGATCACTCATATATTTTGTCATGACCAACCGCTACGCTGCTTGCTCCACCCGGACTCGGCTTTATGTAAAAAAAAAGCCTTTCAACCTCGGAACCTCGTCGAAAAATGCGCATTTCTTTACGGAATTCCCATCGACCAGAGGTCAAAACGTGACCAACTTCTATTGTCATGACCGCCTGATCAGTTTATAATGCGGGGTTTTGAGGTGGAATTATGTAATTTTCCATAATTTTGTGGAACTGAATCTGCTATTTCGTAACACTAAGGTGTAGGACTCATTGAAAGCGATGCAAATATGACTTCGAAATCGAAATTGGACCACTTCAAAGCAAGGTATGGCGTACTGCGCTTTCTGCTCGCAAAAAACTGCGCAAAACGCCGTGAATGCAAAAAAATTTGCTTGCCACTGTATGTTGAGAAAGCTTTATTGGAAACTCTGGCCAGGATGTCCGTTCAACAGTAAGGAAATTGGAAAAACAACTATTCAGGAAACATTGGATGCAACCAATATCAACACGAATGAGACCAGATAAATGATAAAAATTTATGTTTCAAACCAACGATTACAAAATATGAAAATGTATCAGTGCAAATGATAAAAACTATGGATCACTGGGTAGCCCGGGTACAGAAGGAGAGAAGTGATGAGATGAGAGGTTGCTACCGGAATGTAGAGCTACACCAGACACGAGACGATTTACCCTACCACTAAGATCCCTAAACAGAAAGATTGGCCACGAAGGCCACCGTAACTAAGCCACGAAGGCCTAACGTCCAAGGGAATCCGGAATTGGTGCACGGGCAGTTGGACCCAGCTACAGCAGTCGATGGTCGAGAGAGAGAATTCTCGCACCTTCTCTGGCTTGTCTTTATACGCGCCACCGCCGCGCGCGATCACTCCTGCACCCCGATCATTGGTTCTGTGGCCAGGCATTTGACCACACCATCAACCGTCGACACCAACTCCACCTGAAGGGCTCTACGTTTCAGCGGCATCCTCTCCTGGAAAGGTAAGCCTCTTTCTGTTCCCGACATGCCCCCCCCCCTCAATGAGCTCGGCGCCCTCATCGAGCGTTCGATTGACGGAAGCTGAAAACTAGTCGCTCTCCCACAAATCACAGCATACAACATTTTCGCAGCAGCAACGCCGGGGTATCCGTTGTAGAACTGGACTGCGGCCTCTGGGCTACCTGCCTCGATGAATACCTTGCCGTCTCTCATGACGTTGCTGGCTGTGACGATGACTTGTTCAGTCCCTCCAAACCTCAGGCACGCATCGTCCAAAGCTTTCCATGACTGCATCATGGAGACCCACTTTCTTTGTTTTTGGGCTGTGATCGGCGTCCAAACCGTCACAATTCGTCCTACCGATTCCAAGTGTTTTTTCGCCAACTCCACGATGTCCTTGACGATATCTCTCTGCCCACTGCTATCGATCGGAAACACGATCACCCATACAGCAAACGTCGACCACGCCGTTAAGGCTTCTTTCACCTTGGCGAACGATGTGGTGACCTTAGTGATAAGGCCACCTCTCGGGCCATCCCTTTCCATCAGTAGGGCTGATTCCGGGCCCGCAAATCCTGTCGGTCCCTGCTTGAGCTTCCTCGCAACTCTAGCCTCCACTTCGAGCTCCTTTTTAAACTGCCGAAAAGCCTTCCTCTAGAAATCGATTATTCAATTTCCCTCCAGCGCCTCGTGTTTGGCAACTGCCGAGTTCGTGAGGACGAGTTCCGTCCAGTCAGTGCACACGGCGTACGCGAGTCTCACCATCTTTGTCAGTGCCTCTACATCCAGCGAAACCACCCGGTCCTTGTACATGTCGATCTTCTGGGTTGCACTGAGCTCTTTCCTGATGAAAATCGACTTCACTTTCCACGCGGTCCACACGTCTCCGAAGGGTCTCTTTGCGAATGCGCCGGGAAATTGGACTCCGTCGATGTCTACGAGCTTCGTAGTTTCGAAGCAGTCATCAATGCATTGAAACATAACGTGTCCTCTGTCGGCTGCGCTTGTCAGCTCCGCACCTCTGAAACCATCAGAATCAATTCTACAAACTTTCACTCTGGGTTCTCTCCCCTTCCGTCCTCTACTGGTCTCTGTATCAATCTTGTCGTTCGGAACTTCTTTCGGCACTATTCTCAGTGAATCGAATTGTACCCGTATAGGATCACAGTTTTCCCCTATTCTGCTTACTAGAGCTGAATTTTCGCTTGCCTCCAGTACTCTGAATGGTCCCGCCCACTCCCCTACTAGCTTAGGGTGCGAATTTCTTGCTTTCCATTGGGGCACAGAACATAGATGCGATCACCGACTCTGGGAAAGACCCTCTGATCGACCTTGTTCGCTCTGTCATACTCAATTTTCATTCTCTCTCTGATTCTGTTGTTGTACTCCCTTTCTCTTTCGTGTGTTTCAGAAATAACCTGGAGTATTTCCGCCTTATACTCATCCAACGCCTTATCCATTGCATACCAGCTCACTCCACCATTGGGGACGATTGCTGACGGAAACCACGGGTCCATACCGTGCAGCAGGAAATACGGACTCTCTCCTGTCGAGCTGTGCGGCATCATATTATATGCCATTAGGCAGAACGGCAGGCGAGAGTCCCATTCCGTCGGGATCACTGTGCTTCGTTTCAACATCGCTACCACTGTCCCATTCAACCTCTCCGTCACCCCGTTTTTTCTGGGATTGTACCCTTTAGTGATCGCGTGCGAAATCTGTGAAATCCTCGTAAGTTCCTCCATCACTTTGTTTACAAACTCGCTGCCTTTGTCCGACAAGATAGTTTTCGGCCACCTACAGCCTTCAGCTATCCATCTTATGAAAAGGACCTTAGTCACCGTTTCTGCAGACCTATCCAGAACCGGATACGCCGCCGCGAACTTGGAGAAATGGTCGATAACGGTCACCGCGTATCTGTTGCCACTTTTTGTCGGGCCCAATTCCAGCACATCCACGCCTATCACCTCATACGGTCTCGCGGTGATTATGGGCTCCAAAGGAGGTATCATCGTCTCACTTGGGTTGTGCACGAAGCACTTCTGGCACTCCTTAGTCCATTTACACACATCCTGGGCAATTCCTGGCCAGTACACTTCTTTCCTCATCCTATTTAGCAGTTTCTGCGCACTGAAGTGTCCCGCAAATATACCACTATGTGCCTCATGGAAAACTTCGTAACGACAAGACTTGGGCACCACAAAAACTCCTTTACCACTTTCTAGGTACAGTTTCAGTTCACCATCTTCCAAGGCAAAATCCGCTATTCTCAGTAGACGTCTCTCCCCTGGTAGCTTCACCAACTCGTCCCATGCTTTTTCCTCCACCAGGCGTACCACTTCTGCCAGGTGTTCATCCTCCCTCAGCTCCACCAGCCATTTGGATTCTTCCCTTGCGCTGATTGCACCCACTACGGCCTCGTCTACCCCTTCCAAAGACTCTCCTTCCCTGGTCATGGGTATGCCCCTGCTGAGCGCATCCGCCACCACATTCGACTTTCCTTTCACATATTGAACCTCTAACTTGTACCTCTGAAGCTCCAACGACCACCTCAAAACCCTCGCGGACACGTTAGACCGTTTGAATAGAGCGGTTAGGGGCTGGTGATCTGTCATCAACATTTTTGGCAACCCATAAATGAACATGTGAAACCGTCTCACAGCAAAGAAAACAGCCAATGCTTCTAGGTCAGTCACATGATACCTACGTTCGGCCCTACTCAAACTCTTCGAGGCGAAAAAAATGGGATGGACTTGTTTATCGTCGCCCTCTTGTGACAAAACTGCACCTAGCCCATACGTAGACGCGTCCGAGTATATGAAACATGGTTTGCTCCCATTTCGTGCAGCATCTACGTCAGGTTGTCTTAGCACCGGCGCCGTGAATATCATTTCCTTCACTCTGAGAAATGCCTCCTCGTGCTGCTTCTCCCGCGACCACTTCATCTTTGACGACGTCAGCGCAAAAAGACAGCCAGCATGCTTCGAAAACCCCAGACAGAACTTCCGATAAAACGAAGCCATGCCCAAAAAGGTGCGCAGATTCTTTGCATCTTTTGGAGTCGGGTAGTTCGTGATTGCCGCCATCTTTTCAGGAATCATGTGTACCCCCTCGCCGTCTATTACGTGCCCCAGGAACTCTACCTTCTTTCTTAGCAGAAAACACTTCTGGGCCTTTAACCGTAATCCAGCATTCATAAGTCTACTGAAGATTTCCGCTAACAGTTCAATGTGATGCTCCTTCGTATCCGTACACACCATTATGTCATCTATGTAACAGAAGACCTCGGCACCTAAAATATCTCCCAATACTGTATTCATCATTCTTTGGAACACCGGGGGCTAGTACTCAACTCAAAGGGTGTCACTCTAAACTGAAAGAGTCCCTCTGGCGTTATGAATGCCGCTTTCTCTTTCGCATCCTCCGCAAGCGGAATTTGCCAATAGCCGCTACAAAGATCCAAAGTTGAAAAGAAGCGTTTCCCACTCAGACTTTGCAAGACAGCTTCTATACTCGGCAATGGGTACGCGTCCAACCTAATCCTCTTGTTGAGCCCTCGATAGTCTACACACAGTCTTATAGATCCATTTCTGAAAGTTGGGCTCCACAGAAAAGGTTAATGATTTGGCATTGTTGTTGAATGTTGTGAAATTGTTTTATTAGATTTGGCTCTAAACTTGATTTTTCAAATGTAGTGAAATTATTGACTTGATTTGTCTGATGATGGTATTTGTAGACATCGTAATCATTAAAATATAGTGAGATTGCTGCTAATGGATTTGGCACGCCCTCTATCAATTATCAGAGTCAACTCACGCGTCAGAACGAGTCTTGAGTCGAGCGTGATTTGGATCAATTCAGAACAAGAATAAGTCCAGCAACAAAAACTTTCCCATACAATGTGAACCGTGAAAGCGTTGAGGACACAAAGACTATCATGAGAAATACTTCTGACGCGTGGTTTGACTCTGATAATTGATAGAGCGTGTGCCAAATCCATTAACAGCGATCTCACTATAATTTAATGATTACGATGTCTACAAATACCATGATCAGCCAAATCAAGTCAATAATTTCACTACATTTGAAAAATCAAGTTGAGAGCCAAATCCAATAAAACAATTTCACGACATTTAAGAACAATGCCAAATCCCTAACCTTTTCTGCGGAGCCCAACTTTCAGAAATTTCACAACTTTTTTCGAGGGTCCCCCTTGTACTATATCGTGTTTCTCTGGAGGAAGGAACCGCGATGCTGTTATGATAGCTTTATTATAAAAGTCATGTTGATGTTTTTGAGAAAACATAGTGATAGAAATGGAGAAAGAACCGCTCTGCTGCTACGATAGCAAGGTAATATGTAGCTGCATCGCGGCTTCCTCGAGATAGAATACAATGCATATACTTTTTGAATTTAAAAGTCGAAAAAATGAAGAAATGAGTTTCAAAAGGACACAATTGTGCAGGATCAGTCGCTCTAGCCAAATTTCACCGGTTCTTGCAGATGTCGTTCTTCTGTTCCGGCCCAGACTTCTAACTCGGAGGCATAACTTGTATACGGTGTCCTGGACATTAAACTGAGTCCCTGCGCACCTCCCATGACATCCTGCACACCCCTACTGCGGTCTTGCACACACTCCATGACATCCTACACACCCATACTGCGGTCCTGCACACGTACCATGATGTCCTGCACACCCCTACTGGGTCCTGCCCACGTCCCATGATGTCCTGCACACCCCTACTGGGGTCCTGCCCACGTCCCATGAGGTCCTGCAGAATCCTACTGAGGTCCTGCACACATTCCATGACATCCTGCACACCCCTACTGCAGTCCTGCACACGTCTCATGATGTCCTGCACACCCCTACTGGGTCCTGCCCACGTCCCATGATGTCCTGCATACCCCTACTGGGGTCCTCCCCAAGTCCCATGATGTCCTGCACACTCCCACTGGGGTCCTGCGCACGTCTCATGATGTCCTGCACACTCCTACTGAGGTCCTGTACACATTCCATGACATCCTGCACACCCCTACTGCGGTCTTGCACACACTCCATGACATCCTGCGCACCCATACTGCGGTCCTGCACATGTACCATAATGTCCTGCACACCCATACTGGGTCCTGCCCACGTCCCATGATGTCCTGCACACCCCTACTGGGGTCCTGCCCACGTCCCATGAGGTCCTGCACACATTCCATGACATCCTGCGCACCCCTACTGCAGTCCTGCACACGTCCCATGATGTCCTGCACACCCCTACTGGGTCCTGCCCACGTCCCATGATGTCCGGCACACCCCTACTGGGTCCTGCCCACGTCCCATGATGTCCTGCACACTATACTTGTTCCGAATCGAATAATCGGATGAATATCCGACTGTTTAAGTCGGATAAAAAAGTCGACTTTTTATTCGAAAAGTCGGATATTCGAAAAAGTGCTATATCCGACTATAGTCGAAAAGTCGAATATTCGAAAAAGTGCGATATCCGACTACAGTCGAAAAGTCGAATATTCGAAAAAGTCCGATATCCGACTATAGTCGAAAAGTCGAATATTCGAAAAAGTGCGATATCCGACTATAGTCGAAAAGTCGAATATTCGAAAAAGGGCGATATCCGACTACAGTCGAAAAGTCGAATATTCGAAAAAGTGCGATATCCGACTATAGTCGAAAAGTCGAATATTCGAAAAGTGCGATATCCGACTATAGTCGAAAAGTCGAATATTCGAAAAAGGGCGATATCCGACTACAGTCGAAAAGTCGAATATTCGAAAAAGTGCGATATCCGACTATAGTCGAAAAGTCGAATATTCGAAAAAGTGCGATATCCGACTATAGTCGAAAAGTCGAATATTCGAAAAAGGGCGATATCCGACTACAGTCGAAAAGTCGAATATTCGAAAAAGTGCGATATCCGACTATAGTCGAAAAGTCGAATATTCGAAAAGTGCGATATCCGACTATAGTCGAAAAGTCGAATATTCGAAAAAGGGCGATATCCGACTACAGTCGAAAAGTCGAATATTCGAAAAAGTGCGATATCCGACTATAGTCGAAAAGTCGAATATTCGAAAAAGTACGATATCCGACTATAGTCGAAAAGTCGGATATTCGAAATGAATTTTATTTGGAACAAGTATACTGCACACCCCTACTGGGGTCCTCCCCACGTCCCATGATGTCCTGCACACTCCTACTGGGGTCCTGCCCAAGTCCCATGCGGTCCTGCACACTCCTACTGAGGTCCTGCACACATTACATGACATCCTGCAGACCCCTACTGCGGTCCTGCACACGTTTCATGATGTCCTGCACACTCCTACTGAGGTCCTGTACACATTCCATGACATTCTTCACACCCCTACTGCGGTCCTGCACACGTCCCATGATGTCCTGCACACTCCTACTGGGGTCCTGCCCACGTCCCATGAGGTCCTGCACAATCCTACTGAGGTCCTGCACACATTCCATGACATCCTGCACACGTCCCATGATGTCCTGCACACCCCTACTGGGTCCTGCACACGTCCCATGATGTCCTGCACATCCCTACTGGGGTCCTGCATACGTCCCATGATGTCCTGCACATCCCTACTGGGGTCCTGCATACGTCCCATGATGTCCTGCACATCCGTACTGAGGTCCTGCGCACATCCCATGATGTCCTGCATACCCCTGTTTCAGTCCCGCATAGTCAACTGACACTTCAGCATACCCTACGACACCTTCTTATCGATGATGCGCATGGTACGAACACGCGCCTCGCTCAGAAACATCCCTCCCGCACCACCGTCCTCTTCCGATCCGAACGTTAAGAGTACACCACCCTAGAGAGCAAGGTGTTTATATGGAGTCTTTAAAGGCAGTGTTCACGATAAAAAATGTGTTTAAGTTTCCACCAGGAATGGGCAGTGGAAGGGCACACTGTAACGTTGACGCCGAAAGAACGCATTAAAACGAGCCACGAAGAGCCCCAAAAGAGCCCGAAGTTGCAACTTCGAGCGCATTGAAAACCCCAAAAGCGCATCACACGCCCACCGACGTGAACAAATGAATGCTCGAGATCGTGAGATGAGCGATGATTTCCGATCATTAGCTCCGTTCTTCCCTTCATTCTATACTTCTCTCTTTACTCAGGTCAGCTCGTATACAGCGGTTGCAATTGACGGAAGTTACAAGCCTCGGACAACTCGTCCACCATGTTTCCTTAGCTCAATTTTTGAGGGACCATAACTCCGTTTCCAGAAGGTCTTGTACGATTTCAGAGACATCATTGGAATCAGCATGGGACCTTTTTCAAGATAGGCGGAGAAACAGAAAAGCGATTCCTATCGTGAACACTGCCTTTAAGAAAACAATAACTGATAACGAAAAAACCAGTCATTTTTATGAACTATTATTGAGAGGCCGGTTTCCAAGTTTGAACCGCCTTTAAGTGGTCCAGGAGTAAAAATGGTGAGTTCTGCGGGTTCAGTTTTGGCATCCTCGTTCCCGATTACCTCTGGTCACCAAGTTTCAAGCAATTTGGTCCACGCAGTCCAAAAAAATGAAATGTGACGGACGGAGGCGGAGGCGGTGGCGGAGAAAATTTTTGCGTCATTTGAGGCGCCATATCTTTTGAGAGCGGTGACCGATCGCAATGAAACTTGGCTCAGGTACGTATATTGATTAGGCCCTCCGAATGATGTACAACTTACTTTTCTGGTGACAGTATGAATAGGTAATCTCGGTATAGGGCATGCGCGCGGTAAGAGATCAAAGCCAAATCATGTGAGCGCTTCGCGCTCACCACAATCTTTTTTTTCTACTAACACTGTCGTAAAAGCCCACTCAGACTTGCTTTCTTCAATAATGTTTCTCCTTAACAAGTCGGACAGAAGATCTTTCAGTTTCCCTCTCACTCCTAATGGGACTGGTCTCGTTTTCATTTCGATCGGTAAGCTGTCTCCCGTATCTATGGTCATTTCCACTACATCCGTCTGAGACAATTCGTTGCCAAATACCGCAAAAACGTCTGGAAATCGTTGCAGCAAACTACAAATTTCCTCATCTAACATCGATTCCTCCGAGTTAGCCACAATCAGACTGCATAGCTTATCCCATCTATCTTTGGAACTCAACGACACTTCCTCTGCATCTAACATCAGCGAATCTGCCTCCTCCCATCTCTGATGCCATTTGTCCGTGCCCCAGACTCCCACATCTTCTCCCTGCTTGAGGACCATTGGTTCATCAGTACCACTGGTCACCGGTACCATTGTTACCTGGTCTTGAATACGGAAGACCCCTGCCGTAATACCCTTCCTGGATGGCCATATTACTCGGTCTCCTTCACCCTCTTGATCACCTACGCAACGCACTGTCACCAAGGCCGAGTCATGTGGAGGAACATATACCCTTCGAACAACGGCCACTCTTTTCCCCTCTGTATCACACACTTTCCTTGTGCCCTGCTTCCCCTCTATAGACACGCAAACACCCAACCGTTTCAGGGCATTAGTGCCAATCAGTATTTCGCTATCTTTCGCGGGTGAGATGTGAAATGGTACCGTACAAACATTACCCCCTTCCAGCTCTACTTCAGTATGCACTGCGGCTACGAAATGCATTCTGTTGTTAGATGCGTCGAACACTGGCTTCAGTAACGACTTTTCAATAAGCTTCAACGAGTCGATAGCATAGCCTCGATCTCTCGCGTCCGCTAATACTTGCGCTGGAATGATACTGATAATCGACCCTGTGTCTAGTAATGCCGTATAGCTTCTACCAAGGAGCTTAACTCGAGCCACGAGACGGTCACCTACTAGTTCATCCTGAACTGCGCCATCATCCCTTACGGACAGACCTAGGCTGCGGACCTGATCTAAAATTTCCGACAATGTTTTTCCCTTCGCCTGACTGCTTCCCTCCTTTCGGATTTGATTCACTCTCGTATTCCGTTGAGGACAATCCTTGCTAATATGTCCATATTTTGCCCAATTGTAGCACTTCCTTGCTTCTGCTATGCCAGGCTTGGGGGTGGGTCTACTATACCGAACGAGCCTCTGGTTTTCGCTATTTGGAGCCATTTTTGCTTGCTGGTAGCTAGTCCGACTGCCCGTCTCAGCCCTGGGTGCCTCCTCCTTTGCTTGACCTACGCTACGGTTAGTCGCTGGATGTTCACTACCCTTCACGCTTCCAAACTCGCGATACTGGGCTGATCTGCTTTTCCATTGTGGGGGATTCGACCGCCTGCTAACTCCCACCATGAGTCTGGACTGCTCAATGCTCAAGGACAACTGCTTTATCTCTTCATACGCCTTACAGGGTTCCACCCTATGTAAGGCTCCAATCAACTGGAAGTGTTCCGGCCACTCACTCAGGTTATCCAAAAGTATCTGAGCGTACTCCATGGATCGATCTTCAATGGTGCATGATGGGTTAGCCTGCCTTCCCAGTTTCTCTAACGCGATGCAAAACTCTGACACATCTTGATTAGCCCTCATTCTGAGATTCCTAAGTTCGGTGAGAGCCCTCATCCTACGAGCCGTGGAGTCGCCGGACAAAAGTTTTGCCATTTCCCTGGTGACCGCGTCGAACCCTTGTTCCTTAACCATCCTTGGCAACGCTTTGAAAATGTTCTTAGCACGGTCTCCTAGATGGTCATCCCCTAATATCTCTATCAGTGTGGCCTCACATGTCACCACCCTCTCATATT
This sequence comes from Aplectana chamaeleonis, assembly GCA_029168955.1. Taxonomy (NCBI): domain Eukaryota; kingdom Metazoa; phylum Nematoda; class Chromadorea; order Rhabditida; family Cosmocercidae; genus Aplectana; species Aplectana chamaeleonis. The sequence continues at coordinate 1,728,312 of JAPDOI010000100.1, read as the reverse complement.
TCCTTTTGAATCTCCTCAAAAATTCCTCAAAGTTCTCATTTTTCCTCCCCTGAACACTCCGGGGTCTACACAGGCCATACAACGGAAAAAGGAAACAAATTGCTGAGCACCATACTGACCTGCTTCTTCCAGATCAGGAATCGTCGACGCTGGCGTTCCCAAATGCGGCCTCGAAGGAGCGGCACACGTCGGCCCATGGACAATACCGAATCTACCAGACCCTGAAGCTCAATCACTTGGCGCAGAATATCCTCAATCTCTTTAGCCCCATCTTCCATCACCTTCTCCACCTCAGCCCTTTTTTCTTTGCTAACCTCGCTGCCTCCAACATCTCCTTTACTTTCCCCTGCCATCTTCCTACCACCTCCATGCATCTTCGCTCGAACCCACTCCCACGTGAATTATATGTCAAGTCAACACTCACGTGGTTCTCATTGTCGACGTCCATTGCGTCCTGTGCTTTATCGCGTGACGTGCTGTCGTGCGACATGGGCATTCTGAAATTGTCACCAATGAAAATCAATATTTCCACGGTGGCACCGGCTCACGTAAAACAAGGGTGCTCTTCTGCTTCGAACACCACTTGTTCCTTTCTCACTCACGAGAACCCTCGTCTTACGGTAGTCCCGGAGTGCCACAAAAAAACGATTCGGCGAACAATTGACGACGCGACGCGAACGAGAAAGAAAATTTCGAGAAATCAGACGCAAATTGGTTCGGCCCCCATGTGGCCAGGATGTCCGTTCAACAGTAAGGAAATTGGAAAAACAACTATTCAGGAAACTTTGGATGCAACCAATATCAACACGAATGAGACAAGAAAAATGATAAAAATTTATGTTTCAAACCAACGATTACAAAATATGAAAATGTATCAGTGCAAATGATAAAAACTATGGGTCACTGGGTAGCCCGGGTACAGAAGGAGAGAAGTGATGCGATGAGAGGTTGCCACCGGAATGTAGAGCTACACCAGACACGAGACGGTTTACCCTACCACTAAGATCCCTAAACAGAAAGATTGGCCACGAAGGCCACCCTAACTAAGCCACGAAGGCCTAACGTCCAAGGGAATCCGGAATTGGTCCAGGGGCAGTTGGACCCAGGTACAGCAGTCGATCGTCGAGAGAGAGGATTCTCGCACCTTCTCTGGCTTGTCTTTATACGCACCACCGCCGCGCGCGATCACTCCTGCACCCCGATCATTGATTCTGTGGCCAGGCATTTGACCACACCATCAACCGTCGACACCAACTACACCTAAAGGGCTCTACGTTTCAGCGGCATCCTCTCCTGGAAAGGTAAGCCTCCTTCTGTTCCCGACACCATATACGACTTTCAATGAATCTCGGCATTGGCAACGTTGGTATTGGCAGATGTTATGTGCAGCTTCAAACCGAGTATGATACAGATTCATTCGGCTGACGTTTCGGCGTCTTCGCCTTCTTCAGAGCCTGAAAAGTTGAGAGCGTTTTGGAAAACTACTCGATCAAGCGTCATTTCATTCAACAGAATCGCCTTCAGTGGGAGGCCGGACCTCCCACGACGCGAAGAGGAAAGGAAAAACAGACCAACCTTAGACTGTGAGCCGACGAGCTCAACGAGTCACCCTCAGATGTAGACAAACGCAGGGGATGAAACTCACGCCTCGGGCCCCATTATATATATGGTAGCGACCTGCCTTTATTGGAAAGCCTTATTTGGCAGAAGAAACACAACGGAGAAAATGGAAAAACAAACCTCAGGCAGGAATCACATCGCGCTAAGAAAAAGGCACACCTTCAGAGAAATTTTTTTATTCTTTTAATATCGAAAATGAAACCCGATGGAAATGTCCACACACCAATCAATGAAAAACCCCTTTCTCGGAACCTTTTTTGAAAAAAATTTAATTGCGAGACTAGAAACAGCAAGAATAGAAGAGAAAGAATAGAAATAGTTGGGCTCAGCGAATAATTTGCAGTGGCCGTATTCAAGAAATTACGGAAGCCTCTCGGGAAGGTTTTCAAAACCAGCTGACGCATACAGCGGGCGGACTTTAGGCCCTAGTTATACACCATCGAAGTGAAATCGTCCCGCGATGACATCGCCGCCGCTTGCTGCGTGAATCAGGGACTCGTCTGCAATACTGCGTCTTTGACGTGCTTGACGCAATATTGCGGACTAAAAAGTTCCAGCCGTTTCGATAGTCTTTTATCGATATTTTACGCTTCTATCGCTTGTTTATTGCTGAAAGTCACTAATAATTTATTCCTCTTGTCATAGCAGTGCTCCATAACATCGGCGTGGATCTTGAAGAGACTTTGCGTTCCCTATTGGAGTTTGGCGCAAGCTCGGTGCACCTATGTTATAGCACAGGGCACCGTGTTTGCGCCAACCTGCAACAGTGAACGCAAAGTCTCTTCCGGATCCATGCCGACGTTATGTCGTTTCGGTAATCTGTTAACGAGTTTGAGTCTAAAAAACAATCAGCTAATGGAATTTGGCAAACCTCCAATAGAGTAGGTGCAGCAACGATACCGCGGCTTGTATAACTGCTCGGTGCGGGCTTCCGGCAAGTTTTTCTCTGACAACTGTTCCTTTTGGAATGCCTCGGCACAGTTAAGGTGCACATAAGTGATAGTTGTCTTGCTGTTTCCGCAGCGCCCCACTGGTGTATAACTAGGGCCTTAGACCGTCTTGGGGGCCCCCGTAGTTTCATCAATGCGAAATGTTTGATTAATTAACATCGAATATCCACGGAGCTATGCAGTGAGAACAAATTCGCTGCAGCTGTCAGTTTGCCGCAGCAGCGGTTTCCCAATGGCTGCGATAGAAAACAGCAGCGGTTAAGTAAAACAAGGCTTTGGCCAGCAGCTCGCCCATGGTAGACAGTACTTCGTTCGACGAAACTCACCTTCAAAACCGTGCTGCACCCATTGACTCAATAGCGAAAAAGGCCCTCGAACTAGGTGAAGAGCTCCAATCTGCACGAGAAGGATGTAGATTGGAGACGAAGCGCAAATTAAAACAGTTTTTGTTTGTCGGGTCACTTTGCTGTAATCGTCAGAGTCAGTACGGCGCGCCACATAAGTATATCCGATTATATGTTCAAAAGGTTATAAATTTTCCATCGCCGAGAAGTACTAGTATTTTAATAGGTTCACACGAGATTTCCTGTTTTGACACCTTGGTTCACTATTTTACAGCAATTATCTGCAGAAAAATAAGCGGTATTGGTGTAGAATTCTTGTTGTCCTGTCTTGGGGAAGTAGCCTTAATTTGAGTTAATGCTACGAAATCGCTTATGCATACTTTACTCAAAACCTGTGCGTGTGAAACTTGAAGACATCTTACGCGCTGAAAATCACTCACCGTTCTTTGAGTTTGAATTATTGGTTGGGCCCCCCTGAGAACGTGGGTAGAGTTTGTCGGGTCAACGACGCATTATTGGGAAGATATGGGTGATCGAATGCCTCGAATTCCACCAAAAGAGGCCGGCCTTGACAGCCATGTGGCATAAAATGAAAAAAGAAAGAAGCTGCTCAACAAGCTATATCGCGTAAATGAGTGGAAGTTGATGTATCATTTGTTGATGAGCTACCTTCTTTTCTCATTTGAGGCCACATGACTGTCGGAAGGGCGGCCTTTGGTGGAATTCGAGGCATTCGATCTCCTATATCTTCCCACTGATGCGTCGGTGACCCGACAAACTCTACCCACGTTCTCAGGGGGGCCAACCAATGATTCAAACTTAAAAAAACGGTGGGTGGTTTTCAGCGCGTACGATGCCTTTAACCTTGTCTGAGTAAGAGGCAAGGTTTATGATGCCCTATATTGAAGTTTCCTCAAGCTCCATGACATATTGAAGTTTTATCAAGTTTTGCTAAGCGCAGGCCAATACGCTCTTGAAACAGTATTTCTGGAAGATGGATATTCGTTTATATAAAGCCTGTCCGAATGAGACTGTCTGTCCACGTGGCCGGCGCGCGTGGCTGCTGGACACGCGAGCCGACCGCATGAGCGGATAGCCTCATTCGGGCAGACTATGTATGTGGCGCAGTGTATGGTTTCCGTTTTCGATGTAGTCTGACGCATGGGCCAGGCGGCGGGGTTGGCGGCCTTACTGGAGAATTGGGTTTCGATTTGCGCGGGGTAATCCACCGTCGCAGCCGCGTCCATTCATCAGACTAAAATAATTGCGCGAACTCTATGAGCGTGGCTTAAATTATTGAAGCTAATTCGGAATTTTCAAGAAGGAAAGACGAAGAGCAAGAAAGGAAAGAAAGGCAAAAAAGGGAAGAAAAAGAAGACAGCCCATTTCAAGCAAGTTGTTTGTCTATGACTTTTTTTTACTTTGCATCTGAAGCGACACCTACTTTTGCGCCCTGACAGTAAAATTTTTGCAAGAACATGTAGACCAGGGAAGTTTTCATCTCAAAAAAGTTTGGCAATTTCTCGTCACTCCTTCACTGACAGGCAGTGAAGGATATTGAATCAAAATTTAAGCTGCACATCCGAAGGTTCTTTCCATTTGCGCCTCGGATACCATTTCTGATCCGTGCATCACCATGATAGGACTAATATAGGAGACACTAGAGGTAGAAGACACGTGACATTTTAACTAAAGTCCCTCGTAGTAGAGGTGGACCACAAACGTCAGGTGTACGCACTGTTTCTGTAGTCGTTGTTAGACGAACATATGGTTTTCGTATCCGATGTAGTCTGACGCATGGACCAGGCGGCGGGGTTGGCAGCGCAGCCCCGTCCATTCATCAAACTAAAGTTTTTACGTGAACTCTACTTTACGGGACTTCGTCGGGACTAGAAGCGCTCAAAAACTTATAGAGATGTCGTATGCAGTTCCTATTTTTTGTTAAGCAATCTGTGATGGCTTTCGCTGCCCAATGATTCTAGTCGCAATGAGCACCTTGTCGATTGTTGATCTGTGAAGATCTTGTGGTGTTGACCATTTCACAAGTCTAGGATGGTGGTCTCCACCTACATATCTTTCCTTTCTTCATTTGGCGGACACAATCCGAATCAGGCGCCATGTTCGACTTCCCATGAACTTCAGCATAGTTTCAGACTAGCTGTTGATATTTTGCTTGACCTTGGCACGACGTTGGCATACGGACTGTATTGGCTAACGTTTGGGCTGTATTGCCTGGTTCAGAGCCTGAAAAGAACAAAAAATGGATTGAATTTATCCGGCCACACGTCTCTTCCAGTTCACAAAAACTTCGAGACCAACCTTTCCCCACGCGTAATCAAGCCAGAGACACTAGTAAAGTCTCAGTTTTCCATAAGCCAGGAGCGAGAGATGAGCAATGTAGACGAGGTGCGTGCCACGACAGGCAGCCAAACTCAAACCAGAATGCGAGCTTGAGATACGGTTGGACAATCCGAATCTTAAAGCTCGGCGGTTCATCACTAACATCGTGAAATGCTTTCTGAACGTCCAGGAGCATAGCATCTTTGGCTGTGTTTCCAAACTCAGTGTTGAGAACAGGAGAATGCTGCAATAGTGTCACAGCGACGCATAGGATTTTCTCAGGTGACTTCCCAGTTGTTTAAAACTGCTAGCTGTATACGTCCATACTCGTTCGCGTAGGCTTACGTTTTACGAAGCCCGAAAACACTTTTTTTGTGTATGGACCTCGGTTATACTAAAGCGTAGGCAAACTTATTTCCGAGCTGGATACCTGGATGTGCTCTTCCTGAGCAGCTCGAATGTTCGAATGCTGAGGTTCGCGTCGAAAAGTTTTCTCCGTGTCCGCAACAGAAACGCTGCCTGGATTCATTTCGCTAATCTTCTACGTTCATGTTTGACTTGATAACTTTGCTCGTTCGCATCGTAGTGTGGGTCCTCGCAGTGAACCTGGTCAGAGCAGAATGGTGATCTAAATAGAATACAACATCCGACGCAGCACCAGATTCACTATGTCCACGTACATAGGTCGACAAGGCGGAATCATTCGATCGATAGCCATCTTCTCTTTGTTTTCCCGCCATGCAACGCCAGCTTCCTGATTGATTTACACAGACAATGCTTTGCATTTTTGATATAGTCTACAGTCATGGAAGTAGGACCTGGTGAGGGTGCGGACTCGTCCTAGCATACGGTAGATTGTTAGTGGCATCACTCATTTTTCCAAAACAGCTGTGATAGACCGGTGAGTCTGTGTTTTCACCGAAGGACTACATCTGTGGAAGCAATGAAAACAGGTGAAAATGTGCGAGTGGAAACAGGAACTCACCGACCAACCTCAGTTATTTCGAGAAAATGAGTGGCAACTCAATCAGACTACCGTATGCTAGCACGAATCCGCAACCGCACCATGTCCTTTTAAGATTGCGGTAAACTATAACATTCCATAGCTGTGTCGATTCCCACTACATATAGCGTCATGTCAGCAAAGCCTCCTGGCAACGAAAGACTTCCTCATAGAACGGATTCATCTTTGGCGGCTTTAGTGTGTGCATGAAGGCTAATACTCCAGAGATTGAACCCTCAGTGGTTCCGAAATCGTATGGATGCTTCTTCGCACAGCTCTGAACCCATGCTGTTACAGTCCTTTCCTATAATTATCGCAATCCCCTACCCCTCGTAAGAGGTGTAAATTGCAACTGACTGTCGTTTGCTGGTTAATCATACATCTATAGTCTTATTCGACAAACGTAGCTTTGAAGGCGGCTAATGGTTACCGGTGGACCATCAGTAAGCATGCAGGGTAGCTAATATAACACGAAGACTGCGCTCATAGGTAGTGTCCACTGATGGTTCCTTATTCTTACCAAAAATGGAAAGAATCCAGGAAGCTCGCATCAAGGATGAAGGAACCGACGAAAATAAGAAAGGAAATGGCTGAAATAAGAGTTAAATCTGCAGGAGAATCTTGAAGCTGTACGGGTTTCGCGGTGATGAATGCAGAGCGACCCTTTTCACGGGGTTTGCGTGTTGCGATTTCTCGAACGTAGGAAACCCGAACGGGGAAGGGTGGACCGTGCTCTCACAGGAATTTGCGTTCGCTCAAAGCTTCAACTTTAGAGCCGTATTGGGCTGTAACCGACACCTTCTAGAATTCGAACATTAGGGGACAGTGGGCCCTTCAGCCGCCTAATTCTAAGCAAAAAAATCAGCAACGCTTTCCATGGTAGACTCTGCCTTCCAGTAATGGTTTTCCTAGAATAATTGTCCTTGTATAAAGAGGCCGGCTGTCTCGTGAGAGAAGCTTAGTTAGCAGATTGCAATTTTAGGAAACGAGGACACCCGTGTTACAAAATACTCTGCATCGTATTCTCAATATTGGCAGTAGCAAGCCTCGCTTGTGCAATGACAATGGCTGCGTTGATGTTGAACGAATCGGGGAAGTGAAAAAAACACCAAAATAAAATGGTTGTTCCCGCATGTTTTTCGTTTCAATGAAGTTTTCGATCGGGAGTGTTTAATGAACGTGCATTTCCGTGTTGTGTTGTTATTGCTTCACATAGTGAATCTATTACAAGCATTACAGACATCCTTATCATAAACATGAATATCACATTGAATGATGCAATCAGAGTGTTGTCAGACATATTAATAATTGGCATTGTTCTCAAAGACAAATGCGGTTCAGCCTTTCCAGGAACTGTCATTTACAACAAAGGCTAGAACAAAATACAAGGTGAACAGTGGCACTGGTCGGTGAATAGTTTTTTGAGAAATTCTATGGGACAATGGCCCGTAGTCGAGTGTTGAGTCAGATAACCTCAACTGACTCTTCTCAGACGATCTAAACTCGTTCCTTGCAATGTTCTACGAAAAGATCGTACGAAAATAAATAGAAAATGCAATGTGAAACGGCTTCCTACTGTTTTTTTTTCGCAGAGAAGCAGTAATCTTGTTTCAGTTTAAGTAATTCAGATCAAACTCAGATGAACCTTAGCCTAGGAATTATTTGAGATAATCTAAGAATTTTTCACATTGCCTTAACAGAAAACAGACAGCGATAAAATAGAGCGCGGCTGGCGGAGAGGATCGTCGTAAAGATATGAGTTGGTCGGGGGCAACTCACAAATTCTAGATGACGTTGCTTATGATAATGTTCTGTTTCAGACGATCTAAACGTTGATAGAAAGGAAGATTATGGTGAAGGGCCAATAAGCAGTAACATTCGAGCCTCACGTACCTATTATTGAGTTTCTAGATTTTTTAAATCACTTTAAGTAGGAAGCCTACAATTCAGCTACAGAAATGGCTCGCATCTTCAAATTACGAGCTTTCAGACAAGTGTTCTGATTGTGAGTGGATTGTCCCTTTAATGGCTGAAAACGTTGTTCAACGTTTAATTTTTGGTGCAAACAACGCACTCGGACATCATGAGTGACTGAAGAGATCAGAAAGTGAACGTCGGCCTACAACTAATCATTGTGAAAGCAACTTCTTCAGAGAAAGGGTTTGAATAGTTTCAGCATCTGGACTTCTAGAGCATGATCCTTTGGGGTACTATGATGAACTTGGGAAGAAATCTATTTCGAGCATTGTCGCTTTGGGTGGTCGCCGTCTGAAATTGTTGGATCGTCAGGCAGGGTAACCGCTTTGCTGGGCTGCGATGAGTTAACAAAAAAATTGTTCTGAAGGAATGCCTTTACATGGTGATGTTCAGGAGGCAATTTCGCTCACTTGAGATTCCCGCACCGCAACACGTGCCATCTGACAGAACAACAGAGAACGAAGCCAGAATGTACTTGCTACGCGAAAGAAATTCTTCAGGTACACACAATACGCTCCAATACTACTGCCCATCACAGTGTCAAAAAACCAAATGGTATCGCTATTTTAACCATTCTCGACAGACCTGGGGTGGCATTCTCCGGCAACCCGTCCGCATTCAGCCGGGAAGTTTGCAGAAAATTCCAGCGCGTGTTAGATACATTACTGCTTGTCGAATTTGGTCAGAAGGTGCGAGAGGATGCGTTTTCGTGTTTTTCTCTCCCTTTTTGAATAGCCCGCAATTCTGTACTCTCACTCCGCTCCTGTACTCTAAGTGGAGCTGTTTGCTGTGACAATACAATTTTTGTGGGTCCGTACTTTAAAAATCTTTTTCTTTTCCTTGTCGCTCCCGTCTTTTCTTGGGATCCCATCTTTTAGATAGCGGTCCGCTAGTGCCTTGTTTGCAGTTCTCCAGGATGCTGACAGCCTTCTGGCTTTCCCCGAACAGCCCGTTCCCGTGGAGCTCACCTGTGATTGGCTAAATTTGCCAGTTGAGCAATCACGTGTGGGACGCTGGCACTGCAGCTTTCAAGCAATCACTTGACTGCGGTCTGCCAGTCTCCTATTGTTAGTAGACCGATGGGTCGAGATGGGTCCCCATTCCCCATCGCAGACGGTTGCGTAGGAGATCGCCTAAGCAACGGTCTCCGAGATGAGGCATCCAACCCAACCCCCCCCCCCCCCAGCCGTGGGGATTGCTCCTCAGCCGCCAAAAAAGTGCTGGTCCCTGGATTGTGGCCCCAGATCACCTTCCAGGTGCGTCATCCAAGTGCCGAGAAATGATACCAGTGTAACATGCTAAAAGTCGTACACTCTCGAGTGCCAGCAATGTGACGAGCGAATGTCATTGTGCAATAAGGCGCTAACCGAGAGCCAATTGGTGGATAACTGCGTTTTCATGGGTCCGATGAATTCAGAGTGTGATTGCCATTGCCAGCTCCGGCCGAACGCCAGTTATCACCAAGGCTCCGGACGCCGTAGAAAGTGTGTGGGACCCAAATGTAAGTGCGCCAGACGCCGTAGAATGTGGGCGGGACCCAAGTGGGAGTGCTCAGGACACCGTAGAATGTGGGCGGGACCCAAGTGGGAGTGCTCAGGACACCGTAGAAAGTGTGCGGGACCCAAGGTAGAGTGCGCGGGACGCCGTAAAAATGTGCGGGACCGAAGGTAGAATGCGCCGGACGCCGTAGAAAGTGTGTGGGACACGAATATAAGTGCACCAGACGCACAGGAAAGTGGGCGGGACTCAAGTGGGAGTGCTCAGGACACCGTATAAAGTGTGCGGGACCCAAGGTATAGTGCGCAGGACGCCGTAGAAAGTGTGTGGGACCCGAATGCAAGGGCGCCAGACGCCGTAGAAAGTGTGCGGGACTCAAGGTAGAGTGCGCCGGACGCCGTAGAAAATTTGCGGCACCCAAATGGGAAAGCTCAGGACGCCGTAAAAGTGTGCGGGACCAAAGGTAGAGTGCGCCGGACGCCGTAGAAAGTGGGCGGGACCCGAATGCGAGTGCGCAGGACGCCGTAGAAAATTTGCGGGACCCAAATGGGAAAGCTCAGGACACCGTAGAAAGTGTGCGGGACCCAAGGTAGAGTGCGCAGGACGCCGTAAAAGTGTGCGGGACCAAAGGTAGAGTGCGCCGGACGCCGTAGAAAGTGGGTGGGGCCCGAATGCGAGTGCGCAGGACGCCGTAGAAAGTGTGCGGGACCTAAGGTAGAGTGTGCCGGACGCCGTAGAAAGTGTGCGGGACCCAAGGTAGAGTGCGCCGGACGCCGTAGAAAATTTGCGGGACCCAAATGGGAAAGCTCAGGACGCCGTAGAAAGTGCGTGGGACCCGAATGCAAGGGCGCCAGACGCCGTAGAAAGTGTGCGGGACTCAAGGTCGAGTGCGCCGGACGGCGTAGAAAGTGGGCGGGACCCAAGTGTGAGTGCGCCGAACGCCATAGAAAGTGTGTGGGACCCAAATTTGAGTGCGCCGGACGCAGTAGAAAGTTTGCGGGACCGAAGTGGGTGAGCACAGAACTTTAAAATCGTTTTGCGCGTTTATAGGAGAGTCTATAACACCCCTTTCTTCACGACTCCTCCCCCTTAAAGGCAGTGTTCACGATAGAAATCGTTTTTCTGTTTTTTTGCCTATCTTGAAAACGGCCCCATGCTGATTCCAATGATATCTCTGAAATCGCACAAGACCTTCAGGGAACGGAGTTATGGTCCCTCAAATATCTAGCTAAAGAAACATGGTGGACGAGTTGTCCGAGGCTTGTAACTTCCGTCTTTTGCAGCCGATGTATGCGAGCAGACCTGAATAGAGAGACAAGTTGAGAATGAAGGGAAGAACGGGGCTAATAATCGCAAACCATCGCTCATCTCACAATCTCGAGCATTCATTTGTTCACGTCGGTGGGCGTGGAAAGTGCATCTGGGGATGACGAGCTGATGGGTGTCCAACTTTGGGGCCGTAGGGGACCGTTCCGAGCTCATTTTTCTCATTTTTTTCAACGTTAGGGTTCCGCTAGGTCCCGCAGCTGCCGATCTTCACCAAAAAATCAGACATGGTTTTTATCGTGGGCACTGCCTTTAACCACTCATTTGAACTGCTTAGCTGTTTATATGCACTAGCCTTTCTAAATCGGGTTTAAATACGATGGAAGTGTGAGTTAATCAAAATATGCATCCAGGAAACACAAACATCAATTCTGTAAAAAAGGGGTCTCCCAAGCAGAAGTGGTTTGGTTAGCGTTACAAATGCTTCAACAAAAAGGGAACAATAGGAAAGCGGAATGAGGAGAGTCTACAAAAAATGAACAATATCCTCCAAGAACTCTTTTCTTTTTCGAAACTTCCAAACAGCGGAAACAAACCGTTGTGGTTCTCTATGAGGAAGCGCTTTTGGCTCCATAAAGGACTTTGATTATGTGAGTGCCGATAAAATATGTATATATGCATGTGAACCTAATAGCTATCATTAAAAGGGGAGATGATGTTAAATTGTTTTAGGAACCAGTCAATTCTTCCTCGTAAAATACCACAACGGTTTGTTTCCGCTGTTTGGAAGTTTCGAAAAGAAAAGAGTTCTTGGAGGATATTGTTCATTTTGTAGACCCTCCTCATTCCGCTTTCCTATTGTTCCCTTTTGTTGAAGCATTTGTAACGCTAACCAAACCACTTCTGCTTGGGAGACCCCTTTTTACAGAATTGTTCACTTTTTCTTGATATTACGCTGTAATATCCCATGCAAGAATTTCGAACAAAGACCTCTTCATCTCCCCACTAGATCAGTCCTCTTTCTGTGGTCACAAGAATCAATGACCCAAACTGTTGTAAAACTATCTCAGAAAAATCACTCGATGTGGCTGACAAGACCGATGTTCACATGATATTAGCTAAGAAAGGAATGATATCCATGCTATCGTTCCACATAATTCATTCATATTGATCGCGTCAGCCACATCTGGCTACACCGGGTGTTATTTGCACCTTCCATGTTTTTCATACGTATCGAACGGGTCGGCCACGGTGATTTTCTCAACCAACTCTGACAGGGACCTTAGGCCCCGGTTATAGTTGGTCGCCCAGACGTAGCCAGCCCGGTCGATAATCATGAAGGCCTACAGCCGGATGCAGAATCTGCCTGCAGTTCTTCGCTTTCAAATGAAACTAACTTAAAACCGGGACAGTCAGAAACTACCTTCCGTTCCATCTGGACACTTTCACATCAGTGGAACAAAGAAGTTTTACATACTCATTATTTCGTTTCCGTTGCCCCATTCCTTCGCAGAACAGCTGCTTCGATTCCATGAATCTGATATGAAAAAGCTCTGCTGAGCTGCGAATGGAGATAGTTCTAACAATTTGTTTTTGAATTTGGATGCTAATAAGCAAGTACCATTTATTGCAGAAAAAATCAGTAGGCTGGTGAAGAAGGAAGAGGGAGCACTCAAAATGGGGTTGTGTGAATGACCTTACGAAACTGAAAAGCAGCCTGGCAACATGACCTGACATGACTCACATAACATCTCAAACTTTCTGCTTGCTATGCTTGTCATCCTTACACTTTTACAGAAGTTTTGCAAGGTGTTCTCTCCTGCGCGAATTCCGGGGCATAATTTCTCGGATGGCTAGCATCGAGTCTGGGCTCCTGCTCACTCTACGGGTGGTCTTCACACCTTTTCGGATGAGCAGCAACGGGTCCCGAACACCTGCCCACTATCCGGGTTTCCACGACGTCCCGATGACTTCATCAGAAGCTCGAAGCACTTTTCACGACGTCCCGATGACGTCATCAGAAGCCCGAAGCACTTTTGGGACTATCCTAGACGGGGAAGGGTCACCCACGACTTTCTCATGAAAATGAATGGAAACCTTGATAAAGGTGCTTGATGCTGCTATCAGTCATTGTTGTTGATGAAGTTGTGTAGAGATACTTTGATTGATAGCGTTATAGATCGGTGGTTCATTCCATTTCTGACTTGAATCTTGAGTGCCCCGTCTGGAGTAGGCCCGCACTTCTCACGATGTCCCGATGACGTCATCAGAAGCCCGAAGCACTCTTGGGACTATCCTAGACGGGGGCCCCCACTACTTTCTCATGAAAATGAATGGAAACCTTGATAAAAGGTGCTTGATGCTGCTATCAGTCATTGTTGTTGATGAAGTTGTGTAGAGATACTTTGATTGATAGCGTTATAGATCGGTGGTTCATTCCATTTCTGACTTGAATCTTGAGTGCCCCCCCCGTCTAGGATAGTCCCGCACTTCTCACGATGTCCCGATGACGTCATCAGAAGCCCGAAGCACTCTTGGGACTACCCTAGACGGGGGTTGGCACCCACGACTTTCTCATGAAAATGAATGGAAACCTTGATAAAAGGTGCTTGATGCTGCTATCAGTCATTGTTGTTGATGAAGTTGTGTAGAAATACTTCGATTGATAGCGTTATAGATCGGTGGTTCATTCCATTTCTGACTTGAATCTTGAGTGCCCCCGTTCAGGATAGTCCCGCACTTCTCACGATGTCCCGATGACGTCATCAGAAGCCCGAAGCACTCTTGGGACTATCCTAGACGGGGGGGGGGCACCCACGACTTTCTCATGAAAATGAATGGAAACCTTGATAAAAGGTGCTTGATGCTGCTATCAGTCATTGTTGTTGATGAAGTTGTGTAGAGATACTTTGATTGATAGCGTTATAGATCGGTGGTTCATTCCATTTCTGACTTGAATCTTGAGTGCCCCCCCGTCTAGGATAGTCCCGCACTTCTCACGATGTCCCGATGACGTCATCAGAAGCCCGAAGCACTCTTGGGACTATCCTAGACGGGGGGGGGGCACCCACGACTTTCTCATGAAAATGAATGGAAACCTTGATAAAAGGTGCTTGATGCTGCTATCAGTCATTGTTGTTGATGAAGTTGTGTAGAAATACTTTGATTGATAGCGTTATAGATCGGTGGTTCATTCCATTTCTGACTTGAATCTTGAGTGCCCCCGTCTAGGATAGTCCCGCACTTCTCACGATGTCCCGATGACGTCATCAAAGCCCGAAGCACTCTTGGGACTATCCTAGACGGGGGCACCTGACTTTCTCATGAAAATGAATGGAAACCTTGATAAAAGGTGCTTGATGCTGCTATCAGTCATTGTTGTTGATGAAGTTGTGTAGAAATACTTTGATTGATAGCGTTATAGATCGGTGGTTCATTCCATTTCTGACTTGAATCTTGAGTGCCCCCCCCCCGTCTAGGATAGTCCCGCACTTCTCACGATGTCCCGATGACGTCATCAGAAGCCCGAAGCACTCTTGGGACTATCCTAGACGGGGGGGCACCCACGACTTTCTCATGAAAATGAATGGAAACCTTGATAAAAGGTGCTTGATGCTGCTATCAGTCATTGTTGTTGATGAAGTTGTGTAGAAATACTTTGATTGATAGCGTTATAGATCGGTGGTTCATTCCATTTCTGACTTGAATCTTGAGTGCCCCCGCCTAGGATAGTCCCGCCCTTCTCACGATGTCCCGATGACGTCATCAGAAGCCCGAAGCACTCTTGGGACTATCCTAGACGGGGGGCACCCACGACTTTCTCGTGAAAATGAATGGAAACCTTGATAAAGGTGCTTGATGCTGCTATCAGTCATTGTTGTTGATGAAGTTGTGTAGAAATACTTTGATTGATAGCGTTATAGATCGGTGGTTCATTCCATTTCTGACTTGAATCTTGAGTGCCCCGTCTAAGATAGTCCCGCACTTCTCACGATGTCCCGATGACGTCATCAGAAGCCCGAAGCACTCTTGGGACTATCCTAGACGGGGCACCCACGACTTTCTCATGAAAATGAATGGAAACCTTGATAAAGGTGCTTGATGCTGCTATCAGTCATTGTTGTTGATGAAGTTGTGTAGAAATACTTTGATTGATAGCGTTATAGATCGGTGGTTCATTCCATTTCTGACTTGAATCTTGAGTGCCCCGTCTAGGAAAGTCCCGCACTTCTCACGATGTCCCGATGACGTCATCAGAAGCCCGAAGCACTCTTGGGACTATCCTAGACGGGGAGCCCACGACTTTCTCATGAAAATGAATGGAAACCTTGATAGAAGGTGCTTGATGCTGCTATCAGTCATTGTTGTTGATGAAGTTGTGTAGAAACACTTTGATTGATAGCGTTATAGATCGGTGGTTCATTCCATTTCTGACTTGAATCTTGAGTGCCCCCCCCCGTCTAGGATAGTCCCGCACTTCTCACGATGTCCCGATGACGTCATCAGAAGCGAAGCACTCTTGGGACTATCTAGACGGGGGCACCCACGACTTTCTCATGAAAATGAATGGAAACCTTGATAAAAGGTGCTTGATGCTGCTATCAGTCATTGTTGTTGATGAAGTTGTGTAGAAACACTTTGATTGATAGCGTTATAGATCGGTGGTTCATTCCATTTCTGACTTGAATCTTGAGTGCCCCCCCCCCCGTCTAGGATAGTCCCGCACTTCTCACGATGTCCCGATGACGTCATCAGAAACTCGAGGCACTTTTTACGACGCCCGATGACGTCATCAGAAGCCCGAAGCACTTTTCACGACGTCCCGATGACGTCATCAGAAGCCCGAAGCACTTTCACGACGTCCCGATGACGTCATAAGAAGCCCGAAGCACTTTTCACGACGTCCCGATGACGTCATCAGAAGCCCGAAGCACTCTCACGACGTCCCCATGACCTCATCAGAAGCCCAAAGCACTCTCACGACGTCCCGATGACGTCATCAGAAGCCCGAAGCACTTTTCACGACGTCCCGATGACGTCATCAGAAGCCCGAAGCGCTTTCACGACGTCCCGATGACGTCGTCAGAAGCGCGAAGCACTTTTCACGACGTCCCGATGACGTCATCAGGAGCCCGAAGCACTTTTCACTACGTCCCGATGACGTCATCACAAGCCCGAAGCACTTTCACGACGTCCCGATGACGTCAGCAGAAGCCCGAAGCACTTTTCACGGCGTCCCGATGACGTCATTAGAAGCCCGAAGCACTTTCACGACGTCCCGATGACGTCATCAGAAGCCCGAAGCACTTTTCACGACGTCCCGATGACGTCATCAGAAGCCAAGCACTCTCGACGTCCCGATGACGTCATCAGAAGCCCGAAGCACTTTTCACGACGTCCCGATGACGTCATCAAAGCCCGAAGCACTTTACGACGTCCCGATGACGTCATCAGAAACCAAGCACTTTCACGACGTCCCGATGACGTCGTCAAGCACGAAGCACTTTTCACGACGTCCCGATGACGTCATCAGGAGCCCGAAGCACTTTTCACTACGTCCCGATGACGTCATCGGAAGCCAAGCACTTTCACGACGTCCCGATGACGTCATCAGAAGCCCGAAGCACTTTCACGGCGTCCCGATGACGTCATTAGAAGCCCGAAGCACTTTCGACGTCCCGATGACGTCATCAGAAGCCCGAAGCACTTTTCACGACGTCCCGATGACGTCATCAGAAGCCCGAAGCACTCTCACGACGTCCCGATGACGTCATCAGAAGCCCGAAGCACTTTTCACGACGTCCCCATGACGTCATCAAAGCCCGAAGCACTTTCACGACGTCCCGATGACGTCATCAAAGCCCGAAGCACTTTTCACGACGTCCCGATGACGTCATCAGAAGCCCAAGCACTCTCACGACGTCCCGATGACGTCATCAGAAGCCCGAAGCACTTTTCACGACGTCTCGATGAGGTCATCAGAAGCCCGAAGCACTTTCACGACGTCCCGATGACGTCATCAAAAGCCCGAAGCACTTTCACGATGTCCCGATGACGCCATCAGAAGCCCGAAGCACTCACGACGTCCCGATGACGTCATCAGAAGCCAGAAGCACTCTCACGACGTCCCGAGGACGTCATCAGAAGCCCGAAGCACTCTCACGACGTCCCGATGACGTCATCAGAAGCCCGAAGCACTTTTCACGACGTCCCGATGACGTCATCAGAAGCCCGAAGCACTTTCACGACGTCCCGATGACGTCATCAGAAGCCCGAAGCACTTTTCACGACGTCCCCATGACCTCATCAGAAGCCCGAAGCACTCTCACGACGTCCCGATGACGTCATCAGAAACTCGAGGCACTTTTCACGACGTCCCGATGACGTCATCAGAAGCCCGAAGCACTTTTCACGACGTCCCGATGACGTCATCAGAATCCCCCCTCACCTACAAATCGGTTAATTACCAGCCTACGTACCTCCTACCAACTTACCTGTCTGCCAAGTTGGTTGCCTGAGACCATTGGCAGTGGCTATTAGCAAAGAGGACTGAAAAGCGTGACGGCCTACGGCCCACGGCCTACGGCCCACGGCCTACGGCCCACGGCCTACGGCTCACGGCCTACGGCGCACACCATGAAATTTTCTTAAGCTTTCGGGCTCACAACTTTGTTATTTGTGAAGCGATTTTGCTGAAATTCGGACAGCATGTGTCTTCTGGACCCCTTCGCTTATATCCAGAAGGAAATCTTCAGAAATTTTGTTTCAAAGATTCTATAAACTATTTTATAAAATTCTAAGTGATCACAAGGCCTAGGCAAAACCAAACCTCTCCAGCCGCTTCGCGGCTGGAGCGATATACTTCATTTGGCAATAAAGGTTGCAGGTTGTCGGTTGGACATGGAGGCATTTACTAAATCTCAAACAGCGGTTGTCTATCATGACAGAAACGAATATATACTCCATTTCCCCGCTACTCGCAGGGTTGGGCATCACTATCGTCGGAGTGGTGCGGTTTTAAAAATGATTTGTTCATTTTCATAGTTGCTTTTTACGAAAAACAACCGCTTCGCATCTACGATCGTGTTAATACGACTTCGAGTAGCTCGGAAATGAATGTTAAATGAACTACGACTTCAGGGGTGCGTTCCAATAAGATTTCCATGGGAGGAAAATGGGTCTGATAAGATATAACGAATGATAATCCAACAGATAGGGTCATTTCATGCGGTCTCTCAATCTACAATTGGTCGGCTCTTATCAAATTCATTTTTCCTCCCGTGGAAATCTTCTTGGAACGCACCCCAGGACCTCTTAAAACTAAGGAAGGGTCGGTGTGCAACTGCATAAGAAAGAAGGGTAGCAGGATTTGCAAGGTTTGAAATGCTTTGTAATTTCTGATTGCTCGAGTGTTGTCGTCAAAACCAGCTCATCGGCCGGAGTAACCGGACTCCAGCGGTAGAGGCCGGCGATAGCCGGCAAGCGTGAGAACTTCTGTACGCCATTTCACATAGAATTAGCGGTTTTCAATTCATTCGCCTTATACTCAAGATGCCGGCGAAGCCGGCAAAAGGACAGGCGTAGCCGGACCTCAGCGGCAGAGGCCGGCGTGAGCCGGCCGACGCCGCTGGTAACTTTACAAAGCGGGGACCAGTTGGGATGAAAATTTGCACACATATGTAATTTCTTGCAGCGGATCGAATGTGTGAAGGTGTACAGCTCATTGTCGCTTCGCGCACACCACAATTTTCGTTTGTTTTCGTTGCAACCACAGCGGTATTCGTTTCAAGGGAAAAAAGGAACTCACACTAGTATATAATTTGCCATCGGAACGAAATTCTCATGGAAGTGTAGTAGTTTTTCTTGCCAGAATTTACCATGTTTTTTCCCAGATATCGTGATATCTTTATCACCGGTGAGGCTGTTTCCCTAATTGTGGTGAGCGCGAAGCGCTCACCAGATTTGGCTTTGATTCGCCATCGCGCAACCCCCTGATCTCACAAGGGACTACTTCGAAAGTAAAATGGAGTTTTGAAAAACGGTCTTTTGAGGGTTGTAGAGGAGTTAAAAAGAAACTATTTGAGATTTTAAAATTTCACTCAGTCCTCACGGGTAGATCAAAAACGATCAAAAAAGGAAAGAAACCAGAACGTTGGATTGGGAGGACGTAGCACAAATGTGAGCTATACAGTGGCCTTGAAATCATCTAAAAGGTTCTCCTAAAAGTTTGAAGATGAAATCTAGCTAGGTTCTCGGGTTATGACTTGTTCATTGATCCCCTGAACAATGCTCGTTGCATTCAAACCACCGATCACTGCACTGTGATAGTTAGGGTGGACTGGCATCACATCATGGCTCAGCCGGTTAGGCGTTGGATTACGAATTAATTGAAAGATGGTTCGAATACTGTGGGATCATTATCATTATTGCTGATAGTAATGACATTTCTATGTGTTCACCTTACTTGTTTTGAGTTTTAACAACATCTCTTGTTTTTTATACCTCTTTTCTTATATTGCAGAGGTAACGTGATATAAACGGAGAACGGTTCACATCAATGTTTGAACCTATAGAAATTCCGAGGTTTCGACAATTGCTAGAATATCAACAATACCCTTACCCTTCTCCCCCACATATGCTACATAAAAACCTTCCTTAATTCGGAGAAACACTTTAGGGGACTTATTTTGATAAATGACGCTGGAAAAAAGTTCGGACAAAATTAAACTTCGTGGACTTGTTCCTTGATCAATGACCAATCTTTTTTTCCAACAGAAATAATTAATGTAAACAGAAGTGGATTTACCCAAACTACAAAATCCATTGAAGCAACCTAATACTTAAGCGCATGGCTCGAAGACTCAAGAAAAGTGTTTCGTTATCAATTCCAAAATTTTCAGTAGAACAGAACCTTTCAAAAACGTTCTTTACAAGAAGACTACTTTTAGTCAGCCTGGCCATTCTGGATTAAATGTAGTTTTCTGGAGCCATTTTAGACTTAGAATCCGAGTATGCTCTTCGCAGCTTCTCTGAAAAAAAGGAAACCACTCTGGAGAAAGTTACAGGCGTTTTTCCAGGCCTAGCGGCAAGGCAAGGGTACCACCCATCAGGGAATTTTTAGGTGGTTTGGAAAAAATCTTCGGATTTGGCTCAAAACGTGTATGTAGGGGTAATCTAGGGTGCTGAAGACGAATCTAGAGATCGTTTGCCAAAATTCTGAGGTTTACTGTAGCTTACGGTAGTTGTCATGACATAGAGGGCCTAAACCTACCTTAATAATTTGAAAATAGACATGTGAACATCAAGTTCGTATTGAGCACCCCGAATAACCCCCGTTCAGAAATTTTGAGTCAAATCTGAGACTTTGACCCAACTACCGTATACCCACCGCAATCTACCGTAATCTGTCGAAAATCGATAAACTGACCTCAGATTCGTCACGAGCACTTCAAATAACCTCCGAGAGCAAAGTTTGGGTCATAAATTTTTTTCGACCTTTGGAGCCCCGTGAGGTAAGGAGCTCAATGCCATTTTTGGGGTTCAGAGGTCGAAATTTTTTTGCCCAAACTCCGCCCCAGGGGGTAATTTAGGGCGCTGAACACGAATCTGAGGTCCGTTTCCTGTTTTTTAGGGGCTTTCGTCAGGTTAGGGTGCATTGAACGGCATTTTACCTACCGCGACCCATTGTTTTGGTGGATTTTGATCTACCCGCGAGGACTGAGTGAAATTTCAAAATCTCAAATTGTTTATTCCATTCACTTCTGTGCCGCAACCAGGTTTTTTAACGGTGAAATCGATTTTATTGGCCAGACGTTTCGGCAAGCTCGCCGTTATCAGAGGCCTGAAAATCACGTCGAGACAATTTACCTGCGAATTACACGGTCAAGCGCTTCCTCCATTCCTGCGAGTAGCGACTATCCAGAGGAACTTCAGATAGGTGAAAGCTCAGATAACAAGACCAACCCTTTCCGATTCCACCAAGACCAAGCCCCGCTGCAGTTCGTGGACGACCGGTAGCAAGTGAGGCACCATTGAAATCAATAGGATCAATCACTATGCGCGGTGACCACAAGCAGAAGTTAGGACCTCACAACCCACACAGCGGAGGAACGGTAAGAATTCGTTAGTTCTCGTCATGCACTCATTTCGGTTATTGAGCTTCGGATTACGTGTCCGTATATAAAAAGCCTCAAGGGCCTTCCTCACAGCGATGTCCGTTTCCTGAGTGAGCACAGTGCATTTGATACCATAATCAACGTTATTGTGTTGCTCAACTCTGTGTTTACCAAGAGGTGTCAGGAGAGATATACGCCTTTCCCGCCAGATGTTCCTTTAGGCGTACGCACAACAATCTTCCTGTCTCTCTATATATACCTCATTACAAGCCAAACACTGGAGTTGGTATACAAACCTGCTCCGCGCACAGTCTCCATTTCTTCCATGCGGGCAAGTTACGCAGTTGGTAGTGACACACGACTGATCGTACAGGCTATGTCTGGCAAGTTGATGTTTGATATTGTCTCGCGGGATGGTCAGGAGGGTAACATCGTTGCTTAGGTCCGCACGAGCTATCCGGCGACGCAACTAGTGATTGATTTTATCGAAACAAACGGCAGTAGGGCGGGATCTTGCCATCGTGGGCATTTGGGGAGCGATTCTGTCGACCTCGCGTGCGACGCTCCGTTGTGTATCCGTTGCTAGTGGCGATATCTCTCGCTAGGCTTCTGGATTCCTCGCGCTCCATGACACCATTACAAACCTTTAGCGCCGTCTTGAACATATTTCCCACTACCGCACGCTTTACGGCTCGAGGGTGCGCTGACTTTGCGTGAAGTAAGATGTTTTTGGAGCTTGTTTTCCGGTACCATTTCACTTTAAATGTGTCACTGAGGAGCTTGACCTGCCTGACCTAATTCGCAGGTAAATTGTCTCGACGTGATTTTCAGGCCTCTGATAACGGCGAGCTTGCCGAAACGTCTGGCCAATAAAATCGATTTCACCGTTAAAAACCTGGTTGCGGCACAGAAGTGAATGGAATAATACTAGTAATGCCCAGGTTTGAAGAAAGCCGGACTTGGAGATCAAATTGTTTATTTTTACGCCCTCTACAACTTTCAAAAGACCGTTTTTCGAAACTCCATTTTGTGTTCAAAGTGGTCCCTTGTCAGTATCAGGGTCCAGAGTGAACGTAGGAAGTCCGTTCTTTTTGCATTTAAAGGCATCGTACACGATGAAAACCGAATTTCAGCTTTTGCGTTCAGCCGGACAAGTGGGCCATAACGATGTCACTCAGAACGTTTGGAGTTTCAAAATCACTTCTGAATGAAGATTCGCTTACCTCAAAAGGGCTTCCTCGGTTTGAGGGGCCGGCCCTGGGGTCGATCCGTTGTTACAAGGAACAAAACTCCGTGGTCGCTGCCGGCGATCGTGCGTTGAAGCGTCGTAGGGCGCAAAGCACACGCCACTCGATTTCACGTTCGACATCGATCGAAAGCAGCTGACAGCATTGGACGCAGCATGTTAGTAACCCTTCTCAACTTCGTTCAAGAGAAAAAAAGATCGCTCGTCTGAATGGCGTCCTTGGCGAATTACTTCCATCGAAGAGCCAAGGAACGAATCGTAAAACTGTTCCTTGCGTTCTCCGCGCAACTATCCCCAGTTGATGTCGGCGGGAATTTCAAATTTGTCTTGAGCTTTATTGAAATATGTTTTCTCTTGAAAAGTTGAGGTTTTTAGGGGAACTTCTTGCAACCTTTAGTCTTTACAGAGACATAACAACACGAAGACGTCAAAAACCCAAGCATGGTTTTCATCGTGTACGATGCCTTTAATATGCTTTAGAAAGCTGAATAACTGCTCAAAAAATGGTCCGGAATGGTTACCTGAGATTCGAGAAAAATTGTCAAAACCACGTGATTTTGATCGAAAAAAAAGGTTCATCTCCTTTTTTTCAGTTGGCGTACATGATCTTGTTATAACACTTATCGTTGAGCTAGAAAGCTCATTTTTGGCCGGAAAGTTTGCTATGATTGCCGCTAGCTCCTGACAAAATTTGAAGTTGGTAGCTCAGTTTTTGCGGAACCTCAAAATTGAGGGTCAAGTAATACAAAAACACGTAAACATGTTATTATAAACCATCCGACGTTTACTCATTCGTAAAAATGAACTAATGAAATATACTCCGTTACTGATAGGCTTTTTCTCAGGATTGAACGCTATCTGAGACGGGGCAACGCTGCAATCAATGCGGCGGGATCTTGGATGTATTTTTTGGAACACCGCACGGTGTGAATCAGAAGAAATCCACAGAACGCAGATGGTGTGCGGGACCCCAGTAGGAGTGCGCAGAACGCAGTAGAAAGTGTGTGGGACCCAAATAACAGTGCGTCGGACGCCGTAGAAAGTGTGTGGGACCCAAATGAGTGTGCGCAGAACGCCGTAGAAAGTGTGTGGGACCCAAATAGCAGTGCGTCGGACGCCGTAGAAAGTGTGTGGGACCCAAATAGCAGTGCGTCGGACGCCGTAGATAGTGTGCGGGACCCATATGGGTGTGCGCGGTACGCCGTAGAAAGTGTGTGGGACCCAAATGAAAGTATCCTCTGTTTCCGAGTGTGATTTATTTCCGTTCGTCGCGTGCGTCTGCGTGCGTACGCTGCGTCTCCTTCTCCCCATAATTTCTCGCTGTCTCTACCCTCGCTCCGCACAAGCGCGCGAGGGAACAGAGTAAATCTGGCCCGGAACTAGAGGATACGTTGGACGCCATAGAAACTGTGAGGTGACCAAGTGGAAGTGCGCAAGACGCCGTAGAAAGTTTGCGGGATCCAAATACAAGCACGCCCATGCCGATCATTTTTTCCGCAGGGCTTCCGTAACCATTCTCAAACAAAACATGAAAACGAGCGATTACACACGCTCATAACATGCGGGGTATTAAAGGGCAGAGGAGCAGTATGCTTTCATTCACACACCGCTCTCTTCGAGGAGCCATTGGAAAGTGGCTGAGGAGGTCGAAATTGTGCAAACATGATTGTTGGCTATTACGATTGCTCATATCCAGGCTGACACTTGAAAAATTTTCAAAGCAGGGTAACGATAGCCCTGCGGAAAAATGATCGGCAGGACCGTGCTTATGACCCGAATGGGTGTGCGCAGAACGCCGTAGAAAGTGTGCGGGACCCAAATGGGTGTGCGCAAAACGCCGAAGAAAGTGTGCAGGACATCGGTTGGAGTGCGCTGGACGTCATAGAAGGGGTGGGGGCAGGGCATCAGTAGGTTTACTTCGAATTGACACCATCAGGAATCATGTCAGAAAGGAAACCTTTAGAAAAAATAAATGAAATTCCTGAAAGTTTAGGTTCCTGGCAAAAGTAAAGATTTGGCATGGCCATTTTTTCGAAAAATTGGAAATATACTCCGTTAAAAAGGGAAGGTAAAGAAAAATGGAAAAACTTTTGAAATATTCCTGAGAACGATTTGGCGTTGAATAATTTGATTTTTGGGAAATGTAATGAAATAGTTGAAAGAATGATTTGGCAGTCGAGTTTGAATCAACTATTGATACGAGTTGTGCAAAAGGAGAGATCGCATTGTATGAGCATATCCGTAGAAAATATCGAAGCTAAATCGCGCGTGAAAAGGCAAGCAGTAAAAGCTCGTTCGGGAGCTGAAGTGCCGCGATCACGTATTAAGTGAAGTAAAATCAAGTGTTTGTTTCATATCACGCGTGATTTAGCTTCGATATGTTCTAAGGATAAGCTCATACAATGCGATCTCTCGTTTCGCACAACTCTTGTAAATAGTTGGTTCAAACTCGACTACCAAATTTTTTTTCAACTATTTCACTACATTTCCCAAAAATCAGATTATTCTACGCTAAATCGTTCTCAGGGATATTTCAAAAGTTTTTCCATTTTTCTTTACCTTCCCTTTTTAACGGAGTATATTTCCAATGTTTCGAAAAAATGGCCATGCCAAATCTTTACTTTTGCCAAATCTTTACTTCTTTTTGTCTTTTTTACTAAACTTTCAGGAATCCCTAGTCTGTCGGCGCTCACCTCCAGAGAAAGATGGTGTGTGAAAGAAAACACACCGCTCTCAATTTCTTTTATACCCTACCCTTTATCAATTGGTTATCATAAATTTTGTTTACAGTGAGAGTTTTGTGCCGATGGCAATTTATAATCGTCTGGAACTTACCGATCAATCAGAGCTGTTTCGGAAAGAGGATTGATACTACAGTATGTTAGTAGTCCGCAGCCGCACCAACTCTTTTCCCGTTGCCTTGAACCATATGTGTCGATTGATATCTTGCGGGATATCAATATACTTATATCAAGTACACACAGGAATTGTTAAAAACACCCCAGTGGGATGCTGACAGGTTAGTGGAATATACCACCCCTAGAAGTTGACCACTGGTCCCTCTCTTGAGACAGACTTGAACTCATTTTCTGGGATCGACTTCGAAGAGCCGATTGAGGCGCTCCATGAGATCATGTACCCTACATACTTTTAGCGTCACTCGTGTAGGTGATACTGATACGGAACTAAAAAGCAAAACGAGAGCGTATTGCTCATAGACTAGTTGGAACGCCAGTGCTATCATTCCAAAAATGGAAACATTGGAGAAAATAATGGAGATTGGCTAATATCGTGTCATTGTCTGAGAAAAGCATTCAGACAATGATGCGATAGTCGTACTCGCCTTTAAGTTCGTTTTCGTTGCTGCGCAATTTGACGTGCTTGCAGTACGTTGTAAAACATTGCTGCGACGTCGGGCCTTTACTTCAGCAAGCTTCCATTATCCATAACTGCTTTAAACCGTAGCGTCAAGTTATCAAGACCTGAGGCCTAAAACGAACAAGTTGGCAAGCACTTGGTTCACGGTGGTGTCACTCTGCTACTCGTTGAAGCATGATCGAGTGATAGTCTATAAAAAAACTTAGAGATCTCAAAAGGAATGTCCATTGTTAGCAACACAAGCGCTAGCGAAAACAGTTGCTGAGGTAGAGTTCACGTATTAGTTTTAGTCTGATGAACTGACGGGGCTGCTACGGAAGATCGCGCGAATCGAAACCCCATTGGCATAGAATTGGCCAGTGATGCCATGGCCAGTGAATCGGCCATTGGCCAGTGATGCCGCCAACAGCGCAAGGCAAACCGGCTGGTCCATGCTTCAGACTGAATCTAATACGGAAACATAAGTGCGGGTAGGGACGAAATATTCTTGGTAGCGATTGCATCTACAACAACATTACTGATCGTAGGATTCGGTCCAAAGGCACGCGGGGACGCATGCCGCGTCATTAGCGTTATTTTTCAGTATCTCCCTTCGAATAAATTTTTTTGGAATTTAAACAATCATTCAAGACTGTGGGGATGAGGCCTATAGAGGCATGAGATAAAACTTTCGGTGTGCCATACAGTATAAAAACGTACTATGCCACCAGAATCTTGAATCGCACTGTCGAGTCAAGCACACAGTCGAGAGATCGATCCTCTCCGGAGGTCGACAATCCCTTCTATCAATTCGGTGTCGGGTAAATTGGTACCGGAATTGTGTGAAAGGATAAAAGCACTGACATGAACGTCGGCGCGGCCCGAAAGTCATTGTATAGGCCCAATACACAATCGAAAGTCTCTATGATTCTGAGTAGAAGTAGAATGTGCGGCGCATGTCGAGAGGGATTGATTGAGGTCGAGAACCTTTTTTTTCAACTTTCATACGCTCTCGGATCTGAGAGAGTTGAACTTGAAGGGAGGATCGAAAAAATAGGCGCTAAAATAGCGAAAAAGCGTCGCCAAATACATCCACACCGATAACCACTAGCGGCATGTACGTATACCGAAGTATGCGCGCGAAGACATGCAGACCACACTTCATTTATAGTGTTGTTGGAGAGGACTTCAGTCAGATGCAGCGTCGATGGAAGAGTCTAGAAAAACCTTATCGTTATGACTAACTGCAGAGCAGTGGTCTTCAAGTGCGGTTCATTCTTAGTTCATTAATCCGCAGGCAGGTCGAGCTGAAATGGACAAACAGCTTGCAGGCGAGCTATGGTACCACGGATTGCTCCCCAGAGAGGACATTAAGGTGATATCGAGCCCTTATTTTGTGTTAATAATGTGGTGTAGTTGTGCACGTACTACAAAGGAATTGAATTTTTTAGATGATGCTACGGGCGAATGGCGATTTCCTCGTCCGCACCACGGAGCCAGTGGCGGGAAAACCACGCGCTCTTGTTTTATCAGTGATGGTCAAACAAGAAATGGAAGATCAAGGGGTTGGCTCTCTACAATAAATAGAATCTTACTAGCGAGACCTAGCGAAGTTTTCGCTCAAGAAAACCTTCACGTGCGCTAGCATCTTGAGGCAGATTATTCTGACAAAACGGTGTTGACTGCCATCCGTCTATCCGAAAGTTGCTGTTCGTATGGATTCTCCTGAGCAGAGCAGGCTGCCGCACATTTACAGCAGGGCGTCGGGTATGAAAATGTGGGATTGAAAAGCAATACATAAGAAGCCAGCGGTAGATCGTCGGTGGCTACCGCTTATTTACGACCCTTTCCGTCTGTAATGTACCCAAGCGATTATTCTCGCTTTACCATCCCTGTCATGTTAAGAAAAAAGCACTCGCATTCTAGATGTGGTTTCCCTTGTTGACCAACGCCATGCCTTTGTTCTCAATAAATGAAATATGTCCGTGGATGTTTATGTTTTTGTGAAGCAGATTTTGATAAGCTTCAACAAATCCAAATAAATATAAAACTATAACTTTCAACAAATATAAAACTGGTTTATGGATGTTAGTGAACCAAAATGACTGAGCGGTTGTAGTGTGTGACGAACAGAGAAGATGCGGAAGTGGAGCTGCTGCTAGTTTCGTCAGACTGGCGAGGAAGTGTCTCCAGAGTTTCGCGTACTCCTCAAAACGCGTCGCACGCTTTTAAAGATACATGATTTCCTATCTGTTTTCTTCGCTACACAAAGGCTAAAATTTCGCATGAAAAAATTGGCAAAATCTCGCTGTTTCAATTCTACTTTCTTCATGAAGTACTGCACACTTCCACTGGGGTTCTGCACCCTTTCTACGACCTTCAGCACACTCCCATTGGGGTCCTGCACACTTTCTATGACGTCCTGCACACTCCCATTCGGGTCCTGCACACTCCCACTAAGGTCCTGCACACTTTCAATGGCGTTCTGCACACTCCCATCGGGGTCCAGCACACGTTCTACGACGTTCTGCACACTCCCATTTGGGTCCTGCGCACTCCCACTAGGGTCCTGCACACTCCCAGTGGGGTCCTGCACACTTTATACGACGTTCTGCACGCTCCCATTTGGGCTCTGCACACTCCCACCGGGGTCCTGCACACTCCCACTGGGGTCCTGCACACTTTATACGACGTTCTGCACACTCCCACTGTGTTCCTGCACACTTTCTACGACGTCCTGCACACTCCCATTTGGGTCCTGCACCCTCCCACTAGGGTCCTGCACACAATCACTGAGGTCCTGCACACTTTCTATGACGTTCTGCACACTCCCACTGTGGTCCTGCACACTTTCTATGACGTCCTGCACACTCCCATTCGGGTCCTGCACACTCCCACTAAGGTCCTGCACACTTTCTATGGCGTTCTGCACACTCCCATCGGGGTCCAGCACACGTTCTACGACGTTCTGCACACTCCCGTTTGGGTCCTGCACACTCCCACTAGGGTCCTGCACACTCCCAGTGGGGTCCTGCACACTTTATACGACGTTCTGCACGCTCCCATTTGGGTCCTGCACACTCCCACTGGGGTCCTGCACACTATCGATAACGTCCTGCACACTATCGATAACGTCCTGCACACTCCTCAAACCCTGGCGGTTCTGAACGGCGTCCCATCCACCACTACTGAATACCTGTCGCCTTGATTAGAGCTTAGCCTTTCTAGCGCTAGACGACTCACAGAAGTTTTCATGACCCAAGGCCAAAAGTGCGCCCCACGGACAAACTCTGTTGCCCCGAGGCGCGCAAGAGGTGATTCAGGCTGATTTTTTGGTAATCGATGGATGTCCCACCCACCCAAATGTTGGTACCATTTCATCCCTGTTTTGATCGGCCATTCCGGAGATCCGCGGGAAAACACAATTACACACACACATACATTCATACATACAAACATCGGGACATAACTGCTTTAAGTATAAGGATTGTTAGGTTCAAAACTAGTCGGGGTGGGGCACTCAGGATTCAGTTGAAGAATGAATGATACCGCTTTTAAAAATCGAAGTATTTCCATGAAATTCCCTAGAAAACAAAGACTGAGAGCGCTATCAGGCATATGATATCAGCACAAACTTTCGAGTGCGAGTATGGAGCTTCGGGGAACCGTTCTGGTCCTGAACAAATCGTACCTATCGATCAAACGTGTTCAGAGAGGTAATTGCAGGTAAACATGTTTTGTCACTCAACAGGCATGTTTAAACGTTAGGAGCCGACCGGTTCCCCGAAGCTCTTTACCGCTATTCCGAATTTTCATTTTGATGGATGGTTCATTTTATTTTCTCGAGTGCCCCCCCCCCCCCCACCCGACTAGTTCTGCACCTAAGCTCACTAGTTATGTTGGTGTGGGTACGTGGGCGGGATGAGAAAGCTTTAAAGCAGTGGTCGCGATCAAATATGCTTGTCTTCTTTCCCTCTCTGAACCCTCTAGCCAACTCTAACTCTAGCCCGTTTTTCACCGCGCTACCTTCATAGCTTTTCAGCTGTTTTCCACCTAAGCTGATTTTTGTAGTTTTTTCGATAACGTTTACACAAGGTGCTGAGCTGATAGCAAAACGCTTGGCACCGGGCGAGATTGAACCAGCATATTCCCTTTCCGGTGGAGCGCCTTATCGCACTGTACCACCGAAGCCTTAGCGCCGCTCTCACTCAACTGCTCGGTGAATCTTCACCAAAGCATCCTTACACCCGCATAACGGGATGAAACAGGTATACCGCGAGACTATCTAATAGTCGCAGTTGCTTGGTGAAGATTTACCGAGCAGTTGAGTGAGAGCAGCGCTGGGGCTTCGGTGGTGCAGTGCGATAAGGCGCTCCCCCGGAAAGGGATTATGCTGGTCCGATCTCACCCAGAGCCGAGCGTTTTGCGATCAGCTCAGCACCTTGTGTAAACATACCATAACGTGCACTGCGACGTTAAACTACAGTTACGGCAAAAAACATGCAAAAATCGTGTATGATTTTTCGATAACGTTTTTTATCTTGACCACTGCCTTTAAAGGCATCGTACGCGCTGGAAACCATTCACCGTTTTTTGGGTTTGAATCATAGACGATCATAAATTGCCACCGGCACAAAATTCTCACGGTAAACAAACTTGATAATGGCCAATTGATAAGGGGTAGGGTATAGAAGAAATGGAGAGCGGTGTGTTTTCATTCACACACTGTCTTTCTCAGAGGGAGAGCGGCTTAAGCTGTGAACAGACGAGGGAGAAGGGAAACAGCCTCACGGGCGATAACGTTATCACGATATCAAGCCCATAAAATGGGAAACTTCGAAAAGAAAATCTACAACACTTCGGTGAAAATTTTGTGCCGGTGGCGAAATATAAACGCGTTTGAATAATTGGTTGACTCGACGCAAACTACCGTGCGATACCGATTACCACAGTCATAAAATACTTTCCAACTTTCATTTGAGAGTTTGAGTCGGTCTGATTCTGATATCATCATTTCATGCGCCTGTGGCAATCGGTACCGCTCGGTATTTGGAGTTTACTCATTGGTTGGGCCCGCCTGTGAACGTAGGTAGAGTTTGTTGGGTCACCAACGCATTATTGTGAAGACATAGGATAAGGCCCCGGTCAGAGTTGGTGCTATTTGCATCTGTATCCCCCCACCCCCGCACCCCCAACACCCCGCACCTCCCAACACCCCGCCCCGCAGATATGACGATGATTCCGTGGCCAACAGGATTGCACCTGTTCAGAGAAATAGTGAAGGAGAGTATGGTGAAGTAACGGAGGTAGCAGTAAGGTTAGCTTTCCAGTGATACGCAATGTTTTATCATCGACCCGCCCACCCGGTGATTTTCTCATTCACGTATTGCATGGATATCGACCGCGTCGGATACATCGAGTGATTTTCTCAACCTCACTCCATCATTTTAAACATACGTATCGACTGGGGGGGATGCGGGGGGTGCGGGGGGGGATACACCGAGTGATTTTCTCAGCTTCACCTCACCATGTTGTTCATACGTATCGACCGGGTGGGTGTTGGGGGACGTTGGGGGTGCGGGGGGGGTACACCGAGTGATTTTTGCATCCCATTTCCAATGCATTCTGTGTGTATCGACCGGGCTGGAGACGTCGGCTCATCCAACTATGACCGGGGCCTAACGAATGCCTCGAATTCCATCAAAAGAGGCCGACCCTCCGACAGCCATCTGCTCAGGTACTCAGGAAGACGGCCGGCGAACCTTTCCCAGCTGGCCCGCGGTCTCCGTCCTCAGGCCGCCCGCTTTTGGTTCGCCGGCCAGCCGTATGTCGACGGCCCGCCGACCTTTACCAGATGGCCCGCTATCACTATTTGTATTACTGCTTACCTCAAGCATATCACCCCGGCCCCACGGCGGAGAAACGCCCCGCCTCGGTCCGCCGCAGTCTGCGGTGAGGAACCACCCTCCCCGCGGATCGCGGCGAAAACCGCCGACCCCCCCCCCCCCCAGCAGTGGGGATGCCCCTATCCCCTCAGCAGTCAAAAATATGCTGGCCTCCGGAGGGTGACTCGAAGTCACCTTCGAGGGCCGGCAGTAGAATGCCGATTGAGGACTCTAGTGAGATGAGGCTCCTTTTATACCGGCTGTGCACGTGATAAGCACCTTACGACGTGAACATTCGTGACCACCATCAATTGTCTTTCCAACCGGCCAAATTGAAGATGGAGTGGCGTGTTTTGTGGTTCGCGGGCGAGCCAATATTCGCGCTGCGTGGGCGTCGCATGCAGCATGGTTCGCCACTGGCCGGCACCCTCGAAATGTGGGGCGCCGGCCGTCGTTTTCGGCATAGAGGTTCGCCGGCCGTCGCCCTGAGTACGTGAGTGGCATCAAATGAGAAAAGAAAGTAGAATGATAAGCTTAAATGAGTGGAAGTTGATGTATCATTTGTTGATAAGCTACTTTCTTCTCTCATTTGATGCCACAAGGCTGTCTCGGGCCGGCCTCTTCTGGCAGAAATCGAAGCATTCGATCTCCCATATCTTCCCAATTATGCATTGGTGACCCAACAGACTCTAACTACTCTGTCTCAGGCGGGCTCAATCAATGATTTAAACCCAAAAAACGGTTAGTAGTTTTCAGCGCATACGATGCCTTCAAAGGCACAGTCCAACCTCGGAACCGCTCGTTTTGAAGACACTTTCGCGCTGGTCACAATGGGTTTTCTAAAATGCCTCAGAACCCACAACGAACAACTGGAGGAGAAATGCCGAATATGACAAATTGCCAGTGATTCGACGTGATGCCGGCGGGAAATGGGCTGTTTTTATCTGCCGGCCAAGTCGGGCTAGTCGACTTCGCGCGGCCCCAATTTTGTGGGCGTGGCAGAGCGCCCCACTTCCCTCGCAGAGAGAGGTTTTCCAGTCTTCCCGTGGAGTGTCTGCGGGCAGTCGGCTTTTCCTGGGGGTCATCGAACACCCACTCATCGATTCCCACTTTGATATCGCCATTGCACCACTCACCAGAGTGGAGCCAGTGGACGATTGCTGAGCAGAGAATGCTGTGTTGAGACTCTTCCCAAAACCCTCGCTGTATGCGACGCTGGCTCTGAGCAGGTGAACCATTGTCTGTTGATGGCATCTGCGGTTGAAAAGAGTGCAAGGGCAAGTGAGTGATGTGAGCAACCCTGTGTAAGCTTACTCCTTACTTGTCAGAAGCAGTTCAAGATGAAGAGCCCAGAAGGGGATTTTTCAAATTTTGTCCCAACAGACCTTTATCTAAAGGGTGATTTCAAAGTTTGCCGCGAACTGCTTCTGGATTGTCTTCTGTCAGTCATCAAATTGGCCGTAAAACGATGGCAGAAGGGCCGCAGAGTGCTTGTTCAACGTGTACGGGCTGTAAACGAAACGACGCTGCAGACTGTCCGCGATCGATCTATTGCCCTTGCGCGGGAGGGGTCACGGGACGTCGGCTAGTGGTACCGCGGGAAGTGTGATATCTCTATCTGAGCGTGCGGTATGGCTGCTGGTTGATATGACCAACCCACCCGTTCATCACGTATCATTGGCTAGTGCCATGGTATCATACCGCACTGGCGATTTGTCCGGTTCGGCATTTCGCGTTCACACAACGAACAGAGTTATGGCCTCTCAAAAATTGTGAATCATTACAGCGAGAAATTCGTGGACGAGTTGTCTCGGGTCTGCTTTTTCTCGTCATGCTCAGCATTCGCGCTGGAGTAGATCATAATATAAAGCTAGACCAATAACAAATAGAAGAACATAGATTTTGCTCAGAATCCATTTCGTATCTCGTCCCTATTGAGCTCGAAAACTCTGAAGTGGGCGGAGCAAATGGGTGCTGGTTTGGGGGGCGGGGGAATGGGTGCTCGATTTTTCTAGCTTATTCTGAAGAGTTGAAGTTCCACGTTTGGCAGGGTTGCTAGACTCTGTTTCATCCCAAGTGAACTGATGTTTTCGGTTATCACAGCGCGGAGCGGTGGCTTTTTCGTCGAAACCTCCTTATCACTAGTTATATTTCACCAAGGCTCACCGCTCCGCTGCTGGTGATAATCGAAATCAACAGGTCACTAGGGATGTACCAGAACTTACTTACAGCGGCCGGATCACAATATCAACCTTTACCCAAGAGCGTGGACTGTGTCTTTGAAGAGCATTTAAACGATGCTGTTCCGCCTTATGATTATAAAGCTCATACCGGACAGTGGAACGTCGAGCTACCGTAGCCATCCGTAAACAAAGCATGATGAAAATGATATCAGACGCTCATAATATGAGGAGTATAAAAGGGCTGGGGAGCATTATGCATCTATCTGGAACTGCCCCAGTCAGGAAGTCGATGTAGCCTTCATTTCCCTGCTACCCGCAGTCGTATTATCACAATCGTTGATGCGAAGCGGTTGTTTTTTCGGAAATTTCAACTACGAAAATGAGGAAATCATTCTCAAAACCACACTGCTTCTATGATAGTGATACAGAAAAGTGCGAGTAGCGGGGAAATGAAGGTTAGGTGCCTGACGACGTCGGGGAATGAG
Source organism: Aplectana chamaeleonis (assembly GCA_029168955.1). Taxonomy (NCBI): domain Eukaryota; kingdom Metazoa; phylum Nematoda; class Chromadorea; order Rhabditida; family Cosmocercidae; genus Aplectana; species Aplectana chamaeleonis. The sequence goes on along the minus strand of JAPDOI010000100.1, from coordinate 1,694,044 downwards.
CAAAGTGCTTCGCTGGCTAGAAAGAGCAGAGCACACACTTGGGAAATTTTATGGAAGGAATACGGTAGTCCTTCGTTCCACTGATCGGTAATACTGTGCTAGTCGCTTTTTGTACTCCAGTGGTCAACAAAGTCTCTCAGATTAGGTCATAAATTCGCGACTGCCACTTTTGACAATTTTCGTTGCCAGTTTACTGCTTGCTGATCAAATTTCATGAGGAATCGTACCCAGGGGATTTCGCGAGTGCTGCATCGGCTGGCATTTTCCGTTCGTCCCCTAAACTCACCTGAAGGTCAGAACTATAATAGGCAAAAGGCGTAAGCTGCCTGACAATGAGGGAGCTATGTAGTTCGAATTCGGGCTAGATTCACAAACATTTTGAAACATGCTATTCGATGTCTTTCTGATGCTATTACAAACGGAGGGCACTATCGCATCGCATTTGGCCGCGCCCCATTTTCCGTGCCGCAATGACTCCGAAGACTCCGCGAAATTTGAATTCAGGCGTTTTGAGTTTGAATTCGTACAAAATGTTAGGCCCTTAGAGGCAAAGTACACCCTCAGAAATGAAATTTTAGATTTTCGTGTAATTGTGTTGAAGACCCCTCCTGTATAACACGTGCCAAATGTGAAATCTCGATTCCTCCAGATAAGCGAGATATAAGCGACCACCACGGGCCCGACCCCCTCCAGCCACCACCACAAGCCCGGCCCCCTTCTTGATTTTCGATCTCAATTGCGACTAGGTGGGTGGATGGTTTTCAACCGAGTTGTCGTTGTTCACTCCCTATCCGATCTATCTCCTCATCCTGTTTTGCTCTCGTGCCGCGACTGCGAATCAAGAGAAATACAGGCCTGAGACACCTCGTCCACCAAATTTTTGCCTTCGAAATACAGGCATAATCAAGAAGCCATATCTCCGTTCGTAGGGGGTCTTGCACGACTCAGAAATACTATTGTGATTAGAGTGTGACCCTCTCCAAGATAAGGATAAAACCTAAAAAATAATTTTCTGGGTGCCCTGTGCCTTTAAGCCATTTACTCTCAGATTTTGTAAGGGGAAGGATAACCCCGGGTTGTCGTGGAGTTTTGGGTGGGTGAGACATTGGGTTGTGACGCCACCGCGGCGTTGCGGGGCCGACTTCTCTGGGTAACTATTCAGAAATGCCGCGGCGCGAAAAAAATGGTTTTAGCCAAGTGCGTTGCGATAACTCCCCCAATCCCATTGCCGTCTTTCCTGTAAGAGAACATATTTCTTTAAAAACTTTTCAGATTAAACACTTTGTAATAACTGTGCTGCCATCGGGTAAAGTCATGATCGAAAAATATGCCTTTGAATCCGTCAGCTCAATGATTGAGTACCATCTTAGCAAGAAGGACTCCATCACAAAGGTTCGAAGATATAATGTTATGGACAGCACCTGGTTATATATATATATATATATATATATATATATATATATATATATATATATATATATATATATATATATATATATATATATATATATATATATATATATATATATATATATATATATATATATATATATATATATATATATATATATATATATATATATATATATATATATATATATATATATATATATATATATATATATATATATATATATATATATATATATATATATATATAGGGCGCACATAGTAATTTTCATAGTTTTAGGCAAATGACGTAATACTACGGAATCCAATAGTTCGATCTAGTTGGGAGCTTTCTCATGACGATGTTGAGCTGACCAAGAAATTGGGTTAGTGTTTCAGTGTTACGATCGAAATGTTCAGAAACATAATGCAAAGGATTGAACGAACAACTTCTGGCTCACGCAAGGACGATCATTGTATAATCTACAGCAATGGAAGTAGGACCTGGTGAGGTTACGGACTCGTCCTAATATACGATAGTTTATTAGTGGTATAACTCCTTTTTCCGAAACAGATGTGACAGATCGGTGAGCCTGTGTTTTCAACGATATGGCAACATCTGTTAAAGCCATGAAAACAGGTGAAAATGTGAGAATGGCAACAAAAACTTACCGAGAAATCTCAGTTATTTTGAAAAATTGAGTGATAATACAATCAGACTACAGTATGTTAGGAAGAGTCCGCAACCGCACCAGGTGCTACTTGCATTGCGGTAGACTATAAATGTGATGAATGACTAGTCCTTCATAGTGTTGGACTGGAAAAATTACTCGTTTATCTGCCCTTTGGAAACAGCTGAGAGCCCGGTGTTACGCAGACGATTTCAGGAGAAGGCGCTTTCGGAGAAGTCCATGCGGGGAAATTGAAATTGAAATCTGGTAACAGAGTTGCTGTAGCCGTGAAACTTGTGCGTATTTTCGAAGCTTGCTACTACAAACGATGTGTGTTTTACCTTTTGCGGTTTTTTCAGGCTAAACTGGAAGTTCTTACAAAAGAACAAATCAAAGAAATCATGCACGAAGCGCGTCTAATGAGGCACTTCGATCACCCAAATATTGTTAAATTCTATGGCGTTGCTGCCGGTCAGGAACCACTTATGGTCATCATGGAGCTGGTAAGTTTTTAGTTCAGTCAAGCTCTGCGAACTGAAAATCGCGGAGTCCTTCGGTCGTCTAGCGTAGGGAAGAGAAGCGCGATAAGGCCCCGGTCATAGTTGGATGAGCCGACGTCTCCAGCCCGGTCGATACACACAGAATGCATTGGAAATGGAATGCGAAAATCACTCGGTGTATCCCCCCCCGCACCCCCCAACACCCACCCGGTCGATACGTATGAACAACATGGTGAGGTGAAGCTGAGAAAATCACTCGGTGTATCCCCCCCGCACCCCTCCCCCCCTCCCGGTCGATACGTATGTTTAAAATGATGGAGTGAGGTTGAGAAAATCACTCGATGTATCCGACGCGGTCGATATCCCTGCAATACGTGAATGAGAAAATCACCGGGTGGGCGGGTCGATGATAAAACATTGCGTATCACTGGAAAGCTAACCTTACTGCTACCTCCGTTACTTCACCATACTCTCCTTCACTATTTCTCTGAACAGGTGCAATCCTGTTGGCCTCGTAATCATCGCCATATCTGCGGGGTGTTGGGAGGTGCGGGGGTGTTGGGGGTGCGGGGGGATACAGATGCAAATAGCACCAACTCTGACCGGGGCCTTATCCTATGTCTTCACAATAATGCGTTGGTGACCCAACAAACTCTACCTACGTTCACAGGCGGGCCCAACCAATGAGTAAACTCCAAATACCGAGCGCGACCGATTGCCACAGGCGCATGAAATGATGATATCAGAATCAGACCGACTCAAACTCTCAAATGAAAGTTGGAAAGTATTTTATGACTGTGGTAATCGGTATCGCACGGTAGTTTGCGTCGAGTCAACCAACTATTCAAACGCGTTTATATTTCGCCACCGGCACAAAATTTTCACCGAAGTGTTGTAGATTTTCTTTTCGAAGTTTCCCATTTTATGGGCTTGATATCGTGATAACGTTATCGCCCGTGAGGCTGTTTCCCTTCTTCCTCGTCTGTTCACAGCTTCAGCCGCTCTCCTTCTGAGAAAGACAGTGTGTGAATGAAAACACACCGCTCTCCATTTCTTTCATACCCTACCCCTTATCAATTAAAAACAATTTTCTACTTCTAAGCTGCCTTTAGAAGCAGTGTTCACTGGAAAAATCGCTCCGTATGTAGTTTCCAAGGTTCTGCTGAGCAAAGGATTACAGCAAGTAGGTCTCACAGCCTTCTCATCCTTCAGATAAAAACTTCAAAAGCCGTGAAAAAATCAAATGCGCCTGTTTTGTGTATCTGGTACAGTAGAATTTGAAGCGTCTGTAATGATTTTGCGCGTTAAACTTCTCAGATATCTTTCGAATTTAAAGGCAGTGTTCACGATGAAATGAATGAGCGTGCTGGCTGTTCATTGCTTTTGATTATGAAAGATGATAAGAAATGGCAGTGTTCACGATGAAAAAGCTGGCGATTTTTTCGCGGAGAACTAACGGTGTATTGGATGGTGAGCCGATCACGAAGAACGAAAGCGAAAAAACCGTCTAGAAGTGCCCGAACGAGGCACCCCCAAGGTCCGGAGACTCCACCTTTTTCCGGGGACCCCGCCGCCCCCCCCCCCCCCCCCCTCGCACTATTCCTTTCTGAAGAAGCTTCAGCACGTAAACAGCCGGTCAGCAAGAGAAGTGGCTTCGATAAGTAGGTCGATAAGATATGATCACGTTATCACATGAAAGACTTCATTCCTTCACACCGGTCAATCCTCACATTCTCACAAATGGGACGTCACACAAGGGATCCTGCTTTGGCAGGAAAAAAGTGCATTCTCGTCTCTTTTCGCAGATCTGTCAAGCGCTGGTGTCACAGTAAGCCCTTGACCTATCATAATCTGGAAGGCGCTATTCATACTACTCACCGCCAGCGCGGCACGCGCGTGCCGCGCTGGCGTTGAGTAGTATGAATAGCGCCTAAAGCAGCGTCCATACGTTGCAAGGACCCGCGATTGCGCAAAATAGATGGTCATCGTGGGCATATGATTTGCTAGCCGCTCTCGTGCCCTCGTCCTCGCTCGCCCACGCCCGCTCGCTCTCGCGCGCTTACGTCCGCTCTAGAAAGGAACCAGCAAGTCTCTAGTCAATTCCAGAAGCAGGGAACATCAAACGTGTTTCAAAACTATAGTATTCGTTACCCATCATTCCACCATAGCTATCACAAGCCGTTGGAAATGATCTGTCAACGCGCCGACTTGAGTGATTGATCAACCGGTCAAACGTTGTCAATCGAATCTACACGATGCAAGGGGTGTTTTCCCGTGTTAATTTGCGTGTGCGGGCAACATTCAGTGTTGAGCGTTGAGTGGCGCACAGCAGCGGAAACGCACGCTCTCGCCACTTATGGACGCTGCCTAAGGAACTGAACACCCATAATTTATGGTGAACACTGCTTTTAAGCTCTTCCATTGGTAAAAACAAGTTACAGTGTCCTTATCATTATCAGTAGTTTAAGATAAAGAAAAGCCATCACGCCTATTCTTTTCATCACGAACACAGCTTTTAAAGGAAGTGCCCACGATCAAAAAAGTGTTCGGATTTTCAACGTAAATCGAAAGGCCCGGGCTCGCTGCACCAATAACGCTGGCAAAAATGGCTAAGAACGAGCGCGAAAGAGCCCTATACGGCCTTAGGCCTAGTGCATACTTATCGCGACACGCGAAACCGAAAGCGTAGATCGTCGCGCGAAGTATGCACTAGGCCTTAAACTTGAGTGTTCCGCTCTCGCCACGCCCACTCCCTCTGCGGCTACGGATAAAAGTGTACAAGAGAAGACCCGACTTTAAGGAGGAAAGCGATAGTCGAATGATGTGAGTTCTGATGATCGGAGTAGAATATGACCTCCTGAATGTATGATGTTCTCCCAAAGTCAGTTCTTCAGTTGTCTACGGATCGGCAGCGGTTGAACGAAGTGGGCGTTACTTGAGCGGAACACTCAAGTTTAGGACCTTAATTAAAGGGTTTTTTTTGTGCTCGTTTCCAGCCGTTTTTTCAACACTGTTGTTAAAGTAGTTCTCGGATCACTTAAAGGCATCGTACGTGCTGAAAACCACTCACCGTTTTTTCGGTTCAAATGATTTTCTGGGCCCACCCAAGAACGTAGGGAGTTTGCTCGGTTAAAAACGCCTTATTGTAAAGATAAATGAGGTTGAATGTCTCAAATTCCGTCGAAAGAGGCCGGCCGTCCGTCAGTCATCTGACACAATTTGCTGTCAGCCATCATATAAGAAAATGATTCACGGTTGATACAGAATAACTGAGGGGAAGTTGATGGAGTATACTATACGATTACTAGAAGAATGACTTTTCTACACACATCGATTAATCTTTTCTTCTCCACAAATCACTAGAAAGAAAGATAAACTTTATTTGATCGTGAGGTCGTTGGTCAAAGCAGCGATCTCTAACGATCGACTCTTCCTTCTCAAAAGTTGATTGGGATATTTTCGGTCTGAAAATGGGGGTTTTCAGTGACTTTTTCGCGCTTTTTTTAACGTAGCTGTTATACTGCGTACTAGAGCTTTCATTATATATGGAAAACTCGAAAACGAAATTCATCGTGAACGATGCCTTTAGTTTCCGGCGGAAACTCAAAGACTGATTTTATCGTGGACACTGCCTTTAAAATAATAGGGTTGTTTCCATGTATTTCTCTGTCCGTCCGTTCGTCTGCCCGTTAAGAGTTAGAGGTGTGCATTCTGGAATGCGCACTTTTCTGTTTGAGAAGGAATACGTTCCAAACAGTGCTCCAGGGAATGAGAAGTAGTTTCCGAGACAACGAACAGGATGGCTAGGATTACAGAAGTGCCAAATACGCCAAGGAAAGTGTGCGGGATCTCAATATGGGTGCCCAATACTCTACAGAAAGTGTGCTTGATCCCAGTGGGAGTACGCAGGACACCGTCCACCCTCGCGGTCGGCGTCCGTGTCGAGCTGCCGTCGCGAAGGCATTTTTCGGACGAACCTTCTCACCGCTGCAAGCAGCTGGCTGGGATTTTAATCACGTTTCGCCCAATGTTCGCCCTGATCCTTTTACAGACTTTAAAAAAACGCGTTTGCGACGGCTAACGTCGATCGCGTGGGCGGACAGTCTCATTCGGACGGACCATAAATATCGGTCATTCTGGCCATGATTTACATGCTGTGAATACTGTGTTCCCTGACTTCAAGGCTGTTTTCTCCAGGACAAGTACTTACAGTTTCTGAAACGTTCAGATGGTGTTCAGCTCAAGTTTGCCCTATCTATCTAAACCAAATTTCGGTAGTGTCACAACGTCACCAGAGATTGCCTTTCAATTGAGTAAAAACTTGAGTAAAATATTCTGAGAAGGGATGACAGGGTCCAATTGCTAAACATAGATGACGCGCAGTCGTTGCGCACACCACCATCAGGTTACGCGTCCTCCAACTTTCCTGCGCCCCTTTCACTAAGCGGTCGTTTCAGTTGCTACTTCCCTTCAATTACCATCCTCCATAATGTGCGCTTTTCACATAAATAAAGTCAGTTTATTAACATTTATCCCACAAAAAATACAAACAACTCTCCACGTTTTTCCACTCTTCTTCTACTCGTTTTTTTTGTCTTCTTTCTGTGTTATAGTCCCCCCCCCGGAAGACGCAAAGATCAGTTTTTTGCGAGAAACGAGAAATGTTCCTAAATTATGGACTCTGCCTTTGAACAAATAAGCCCGAGAATGGCGATCAACCAATTTTCCTTGCTTGCTGTCCTCGCTAAACGCTAAACGAATTTCCGTAGGTGAACTGTGGAGCCCTTGATTCTTTTCTTCAAAAAGCGGAACAATCTATGGATAAGAAAAACGAAATGTGTTTGCAAGTAAGCTACTACAGCTAGTCTGTGGGATGGTCAGGGTCCAAACTACCTAAATTAAGGCTGCTTGGGGATTGGAATATCTACATGCGAAGAATGTTCTGCACAGAGATATTGCAGCTAGAAATTGCTTGTATGGCGACGGTAAGGTGAGTGCACCACCAGTACTCTATAAGTAACGGCATCTTCCATAATGTTCAAAATTTCAAAAAAAGATTTGCAGGTAAAAATCTCTGATTTCGGTCTAACTCGCGAAGGTACGGTGTATCAAATGGACCCCCACAAAAGGGTTCCAATAAGATGGCTCGCACCCGAAACGTTGAAGATGGCTATATACACGCAGAAAACTGATGTATTCAGCTATGGTAATTTGTTTGTTGACGCATCGGAAGCAGATCGTAAGAGTTTGGAATACTGCTTGTAGGCATAATGTGTTGGGAGATTTATAACAATGGTATAGAACCCTATCCTGGAATGACCGTAGCAGAAGTTAATCAGAGTGTGAGTATGTGGAACTAAATCAAATGCATACAATACGACAGTCTCAAGAAATTCCAGTGGATATTTTGTATATACTAAGTGGATTTATATGTTTCAGGTGAAGGAGGGCTATCGCATGGAATTGCCGCCTAATTTGCATCCGGATATCCAAGTCTACATCAAGGTAAATACAGAAGTTTCTCCGGCTCTCCAATAGTTTTCTAAGTGTCCACCTTCACCTTGCTACAACACTCACATCCACTAAATGTAATCGAACGGGCTTTTCGAGGCGCTGGGCACGGTTGTGAGGTCCATATTTTCAGTTTCCTGAAGATCACGGTAGGTATCCTCTGGTTCGGGGCCAAGTTTACTTTGTTCCTTTGCGGAGGGAGGGTAGAGACAGCGAGAGGGGTTTATCGCGTGCATCTTCGCGCGTGTGGCCCTACTTCCAGGCCATAAACCGGCCAAAGCCTCCCCGTCGCCTGCGTACCCCCCGCTGCGCGCCGGCACGCGCGTCGGAAGCAGACGAGTTTTGGCCGCCGCGCGACGAGTTCCGGTCCTCGCGCGGCGGCCGAAACTCGTCGCGCGGCGGCCAAAACTCGTCTTCTTCCGACGCGCGTGCGGTCGCGCAGCGCGTGGTACGCAGTCGACGGTGAGACTTTGGCCGTTTTATGGCCTGTAACTAGGGCCATACGCGCGGAGATGCACGCGATAAACCGAAAAGAAACTTTCCCAGAACTACATTTTGTCATCGGAGCGTAAATTGTACCTTATACCGCTATCCGAAAATCTCAATTTTGAGGTACGCTGCTGGTCCGAGAATCCTAATGATCGTTATTCGATGGCCGATTTAGCAAAACATCTCCAGCGAACACTTCAGATCCCTAGGCCAAAGTTTGTGGAAAACCCGCATGCCACCCGCTTGTGATGAGGTGAACTGATTGAATATTTTTGAAAACGTTTTCATATGATTTGTTTCTAGTGCGAAACGCCCAAAAATGGGCGTGAAACCGGGTGGTCGTCTTGTGGCGCCAAACAGTGAGAAGATTGGGCGGATCAAAGGGATGGACTAATCAGCGCTATTGGCTACCGAAGTGGCGTCGACCATAAGTGATCTGGCCGTCCTCCTCATTGTTTAACGCCACGAGACGACCACTTCGTGAAACCGGCAATGCAGAGAATTTTGAAACCTTTTGACCTTTTCTTAGTCAAGAGACCAGAATCTTGACGCAGCTTACCACGCTTATCTCGCAAATTACTTGGTCTACGCAGTATTTTATCTTATACTCAACCTCGTGCTTCAAATATCAACTAATGAGAGGACAAACTAAAAAACCGTCGCAATTTGCGTGGAGCCTAGAAGAAAACTTGCGCTTAAGTCCTATAACAGATTCATCGATGACATAATACATCCACTACTTTTAGGAACTGGAGAAATGTCAACTCTTCCACTGCTCTTCGTTCTTCAAATGTGGTCGAATACAATTTTATAAACCTTTTTTGATGCCAAATCTGTTCCTTTGTCGTTCACTCTTCACATGAGCATGTCGTCCGCAAGGTGTAAGTGTGGGGGAGAGGAAGATGAATCGGATGTTGACACCAGGGGTGGCATGCATGAATGCATCAGCTATGGTCAGGGAGCGCTGCGCTGCACGCACGCGCCACGATTTGAATTCAAGTTGTGATGCGTGCACGTGACGTTGCGCCTCCTTACCCTGGCCGCCGCATTCATGCATGGGACCTCAGGGGTGAGCGGTGAAAAGTTTTCGGTAAAGTTTATGCCGAACTTCTAACTGAGAATTTTCCGATAAATACGGTAAAAACGGTAAATGCGATAAAAAATTTCGGACCTTTGCTTCGTCAGACATTACGCTTAGAGAAGCATTTTGAAAGGGTCTCCACTCAAATGAGATCCTAATGTTGCAAATGGAACTACTCGCAGTCGTACTATCACAATCGTAGATGCGAAGCGGTTGTTTTCCGAAAACCTCAATAATGAACATGGAGAAATCATTCACAAAACCGCACTACTTTAGTGATAGTGATAAAGAAAAGTGCGAGTAGCAGGGAAATGGAGGCCATCTAGTTGAAGAAGTGGCGTCTCAAAATGTGCAGTCGCGAGTGCTATTCCTTATTTTTTCTTTATTGCGCCGGATGACAATAAACCTTCTAGAACTGAAATTCTCCCAGAGAAGCGGAAAATACCTATTAGTAGAAGCGGGTTTTTACTCCTAGCCGCTTTTCCCGCTAGAGCGGTGCGGTATGAGAAGTTCATCCACTCCACCACAGAAACCCTTCGTGCTGGAGCAGGTACATCGACAATAAGGCTTCAACTGTTCAACCTCACAGGCGTTCTCAACTCATGTTTTTTCATACCCAGTAACGCAGGTGTGGTTATTACGATGTGGAACGAAATGAATGACCGGCTCGAAATCATTCCTACTCTTCGCCCGCTTGAGCTGAGAAGACAATCCGCAGTGCGAACGGGTCTGAAACGAGGCTACGAATCAGGGCTGTGCGCTATATCGTTAACGTGTTAAGGCATTAACGGGTTAACGCGGTGTTTTTTTTTGGGAATATTAACGATTAACGCTTAACGAAAAAGTCCTAAAATCACATTAATTCGAATTCGAATTCGTGTTCCATAAAGGAAATTTGAGGTCTAATCCACCTCTTTGTTAGGTAAAGTACCATTGGTGATACTCTTAAGCATGTCATCACTGTATCGAATGGAATGTGATTATACAGTAAATAGCCGTCCTACTGCGGAATTTAGCAAGCTGTTTTTGCATATAAACGGTAGTCGCAGAATCTTTTCTCTTTTTAATGTATTCTGCCATACACATAAAGACTGCCTGCCACATCTGTGGACACGTGAAGACATATAGTGTACTCCATCAAGAGTTGCTTATCTACTTCTCAACGAGAAGCGGTTGGTAGGAAATTGATGAGCATGGAACTCATTGCAGCAGAACCGCTTCAGCTCAAGCAGTGGCTAGCGTGTTGCCTAGGAATTTATGCAAATTGATCTACTGCCGACCAGGGCTGTGCGTAACTGGATTTTGGAATTTCGTAAATCGTAAATCGTAATTTTCCAAATTCCTCGTAATTCGTAAATCGTAATTCCTAATTCGTAACCGATAATTAGTAGTAAGCTCACACATAACCCAAACCTCTTTCGATGTGTGAACACCTAAGCATTCCAGATGAGGTGTTTCCATATCGGAGAAGGTTTGAGATTGTGTTTCAAAATAACACTGTTTTGAGCAGCACATGAAATAAATCAGTATACATACGCGTGATATAAACGACTTCAATAGACAAAATTAAAACGCCAAGCTTATTCAAATACAAAACCTATGCCATGATTTGCAGAGCATTAAAATACGGAAACATAGCGAATCACCGCTTCACCAAGCACTGCTCAATGACTCTGAGAGAATCCCCCGCGATCGTTCACGGATAGAATCCCCTCGGTTTCTGGTAGGGGCCGAGAGGATACTAGCATGGGGCTATCCCGTGACGATCGCCAGATTCTGACAGTCTCAAACCGAGAGCGTCCCGCTTTCGATCATCGATGCTCCCCCGATGCTCGATAGAGGAACCACGAGGAATCGAGCTTGGGCCTATCGCGGGACGGTCGCGAGATCCTGCCAGTCTCCACCCCTGATCGTACCGCATCCATGCCCTCTCGATGTTTCACCCGAGCGAGTGTTGCCTAAGCTATAAGGTATTGCCCTTGCCGTATTCCGTGCTGCTTTACAAATCTGCACATCATGAGAACGCGGAACCGGGGGAAAACGATCACGGTACCATCGCGGATCGCGAGTGCACCACGGTACTAGCGCGGTAAACCTCTCAACGATCGCGGTACCATCACGGTACGAGAACGAGAATGCAAACGGATGAGCCAATTGGGTAGCTATCGCAGAACGAACGCGGATCGCGGGACTAGGGGAAGACGAAAACGGTACTATCGCGGATCACGGGAACATCACGGTACTAGCGCGAATGATTCTCTCAGAGTGGGAGCCAAGGAGGGCAACACTGTGATGAGAGAAAATAGCGTTTCGATAGTTTTAAACTCAATCTTTCAAGGGAAGGATAATTGGGCAAGGTGGTCATACCAAACGGTTACACATGCTACTGCAAAACCACTTCTTGACGCAGAAAGCAAGTCTGCCCTCCACATTTGTGAAGCGTTACTCTGAACGGAGTTATATGCGTTCCTCCTCATAAACATAAGTTTGTTGGGGTGAAAACAACGGTTCGAAAGGTTAAGGTATTTCATATTTCTGGATTGCAAAAAGGTGAAGGTTCTCTATGAATCTGTGATTTCGGAAATAAACTATTTTGGAAATTTTTTCTTTTGTTTTTAGAATTTGACTGAACTCTCAATTAAAAAAAAACATTTAATAATCTTTTTGAAAAGTTGAAACTGTGCTGCCATACTTTTTTGTAAAATTGTTCCGAGCTGATACTGTTGACGTTGACTGCAGCTTTGAACGAGGTGGTATCAGGCTTTATTCGACGGTTTCGCCTTCTTCATATGCTGAAAGAGCCAAATCCAGTTATAGAAATGCACGATCAAACACCGTAGCGGTTGACCTTCTTCAGAAATTCGACTCCCAAATTTCCAAACTCATATAATATCAGTTTGGAAATTTTGGATTCGAAATCCCGTAGAGAGTTTACCTTTATGGTGTTTGATCGTGTATTTTCACAACTGGATTTGGCTCTTTTAGATTCTGAAGGCGAAACCGTCGAATCGTCATTCGAATGAAGCCTGATACCACCTCGTGCAAAGCTGCAGTCAATGTCAACAATATTGAACCAATGCCGAAGTTCAACGAGAGTCGGTAACTGTTTGGAACTGACTCTTGGATTCACCACTTTTCCTCTCGTACCTAATTGCCTTCGGGGATGTACATCTGCCAGAAGGTGTTTCGAAAATCCCCATGAAACTCTTTGTCGAATAGTCTTTTCAGGTCAGAAAAATATTTTTCCGGTCCTTCAGCAAATTCCAATTCACAAAATACCAGTTTTTTGCTTGTAACTTTAGAACCGCTGAAGATGGATACGTGATGATGATTGTTTTCGAAATCTCCGTGAACTTGTACAATGAAGTGCACATTGGGTCTCAACCTTTATTTTTTTAATATGCCAGCCAGGTATTTAGAGCCAAACCTCATATTTAATTTCTATATCGGGGTGGAATTTTTGTCTGCAGTTGCAGACGACCGCTTCTGCAGCCTGCAGCTCAAAGGCAGTGGTCGCGATGAAATATGCTCGTCTTCTTTTCCTCTCTAAACCCTATTCTGGGTTTAGAGTAGTAGGACCTATAAGAGAAAGTCGCGAAAAAACCGCAGTTCCGGACCAAATTTGAAGCCTGAACTTTTTTGTCTTTTGATGGTGGACGAGTCCACTCCATAACATCGGCATCGATGATCTCTAGAATGAAGAACATCAGCTGGCTTGAAATTGAATTTTAATAAATATATGTACTCATCTAGTCAAAAACACTGACTGAAGTGCTTGCTTTCTTTGTTCAAAGGTTTTTACTAGGTAAATTTGCATTAATTTCTTCCTCTGAATGTCGATGATTTTTGACGGCTTGGCATGGGACTGCGATCTTTTTTTGTCGGCGCTGTGCACTTGTGCACGAACTGGGATCTTTGGGCCCTAGAAACTCTATTTCTAGCCCATTTTTCACCGCGCTACCTTCATTATTTTTTAGCTGTTTTCGATCTAATCTGATTTTTATAGTTTTTTTCGATAACGTTTTTCATCGTAACCACTGCCTTTAAAGGCAGTGTACACGATAAAAATCGTTCTTGTGTTTTACCGCCTATCTTGAAAACGGTCCTATGCTGAGTCCAGTAATGTCTCTGAAATCGTACAAGACCTCCTGGGAACGGGGTTATGGTCCCTCAAACATTAAGCTAGGGAAGCATGGTGGACGAGTTGTCAGAGGCTTGTAACTTCCGTATTTTGCAGCCGATGTATGCGAGCTGACCTGGGTAAAGAAAGAAGTTGAGAATGAAGGGAAGAACGGGGCTACTGATTGGAAACCATCGCTCATCCCACGATCTCGAGTTTTCTTTTGTTTACGTCGGAATGCGAGCACTGCGCCTTTGTGGTTCGCCTTGTGCTCAAAGTGGGAACTTCGGGCTCTTTTGGGGCTCTTCCTGGCTCGTTTTCATGCGCTCTTTCGACGTCAACGTCAAAGTGTGCTTCTCAACTACCTATTCCTAGTGAAAACTGAAACACATTTTTCACCGTGAACAATGCCTTTAAGCATTATCGTGCTTGGACTTCGTGGTCCCAGCATGATGCTGCTTGCACTACGTGTTGCAACAGCGGTTGTCTCCAACTGCGCACCGAAATTTTGCTCTGATATACATTAGCTCCATCAAATGTCTGCGTCTCCCGTGTTCGTCATGGGGGTGTTCACTGACAGAAGCGGAACGGTCGGTCACACTTGAATTTCGTTATCCACATTTATATTTCGCCATGTCCGACGTACAAGTGACTACGCCCGGCCAGGAATGCCAGGGTAAGGTTGCATCGAAAACTGAAATCTGGAAGAATAATCAAATATCAGGAGTGTGAAAGAAGTGGTAAATTCGTCTTTACCCTAGACAATAAACTTACATTGTTCCCTCAACCACATTTTCACGATTTGTTACGATTTGTTACGATTCGTTACGATTTTGGGCCGAAATTTCGTAAATCGTAAAAAAATTGTCAAAAACGCCTGTAATTCGTAAATCGTAATTCGTAATTCGTAATTACGCACAGCGCTGCTGCCGACCGCCTCTCATTGCTGAGCAAATTTACAAAATTTGGTGGACTGCCTCAAAGACTATACCCAGAAAGGGAATAAATCTGCGTCAAGTTTGCGCACATACAAAACTGATCCAAAGTGCGGTGACTGCCATAGTTTGTGAAGTTTCTGAGCGTATCATTCCGCGTATGTCAGATAGTGTAGCAAACCATTTGCAAAGACGTTTCAGACACCCTCTCTGGCGTCCTAAACATTTCTTTTGTGGACCCGTCCTTTGCAATTCTCTACTCTCTATCGATCCGTTCTTTCCTCAGGGCCCTAACTATTCCTGCTTTGCATAAAATATTCTTCTATCTTCGATTGACCCAAAATTGCACAGGGAACAACAACCATCAACATGTTCATCCAAACGGACGACTAGTCCATGTTATAGAATAATGTCACTGATTTACGACGTTTTAATGCGCTTCTCGCCGTTTCTTCGTAATTTTGGTAACACTCGGAGGCCAACGCATTGTTTTATGTGAAAAACTCGGGGAAGAAAATCATCTTGAACACGGCCTTTAACCACTTTCCACGATGCAGGGCAAGCTCCACATAAAGTGCTTATCACTCTCTACACGGCGCACGCTGCACATGAAGCGCTACTCAGATTTCGCTACGCGGCGCACACTATATAAAACGCTATCGACTTCTTAGGACACGGCGCACGCCCACATGAAGCGCCAACCATTATTCACGACGTCCTGCTGACGTCACCTGAACGCCCGCCCATCTTAAACGACGTCCTGACCTTGTCATCCGAAGATCTACCTACTTTCTCTGACATCATTTGGAGGGCTACCCATTTTCCACTAAAACCTTACCACGTCACTCGAAGCCCCACAGACTTTGCACGAGGTCATAAAAACCCCATATGGAGCCCACCACTTTCCACGACGTCCTGGCGACGTCATCTGTAACCCTATCTACTTCCCACGAGGCCGTGTGCACGGCTTCTGGAGCTCTACGTACTTTTGACAAGGTCTTGCTGACGTCATTTGAAGGTCTATCTTATTTTTCCTGGGACCTCTGGTGATTTATGGATTTTCGTATTGGTCAGGTAATGTTTTTGAAATTTTTAACGAAGTGCAAAATTAACGTGTTAACGCATTAAAGGCAGCGGTCGCGATCAAATATGTTTGTCGTCTTTTTCTCTCTAAACCCTTTTCTGGGTCTTGAGTAGTAGGACCCAAAAGGAAGAATCGCGAAAAAACCACTGTCTTGGGCCAAATTTGAAGCCTGAACTTTCTTCTTTTGATGGTGGACGAGCCCACTCCACACCATAGGCATCGATGACCTCTTATATCAAGAACATCAGCTGGCTTGAAATTGAATTTCAATCAATGAACCTTCGGATTTATGTTCGCATTTAGTCGAAAACATTGACTGGAGTGCTTTCTTTCATTGCTCAACTGTTTTTATTAGGTAAATTTGCATTTATTTCTTCCTCCGAACGTCGATGATTTTTGACCGCTCAGCATGAGACTGCGATCTTTTTTTGGCGACGCTGTGCACGTGTGCACGAACTGGCATCTTTGGGCCTTAGAAACTCTAATTCTAGCCCGTTTTTCACCGCTCTACCTTCCTAGTTTTTCAGCCGTTTTCGATCTATGCTGATTTTTGTAGTTTTTTCGATGACGTTTTTCATCCTGACCGCTGCCTTTGACGGGTTAACGCGGTTTTTTTCCCAAAAATTAACGATTAACGCTGAACGAAAATAATTTTTTCCATTAACGCACACCCCTGCTACGAATGTTTGGAGGCCGCTAAAAACCACTCTGGGTTTGTGTTCAAAACCCTCTAGTAAATTCTGCTTTTTTTTTGACTGAAAAAATCGATAATAATCTCCATTGAGCATGATTCACCAATATTGAGAAGAAACATACATTGAAGTTAACGAATGAGCGAAAGAAATACCCGAGTATTACCGGTAAGCATTGCGGTAAATTGCAAGGTCAGGTCGTTGAAACGGTAGATCAGAATTTCCCGAAAAATATCGGCAAATCCGGTAAATCGGTAAACGGTAGATGGACATTCCTGGTTGACACCCCCAATCGCTGCAAAAAATTTTCTCACGAAAACATGAATAAAACATGGCACCAATAACAGACCTCCGACAAGAGCAGTGGGTCGCTTATGCAGTTCGGCCACTTCACGGAAATGCAGTGCAATAGCCATCATAGACTTTAAGACACAGTCCAGCCTCGCTATCTTTTTCTGTTTCTCTGCCGATCGTCAAGACGGTCCCACGCTGTTCCTTATGATGGTAAGTATGTTCCAGTAGCGATTCAAAATTCTCTTTTCATTTCCGCATACATACAGTAGCGGTCATAAATCTATTGACATCGGTTTTTTTTTCAAACATCTTTGCTCCAACTGGGGCTATCAATTTCATCTTCTAATATGATATTTTCGGTCTTAATGCCGATATAATGAAATATGTGGCAAGACTAAAACGCTAATGTACATCGATGGGGAAGATTATTTGTCAATACTCGGAATCCTCGACTTTTTGTCTCCACTTGAACTCGTTCACTCTCTTTGTCGTTTTTGATATTCGCTTGGTGATTTTTTTATTTTAGAGTATTGGCAGTTGATTCAAAAATGGAAATATGTCACATAGTGATCAAAGGTCTATCATATGAGGTTCTGAAAGGTTTCTATCAGTAGCCGTTCTTGGAAAACAGTTGGCGATCACAATACAGGCCGTTATAAATTGTAGAGTGTTAGCACTAGTCATCTAATAGGACAGGAATGTTGAGAAAGACTTCTTGAGATAAGAACAATACTGGATGGCACGCAAATCAAGCGACATTTTGAGACTCAACGCTCAAGACATTAGAGGAAATCTCAAGGGATTTTCATGAATCACGGGTGATTTTGTGGGTTTGTTTTTCTGGAAAATTCTTATAGAGGTTTCTCAGGTATCACTTAATACTGCCAAGCTTCTGCACACTCTTTGCACGTCGTCCCATCAAATAGCTTTTGATGGGAGCAAGGCATCAGAAAACCAGGCAAGTGAGAACGACGGAGCATCTTCACTTGACTCCACAACAATGGAAAAAAGTAGTTTTCTTAGCGGAATCTACGCCTCTTTCGTTCCTAACACCAAAACCAGCTGAGAAAGCTACTTTTTCATTGTTGTGGAGTCAATTGAAGATGCTTCGTAGTCCACACAGCCTGGTCTTCTGATGCCTTGCTCCCATCAATAGCCATTTTATGGGTCGACACGCAGAGACTCTTACAAGGGACCACTTTGAACAAAAAATGGAGTTTCGAAAAACGGTCTTTTGAGAGTTATAGAGCGCGTAAAAATAAACAATTTAAGATTTTGAAATTCCACTCAGTCCTCACGGGTAGATCAAAAACCACCAAAACAATGGGTTGCGGTAGGTAAAATGCCTTTCAATGCACCCTAACCTGACGAAATCCGCTAAAAAAACAGGAAGCGGACCCCATATTCGTGTTCAGCGTCCCAAATTACCCCCTGGGGCTGAGTTTGGGCGAAAAAAATTTCGACCTCTGAACCCCCAAAAATGGCCTTGAGCTTCCTACCTCATGGGGCTCCAAAGGTCTAGAAAACATTTAGAACTCAAACTTCGCTTTCGGAGGTTATTTAAAGTGCTCATAACGAATCTGAGGTCAGTTCATCGATTTTCGACAGATTACGGTAGATTACGGTGGGTATACGGTAGTTGGGTCAAAGTCTCAGAATAGACTCAAAATTTCTGAACTGGGGTTATTCGGGGGGCTGATTACGAATTCGATGTTCACTTGTCAATTTTCAAATTATTAAGATAGCTTTAGGCCCTCTATGTCATGACAACTACCGTAAACTACAGTAAACCTCAGAATTTCGGAAAACGATCTCTAGATTCGTGTTCAGCACCCTAGATTATTCCTACATACAAGTTCTGAGCCGAATCCGAAAACTCTTTCCAAACCACCCTAAAAATTCCTTGATGGGTCCCTTGCCTTGTCGCGAGGCTTGGAAAAAACGACTATACCTTCTTTTCATAAATCTTCTCTATTTTTCAGAGAAGCTGCGAAGAGCATAATCGGATTATGCGTTCCAAATGGCACCAGAAAACTACATTTCAACCAGAATGGCCAGGCTGAATAAAAGTAGTTATCTTGTAAAATGCGTTTTCAAAAGAGTGGTTCTGTTCTACTCCAAATTTTGGAATTGATAACAAAACACTTTTCTTGAGTCTTCGAGCCATACGCTAAAGTATTAGGTTGCTTCAATGGATTCTGTAGTTTTGGTAAACCCACTTCTGTTTACAACAATTATTTCTAAAAAGATTGATCATTGATCAAGGAACAAGTCCACGAAGTTTCATTTTGTCCGAACTTTTTTCCAGCGTCATATATCAAAATAAGTCCCCTAAAGTGTTTCTCCGAATTAAGGACGGTTTTTCTGTGGCATATGTGGGGAGAAGGGTAAGGGTATTCTTGATATTCTAACAATTGTCGAAATCTCGGAATTTCTATAGCTTCTAACATTGATGTGAACCGTTCTCCGTTTATATCACGTTACCTCTGCAATATAAGAAAAGAGGTATAAAAACAAGAGACACTGTTAAAACTCAAAACAAGTAAGGTGAAAACATAGAAATGTCATTACTACCAGCCATAATGACCCCACAGTATTCGAACCATCTTTCAATTGCTTCGTAATCCAACGCCTTACCGACTGAGCCACGGTGTGCTGCCAGCTCAGCCCCACTATCACATTGGAGTGATCGGTGGTTTGGATGCAACGAGAATTGTTCAGGGGATCAATGAACAAGTCATAACTCGAGAACCTAGCTAGATTTCATCTTCAAACTTTTAGGAGAACCTTTTCAGATGATTTCAAGGCCACTGTATAGCTCAGATTTGTGCTACGTCCTCCCAATCCAACGTTCTGGTTTCTTTCCTCTTTTGATCGTTTTTGATCTACCCGTGAGGACTGAGTGAAATTTTAAAATCTCAAATTGTTTCTTTTTAACTCCTCTACAACCCTCGAAAGACCGTTTTTCAAAACTCCATTTTATGTTCGAAGTGCTCCCTTGTTAGAGTCAGTGCGTGGACGCTTGGCAGTATTGAATGATGCCCGAGAAAACTCTATATCAATTCTCCGGAATAATAAACCCACAAAATCACCCGTGTTTCATAAAATTCCTTGAGATTTCCTCTAATGTGTTGAGCGTTGAGCCTCAGAATGTCGTTTGATTTGCGTGCTATGATATCACCAGATATTGTTTTTATCTCAAGAAGTCTTTGTCAGGAATCCTGTCCTATTAGGTGACTACTGCTAACTCTCAAAATTTTTTATACGGCCTGTATTGTGATCGCCAATTCTTTTTCAAGACCGGCTGCTGATAGAAGCCTTTCAGAATTTGATATGATAGATCTTTGATCGCTCTGTGCCTATCTTCTACTTTTAAATCAACTGCCAAACCTGTAAAATACAAAAGTCACCAAGTGAATATCGAAAACGACGAAGAAAGTGAACGCGTTGAAGTGGAGACAAAAAGTCGAGGATTGCGAATATTGACAGATAATCTTCCCCATCGATGTATATTCGCGTTATAGTCCTGCAACATACTTCATTATATCGGCATTATGACCGAAAATATTATATTAGAAGATGAAATTGATAGCCCCAGTTAGAGCAAAGATATTTGGAAAAAAGCCGATGTCGATAGATTTATGACCGCTACGGTGTAATGTCGACCTACACAAATCTAGTTCTTAAGGGCAGTGTTCACGATGCAAAAATCTCTAGTTTTTTTTTCCACGTAAACGTGAGCTTTTGAATCTACTAGTGAAAACAGTGAAGAGAGAATCACGAAAAGCCTTGGGAAGTGGGCGAAAATCGCGTGGATCAGGCAAGCCATTGGGCCACCCCGCCTCTGAAATAAATCCTTTCTGAATAAGCTTGAACATGTACGGTTTACCGCAATGTTAAAAGGACATTGTGCGGTTGCGGTCACACACTAAAACTAAGGTGGAAGACGCCAGATTTCATTATTGATGGAGAGCACAGCTGATTTTCTAGGCGAGTAACGGTTTTTCTTTTTTTCTTGTTTGCTGCTTCTCTATTTTTGTTTGCGACTTTTACAATATTACGAATAGGGGCTTTTCTTAGGCCTCTGTCAGAGTTCGATCGCAATGCGACGCGATGGCATGCTTTGAATGCAGATCGACGTGCGACGCGATCTCGATCGATGCTCATGGTTATAATCCCATTGCGTCGCATAGCGATCGAACTCTGAGAGAGGCCTTAGTGTGCGAGAGGAATTTGCCGTTTTAGTTGATCTCAGGACGAAATTTTGAAAAAAAAAACACTTCGAAGCCCAAACATACAGCTAATTCCTCTCACGCACTAAGAATAGCCCCTATTCGCAATATTTAAAGGCAGCATACACGCTCGCATAAGTTGTTGAGGTAACTACATTAGTGGGGTCGTAAGGGCCCTAGAAGAGCCCTCACAATGTTGGAAGAGTTGAAAACGAGTTAAAATGACCGTATTTAAGCCATATTGAGTCACAAAATCATCCTTTCTCCGCCCGTCGATACGGGCTCCGCCTCTCAATACAAATGTTCAATGTTCGATTACGGTCATTTTGGCTCATTTTTACGCTCCTAACGTCGTGAGCGTTTCAGAAAGAGCCGTGCGAGTACATTAGCGTCGTTATCCCAACAATTTTGTCGCTAGCTCCGCTATTTCAGCCAATGCGGTACAACTCGTCCACTTCTGGGCCAATATAGAACGAACCGTTATATCTTCATTTCAGTTGTTTTTTTTTTCGCTTTATTCGTTATCTCTGAATATTAACAGCTTCCGACCTTCGATTCGTTCCATAAAATTGATATCATTTTTGAGCGTTTATGCTGCCTTTAAACAGTCAGAAACAAAAATATTGCCGAAACAAACAAGAAAAAAAGCCGCAATTTACCCAGAAAATCAGGTGGGTCTACTTCACAATTATATGGAGATTTCAGATTTTGCCCCTGAGCTTGAACTGTATACAATGTGGGTCTACTTCAGGGTTATACAATGTGGGTCTACTTCACAATTTTTTGGAAATATCAGATTTCGCCCCTGAGCTTGAGGGCTCAGGGGCGAAATCTGATATTTCCAAAAAATTGTGAAGTAGACCCACATTGTATAACTATTTCTCTTACTTCTTTAGTTATTTTTGTGGGAACGGATATTATGTGATAATCACTATCTCGACACGAAGCGACCAGAACAAACCAAGTCACAAACAAATGATGAACCTTCGTGTTATTCTCACACGTGTATGGGAGGCAGAAATAGTTCGATAACTCAATAGTTAGGTCAATGAATCTCGTTACCCCAGAAAGATGACTAATAGAGTCGAAAAAGAGGAGGTCTATCTCTGAGAGCTTACATGGGATATTACGTCGCAATATCAATAAAAAGTTAACAATTCTGTAAAAGAGGGTTCCCCAGGGCAAACGTGGTTTGGCTCGCGTTACAAACGTTTGAGCTAAAAGGGAACAATAGGGAAGTGTAATGAGTAGAGTCTACAAAAAACGAACAATATTCTCAAAAAGCTATTTTCTTTATCGACGCTTCTGAACAGCGGAAACAAACCGTTTTGGTATTTTACGAGGAAGCACTTTTGGCTCCATAAAGAACTCTGATTATGCTAGTGCCGATAAAATATATATGCATGTGTATAGTCTACAGCAATGGAAGTAGGACCTTGTGAGGTTGCGGATTCTTCTTAAGATACTGTAGCCTGATAGTGTTATCACTCATTTTTTTAACTAACTAAAGTTGGTCGGTGAGTTTCGGCTTCCGCTCTCACATTTTCACCTGTTTTCATTGCTTCCACAGATGTAGTCGTATCGTTGAACACACAGACTCACCGATCTATCAAAGCTGTTCCGGAAAAAATTAGTGATACCACTAACAAACTACCGTATGTTAGGACGAGTCCGCAACCTCACCAGGGGCCGTATGCAACAACGCGCCAGCTGGGGCAGAAGCTGTGCAGTCGGCGCTTTTGAAGATCGCCGTTGCTCACAAGACGGGACACGTTTATCGTGGTTGGTTACAAGTCAAGACGCGTATGTCGTGCCCCAGCAGTCTTTCTCGCTGCCCCCAGCCGCACCAATCTCCTAGCTGGGGCGGCTAGGGCACAGCGATGGGGCACGAAAAACCCGTCTTGACTTGTGACCAACTGCGATAGACGTGTCCTATCTTGTGAGCAACGGCGATCTTCAAAGGCGCCGACTGCACTGCCCCTGCTCCAGTTCTTGCATACGGTCCCAGGTCCTACTAACATTGCTGTAGACTATAGCTAATGGTTATCATTAAAAGAGAAGATAATTGTTTTTTGGGAACCATTGAACTCTTCCTCGTAAAATACAACAACGGTTTGTTACCGCTGTTCAGAAGCGTCGACAAAGAAAATAGAGAATATCCCAACTGTGGGTCCATCTCCCCACGGTTCGCAGTGGGGTGCACCCCACTGCGAACCGTGGGGAGATGGACCTACAGTGGGGTGCCTCCCCCCCCCGAGCCGTGGGGAGCCCCCTCCCCTCGGCGACAAAAATTATCCTCCGGTATCTGGTGGATTTTCTGGGGTGCGTTCCAAGAACATTCCCATGGCAAAACGCGTCCATGGAAACGTAGCCACGGCCACGTGGGAGCAATTTTCAGTTATAATTCGCATCCATGGAAAGCAAATTTGCCTATTGCGAGGTTGCTTTTCCTCCCACAGCGTCGTGGGAACGTTCTTGGAACGCACCCCTGGTGAGTGACTCGAGGCCACCTTCCAGGTCCGGCTCCGAAGAGCCGACTGAGGCACACTGCGAGATGAGGAGCCTTTTATAACCGCAACATTGTTAATACATTTGTCTAAACATATCAGGGATCCTAACGAAGATCTGAGCGTCATACATGTAGTTTGTAGGGGCCTATTGCGCTCAGTACATTTGGAAAGACGCTATAATTTCTCCCGTACATCTCCTCTCCCAGTGCCGAGCATTTATATCTCCTCTCTCAGTACATTTATAGAAATTTATTTGGGTGCTGGAATATACCGAGCAATAACTTGTTTCTGAACGTTTTTCCTCCAAATTTTTACTTATTTTCACTTTTGTCAAGGTCAGATCTACCATTCCATTGGGATAGCACGACAACCGATTTTATCGGGAACCCTGCTTTTAAGTTTGCGCAGAACTGCAACTTAAAGGCAGTGTTAACGACAAAAGAACGTATTTTAGTTTCCGATGTTTTTGAGCAGCTACTAAGTAGGAGATCATACGGAAAAGTTCCCACAGAACACTCAAATACCGGGAAAAGAAAAGCGTTCAAAAAATCTCTGAAAAACTTGCCTGTGCCTGTTCGCGTGTTTCGAAGAATGCAGACAACGCATCGAACCTGAAAGAAAAAAAAACAAGAAATGGGTTCGCGCTTTAAAAGCCTTAGGTAAGTATCTTTGCTTTCTGTTTCCTGAACCGAAAATTTGTCAAAACCAAAAGGAGCTGCTGTATGGTTTCCGTATTCGTTTTAGTCTGACGCATGGACCAGGCGGCTGGCAGTGCGTGGTTGGCGGCCTCACTGGAGAATGGGGTTTCGATTCGCGTGGGGTGATCTATTGCCGCAGCCCCGTCCATTCATCAGACTAAAATTATTACGCGAACTCTACATGCTGGGATGTTAGAACCCTTCGCGATAAAAAAAATGAAAATTCGGGGCCTGTTTCTACGGTAAAACGGACGCCGACAACTGTTGTAAGACGTGGGCGGGGTGGCCCAATGGGTTGGCTGGTCCACGAGATTTAACCCACTTCCCGGCCGTTTTTCATCGCACTTCCGTTTTCACTTTTTTTAGAGAGACCCAAAGCTTACGTTTTTGCAAAAAAACTGTCAACTTTCTCATCGTGAACACTGCTTTTAAAGGCACAGTCCCAGCTCAGGGGTAATTTTTGATATTATAGTTCGTTCGCCGTGTATAGCAACTGTGCCAAGCGCAAAATCTCATTCGTTCAAATAAGCGAAAAAAAGCTGGGAGAAAGTCGACCACGCTTAGTGAATGAAAAAAAAATTGGGTGACGCCCACCGACAAGTTTCTGATCTCAACAGGGAAGAGAAGCACGATTGATATTATTCAAACTTCATGTCCTTCCATTTGCTTTCGGTCTCGCTTCATATTGCGGCCTGCTTCAGAACGATGGCTGCGAAAAACGAGAAAATACAGTCTCGAGACAGTACGTCCGCGAACTTCTCGTCGTTCAACTTCAAAATCTTTGAATGGCTATGGATTATTGAGGGATTCAAATATGGATATCCCTATTAGAAGTACACCTCTAATAATGTACACCAAAAATCGAGGGCTGGAAAATAGAAGAGCTTCCTCTATTTGAGGTGTACCTCAAATAGAGGAAGTAAATGTAAAACAGAGGCCTAGAAATTAGAAATTCTACTGCTCCAAAAAGAGAAAATGCGGTGGTTCTAACCCTAATGAGTATCCTTGTAACAGTTGAGCCTTTTTCATTGCTGGTCGCTTCGACTAGTCGCGGCACTGCCAACGATTACAAAACCCGTCGCGTCAGCAGATCATGCACTGAGTCACGACGGGTTTGAACAGTTTGCAGTTTGAGTCGCAATCGCCGAGCGACTGAGGTATTTCATAGCTGGTCGAAGCGACCTGCTTGATTTTGTTAGGTCGCTTCGACTAGTCGCGTCGCTTCCATGATGGAAGCGATTCGTCTAGTCGAAGCGACTAGGCCGCAATTTTTCGTCAAGACGTAGGGTGTTCGGCGCCAAATTGCAGACTCCTCACTCAGTCTCGCGTCGTTGTCCGTAAATCTCCGTCATGTTTCACGCAGAAATGCGTCCCCACGAGCTATCCGGAGTCGCTCGGCGATTTGAAATCGCTTCGTCCAGCGATGACAGATCGCGGCAGTATCGTTGGTCGCTTCGACTTCAAGTCGAAGCGACCAGCTGTGAATGGGGCTTTAGACTAGTAATAGATGTTTGAAATGAACTAATCACAAAAATAACAATCTTAGAACAAATATAGAACGAAGAAACGCGTTGCAAGACTAAGAAAAAGTTTTGACTATTTTTAAAAACAATTTGAGTGGAGAATAGAAACCTTTTTTATTGTGTTTGAGAGCGCCTTTTTAAAATTTCCACTAGCGAGCTAACGGCTTTTTACTTTATTCTATTTCTTGAGAGCCGAAGAAATAATTTACCATTAGGGAATGGAGTCCTAGTTGTGCAATTTCGCTGCTTTCGCTGTCAAACTGTATTGTACCAATTCGAAATAACCTTTATTGCTAACTGAACGAGTTCCCATCAATAGTAAGGATTGTACTCGAAACCATAATAAGGATGGGAGTTGTGCGACGAATGGTAGCCGTCATCGTCCCCGTAGGCATGATGTGGCTCGTGGTACTGCTGTGGAGCGGAGTAATATGACTTGTATCCATTGTCGTGGTCATTGTGTCCATAGTTATGATGACCTCCGCTGTCATTTCCTGAAACAAAAGTTTCCTCAATGAAGCATGTTAACGTCAAAAAAACATCTGGAATTATGGGCTCGACGTTAGTTACTGTTTTGGATGATCTATGGACAACATTCTGACACAGGTGGGCTGTCACAGTTCGGTCGCAAAGAGACTAGCTCTTTGTGGCGGAACTCCAACAGCTCTCTGGGCGTAACATACCCCACCACTTCCTTGTCTTTTGCTACACTGTTTTGGTTTTGACAGTCATCCGTCGAGGTACCTATCTATTGCATACAGTCCTTGCTCACCGTATCCGGAGCTGTGATCTTTCTTGGCGTATCCATGGCCTTCATCTCCATGAGCGGAGGCTCCGTGATAAGAACCACGGGCACCGTGGTCCCCATAGTATCCATCGTGACCCTTGCTGTAGTAATCGCCGTTTGATTGACCTTGTGCAGCGCTCGAGTGAGCGTCGGAGCCGTACTTCTTTGCATGTTTCTCATCAGAGTGGAACTTCTCTACGTGATACTGTGGTTGAACATATTTGTAGTCGAAGAAGCCGTACGACTTCTTTTTCGAATCTAAATGAAAAGATGTTAATACTTTGTTATTTATGATAGAAGTGGATGTGTATGTGACTTACCATTCCCATAGTCACTGGCCCCTCCAGAGTATTTGCTAATGTCCTCTTCGTGGTGACCACCGGAGCTGTGGTCACCATCCTCACCATGTGACGAATACTTCATAGAGTTAGCGGATTTCTCTCCCTTACTGTAGCCACCATGGTCGTGACCGTGAGCACCATGGCCGCTGTCGTAGTGCCCTCCATGATGGTGGGATTCCTCGTCTCCGTGACTGCCATGATCCATGGCGCTTCCATACCTTAAAACTCTGTTGTTTGTTGCCTTTGACCTCTATCATAATACATTTGTAGAACTGAGCCATTTGATATTTCAATGTGTAAGCAAAAGTGTTGGACGAAATCAGAAAGTGTTGATGTTCCGTTTGAGTGGCGAGTTCATGAAATGTGTGTTTAAGTGACTTACGATGATTTGGAAGCATGTGATGCGGAGGAAACAGCAATGAGAAGTGCAGACAGGAGTAGTTGCATTGGAATCGACATGTTAGTGTGATGATTGGCAATGCCGCACCTCACTTTATAACCCTCAATCTAGGTCGTCGGCTTGTATGAGATTCAAAAAACGCAGTTATGAGACGCGCAATGGGACGAGTTTCACGAATGTTTTTGCTCCATAGTAAACAATAAGAAAAAAGAACTGATAGGCTTCCGGCATTCAAAGGTGGGAGTACGCCAGTTGGAAGTTCCATGGTTTCCGACAAAAATATCCCGAAACGATGCTCATTAGTCAACAAATTTCTGAGTATGCCCCACAACTCACAAGTTGATAGGTGATTTCATGAGGATGGTTTAGCTTACGTCATTTAAAGGCAGTGTTCACGATGAAAATCGTTTTTCTGTTTTTACGCCGATCTTGAAAACGGCCCCATGCTGATTCCAATGATATCTCTGAAATCGCACAAGACCTTCAGGGAACGAAGTTATGGTCCCTCAAATATTGAGCTAAGGAAACATGGTGGACAAGTTGTCCGAGGCTTGTATCTTCCGTCTTCTGCAGCCGATGTATGCGAGCTGACCTGAGTAGAGAGAGAAGTTGAGAATGAAGAAAAGAACGGGGCTATTGATCGGAAACGATAGCTCATCTCACAATCTCGAGCATTCATTTGTTCACGTCGGTGAGCGTGGAAAGTGCATCTGGGGGTGACGAGCTGATGGGTGTCCAACTTTGAGGCCGTAGGGGACCGTTCCGAGCTCATTTTTCTGTTTTTTCAACGTTAGGGTTTCGCTAGGCCCCGCAGCTGCCGATCTCCACCAAAAAATCAGACATGGTTTTTATCGTGGACACTGCCTTTAAAGGCAGTGCTCACGATGATATTCGTTCCCGAGTTTTTCACTCAAAACAATTCGTTGGCCATCAAGTGTTAACAAAATTACGAAGAAACGGCTTGAAACGCCCTAAAACGTCTTATTTCAGTGACATTGTTCTCTGGCCTGGACTAGTTGCCCGACTGGATGAACATGTCCACGGTGGTTGTCCCTGGTAAAAAATGGGGCTAATCAAAAAAGGAAGAATCTTTAGGGCAAAACAGTATTATTTAGGGTCAAACGGAAAGGACGGAGCACTAGAGAGTAGAAAATCGCATGGGACCAGTCCACAAAAGATTTCATTGTCACAACAAACAGTTCCAGTGAGAGTAAAAAGGTGGGGTGAGAGTAAAGGATTTGGTGCCTTTCTAGGCTGTTTTTCTCGATTTCTTCGTCATTTCAGTTCTACCCGGAGGCCAAACAATCGATTTAGCAATTAATCTCAAAATCGGAGATTATCGTGAACACTGCCTTAACATAATCGATTAGTAGTGTTTTCTGATTGTTTTTCCTCATGACTGATTAGTCACAGCCGACAAAGGAAATGCATGACCTTTAATTATACTGGAAGATTTAATGTGTAGCATCTATTAAAGGCAGTGTTCGCGATTAGAAACTTGCCCGTTTTTTTATAAAATCGTAAGCTTTGGGTCCCTCTAAGAAGAGTGAGAACGGAAGTACGACAAAAACGGTCAGGAAGTGGGTGAAAATCTAACAACAAAACATGTGCATTGGCCCATCTTATTTTTAGAGAGTTTTTGGTTCGAGAAGCAGAAGGCAAAGCCACTTACCTAAGAAATTTGAAGCGCAAAACCATTTCCGTCACTAGGTTTGACGCTGTGTCTGCGAGCCACCATACAGGCGTAATTAAATGTTTCAGAGGTTTTTGTCAAACAATTTTCGCCGGTATTTTAGAGTTTTCCTGGGGGGCGGTACTTTCCCCTGAGAACCTCTTCTTCGTGGTCTCACCTGCACAAAAACGTTGGAAATTAGAACGCGGTTCTAACCGTAAACACTGCCTGTAATCTGCAATAATCTCGGAAACGTTAAATGAGAAAAGTGTGCAGAAAGTTCGCAGAAGCTCTTCTCCAAAACTTCGCCTGTGGTAGGTCTCCGGTGTCTGCCACTTCCTTCAAGCTTGAAGTAAAAGGTTTAGAGCCGCATAGGAATACGGGACAGGGGCTCTCTACACACCGAGGGAGGAGTTGTCCCGCCGTTTGCTGCCCTAATTCCACTCGGGATTACTTCGCTCGCGATGAGTGGCGTGACGTTCCACACTGCGAAATCGGGACAACCAAATTCACTCAATTTGAATATTTTTTCTTCTCGAAGTCGATGATCCAGTTGTTTGTTTCGATCACTGGCCGCTGAGGGGAGAAGGCGGGGATCGCGCTTTACACAGAAGTTCAGGGCAGTATACAGGGTGCGTATTAAATATGTACCCGTACACGGATCGGACCGCATAACTCGTCAAAGAAGCAGGCGAATTGGAAGCTATCTTTACTATATTCTCATGACAACATAATCATTCAAAATAATCAGATATCACCCGATGTGGCCGCCTTTAGCTTTGATGACAGCTCGAAGACGATTCAAGTAGGCATCCACGGCGGCCCGCAGCACGTCCTGAGGAATCTCACTCCAGGCTTTCTTCAATGAGGATTTGAGTGCGCTGAGGCTGGCTCGTTCTGTAGCGCAGGCTTTGTCCTCCAAAATGCTCCAGTCGCAGTAATCCATAACTCTGAGATCTGGAGTTTGCTGGCCATTCAATCGCGGCGATGAAATCCGGTAGTTTCCCAAGACACCAATGCTGGACAATCTTAGACCCGTGAGCTGGAGTCCAATCATGTTGGAGCATCCACTATCCTCCCTTTTGATGCTGCATCAACCACAGTAACATATGCTGAATGAGAATGGCTTACAGATAGGTGTGAGCATCGATTTTCACACCTTTTTTACAAAAAGTGAGAGGCGTGCGAACCACTACGAACGCGCCGGGTTTTACCCTGCGCGAAACGATTCTTTCCGCCTTGGTAGCTTCCTCACTGTCATGTGCAAGCACTCAGACGTTTTGGCTGTTGTAGCTGTGTTCCACGGTAAACAGGTTTTCATCTGTGAAAAGCATCCCCAAGTGCTGATTTTTTTCGGCCCGCCGCAGTAGTCCCTTACATTTCCTTACTATCCCCTTCTTTTCTGCGTCGCTCAGGCCATGTCTTTTTTGCTGCTTGTACGGACGCATATGGACTTGCTCCTTGACCATCTTCCTCACGGTTCCCTCCGGCGCGTTAAAGTCTCGAGCCATTTCTCTCATACTCCTCGTGGTTTTGCGTTCGATGCGTCTCTTCCGAATTTTTCTTAGACGTCTTGTCGCTACTGTCACCGGCCGTACTGGAGGAATTCGGTCATCAAGCGTACTTCAATTGACTGCACCGTAGGCGGTTTGGCGGGGAACTTTGAGAAGACGAGCGATCCTCGAAGCTGAATGTCCGGCACTTCTGAACTGAAGAATTGCGGCCCTTTTCGGATTCGGAGCTACCATGCTCTAAAAAGCTAATGTCAGAACCCCACATTTTGTGCAGGTATTGGAAAGGGTTTAGACTTGCGAACACACCACAAGCGAGTCAGGAAAATCAAAACCTCACTATCAAACGCGCGCGTCAAAAGTGTACGGGTATTTAATACGCACCCTGTAGAGCTATTTGGGGCTCCTTTTAGCCATTTTTTCAACATTGCTGCAGCCATGAGACCCGCACCTTTCGATTTCCATTGAAAATTCGAAGACGTTTTCTATCGTGGACACTACTTTGACCGAATCAAATGATTTTTCAAACTAGACTGGAAAGCTGACTTCGAATTATTCGAAAAGTCGAATAATCGGAAAAGACAAACTCCCGAATCGTTCGAAAAGTCGAATATCTGAAAAGTTCAAAATTCCGAGTTATTCGAAAAGTCGAATAATCGAAAAGTTTGAAATCTCGAAATCTTCGAAAAGTCGAATATGCAGAAAAGAATCTGAAAATGTAAAAGTATAGTTGGCACTACCTTCAACGCCTGGGAGATCGCGTGTCCACATTGCACAGCCACGCCGTCAACTCGATTTTCCGTCATTTCTTCAAGAAAGAAAGATTCCTCCCCATTGTAGCTAAAAGACCACTATTGAAAAAAACTTATAATAACAGAGGGCGGAAATGAGGCACACTGGAATCATTTTGTTCGGATTCATCCATAACGAAAGTCACAGTTCTAACACCCACTGAATTGACTAGCCGTGGATCGCACGGTCTCTTAGAGAGAAGCCGCCTATCAGTGGCCAAGGAGTGAAAATGGTGAGTTTATGCGGATTGTTTTCGGCATCCTCGTGCCCGATTACCTCTGGCCACCAAGTTTCGAGGAATTTGTTCCACATCTTCCAAAAAAATGGAATGTGATGGGCGGAGGCGGAGGCTGAGGCGGAGAAAATTGTTGCGTCATTTGAGGCGCCATATCTTTTGAGAGCGGTGACCGATTGCGATGAAACTTGGCCCAGTTATGTATATTGATTAGACCCTTTGAATGATGTACAGCTTATTTTTCTGGTGACAGTATGAACAAGTGATCTCGGTATAGGACATGCGCGCGGTGAGAGATCAAAATCAAATCTGGTGTGCGCTTCGCGCTCACCACACTTGGTGAGTGCGAAGCTCAAAACCGCACCACTCCTATGATAGTGATGCACAACCCTGCGAGTAGCGGGGAAATGGAGGATACGTGCTGGGTATGTGGGGATGTGTACAATGCAATAAGATTTGGTCAATGTTAGAGGGCTGTATTTGCGTGAGTCTGGTGAGAAGTGCTATCCACCGGTATCGTGATTGCTCTGGTTTGACCTTTTTAGAAATTTTTAGTGTGTCATACAGTACAAATATCATTAGCTGAACAACGCCAAGGATACTGTATAAGGATGTGAAAAACACAATCCGGACTTCTTTGAATATAGCTTTGCCTCAGCAAGCATTGTATTGTTGGATAGCCCTTCTCACCAGGATCCTGGACAACTTTCCAGGTCTGGATGAGGTTAACTATGAAGACGCAGAAACGCGTTTGACATGAAGACGCAGAAACTTGATGGGCGAAGGGGCACGCTAAGATGAGGCTCTCGAATATGGCGGTTTTGCGCAGTAGGAGTGCACGCTGTTAGTGAAGAAATGTTATTTTATGTTCGAATCCTTGCCAATGCCCCTCTTTTGCAATCTAGCAAGAGACTTATATCCATCGTCCAACGTGTTATTAACGTTCAAGTTTATCGCGGGGAAGTTCTCTAAAGAGAAACATTGGGTCTGGGTCATTGCAGTTTGATATTCACAGTTAGTTCTTAAATGTGAAAAAAAGCTAATCCTGCAGCCGAGTACCATAAATATGCGAGGTGGTTCCTCGTCTCCATCAGGATACCAGACTGGGTCCAACTCGTCAGCATCAATGCAGCTGTCCTCCTCTTCCTCGATTTGGAGGCTGTCGTTGGTGGCTTCACTCAGGATGCGAGTGAAGCTGCCTATAACTTTGCGTTCTACCCTCGAAGGAGTGCGTGAATTATCACAACGGCAGAAGTCCTTCAACAGATGTGATAGTATCGCTTATCCGCAGAACATCACAGAGGAAGCCGTTCCAGAGACCAATACATGGCAAATGCGCGGGTGTTTTACGAAATCGTCATTTCATGTTGACTGGTAGGTCGTGAGCTCGGAGCGACTGTGCAGATCAAACTGATCGTACACAAGTCATTTCTCACTGAAAGTTTCTTTTGGAAAAACTGCGATACGTTACTGTCGGCAAATGACCTTATTGGACCATAACCCAACAAAATAGCCCAAAAACTAAAAAGAAAAGTTTACATTCGTGTTCAGCGTCTTAAAAAATCGTTTTGTACGATAAAAATGTGCGCGAAAGGAACTTCCCACCTCTAGAGTCGCACAGAGGGGAGTATACATTCCATCCGATCGTTTTCAGATAAAAACCAAAACGGCTTCCTCTCTTCAATTTCAGTTTCATATCCCAACAAGAGAATCTCTTCCAATCAAGAGTCAATAAGAACTGAACTGCGGAGTGATCTGCGGACTAATCATTCATATGATATGAATTTTGCGGTCAAATTACTGTTCAGTGCTCGAAGATTTTAATATATCCGAAATCATCTAATTATCCGATCCGAAATTCGAATTCGTAACTTCGTGTACAGGTAAACAATATTACTGGCATCGAGTTGTACAAGAAGGAGGATTTTAAATAGTGGAGACCAGGGATGTGTGGAAAATTTTTTTGAAACAGAAAACAGAAAATGCAGTTTGATAGAACACAGAAAGCAGGAAAAAAATCTCCAAAAATGGGCAGAAAACAGAAAACAGAAAATTTTCAGATATCAGTAAAGAGTATTCAGCATACACTATACAAAATTTTCCATAACATTGAACTTTTTTATACATTTCTATTACATTTTTGATCTATGCTTCTTTCGTTGATTTGTCAAAACTTTACAGGTGGTCAGAGCAAGAAGTATAGACGCCCAAGAAATGCAGATTATGAGTGTGAAGAGATGATAATTGTTCTGCTAACCTTCTTTTCCCCAGGCAATAAAAGCTCGATTACTCTGTCAGAAGCTCAACATATCTGTGCAAGGAGTACGTAGATACAGTCGTAGCAAACTTTATCTTCCCTAGTGTACATATTTTGACACTGATTGTAGGACAACTGCTGGTTTGAACACTGCACTGCTCCTCAGAGCCGAAGGTCACGCGCGTACCGCGCGGCTGTGCCGTTCGAGTATAAATGACCTGACGCGCCGTTCGCTCCACCTTTGACAGCCTTTCGTACCTCTGTGGCAGAATTATCATCTGCTTCATAGCCTCACCATCAATTTCTTGGCCCTTCATCTTAACTGAATTCTGTACCATCTGTGTTTCCGTGAATTAGAACACGTACATATTCAGAGTTTGCGTGCATGGCACAGTTAGCGCCCAACTTCACCCGTTCTACCAAAGCCGTGACGCTAGAGTATTCTTAGTCTCTGCCCATGTGTCGAAAGTATTCATACACGAGGGACGGGCCAGTGCGGGTATGAATAGTGGGCGTTAAGTAGTATTAATGACTTATTATTGTTAGGATACAGTAACATTGCAGTTTTGGCGTCATTCGACTGTATCGCGTACCATTCGAGGGATGCCTAAAAGGTTAGGTTCCTGGCAAAAGTAAAGATTACGCATGACCATATTTTTGAGAAACTAGAAATATACTCAGTGAAAAGGCGAAATTGAAGAAAAATAAAGAAAGTTTCGAAATATTTCAGTGAATGATTTGGCGTAGAATAATTTGATTTTTAGGAAATGTAGTGAAATAACTGAAAGTATGATTTGGCAGTCGAGTTTGCACCAACTATTGACAAGTGTTGTGCAAAACGAGAGATAGCATTGTATGAGCTTATCCGTAGAACATATCAAAGCAAGATCACGCGTGATATGGATCAAACCGTTGACTTTATTTCACTTAACACGTGCTGACTGCCACATTACCTCGGCGAGGATCGAACTGACCGCGTACAGCGAACAGTAGCGCTTCCTTCCATCACGCAACATGCGCCCTAATGGATAACCGCTACAACGAGATAAAAGTGTCTAGCGTGGAGGAACTGCAGAGAGCATGGGCGAGTTACACCCTCAACCTATTGGCTTAGCTTCTATAAATCCGGCCACCTTTCTCTAGAGCCACAAATTGCGGTTCACTTTTTTTCTGTTTTAAGGCGATTTCTGACTATTATTACCGAAAACATAAAATTCCGCACACTCCTGGTGGAGACCACTCCAAACTATTATCAACGGTGTACCCCCGCAGAAGCCTGTATTTTGCACAAAGTTCTCTGAAAACTTCTTGGGCGGAGATCTGAAAAGGAGGTGCTAAACGAATTTCAACTGTAGAAATATATGTATTTGTACTATGCTGTATTATATACTGTTATTTTTTTGGGCATTTTTGCTCTTTCTAATGAATTTTGTTTGCAAAAAAAAACTTTTATTTGCTCACAGACAAAACTTTCATTTGAATTGCAATATGTGCTCTGCTGATATCTCAATACTGATGCATTAGAAAATGTGAGTCTTTTAACCAAATAAGCCGAATGAGTGAGGGAAAATTGCGATTCAGATTTTATCCGAAATTTTCCGGATGTAATGTATAGATGGGAATGAGTCCCTGTGGAATTTAAGGGCATCAAAAATCGAGAAAAGAAATTGCCCAAAGTTGGTCTAGGAATGTTCTCTGAGGCGCTAAACACGATTTCAACATCCACTCTCAGTTTTAGGAAGGTTAAAGGCAATGTTCACGATGAATTTCACTTCCGATATCTCCACGGTTTACGGAAGGTCCGGTGCCCTATATAGTATACATTCGATCCGAATCAAAAAATTCGGATAGTCAGATTTCGTATAACTCAAAAATCAAAGGTCGCGGATCTCCGACTCAAACGGATGGATTCAAAATAGGAAGATCGGATAATCCGAGTCAATCGGATAGGGAGGCGAAACGGATAGTCGGATCTCGGGTCAATCCGAAAATTTCGTTTTCTCGGTGATTCGGATTTTGGATCACTCGGATTTTGACCTTTTTTCGGTGAGTCGGATATCCGGTCGGATACAAGATGGTATAATTCAAAAAGTTTATCGAAAATTGATAGTCCGGTGAAAATCCTCAAAAAAAAAGAGATTTTTCTACCATAGTATGATAAACGAACTCATTGATAATCATCTTTGTCGCGAAATATTTCCGAACCAAACAGATGTGATCACCTTTCACAATCTCTTCAAAGTGAGAGTAATGTTAAAGCATTAGTCTAAAAGAGTATCAATCCTTCACATCGAATTCGTAAATACCCGTGAGTTACTGTCTAATCCACTTAAAAAGGATTGCCCGTTCGATCAATACACATGGTTTTTGGTAGGCAATCGAACCCTCAATGCGCCATAAGGGGTATGGTATATTTTTGCGACACACTGTCGCGTCGCTCTGCACAGCGACAGCGACCGCCGGTCGCGGAGCTTCTACCCTTTTAACCTGTCGCTATCGCAGTGTGTTGCAAGCTTCGGCCGCGACAGGGACAGTGGCAGCGACAGGATTCAGCCCATTCGCAGTATGTCGGCCCTCCGCGTTACGTCGCTGCGACAGACGCGCGATAATCGTGCCTACGACGACCGATGCCGTTGTTACGATGCAGGTCCCGCAGTGCTAGATTGCATGCCTGTCGGTCATGACAGCGGCAAAGTATACCATACCCCTAAGAGCCTTTCAGAGTGGCGTCGCAGCAAAACTCGCTGTCGCGGTGACGGTGTGAGTGATGTGGGGTGAGGAATGCTACGCACCGCAAACTGTGCCGTGCGAGGGAGGCGACCGCGCTTTCAGAGTGCGCGAGCTAGCAGCGACGACAGCAACGTCGCGCGGTGGAAATGATTTGAACCATTTTTGTATCTGCCATCCCGCCTTAGTTTCTTTCTATCTGTTGATGTTACTTTGTTACTACCTGTCCATAAACTCTCTATAAAAATAATTATTTCCCCTATTTCACTGTTTTCTCCAATCGAACAAACGGCGGCGAAGAGGTAAGAGACGCAGAGACAGAAATATGATTCGGCGACCAATCATGGTCACGCCCACTCTCTCTCGCTCTGGAGAGCGACGTCACCAATTTCGCAGCGGCGCCACTCTGAAAAGCCCTATAGTCGCACAGACAACTCAAACCAAGAGAATCAATGCCAATTATGCGCAAAATCTGCGCTGATGATGCGCAGAAAATGCGGCGTAAACTTTACGTTGCGCGCCAATTGGATGTCTGCAGTTTACAAGCTATAAAAGGGCGAAATTCACTTGGTTTCTACGCGTGCTGGTGTGGATCGGAGGTTAAAGACAGTGAGAAAGCGTAGGGCACACGGAGGCCGAGGCGTCTCGCGTGCCGCTCGCGCCTCGAATGATGTGAATTACGACGTTTTATAGAGGGTAACAACGCACCTTTATGGATACTGTAAAATGGAATGTCGAGTCGTGACATAAGATACGCTTGTTTGAATCACAGGACATGCCGAATCTACCAATATCCGACTCATTATCCGATCCGAATCATGACATTTTTCGGATATTCGGTATCCGAATCATTATGCGACTCATGGCACATTTCGGTGATTCAGATTTTGAATCAAACGGATTTTGGCGTTTTTCGGTGATTCGGATTTTGACGTTTTTTCGGTGAATCGGATTTTTAATCATGAAAATTTCGGTTCATTCGGATGGATATCCGAAATGAGTGAGTCGGATCTAATGTATACTATATAGCAAGGCATGCTTTAAAAGGACACGAAAGACGCGTTTTTGAGCCAAAATAGGCCCTCTCTTGTTTACGTTGATTTTTGAGCGTGGAGGAATTGACCGCTAGAAGTATGATACCTATCAGTGCAATGAAGCAAACAGCTCACTTATCAGCGCTTCCTTCAATTCATCATTCCTAATATCTGAGTCTTTACTTGTTCCTTTCGAGGGGCGGATCTGGGACCCGGGGCGTGTCTGGGGCGCCAAAACGCTTGTTTGCAGCCGTTATTTTGCCGCTCCTGGCTCGTTTTCTACCGTTCCTTTGGCACTGGGAGCCTAGGATCCTTCTCCCTTATCATTTTACTGTGGAAAGTCAACGAGGATGATCATCGTGAACACTGCCTTTAAGGTAGATAACGGCAGGCTTAATGACAATTATTTATAGTTTTTCGCCAATAAACGCTTACAGCTTCGTTAAGAGAAACGGAGCGCCGCTACCAAAGTCGAATTCGAAATTTTCCTGGAAAATTCATCTAAAAAGATGCATTTGATCGGAATGGCCACTTTCTCTAAGTGACCTTCCCTTGTCAGCACGTACTCACCGGAGTGATTGGCAGATACTGCCCGTGTCGTTCAACCGGTGATCTACAACACTGTTAAACACTATCCCATTGTTCCATGCGTGCTAATTTGCCAGCGTAGCTTGTTAACTCATCGACCTTGACCATACTCATACACTCGCTGTTGTGAGTTCGATACCCATAGGATGTCTTCCTATTTATACACGCCGGAATATAACGGTTTGGTTGGAGGAAGATAACAGTATACACTGCCGGTTATGAGCTCTAGACTAAAAGGATATGTTCCCATAGACAATGCCGGAACATATCCGTTCAGTTGGCGGAAGGTAATCATAAACACTACCTGTTGTGATCTCGATACCAACAGCATATCTTCCTAAGGGCCTATTCTTACTTCCAACCTCTCGCTCTGCCAGACCGGCCCGCTCGGCAAAAGGAGTGAGTATGAATGAAAACACGACCACCTGCTCCTCTCGCTTCTCCAGTGAAGTATGAATACTCCGGAGACATCGCTATGGCAGAGCAAGAGGTGCGGAAAATCGGTGGGTTTGTTTTTGGAAATGAAGCGATGCTGGTGATCTTTGATAAGTTTGATAAGATATGTTGGTTTTGTTGTATGTAAAGGCTATCAAGGAGTGGATTCTACAGATTATTCTAAATAGACAATGACTGATAACGCTATCGGAAAACCCATATTAGAGGCAACTTTCATTTTCAGGATTGAATCTTGGAAGGCCCCCTCCAACTAGATTTGAGCCAAAATTCATAATCGCACGACAGCCCTGTCGGTTTCTTGCGTACCTTCCCAGTGGAGGCGTGCATTTTGACCATTGTATTGAACATTCAAACCTAATTGCAACTTTCCCGAACATCTTTCCCGAACATCACTCCCATTTTATTTCCGTATAGTTCCTACGGCGTCCGGCGCACTCTTATTTGGGTCCCGCACACTTTCTCAGCGTCTTGCACGCTCCCACTGAGGCCCTGCTACACTTATATGACGTAATTTAGTGCAACAAGTAATGCTACCAACAAATGCCTCGGCGGTGCGAGACGGGAGTATGAATGCTCCAGAGACACCACTGTGGCGGGGCAGGAGGAACGGGAGAGGCGGGAGGAGCGGGTGGTCGTGTTTTCATTCATACTCACCACTTTTTCCGCGCGGGCCGGTCTGGCAGAGCGAGAGGTTGGAAGTATGAATAGGCCCTAAGGACACT
Source organism: Aplectana chamaeleonis (assembly GCA_029168955.1). NCBI lineage: Eukaryota > Metazoa > Nematoda > Chromadorea > Rhabditida > Cosmocercidae > Aplectana > Aplectana chamaeleonis. Next base: position 1,654,793 of record JAPDOI010000100.1, on the reverse strand, counting down.
GGCGAAGCATATCCGTTCAGTTGGCGGAATATATAAGCAAACACTACCTGTTGTGAGCTCGGGACCAATAGGATGTCTTCCTATTTATACATGCCGGAACTTATCGGTTTTGTTGGAGGAAGATAACTGCATGCACGACTGTCATGAGCTCGATACCAACAGCATATGTTTCGCTGGGCACGCGTGGTTTTGTGTCACAAATGTCCCTCCAAGATGTTAGCACGAGTGGGTTAGCTTGCTAGGAACGTGTCGACAAATAAAATGGAGCAGAAAATTTAACGATAGGAGTCTAGCATGTTAGAGCACTCCTCAAACTCATATCGGGATATTCGGAGTACTGCTGTCCAGCTGGAACATAGCCGCTTGGCTGAAACACATTCACTACATCGGAGGGAGATCACTATTTTATTTGCAAATAGGATAATGTAGAAGAACATTTCCTCTCCATTAAGCTCGTCTCATCTCAGTTTGAAAATTGGCGGTATTTCTCATTCCGGAAGCAGCGAAACGTGAGCAGGGAACCTAAAGCTTTTTCATGATGCCTTGCAATCATTCTTTTTCATTTATTTCTACTGCAAGCTGGAGTGCTCATGTCCATGCAGTCACCATTGGCAGAATGAAGCCACCATTTTCTCTGTCTAATCGCGGCGATCTATCTGGAACTCAAGAAGTCGGGGGGGGGGAGGTAGTACGTCGGCACAATAGGGGTTGTATTCCTCGACAAACATCGGATACAACCCATCGTTGTCTACGGAGGCTGCTGCTTATGGAGTATTTATTTATTTATTTATTTATTTATTTCTGTACGATGTTTAAAGGCAGTGGTCGCGATCGAATATGCTTGTCGTCTTTTTCTCTCCAAATCCTTTCCTGGGTCTCGAGTAGTAGGACCTATAAGAAAAAATCGCGAAAAAACCACTGTTTAGGGACGAATTTGAAACCTGAACTTTCTTGTCTTTTGATGGTGGACGAGCCCTCTCCACATCATCGGCATCGATGACCTCTTATATCAAGAACATCAGCTAGCTTGAAATTGAATGTCAATCAATGAACCTTCGAATTTATGTACACATCTAGTCAAAAACATTGACTGAAGTGATGCTTTCATTATTCAACTGCTTTTATTCGTTAAATTTGCATTTATTTCGTCCTCTCAATGTCGATGATTTTTGACTGCTCGGCATGAGACGGCGATCTGTTTCGTCATCGCTGTGCACGTGTGCACGAACTAGCTTCTTTGGGCCCTAGAAACTCTATTTGTAGCCCGTTTTTCAGCGCGCTATCTTCATAGTTTTTCAGCTGTTTTTGATCTTAGCTGATTTTTCTAGTTTTTTTGATAACGTTTTTCATCGTGACCACTGCCTTTAAGACAATCGTAAAATAAGTTGATCTATACCATATGAGAAAATGAGCTTGGTTATGACAATCTATAATAAATCAAAATATTGGGGGAAAAGTATGACTGAGACGAGGCTAAGTGTGCTGCAATTCACGTCTTGAGAAGTTTTTATCGATCTGACGTTTAAACATCTTTGCTGAGCAGGATGCATCAACAGTTTTGCTTAGGTTTATAAAAATCGACCCCGCTCGAACTGTGAAATTTGTTGCTCTATGTCGAGTTTTCGGCTTCCGATAAGATATCTTGATCCCTCCTCCTCTGGTCACAGAATGTGCTAAAGTATAAAACATTGAAACATCAGTATTGTTCAGAGCGTTAAATATTTTATGAACCATACAGGCATCAAATACTTTCCGTCTTGATTCTAAAGTTGGTAACTCCAGGACTGAATTCCTCTCCTTGGAGTGGGGAATCCTGAGATACTGATAGCCTTCGGTCCTTATAAAAACTTTTCTAGTGAAGCTGTTCTGTACTTTTTCAATCCGGTGGATATACTTTTTTCTGTCTGGGCAGAAAACTGTGCATCCACAATCAACAAGCGGCCTTATGTAAGTTTTATACGCTCTAATTAAAACACTTCTATCTTTTGTCGAAAGAGCTTTAAGTATACGAAATGAACGTACCATGGCTTTTTTACATATTTCATCATAATGTGGAGAGAAATCAAGGTCACTTGTATACCGAAATCCAAGGTCCCTGACCATATTTACCGTGCGAATCGAGAGGTTCTCCATCTGATATGGACACGAGGCTTGCGGTGTTCCAATTCGCAAATGAATGGTTTTCTCCTGAGATACCGGAAGTTGCCATTCTTGCGACCACTTGACAAGTTTATGTATGGCCGATTGCATAGCCAGTGTACCTTCAGCTTGTGACGTCTCACAATATATTTTTAGGTCGTCCGCATACTGTTTACACTTAACCCCTACTTCTTCCAGTAACGTGGGTATTTCAGCCGTGAAAATGTTGAAAAGAATTGGAGAAAGTACCCCTCCCTGTGGTACCCCACTAGTAGCGTTTTGCACTTTCGAGAGCACTCCATTGCTGAGATGCTGAGTGCTGAGATTCTACCCCTCCTTGTCGACAGCATTTCCTGCAAACGGAGAACGAACTTGGACTATCACCCTCTTTAGCGGTGTGGGCCTGCAGCAAGGATGCCAACCTTGTCACGGTCCACAACAAGGGCATACGCCGCCGTCGTACAGGAGGTTCAATTCGGTCGGTCGGAAAGACAATTGATGGTGGTCACGAATGATCACGTCGTAACGTGCTTATCACGTGCACAGCCGGTATAAAAGGCGCCTCATCTCACTAAAGTCCTCATTCGGCATTCTAGTGCCGGCCCTAAAGGGTGACTTCGAGTCACTCTCCGGAGGCCAGCATATATTTGACCGCTGAGGGTATAGGGGTATCCCCACGGCTGGGGGCGGGGAGGGGGCGGCTTTCGCCGCGATCCGCGGGGAGGGTAGTTCCTCACCGTGGTCCCGGGTTGACATGCTTGAGGTAAATAATAATACAAATAATTATCGCGGGCCATGTGGTAATGGTCGGCGGCCCGTCGTCATACGGCTGGCCGGCGAACCAAGCAACGGAAAAGGACTGCGAGCCAGCTGAAAAAGGTCGGTGGGCGATCGACATGAAGCTGGCCGGCGAATCGGAAGCGGGCGGCCGGAGGAAGGAGACCGCGGGCCAGCTTGGAAAGGTTCGCGGGCCGTTAACCTGGGTACCTGAGTAAGGTGCCTAGCACCGTTATCAGACATCTAATGTTTCATTTTCTGCTGATATTCCGTGGCATTCGTCGCTTGCCCAAAAGTATGTTTTGGGTGTTAAAACTATCATAGCAGCGGGGAAGCTACCACCAACTAGAGACTAACGACCTATACTGAGGTTCCGCACACGTCCCAAGATGTCCCACACACTGTGACACATGTCCTTCCCACATTGTATGACGTCCCGCACACGCCTACTGGGGTCCTGCAAACATTCCATGACGTCCTGAACACCCCTGCTAGGGCCTGCACACGTTCCATATCGTCGTGCACACTCCTAGTGGAATCCTGCACACACTCGATGGCGTCCTACACACCCCTACTGGTGTCCTGCACACGATCCATAACATTCTGCGCAGTACTACTCCCTTTCTGCACACATTCCATGACGCCTTGAGCACTCTTGCTGGTGTCCTGCACACACTCTATGACGCCATGCACACCCCTACTGCGGTCTTGCATACCCCTTACCTGTGGCTATCTGTAGCTTGACCTCCAGTCAATTTGTTCGGAGTCGTCCATTGCTCCACCGCCCATAATAGAATTGAAGTTAAAAATGGGTTGAAGGTTGAATGATTTCTCACAAACTATATCATCAGAGTATCATTCATATCATGCATGTGGTAAACATATGACACACAACAGAACACGGTTCTAGTCAGCGGTTCATAAGACAACATAAGCTCTGGTACATCCGTAGTGACCTGTCGATTTCGATTATCACCGGCAGCATGGCGGTGGGCCTCGGTGAAATATAACTAGTGACAAGGAGGTTCCGACGAAAAAGCCACCGCTCCGCGCTGTGATAATGGAAAACAGGAGTTCACTTGAACTGAAACAGAGTCTAGGTAGTCATCAGTAAGCGGTTCATAAGACAAAACAGTTTAGGTTAGCGGTTCATAACAGCCTCTTCTTTGCACTAACACCAAACCTATAGCAAACCAATAGACCGCTCTATTGGTTGCCGTTTGGTTTGTGAAGGCTTTTTTGGTTTGCTATTCGTTGGCGGTTCATAACAACTGTGCTTTTTGGTATCGAACTCACAACAGCGAGTGTCTGAGTTTGAATACCCTGTTTCGATACGGTAGATTCTCCTTTCAGAATGATAGCGATGTCTTACCAGTATCAGAACTTTGGTGCGTATATAAAGAATTTGAAGAGTTAGTTGGGTTATTTCCGAGAAACCATCAAATCGCGTCGGTCTGAAACAGTTGTGGCATGGTTGACCGACAGTTAGCCTCAGAACTGTGGTATCACGGCCTATTGCCCCGAGAGGATATCAAGGTGAATCGCGATTCTCCACATGGTTTGACAGCTTCTGAAGTAGTCATGAGCCAAGAACTGGTAACTATTCCAGATCATGCTGCGGAACAATGGAGATTTCCTCGTTCGAACCACTGAGCCAGTTGCGGGCCAACAACGAGCATTCGTGTTATCGGTGATGTTCCGGCAAGAACTGGAAGACCAAGGGGTGAGTCGTCCGCTGTTTATGCAGACAATTTTTTTATGACAAAAAAAGCTCCACAGTCAGATCACAAAGTAGTTCACCAAAAGCTGCACATTCACATATCAATGGGAAGCGCTCGGGCGCAGATCAATATGGATGAATCCAGCGCGTTCGCTACCCTTGAGCGAGAGCGAATGTTCTGCAATGATTTCCATGAGTATTGATCTCCAACCGACCGCTTCTCCATGATGAGTAGATGTGCAGATTTCGGTGGACTACACTACTCAGAACGTCGGAGGGCCGCGCCCCCGTACCCACCACTCAGCAAGGCGGCCCCCCCCCCTCCGCGCCTAGCGCCGTACAGGTCCCCGCCTCAGCCCCATGACTCATAATGAGCGCGACGCCCGGACATCCAAGCAAAAGGGCGCGGGGCCAGGCAGAACATCTCCGCGGTGTCATCGCTTAAATTATTGATTCCTTGTATAACAATCCCCGGGAAACACCTCTCTCACACCCTGGGCGGGTGCCATACCCTTCTCTAAAATTTTCCAAGCCCCATGGTGGGTGTCCCATTCAAGTATAATCGGTAGACTGGGGAACTTACCTTACCGCCACCCCGCGAAGTGCGCGATGATGTACGTGCTTACTCAGTGGTGCCTGCAGTGAAGTCACCATAAAATTGTGCTCCGTATGTGGCACGGGTTTGATTCTGGTCTTCAACGTGTCATGCGATTTGCCCGAGTTAACATGTTTTCCTTTGTTTCGAATTTTCCCTGCAGGACCAAGCTAACGAAATTTGGTAGCGCCCCCGCCTCGCGCCTAATGATTCTCCGCTCGCAAAATATGGCCCCCGCCGCTCGCCCTTGGTCGGAAATTCCCGGGCACATGGCCCTCCGACGTTCTGAGTATATGACTTATCCTCCATTTCCCCGCTACTCGCAGGGTTGGGCATCACTATCATAGGAGTGGTGCGGTTTTGAGAATGATTTCTTCATTTTCGTCGTTACTTTTTCGAAAAACAACCGCTTCACATCTACCATACTGATAATATGACTGCGAGTAGATCGGAAATGAAGGCTACATATGGTAATTTTTTAACGCTTCGCTTTCAGAAGAGAAAAACTTCAGTGTTAGTATGGATATTATAGTCCGGCCGATGTATACAAGTATGACAATCCTGCCGACCGCTAGCGGGAGCTTAATTCGCTCAGTCAACTAGAAAATACGATGAAAAAACGCCCCCAAAAACAGAAAATGGGCCGCGCCTACCAACAAGTTTTCGATTTCGGTATAGGAGCTACTCATGCACTAAGGCCCCGGTCAGAGTTGGTGCTATTTGCATCTGTAACCCACCGACTCCCCTCAGCACCCCCCAACACCCACCCGGTCGATACGTATGATTAGAATGATGGACTGAGGCTGAGAAAATCACTCGGTGTATCCAATTAGATATGACGATGATTACGTGGCCAACAGGATTGCACCTGTTCAGAGAAATAGTGAAGGAGAGTATGGTGAAGTAACGGAGGTAGCAGTAAGGTTAGCTTTCCAGTGATACGCAATGTTTTATCATCGGCCCGTCCACCCGGTGATTTTCTCATCCGCCGTCATCCACGTATTGCATGGATATCGACCGCGTCGGATACACCGAGTGATTTTCTCAACCTCACTCCATCATTTCAATCATACGTATCGACCGGGTGGGTGTTGGGGGGTGTTGGGGGGGGAGTGTTGGAGGGATCCACCGAGTGATTTTCTCAACCTCACTCCATCATTTCAATCATAGGTGCTCTTTCGGAATAGACGACCCACTGAAGAATACAATGAAATTAGCAAATGTTTGGGTTTGACCGACCCCTCGGTTGATCACATCAAACAGCTCAGTGTGTTTGAAAATGACTACATCAATCGACGGCTCTAGTGAGAAGGACATTTCTCACGAAATTCCCCCAGCGGGTCGTCTATTCCAAAAGAGTACCCAATCATACGTATAGACTGGGTGGGTGCTAGAAGAACTAGAAGAACTTATTGGCCAACCGGTTCGGACACTCAAATCCTTCGAACCCTTTGAATACTCAGAACGTCGGAGGGCCGTGTGCTCGGGAACTTTCGACAAAGGGCGAGCGGCGGGGGCCATGTTTTGCGAGTGGAGAATCATCAGGCGCGAGGCGGGGGCGCCACCAAATTTCGTTAGCTCGGTCCTGCAGGGAAAATTCGAAACAGAGGAAAACATGTTCGCTCGGGCAAATCGTATTACACGTTGAACGCTAGAATCAAACCCGTGCCACATACGGAGCACAATTTTATGGTAAGTTCACTGCAGGCAAGTAAGGTAAGTTCCCCAGTCTATCGAATAGACTTGAATGGTACACCCACCATCCAGGGTGTGAGCGAGGCGGTTCCCGGAGATCGTTATTCAAGGAATCAATCATTTAAGCGATGACACCGCTGAGATGTTCTGCCCGGTCCTCGCGCCCTTTCGCTTGCATGTCCGGGCTTCGGGCCCATTATGAGTCATGGGGCTGGGGCGGGGACCTGTTGGGCGCCAGGCGCGGAGGGAGGCCCCGCCTCGCTGAGTGGTGGGTACGGGGACGCGGCCCTCCGACGTTCTGAGTATCCGACCCGTTTGGTCAATAATTAGTAGCAGTGTAGCATATCTAGGAGAACTTATAGGCCAACCGGTTCGAACACTCAACGTATTCGAAGGATTTGACTGTCCGAACCGGTTGGCCAATAAGTTCTTCTGCGGGTGCTGGGGGTGTTGGAGGGATACACCGGGTGATTTTTGTATCTCATTTCCAACGCTTTCTGTGTGTATCGACCGGCGTGGATACGTCGGCTCATCCAACTATGACCGGGGCCTAAGGGTGATGACTCGCGCCCCTTTGAGCCGAAAATGACGGCTCGCGCCCTACATTTTGAGGGTGCCGGCCAGCGGCGAACCATGCTGCATGCGGCGCACACGTAACGCGGATATTGGCTCTTTCGCGCACCACAAAACACTGCTCGCAAAACACGCCGCGCCATCTTTAATTCGATCGATTGGATGACATTCGATAGTGTTCACAAACGATCACGTCTTGACGTGCTTATGACGTGCACTGCTGGTGTAAAAGGCGCCTTTACCATCATCCTCAAGGTGGCTTCAAGTCACCCTCGGGAGGGGCTGTTGCCAACTGAACTCCCTGGCAGAAACGTAAAATCGTCAATTCCGCCTCTTCAATACAAAACTGTTAGGAGAAAACAACACATTCTAGCCTGTGATAACTTGCTAACAACAGGTTCTAACTCGTCAAGATATCCTACACTACTACTACTGCGATACTCAGACAGACATACTCAGACATTGGGATTGGCGGACCGCCGGCATTTGCTTGGCGAGCAAAAACCATTCCCGGTGACGGGCAGCCATTAGCCGGCGGTCCGCCAAAACCCTGCCGGCGGTCCGCCAGGACGTTGGCCGACCGCTGGCAGTCTTTTGGCTAATACCTGGCAGCCCGCTGTGAAGCAATCATTTGCCAGCGGTCCGCCAGTCTTTTGGCAGACCGACGGGTCGAGGTGGGTCCCTTACCGCAGACAGTTGCGTAGGACACCGCCTACGCAACTCTTTGAGGTTAGGGACCCACCCTACCTCCCCCCCCCTAGCCGTGGGGCTTTGTCCCTCAGCTGCCAAAAAAATACTAGCCTCTGTTAAGTGACTTCAGGTCACCTTCCAGGGCCGGCATCAAAGTGCCGAGTGAACACTCATTGGACTGAATAGCCTTATATACCGGCTCGGCTTATCAATGAAATCAGAGATCAAACTATAACATGTTAAAGAGTGAGTAGTCGTCAACTCTCTCGAGTGCCAGTCATGTGACGACTCAGTGCCAAGCGAGGGCCACTGGGCGGTTATGCGCCAACCAAGTGCCGATTGGCGGACAACTGTGTTTTTTTGCGCTCGGTAATTTCGAGATTTGATTGCCCCTGCCACCTGAATGCGAGTTATCACGCAGCTTTCAGGCAGCTGGCACATTTTCGCCTGCGGTTCGCCGCTCGCACTAATTGAGATCCAAGTGTGAGCCAGCTGTCGGCCTCGTAATTACCAATTGCCAGCTGAATGCCAGTTATAACCAAGCTGTTATGCAGCTGGCACATATTCGCCAGCCGTCCGTCGCTGGCATTAAATGACATGCCGAGTGTATGCCAAGTGTTGGCCTCGTGATTGCCATTGGCCAGCTAAATGCCAGCTGTCCCCCAGCTGTTGAGCAACTGGCGATTTTTTGCCAGCGGTCTGCTGCTCCCAATGTCTGAGTGCGTGCATTTCTACAAGGGTATCCATTTGGAATCATCCCTCTGGAGGCCAGCATATATTTGACCACCGGGGGATAGGATAAGAACGTGAAGGCCAACCGAACATTGCTCGACACGACGCGGTCGCGTCACGGCTCTAAGTTAACTTAGAAAGATTTTGTTATATCTTGACTAGCGGTGGTGCTTTTTTCCTACTTCCTGATCCAGGTAGATCCTCAACTGCTAAAAAGCACGCCCATGCCGATCATTTTTTCCGCAGGGCTACCGTAACCATTCTTGAACAAAACATGATAACGAATGTAAACACACGCTCATAACATGCGGGGTATAAAAGAGCGGAGGAGCGGTATGCATTCATTCACACACCGCTCTCCTCGAGAAGCCACTGGGGAGTGGCTGGGGAGGTCGAAATTGTGCAAACATGTTTGTTGGCTATTAGGATGTGCTCATAACCAAGCTGACACTTGGAAAATTTTTAAAGGAGGGTTACGGTAGCCCTGCGGAAAAAATGATCGGCATGAGCGTGCTTGTCAACTGCTGACCACTGGAGGAGGACGGTATGTGAATGAAGACCCACCGCTCTCCACTTCTTTCATACCCTACCCGTTATCAATTGATTATCAAGAATTTTGTTTACGAGAGCCGTGACGCGACCGCGTTGTGTCGAGCGATGTTCGGTTGGCCTTTACGTTCTAGAACGTAAAGCTCATGGGGATAGGGGATATCCCCAAGGCTGGGAGGGGGGGGCGGCTTTCGCCGCGATCAGTGGGGAGGGTGGTTCCTCACCGCAAACCGCGTCGAAAATTACATCCTGGTCGTGGACCAAGGCGGGGACTTTCTCCGCCTTGGGACGGCGACGACCCGGGGCGGCATGCTTGAGGTGAATATTAACATGAATAATCGTGGCAACAATGTGGAAGCCGTGGACAACAACTCAGGGACTCGGGGGGTCCTATTCGGCCACGATAGGCTTTCTATTTGGGTACCTAGTCGAGTTGAAAGGAACTTTTGCAGCAGCACGTGCTGCCCCGAGGAGCACGTGGCCTGTTCGATAAGACTACGTGGCGCAGAGAGACAAAACCCTTGCCGCGCCCCCGTTTCCCACGCAGCAGCACGTGGCCTGTTCGATAGGACTACGTGGCGCTGGGAACGGGCTCCCACCCCTTCGATGGGAGCGGGTCTCCCCTAACAAGGATACGGTCCAAGTCACGGCCCGCAGCAGGGGATCACCCCCACAGCAGTCCGCGACAGGGACATCACTCTCGCCACGGTCGACAGCGAGGGACCTCCCCTCGCTGAAGACCGTGCGGGAGACCCCTTAACGGTTCAAAATTGTCCAGAAAGTGACTTGTAGTCACCTTCCAGGAATAGCCCCGAAAGGCGGACTCTCTCTGGGATCGGGCCCCTTATATACGTGCTGTGCGGCTGGTACGCGCCGGGTCAGTTCTGAAGCGATCGATCAACGTGTTCAATCATGGGCATTGTGGCTCGTTCGTCGTCCAAGCTCATCGTAGTCGAATCGAAAGCGTCTCGTGGCCGAGTGGAACGGCTATGATTGGCGCCACGTGCTTCTCACTTGGACGACGATTAGGCCACGTGGAGCAAGGAAATTCCGTGGCCATATCGTCGTCCAACCGCTTTGTAGTCGAGTCGAACGCCTATCTAGGCCGAATAGAACCCCCCGACTCCCTGAGAGCACTATCCTAGGTGCACCCAGGACTCAAGTTAGAAGTGAAGTGATCCATCGATCGGTAACGCTACCAATCGAAGTATTTCTGTAGGATTTCACCAGCAACAATGCTTGACAGCAATATCGAGCAATTTTCATCAGGTTTTTTTGTTAATTTCTATGAGGAAATCTTGGGTGCCCCCCCCCCCCCGGGTGCTCTTATCCAGCCCACCCCCCCCCCCCCCTAATCGCTCAGACGAACATTTCGGATCTCCCGAGGGGGAAACGGGGATACTCCGCCGGCACACCACCCCGGCAGCTCCGAACAAACCAGCGGGGGAGTCCCGATTGGAAGGGAGTCCAGCCGCGATACTATCTCGGGTGTCCCCCTTTCCCCATTACCGGCATGGGCTCTGTTCGGCCTCGACACTATCGGGGTGACCCCTTTTTCATACCCATGGGGGGGTGGTTCCACCGCCACGTTCCACGGTGGGGGTGCACCCCACTATGGACCGTGGGGATATGGACCCACAGTTGATAACCACCACCCCCTCCGCCGTGGGGAGACCCCCTCTCTCTCGGCAACCAAAATTATCCTCCGTCATCTGGTGGATCTTCTGGTAAAGGACTCGAGGCCACCTTCCAGGTCCGGCTCCGAAAAGCCGACTGAGGCACACTGTGAGGTGAGAAGCCGGTATGACACCGCCAAGGGGGGGCCACTCAGGATTCAGTTGGAGAATGAATGATACAGCTTTCAGAAGTCGAAGTATTTCCATGGAGTCTCCACGAAAACAATGACTGATTACGCTATCAGGCATATGATATCAGCCCAAAATTTCATTTTCACATAATCATTTCATTTTTTTGAGTGCCCCCCCCCCAAACGGTTTCAATCCGAGAAGCCTTTTATACCAGCACCATTGTTCAAACCTTTGTCTAAACATGTTGATGATCCTGATATCGCCAGCACCCTCGGGAACTGCGATTCTACTCCCCCAGCTGTTACGATGTGAGCCCCGCCCCAAAAATCTCGTGGGGGACCTCGCGCGCAAGGAATTTCGGACCTCCCCCGCCCAAAAACAGCGGGAAAGATCCGAAATTTCCGTCTGAGCGGCTACCTCGATTTGGCTCTAAAATTTTCAAAGTTTTTATTCCGATTTTGTTAAATCTTGACCACTGGTGGTGCTGTTTTCCTACATTCTAGTCGAAGGAGAGCCTCTCCTGCTAAACCCTGGAGGAGGACGGTGCGTCAATGAAGACACTCCGCTCTTCATTTCTTTTATATCTAAACTTTATCAACTGGTTATCATCAATTTTGTTTACGAGAGCCGAATGGGGGGGGTGGGCTGTATAACATTATTCCCCCCCCCCCCGTCTACGATAGGGCCAAATAATTTTCGTTACAACAATGTGGAAGACGGCCAGCTGGTAAAGGTCGGCGGGCCATCAACCTGGGTGCCTAAGAAGCTGGCCTTCGCACCAAAGGCGGACGGCCAGAGAACGGAGACCGCGGGCCAGCTGGCAAAGGTTAGCGGGCCATCACCCTGATTACCTGAGTAAGTACATGTTGAAGGTTGTTTTCGAAGCTCCCATCAAATTCTGCGTCGAATAATCTTTTCAGGTTGGATACCGCTATCAAGCAGTGCTGCTGTGAAAACTTTATAGAAAAATTTCTATACTTTATACTTTATAGAAATACTTCAATTAATAGCGTAACCAGTCGGTGGTTCACATCAATTCTAGCCTGAATCCTGAGTGCTGCCCCCCCCCCCCCCCATCTCCCGTCCAAGACAGTGCCAAATTGAAATTGGCTAAAGGATCGAGAGAGCGTATTTTAACCTGCAAACACAATTGGGCGCAGAATTTGAAGGAGGCTTCGAAAACAAATTTCACCATTCATCTATCTTGAACGGTTAAAAAGTTGTAAGCAAGAAGTTGATATCAATGAGCGAAAAAATGGTAATCGATAATTTTAAATCGGCTTGAGGATAGAGTGAGCAATTTTTGAACCTAAGAGCACTATTCGACACAAATTTTTTCGTAATTCCGAAAACAACCTTCACCAAATACCCATCGCCAAGGGTAGAAATGTAGACAAAAACAAGCTCAACAACCGTGCAAGATAAAAATCACCATAACCCACTCTTATTACTTCATTTAGCCAAGCTTTGAAGCGGTTCCTGCTTCATATATAGTTCAGTTCCGCAATCGCGTTCAGTCCTCATTATCACAATCTTAGAAGCGAAGCGGTTGTTTTTGAAAAAATCAACTAGAATCATTCTCAAAACAACCGCTTCGCTTCTACGATTGTGATAGTGAGACTTTGCGGACTGAACACGATTGCGGAACTAGATCATACTTATATCTCTGCCGTGATGAGGACGACCGCTCTCTCACACATATGTGATTTATCTACTGGGTTACTGTGGTATTTATCAGTAAACTCCAAATACCGTGCGGTACCGATTGCCACAAGGGCATGAAATGACGATATAAGTTGCATTTCTACATCAGACCAACCGACTCAAACCCTCAAATGAAAGTTGAAAAGCATTCTGTGGCTTTGTGACAATCGGTACGGTATTCTGCGTCTAGTGTATTTATTTTGCCCGGTTGCGAATTTTCTTCTTTGTAAAAAGTAGTGAACGAAGAAACTATGTTTCATAAATTGAAATCGGCTGGAGGATCACAAAAATGTATTCCCAACTTGGAAGCGCTATTCGTCGTGGAATTTTACAATTATTCTAGATGCATTTTTCGCTACGTATCAATCTTCAAATGCGAAAAAACTTACCCATGAAAGCCCCGTAATTTTAAAAAGGTCGTTTCGAATATTCTGAAAAAAAAACGCCTTCAGGACAGCTCGAAAATTATATGACTTCAGCAGATCATTTATCACCATATTTAGAAAAATAAATCTCACAACGCTGCTACTCCTCGAAACAATTTCTTAGAATAATTAAATAAGTATGGTTTGTATCTTACCTCCAGGAAGCCGCGTTGTAGCGTTCATATCGCCATCTTGGGAGCGGAGCGGTTGTTACTTCATTTCTACCATTGTGTTTTCTTAGAAACGACCGCCCTACTTTCATGATAAAGCAATCATAGCAGCGTCGCGGCTACTCCCTCCCCCTCCAGTAATCGACGATAAAAGCAATAAATGCCAAAAAGAAGATTGAGGTAGCATTACTCCTAGATTTCGTCCTACGGGAACCTCCAACTTTCTACATTTGAGCATCCGAGACAACCCTCACTTCTCAGACCGCTTTCACCATTACAACGTACCTATCTTTTTCGAAATCCTCCAAAGTACTTGCCGGCTATGCCAACAGCTTTCATGGGTGGCAATGATTTAACAGATGGAATAATCAGGTTGCGATGTTTCAGATTAAACACTTCGTCATCACAAACTTACCAAGTGGAAAATTTTCAATTGAAAAATACGCATTCGACTCCGTCAGCCAAATGGTCGAGCATCACTTGAATAAGAAGGAATCAATATCCAGGGTAAATGTTGTCGTATTTGGAATATATATTATGGAAGGCATTCAAAGTTTGACAGTGAAAATGACCGAGTAGAGCGCACGAGGCTCGATTACCTGCACGAAAGGTTTCCCAAACCGCCACCGCGGTACATTACACAACACCGTACAGACAAGCATGCTCATACCGAGCAGTGGACGAAGGACTACTGTGGCCATTCTTGAACGAAACATGATAACGAACGATAGCACACGATCATAACATGGGGGGTATAAAAGGGCAGAGGAGCGGTATGCATTCACTAGCACACCGCTCTAATCGAGAAGTCACTAGAGTGTTGGAACGAATATTTTTTTTTGAATATTCGAATTAACGAATAATTTGAATATTTCACTTCTTCGAATATTGGATTATTCGAATAAACGATTATTTCACTTCTTTGAATATTCGATTATTCGAATAACCCGAATAATCCACTTCTTCGGATATTCGAATATTATTCGAATAAACGAATATTTGGGGAACACTATTGCTTACTATCCCATCCAATCCACTCGGGCAAACTGGGGCATCGACAACAGGCAAATCGCTCGCATTGTAAGCCTGACAACTGCCCGTTGCCCAGCGACGTCCGCCTGTTGTCGGTCTGTTGACATTTTGACCTGTCACGTTTAGCGGCCTATTTAGCAGCGGTTAACATCCAGCAAGACTTTTATGTGGCTTAGGAACTACTTTGCACCGACCCGCGTCGCGGTCGGCGCATCGATACGCATCGCGGTCAGCACACCTGCACGCATCGCGGTCGGCACACCGAAACGCGTCGCGGTCGGCTAACCGACACGCGTCGCGGTCGACACACCGACACGCAGCGTAGTCGGTAGACCCACGCGTGGCGGCTGGGCCGCCCAACCTCCACTGAGGCCGCCACCGGATGGGCAGGGCTTCCAGATGCTGGGCGGGGCCAATGTACTGCATACTTGGGTAATTGAACCGGCTGCACTCTTATCACTTAAAGGCAGTGTTCACGATAAAAAATGTGTTTAAGTTTCCACTAGGAATGGGTAGTGGAGGGGCAAACTGTAACGTTTACGTCGAAAGAACGTATGAAAACGAGCCAGGAAAAGCTCCACAAGAGCCCGAAGTTGCCACTTCGAGCGCATTGCAAACCTCAAAAGCGCAACACACGCCCACCGACGTGAACAAATGAATGCTCGAGATCGAGAGATGAGCGATGGTTTCCGTTCGAAAGCCCCGTTCTTCCCTTCATTCTCAACTTCTCTCTTTATCGCTCCAGCCGCGAAGCGGCTGGAGAGGTTTGGTTTTGCCTAGGCCTTGTGATCACGTAGGAATTTATAAAATAATTTATAGAATCTTTGAAACAAAATTTCTGAAGATTTCCTTCTGGATATAAGTGAAGGGGTCCAGAATACACCTACTGTCCAAATTTCAGCAAAACCACAAATAACAGTTCACAAATAACAAAGTTGTGAGCCCGAAAGCTTAAGAAATTTTCATGGTGTGCGCCGTAGGCCGTGAGCCGTAGGCCGTGGGCCGTAGGCCGTGGGCCGTAGGCCGTGGGCCGTAGGCCGTGGGCCGTGGGCCGTGGTCCGTGGGCCGTGGGGCGTGGGCCGTGGGGCGTGGGCCGTGGGCCGTGGGCCGTGGGCCGTGGGCCGTGGGCCGTGGGCCGTGGGCCGTGGGCCGTGGGCCGTGGGCCGTGGGCCGTGGGCCGTGGGCCGTGGGCCGTGGGCCGTGGGCCGTGGGCCGTGGGCCGTGGGCCGTAGGCCGTCACGCTTTTCATTCCTCACTGCTAATAGCCACTGCCAATGGTCTAAGGCAATCAACTTGGCAGACAGGTAAGTTGGTAGGAGGTACGTAGGCTGGTAAGTAATCGATTTGTAGGTGAGTGGGGATTCTGATGGCATCATCGGGACGTCGCGAAAAGTGTTCCGGGCTTCTGTGAGAAGTGCTTCGGGCTTCTGATGACGTCATCGGGACGTCGTGAAAAGTGCTTCGGGATTCTGATGACGTTATCGGGACGTCGTGAAAAGTGTTTCGGGCTTCTGATGGCATCATCGGGACGTCGCGAAAAGCTCTTCGGGCTTCTGATGACGTCATCGGGACGTCGTGAAATGTGCTTCGGGCTTCTGATAACGTCATCGGGACGTCGTGTAAAGTGTTCCGGGATTCTGATGGCATCATCGGGACGTCGCGAAAAGTGCTTCGGGCTTCTGATGACGTCATCGGGACGTCGTGAAAAGTGCTCCGGGCTTCTGATGACGTCATCGGGACGTCGTGAGAAGTGCTCTGGGTTTCTGATGACGTCATTGGGACGTCGTGAAAAGTCCTCCGGGCTTCTGATGACATCATCGGGACGTCGTGAAAAGTGCTCCGGGTTTCTGATGGCATCATCGGGACGTCGTGAAAAGTGCTCCGGGCTTCTCATGGCATCATCGGGACGTCGCGAAAAGTGCTTCGGGCTTCTGATGACGTCATCAGGACGTCGCGAAAAGTGCTTTGGGCTTCTGATGACGTCATCGGGACGTCGTGAAAAGTCCTCCGGGCTTCTGATGGCATCATCGGGACGTCGCGAAAAGTGCTTCGGGCTTCTGATGACGTCATCAGGACGTCGTGAAAAGTGCTTCGGGCTTCTGATGACGTCATCGGGACGTCGTGAAAAGTGCTTCAGGCTTCTGATGACGTCATCGGGACGTCGTGAAAAGTCCTCCGGGCTTCTGATGGCATCATCGGGACGTCGCGAAAAGTGCTTCGGGCTTCTGATGACGTCATCAGGACGTCGTGAAAAGTGCTTCGGGCTTCTGATGACGTCATCAGGACGTCGTGAAAAGTGCTTCGGGCTTCTGATGACGTCATCGGGACGTCGTGAAAAGTCCTCCGGGCTTCTGATGGCATCATCGGGACGTCGCGAAAAGTGCTTCGGGCTTCTGATGACGTCATCAGGACGTCGTGAAAAGTGCTTCGGGCTTCTGATGACGTCATCGGGACGTCGTGAAAAGTGCTTCAGGCTTCTGATGACGTCATCGGGACGTCGGGAAAAGTGCTCCGGGCTTCTGATGGCATCATCGGGACATCGCGAAAAGTGCTCCGGGCTTCTGATGACGTCATTGGGACGTCGTTAAAAGTGCTTCGGGCTTCTGATGACGTCATCGGGACGTCGTGAAAAGTGCTTCGGGCTTCTGATGACGTCATCGGGACGTCGTGAAAAGTCCTCCGGGCTTCTGATGACGTCATCGGGACGTCGCGAAAAGTGCTTCGGGCTTCTGATGACGTCATCGGGACGTCGTGAGAAGTGCTCTGGGCTTCTGATGAGATCATTGGGACGTCGTGAAAAGTCCTCCGGGCTTCTGATGGCATCATCGGGACGTCGCGAAAAGTGCTTCGGGCTTCTGATGACGTCATCAGGACGTCGTGAAAAGTGCTTCGGGCTTCTGATGACGTCATCAGGACGTCGTGAAAAGTGCTTTGGGCTTCTGATGACGTCATCGGGACGTCGTGAAAACTCCTCCGGGCTTCTGATGGCATTATCGGGACGTCGTGAAAAGTGCTCCGGTCTTCTGATGGCATCATCGGGACGTCGTGAAAAGTGCTTCGGGCTTCTGATGACGTCATCGGGACGTCGTGAAAAGTGCTCCGGGCTTCTGATGGCATCATCGGGACGTCGCGAAAAGTGCTTCGGGCTTCTGATGACGTCATCAGGACGTCATGAAAAGTGCTTTGGGCTTCTGATGACGTCATCGGGACGTCGTGAAAAGTCCTCCGGGCTTCTGATGGCATCATCGGAACGTCGTGAAAAGTGCTCCGTGCTTCTGATGACGTCATCGGGACGTCGTGAAAAGTGCTCCGGGCTTCTGATGACGTCATCCGGACGTCGTGAAAAGTGCTTCGGGCTTCTGATGACGTCATCGGGACGTCGTGAAAAGTCCTCCGGGCTTCTGATGGCATCATCAGGACGTCGTGAAAAGTGCTCCGGGCTTCTGATGGCGTCATCGGGACATCGCGAAAAGTGCTCCGGGCTTCTGATGACGTCATCGGGACGTCGTGAAAAGTGCTTCAGGCTTCTGATGACGTCATCGGGACGTCGTGAAAAGTCCTCCGGGCTTCTGATGACGTCATCGGGACGTCGCGAAAAGTGCTTCGGGCTTCTGATGACGTCATCGGGACGTCGTGAGAAGTGCTCTGGGCTTCTGATGAGATCATTGGGACGTCGTGAAAAGTCCTCCGGGCTTCTGATGGCATCATCGGGACGTCGTGAAAAGTGCTCCGGGCTTCTGATGGCATCATCGGGACGTCGTGAAAAGTGCTCCGGGCTTCTGATGGCATCATCGGGACGTCGCGAAAAGTGCTTCGGGCTTCTGATGACGTCATCAGGACGTCGTGAAAAGTGCTTCGGGCTTCTGATGACGTCATCAGGAAGTCGTGAAAAGTGCTTTGGGCTTCTGATGACGTCATCGGGACGTCGTGAAAACTCCTCCGGGCTCCTGATGGCATCATCGGGACGTCGTGAAAAGTGCTCCGGGCTTCTGATGGCATCATCGGGACGTCGTGAAAAGTGCTTCGGGCTTCTGATGACGTCATCAGGACGTCGTGAAAAGTGCTTCGGGCTTCTGATGACGACATCGGGACGTCGCGAAAAGTGCTTTGGGCTTCTGATGACGTGATCGGGACGTCGTGAAAACTTCTCCGGGCTTCTGATGGCATCATCGGGACGTCGTGAAAAGTGCTCCGGGCTTCTGATGGCGTCATCGGGACATCGCGAAAAGTGCTCCGGGCTTCTGATGACGTCATTGGGACGTCGTGAAAAGTGCTTCGGGCTTCTAATGACGTCATCGGGACGTCGTGAAAAGTCCTCCGGGCTTCTGATGGCATCATCGGGACGTCGTGAAAAGTGCTCCGGGCTTCTGATGGCATCATCGGGACGTCGTGAAAAGTGCTTCGGGCTTCTGATGACGTCATCAGGACGTCGTGAAAAGTGCTTCGGGCTTCTGATGACGACATCGGGACGTCGCGAAAAGTGCTTTGGGCTTCTGATGACGTGATCGGGACGTCGTGAAAACTTCTCCGGGCTTCTGATGGCATCATCGGGACGTCGTGAAAAGTGCTCCGGGCTTCTGATGGCGTCATCGGGACATCGCGAAAAGTGCTCCGGGCTTCTGATGACGTCATTGGGACGTCGTGAAAAGTGCTTCGGGCTTCTGATGACGTCATCGGGACGTCGTGAAAAGTGCTTCGGGCTTCGGATGACGTCATCGGGACGTCGTGAAAAGTCCTCCGGGCTTCTGATGACGTCATCAGGACGTCGTGAAAAGTGCTTTGGGTTTCTGATGACGTCATCGGGACGTCGTGAAAACTCCTCCGGGCTTCTGATGGCATCCTCAGGACGTCGTGAAAAGTGCTTCGGGCTTCTGATGACGTCATCAGGACGTCGTGAAAAGTGCTTTGGGCTTCTGATGACGTCATCGGGACGTCGTGAAAACTCCTCCGGGCTTCTGATGGCATCATCAGGACGTCGTGAAAAGTGCTTCGGGCTTCTGATGACGTCATCAGGACGTCGTGAAAAGAGCTTCGGGCTTCTGATGACGTCATCGGGACATTCTGAAAAGTGCTTCGGGCTTCTGATGACGTCATCGGGACATCCTGAAAAGTTCTCCGGGATTCTGATGGCATCATCGGGACATCCTGAAAAGTGCTCCGGGATTCTGATGGCATCATCGGGACGTCGTGAAAAGTGCTTCGGGCTTCTGATGACGTCATCGGGACGTCGTGAAAAGTGCTTCGGGCTTCTGATGACGTGATCGGGACGTCGTGAAAACTTCTCCGGGCTTCTGATGACGTCATTGGGACGTCGTGAAAAGTGCTTCGGGCTTCTGATGACGTCATCGGGACGTCGTGAAAACTCCTCCGGGCTTCTGATGGCATCATCGGGACGTCGTGAAAAGTGCTCCGGGCTTCTGATGGCATCATCGGGACGTCGTGAAAAGTGCTTCGGGCTTCTGATGACGTCATCAGGACGTCGTGAAAAGTGCTTCGGGCTTCTGATGACGACATCGGGACGTCGCGAAAAGTGCTTTGGGCTTCTGATGACGTGATCGGGACGTCGTGAAAACTTCTCCGGGCTTCTGATGGCATCATCGGGACGTCGTGAAAAGTGCTCCGGGCTTCTGATGGCGTCATCGCGTCATCGCGAAAAGTGCTCTGGCTTCTGATGACGTCATTGGGACGTCGTGAAAGTGCTTGGCTTCTGATGACGTCATCGGGACGTCGTGAAAAGTGCTTCGGGCTTCGGATGACGTCATCGGGACGTCGTGAAAAGTCCTCCGGGCTTCTCATGCCGTCCTCAGTAGGTGGTGAAAGGTGCTTTGGGTTTTTGATGACGTCATCGGAACGTCGTGAAAACTCCTCCGGGCTTCTGATGGCATCCTCAGGACGTCGTGAAAAGTGCTTCGGGCTTCTGATGACGTCATCAGGACGTCGTGAAAAGTGCTTTGGGCTTCTGATGACGTCATCGGGACGTCGTGAAAACTCCTCCGGGCTTCTGATGGCATCATCAGGACGTCGTGAAAAGTGCTTCGGGCTTCTGATGACGTCATCAGGACGTCGTGAAAAGTGCTTCGGGCTTCTGATGACGTCATCAGGACGTCGTGAAAAGTGCTTTGGGCTTCTGATGACGTCATCGGGACGTCGTGAAAACTCCTCCGGGCTTCTGATGGCATCATCGGGACGTCGTGAAAAGTGCTCCGGGATTCTGATGGCATCATCGGGACGTCGTGAAAAGTGCTTCGGGCTTCTGATGACGTCATCAGGACGTCGTGAAAAGTGCTTTGGGCTTCTGATGACGTCATCGGGACGTCGTGAATAGTGCTCCGGGCTTCTGATGACGTCATCAGGACGTCGTGAAAAGTGCTTCGGGCTTCTGATGACGTCATCAGGACGTCGTGAAAAGTGCTTCGGGCTTCTGATGGCATCATCGGGACGTCGTGAAAAGTGCTCCGGGCTTCTGATGGCGTCATCGGGACATCGCGAAAAGTGCTCAGGGCTTCTGATGACGTCATCGGGACGTCGTGAAAAGTGCTTCGGGTTTCTGATGACGTCATCGGGACGTCGTGAAAAGTCCTCCGGGCTTCTGATGACGTCATCGGGACGTCGCGAAAAGTGCTTCGGGCTTCTGATGACGTCATCGGGACGTCGTGAGAAGTGCTCTGGGCTTCTGATGAGATCATTGGGACGTCGTGAAAAGTCCTCCGGGCTTCTGATAGCATCATCGGGACGTCGTGAAAAGTGCTCCGGGCTTCTGATGGCATCATCGGGAAGTCGCGAAAAGTGCTTCGGGCTTCTGATGGCATCATCGGGAAGTCGCGAAAAGTGCTTCGGGCTTCTGATGACGTCATCAGGACGTCGTGAAAAGTCCTCCGGCTTCTGATGACGTCATTGGGACGTCGTGGAAAGGCTTCGGGCTTCTGATGACGTCATCGGGACGTCGTGAAAAGTCTTCCGGGCTTCTGATGGCATCATCGGGACGTCGTGAAAAGTGCTCCGGGCTTCTGATGGCATCATCGGGACGTCGTGAAAGGCTTCCGGGCTTCTGATGGCATCATCGGGACGTCGTGAAAAGTGCTCCGGGCTTCTGATGGCATCATCGGGACGTCGTGAAAGGCTTCTGATGGCTTCATCGGGACGTCGTGAAAAGTCCTCCGGGCTTCTGATGGCATCATCGGGACGTCGTGAAAAGTGCTCCGGGCTTCTGATGGCATCATCGGGACGTCGTGAAAAGTGCACCGAGCTTCTGATGGCATCATCAGGACGTCGTGAAAAGTGCTTCGGCTTCTGATGACGTCATCGGGACGTCGTTAAAAGTGCTTCGAGTTTCTGATGACGTCATAGGGACGTCGTGAAAAGTGCGGGACTATCCTAGACGGGGGGGCACTCAAGATTCAAGTCAGAGATGGAATGAACCACCGATCTATAACGCTATCATTCGAATCATTTCTACAGAATTTCATAAACAACAATGATTGATAGCAGCATCAAGCATCTTCTATCAGGGTTTCCATTCATTCTCATGAGAAAATCGTGGGTGCCCCCCCCCGTATAGGATGGTCCCAAAAGTGCCTCGGGCTACTGATGACGTTATCGGGACATCATGAGAAGTTCTTCGGGCTTCTGATGACGTCATCGGGACGTCGTGAAAAGTGCACCGGGCTTCTGATGGCATCATCGGGACGTCGTGAAAAGTGCTCCGGGCTTCTGATGGCATCATCGGGACGTCGCGAAAAGTGCTTCGGGCTTCTGATGACGTCATCAGGACGTCGTGAAAAGTCCTCCGGCTTCTGATGGCGTCATCGGGACATCGCGAAAAGTGCTCCGGGCTTCTGATGACGTCATTGGGACGTCGTGGAAAGGCTTCGGGCTTCTGATGACGTCATCGGGACGTCGTGAAAAGTCTTCCGGGCTTCTGATGGCATCATCGGGACGTCGTGAAAAGTGCTCCGGGCTTCTGATGGCATCATCGGGACGTCGTGAAAGGCTTCTGATGGCTTCATCGGGACGTCGTGAAAAGTCCTCCGGGCTTCTGATGGCATCATCGGGACGTCGTGAAAAGTGCTCCGGGCTTCTGATGGCATCATCGGGACGTCGTGAAAAGTGCACCGAGCTTCTGATGGCATCATCAGGACGTCGTGAAAAGTGCTTCGGCTTCTGATGACGTCATCGGGACGTCGTTAAAAGTGCTTCGAGTTTCTGATGACGTCATAGGGACGTCGTGAAAAGTGCGGGACTATCCTAGACGGGGGGGCACTCAAGATTCAAGTCAGAGATGGAATGAACCACCGATCTATAACGCTATCATTCGAATCATTTCTACAGAATTTCATAAACAACAATGATTGATAGCAGCATCAAGCATCTTCTATCAGGGTTTCCATTCATTCTCATGAGAAAATCGTGGGTGCCCCCCCCCGTATAGGATGGTCCCAAAAGTGCCTCGGGCTACTGATGACGTTATCGGGACATCATGAGAAGTTCTTCGGGCTTCTGTTGACGTCATCTGGACGTCGCGAAAAGTGCTCCGGCTTCTGATGGCGTCATCGGGACGTCGCGAAAAGTGCTTCGTGCTTCTGATGACGTCATCGGGACGTCGTTAAAAGTGCTCTGTGCTTCTGATGACGTCATTGGGACGTTGTGAAAAGTCCTCCGGGCTTCTGATGGCATCATCGGGACGTCGTGAAAAGTGATCAGGGCTTCTGATGGCATCATCGGGACGTCGTAAAAAGTGCTTCGGGCTTCTGATGACGTCATCGGGACGTCATGAAAAGTGCTTCGAGTTTCTGACGACGTCATAGGGACGTCGTGAAAAGTGCGGGACTATCCTAGACGGGGGGGGGCACTCAAGATTCAAGTCAGAGATGGAATGAACCACCGATCTATAACGCTATCAATCGAAGCATTTCTACAGAACATCATCAACAACAATGACTGATAGCAGCATCAAGCATCTTCTATCAGGGTTTCCATTCATTCTCATGAGAAAATCGTGGGTGCCCCTCCCCCGTATAGGATAGTCCCAAAAGTGCCTCGGGCTACTGATGACGTTATCGGGACATCGTGGGAAGTGCTTCGGGTTTTTGAAGACGTCATCGGGACGTCGTGAAAAATGCGGAGCTATCCTAGACGGGGGGGGGTTTCAAGATTCAAGTCAAGAATGGAATGAACCACCGATCTATAGCGCTATCAATCGAAGCATATCTACAGAACTTCATCAACAACAATGATTGATAGCAGCATCAAGCATCTTCTATCAGGGTTTCCATTCATTCTCATGAGAAAATCGTGGGTGCCCCCCCCCGTATAGGATAGTCCCAAAAGTGCTTTGGGCTACTGATGACGTTATCGGGACATCGTGAGAAGTGCTTCGGGCTTCTGATGACGTCATCAGGACGTCGTGAAAAGTGCTCCGGCTTCTGATGGCGTCATCGGGACGTCGCGAAAAGTGCTTCGGGCTTCTGATGACGTCATCGGGACGTCGTTAAAAGTGCTCCGGGCTTCTGATGACGTCATTGGGACATCGTAAAAAATGCTTCGGGCCTGTGATGACGTCATCAAGACGTCGCGAAAAGTGCGGAACTATCCTAGACGGGGGGGGGGTTCAAGATTCAAGTCAGAAATGGAATGAACCACCGATCTATAACGCTATCAATCGAAGCATTTCTACAGAACTTCATCAACAACAATGACTGATAGCAGCATCAAGCATCTTCTATCAGGGTTTCCATTCATTCTCATGAGAAAATCGTGGGTGCCCCCCCCCGTATAGGATAGTCCCAAAAGTGCCTCGGGCTACTGATGACGTTATCGGGACATCGTGAGAAGTGCTTCGGGCTTCTGATGACGTCATCGGGACGCCGTGAAAAGTGCGGAACTATCCTAGACGGGGGGGGGGGGTTTCAAGATTCAAGTCAGAAATGGAATGAACCACCGATCTATAACGCTATCAATCGAAGCATTTCTACAGAACTTCATCAACAACAATCATTGATAGCAGCATCAAGCATCTTCTATCAGGGTTTCCATTCATTCTCATGAGAAAATCGTGGGTGCCCCCCGTATAGGATAGTCCCAAAAGTGCTTTGGGCTACTGATGACGTTATCGGGACATCGTGAGAAGTGCTTCGGGCTTCTGATGACGTCATCAGGACGTCGTGAAAAGTGCTCCGGCTTCTGATGGCGTCATCGGGACGTCGCGAAAAGTGCTTCGGGCTTCTGATGACGTCATCGGGACGTCGTTAAAAGTGCTCCGGGCTTCTGATGACGTCATTGGGACATCGTAAAAAAATGCTTCGGGCCTGTGATGACGTCATCAAGACGTCGCGAAAAGTGCGGAACTATCCTAGACGGGGGGGGGGTTTCAAGATTCAAGTCAGAAATGGAATGAACCACCGATCTATAACGCTATCAATCGAAGCATTTCTACAGAACTTCATGAACAACAATGACTGATAGCAGCATCAAGCATCTTCTATCAGGGTTTCCATTCATTCTCATGAGAAAATCGTGGGTGCCCCCCCCCCGTATAGGATAGTCCCAAAAGTGCCTCGGGCTACTGATGACGTTATCGGGACATCGTGGGAAGTGCTTCGGGCTTTTGATGACGTCATCGGGACGTCGTGAAAAGTGCGGAACTATTCTAGACGGGGGGGGGGTTCAAGATTCAAGTCAGAAATGGAATGAACCACCGATCTATAACACTATCAATCGAAGCATATCTACAGAACTTCATCAACAACAATGATTGATAGCAGCATCAAACATCTTTTATCAGGTTTTCCATTCATTTTCATGGGAAAATCGTGGGTGACCCCCCCCCGTCTAGGACAGTCCCAAAAGTGCTTCGGGCTTCTGATGACGTCATCGGGACGTCGTGAAAAGTGCTTCGAGCTTCTGATGAAGTCATCGGGACGTCGTGGAAACCCGGATATTGGGCAGGTGTTTGGGACCCGTTGCTGCTCATCCGAAAAGTTGTGAAGACCACCCCGTAGAGTGAGCAGGAGCCCAGACTCGATGCTAGCCATCCGAGAAATTATGCCCCGGAATTCGCGCAGGAGAGAACACCTTGCAAACTTTTGTAAAAGTGTAAGGATGACAAGCATAGCAAGCAGAAAGTTTGAGATGTTATGTGAGTCATGTCAGGTCATGTCGCCAGGCTGCTTTTCAGTTTCGTAAGGTCATTCACACAACCCCATTTTGAGTGCTCCCTCTTCCTTCTTCACCAGCCTACTGATTTTTTCTGCAATAAATGGTACTTGCTTATTAGCATCCAAATTCAAAAACAAATTGTTAGAACTATCTCCATTCGCAGCTCAGCAGAGCTTTTTCATATCAGATTCATGGAATCAAAGCAGCTGTTCTGCGGAGGAATGGGGCGGCGGAAACGAAATAATGAGTATGTAAAACTGCTTTGTTCCACTGATGCGAAAGTGTTCAGATGGAATGGAAGGTAGTTTCTGACTGTGCAGGTTTTAAGTTAGTTTCATTTGAAAGCGAAGAACTGCGGGCAGATTATGCATCCGACTGTAGGCCAGCAGGCTTTCATGATTATCGGCCGGGCTGGTTACTTCTGAGCGACCAAACTATACCCGGGGCCTAAGGCCCCCGTCAGAGTTGGTTGAGAAAATCACCGTGGCCGACCCGTTCGATACGTATGAAAAACATGGATGGTGCAAATAACACCCAGTGTAGCCAGCTGTGGCTGACGCGGTCAATATGAATGAATTATCTAACTGTTTTGCTTCGCCACGAGGGGTTCATGATTTGGCATAAAAAATAATTCTGAGAAACTCGTTAAAAGAAGTGAAATACTTGGTGCACTTGATTTGTCATGGGATTTAACACAGAAGAAACACTAAAAGATCGATGAAATGATGTACCATTGATTTGGATGTGCGCTTTCTCACTAAAAATCGGAAAATTGAGTGTGGTTTTGAAAGGGCTAATCTCGCGCTCTCTGAGAACAATTATTGCTCACAGTTAGAGTTTTCAAGTCTGAGCTCTTCGAAATATTATTTTGTGGCTCCCACCCTATATTTCATTTTTGACGAATCTATGTGCATATGTCAGGGCTCTGTAAAATGCGCGTGATTTGGCCTCTCAAAACCACACTCAATTTTCCGATTTTTAGTAAGAAAGCGCACATCCAAATCAATGGTACATCATTTCATCGATGTTTTAGTGTTTCTTCTATGTTAAATCCCATGACAAATCGAGTGCACCAAGTATTTCACTTCTTTTAACGAGTTTCTCAGAATTATTTTTTATGCCAAATCATGAACCTCTCGTGGCGAAGCAAAACAGTTAGATAATTTCATTTAATTTTAACGAAGGTTCCCTTCAGAGATAGGAAGAAGAAAACAGGGCACCTAGACGGAGAGGGCGCCACCCACGATTCAGGACCAACTACTCTACCAATTCGAGACTTGATGCCTCAGCAAAAGAGACTTGATGCTCATGTACAAGTCGGCATGAAGTCTTAATTTGCCGCGTTAAATTCGCTGTATGGGTGAATTTGCCGCTAGGATACGTAAAAATGGTGCGAACTAGCAGCGACAGAGGGTCCAATTTACCCCGAAAATGAGGTGAATTTAATTCAAAAAATGCGTGAGTTTACCTCGAAAAGTTCACGAATTTGAAGGTCCACAGCACAGGAAGCTTCGCCTTGTCCGCAACATGGGCGTAATCTTCACCGAGGTCTGCGGTGAGGAGCCACCCTCTGCGGATCGCGGCGTAACTCCCCCCCCCCCGCAGTGAGGATACCCACTGTATCCTCCCAGCAGCCAAAATTATGCTGGCCTCCGGAGAATGACCCGGAGTCACCTTTCAGGGCCGGCATCAGAATGCCGAGTGAGGATTCTAGTGAGATGAGGCGGCTTTTATACCGGCTGTGCTCATGGTAAACACATCGAGACGTGATCAATAGTTTTATCATGTTTTCGCTGAGATGTTTTCACTTGTTTAGAAATTTCTGAGATGCCAGCAACGGAGGTAATTTCACGCTTTGCGCTGATTGATATCCAACCGCTCAACAACTGATGTGCATTAAGATGTTAGCGCTGGCGGTATTTTCACGCTTTGCGCTAACTGATATCCAACCGCTCAGCAAATTCACCCTTTGCGCGGATATCTTTGATGACGACGCTAAAGGTGAATTTGATGCCTAATGATAACAGAGCGTGATAAAGGCCGCTTTCCCCGAAGCATCAAGTCTCGAATTGGCAGAGTAAATGAACCAATGAGTGGTAAGGCTACCAAACGAAGTGTTTCTGTAGAGCTTTTATAAAAACAATGATTGATAGCACTATCAGGCATCTTTTATCAGAGTTTTTCTTTATTTCTAACAATAAGTCTTGGGTGCCCCCCCCCCCCCCCGTCTAGGATAGACCCGAAGACAGGCCGTTCATGGCCTTTCTGCTCATCGCGCCTGCTCGGCACTGTAGGACACACGTTACTTTCCCCAGCGCTCTGCGGACTCCCAGTTGGGTCCTGCCCATTTTTACCGGCGCGTTGTGCACTCTCACTTGAGTCCCGTCCACAATTCCCGGCGCTCTGTGGACTCCCAGTTGAGTCCCGCCCACTTTTACCGGCGCATTGTGCACTCCCACTTGGGTCCCATCCACAGTTCTCGCCGCTCTGTGGACTCCCAGTTGGGTCCCGCCCACTTTTACCGGCGCATTGTGCACTCCCACTTGAGAACCGTCCACAGTTCCCAGCGCTCTGTGGACTCCCAGTTGGGTTCCGCCCACTTTTACCGGCGCATTGTGCACTCCCACTTGGGTACCGCCCACACTTCCCGGCGCTCTGTGGACTCCCAGCTGGGTCGCGCCCACTTTTACCGGCGCGTTGTGCACTCACACTTGGGTCCCGTCCACAGTTCCCGGCGCTCTGTGGACTCCCAGTTGGGTCCCGCCCACTTTTGCCGGCGCATTGTGCACTCCCACTTGGGTACCGTCCACAATTCCCGGCGCTCTGTGGACTCCCAGCTGGGTCCCGCCCACTTTTACAGGCGCATTGTGCACTCACACTTGGGTCCCGTCCACAGTTCCCGGCGCTCTGTGGACTCCCAGTTGGGTCCCGCCCACTTTTGCCGGCGCATTGTGCACTCCCACTTGGGTCCCATCCACAGTTCTCGCCGCTCTGTGGACTCCCAGTTGGGTCGCGCCCACTTTTACCGGCGCGTTGTGCACTCACACTTGGGTGCCGTCCACAGTTCCCGGCGCTCTGTGGACTCCCAGTTGGGTCCCGCCCACTTTTGCCGGCGCATTGTGCACTCCCACTTGGGTCCCATCCACAGTTCTCGCCGCTCTGTGGACTCCCAGTTGGGTCCCGCCCACTTTTACCGGCGCATTGTGCACTCCCACTTTGGTCCCGTCCACAATTCCCGGCGCTCTGTGGACTCCCAGTTGGGTCGCGCCCACTTTTACCGGCGCGTTGTGCACTCACACTTGGGTCCCGTCCACAGTTCCCGGCGCTCTGCGGACTCCCAGTTGGGTCCCGCCCACTTTTGCCGGCGCATTGTGCACTCCCACTTTGGTCCCGTCCACAATTCCCGGCGCTCTGTGGACTCCCAGTTGGGTCGCGCCCACTTTTACCGGCGCGTTGTGCACTCACACTTGGGTCCCGTCCACAGTTCCCGGCGCTCTGTGGACTCCCAGTTGGGTCCCGCCCACTTTTACCGGCGCATTGTGCACTCCCACTTGGGTCCCGTCCACAGTTCCCGGCGCTCTGTGGACTCCCAGTTGGGTCCCGCCCACTTTTACCGGCGCATTGTGCACTACCACTTGGGTCCCGTCCACAATTCCCGGCGCTCTGTGGACTCCCAGTTGGGTCGCGCCCACTTTCACCGGCGCGTTGTGCACTCACACTTGGGTCCCGTCCACAGTTCCCGGCGCTCTGTGGACTCCCAGTTGGGTCGCGCCCACTTTTACCGGCGCGTTGTGCACTCACACTTGGGTCCCGTCCACAGTTCCCGGCGCTCTGTGGACTCCCAGTTGGGTC
This sequence comes from Aplectana chamaeleonis, assembly GCA_029168955.1. Taxonomy (NCBI): domain Eukaryota; kingdom Metazoa; phylum Nematoda; class Chromadorea; order Rhabditida; family Cosmocercidae; genus Aplectana; species Aplectana chamaeleonis. The sequence continues at coordinate 1,625,178 of JAPDOI010000100.1, read as the reverse complement.
CCGCCCAGTTTTACCGGCGCATTGTGCACTCCCACTTGGGTCCCGTCCACAGTTCCCGGCGCTCTGTGGACACCCAGTTGGGTCCCGCCCACTTTTACCGGCGCATTGTGCACTCCCACTTGGGTCCCGTCCACAATTCCCGGCGCTCTGTGGACTCCCAGTTGGGTCGCGCCCACTTTTACCGGCGCGTTGTGCACTCACACTTGGGTCCCGTCCACAGTTCCCGGCGCTCTGTGGACTCCCAGTTGGGTCGCGCCCACTTTTACCGGCGCATTGTGCACTCCCAATTGGGTCCCGTCCACAGTTTCCGGCGCTCTGTGGACTCAGAGTTGGGTCCCGCCCACTTTTACCGGCGCATTGTGCACTCCCACTTGGGTCCCGTCCACTCTTCGCGGCGCACTTTGCACTCCCTTCTGGGTCACGTCCACTTTTCCCCGCGCTCTACGCACACCCACTTTTGCCCTGTCCACTTTTTACGGCGCTCTACGCACTCCCAGTTGGGAACCGCCCACTTTATACAGCGCTTGGCGCACTTCAATTCGTGTTTCGCACACGGAGCATATGGTCCCTGATAGACCTGAGGCACAACGTCTCTGGAGCTCTATTGAGTCATATCACGTTATCACTCCATTTCTATTGAAAGACCGACCAAACTTCTTATCACTAAATTACTTCCAGACACACACACACACACACACACACACACACACACACACACACACACACACACACACACACACACACACACACACACACACACACACACACACACACACACACACACACACACACACACACACACACACACACACACACACACACACACATACACACACATACACACACACACACATACACACACACACACATACACACACACACACACACATTTTAAAATTCGCAAATTTTTAATATCTCGAGACCCACTGCGGGAATTTTTCTGAAATTTGGGCAGTGTTGAGAACCCTCACTGCTCTATCTTTTGTGAAAGTCCCTTGTTTCAAGGTTTCTCCCGAACAGAGATTCTGGAATGAGGGGTGTGCGCAGAAGCAATCCTTTTCCAAATCAAGTGCGCGCTTCGCGCGCACCACAATTATGTGGAACGATATCCTGGACATCATTCATTTCTTAGCTAATATTATGTGAACATCGGTCTTGTCAGCCACATCGGGTGATTTTTCTGAGATAGTTTCATAACAGTTTGGGTCATTGATTCTTGTGACCACAGAAAGAGGACTGATCAAGTGGGGAGATGAAGAGGTCTTCGTTCGAAATTCTTGCATGGGATATTACTGCGCAATATCAAGAAAAAGTGAACAATTCTGCAAAAAAGGGGTCTCCCAAACAAAAGTGTTTGGTTCGCGTTACAAACGCTTCAACAAAATAGGAACAATAGGAAAGTGGAATGAGGAGATTGTACAAAAAATGAACAATATCCTCTAAAAACTCATTTCTTTGTGGAAACTTCTAAACAGCGGAAACAAACCGTTGTGGTATTTTACGAGGAAGAACTGAATGGTTCCCTAAAACAATTCGACATTATCTCCTCATTTAATGGTAGCTATTAGGTACACATGCATATACACACATTTTATCGGCACACACATAATCAAAATCCTTTATGGAGCAGAAAGCGCTTCCTCATAGAGAACCACAACGGTTTGTTTCCGCTGTTCAGATGTTTCGACAAAGAAATGAGTTTTTAGAGGATATTGTTCATTTTTTGTACAATCTCCTCGTTCCACTTTCCTATTGTTCCCTTTTTGTTGAAGCGTTTGTAACGCGAACCAAACCACTTTTGTTTGGGAGACCCCTTTTTTACAGAATTCAGGTTAGCTCGCATACATCGGCTGCAAAAGACGGAAGTTACAAGCCTCGGACAACTCGTCCACCATGTTTCCTTAGCTCAATCTTTGAGGGACCATAACTCCGTTCCCAGAAGGTCTTCTACGATTTCAGAGTTATCATTGGAATCAGCATGGGGCCATTTTCAAGATAGGCGGGAAAACAGAAAAACGATTTTTATCGTGAACACTGCCTTTAAGTTCAGCATACACGCTCGTTAACGTGGTTGAGATACTAACTACGGAAGTTGAATGGCATGGCTCAGAATACAACGCCTACGCATTCTGAAGCGTCGAAAACGACCACAAGTGACGCTACACGATTGAGGAGTCGGCCCCGCACCTGTATTCGCGTCCTCCCCCAAACAGTAGTGCTGGGCCATTCCCACCATTGTCGATGTGTATGGCTCACTTATTGTACTCATTGTACCACCCACAAGCGTCGCCGATGGTGGGAATGGAGTAGGAAGCAAATGCAAGGGCGGGCAGATACGGGGCGGGGCCAACTTCTCACACGTGCAGCGTCATTGTGGGTCGTTTTTGACGCTTCAAAATGCGTAGGCGTTGTGTTCTGAGCCATACCATTATATTTCCGTGGTTATCTCAACCACGTTTACGAGCGTGTACTCTGAGTTTTGGCCGAGAAATAGCCGCGAAACAGACGCAAAATGCCTTTTTCCCGAGTAATAGTCGCGAAATAGCCGCCAAATAATGCTGGCTGCGAAATAGTCGCCAAATAATGCTCGCCGTGAAATAGCCGCAAAATACCCGCTAAATTGCCGCCAAAATTGTGGTCTGCTTCGGTCTAGTTTGGTTTATCTTAGTTGAGTTCAGTTGAGTTATGCTCGGTTTATGCGATGGCGAACTTCCTAGTGCTGCTTAGCCGTGCCCTACCCCGGAATCTCAGCAACAATTCGAAAAAACTCAGCGACAATTCGTAGTTAGTCGTTGAGACCGACACCATGTCACTGGGAACTCGCCGTGTAATATTTCGCTTCCCAGCTCCATGAGACGTCTGGGCGACAACAGACGTTGAGTGGCTCAGGATCTGGCACTAACTTGAGACTACATCCAGCTAGTCGTCCTAGGTGGCTGGAAACCATCGAATTCCACGTCCAGCATTATGGAAGGAGAGAACTTGGGCTTTTGCGTCAGAATTCAGGTGAAGTTCACTGGGAAAGTAGACAAATAGCATCACCTCGAACCAGTTTCATGAAAATACACATGAAAATGGCTCATTCTGGCCATCATCGTAAGAAATTTCCATGTTGCTCAAGTGTTGCTATACTTATGAGCCGCTCGAGATTTAGACTTTTTTCTATAACTAAAGGTGAAATGGGCATTTCTAGCGTTTTGACAGAATCCTACGAGCGATTTAATATATTGGAAATACCTGCTATGCTGTGCTTATCTGGGTAAAACTCCGGTCCACAATTGCGTCTCGACACGCTTTGCGGCCGCGCGCTTTCGAGTCGGAAGAGTTTCCAGCGCCGCAGCTGCGGATCTGTTGACTCTAGGTGGGATTTAGAAACTGGAAACTAAACAAAATTGAAGAAAACTGCATAAAAAAAAGCCATATCGTGTCGGCTTTGGAGCTGGAAACTCGATTGACTCGAGCGCGTGCGGCCGCAAAGCGTGTCGAAACGCAATCGCGGACCGGAATCTAACACAGATAAGCACACTAACTTTATATTTATGAGGTACCGAAGAATTGTGAGAAATTAGTAGTCACTACGCTAAGATGTTTGAAATGTAAAATCATTGCAAAATGAAGTGCGATCTTGTCGAATGTTCAAATTATTCGTGCTGGATATTCGAATAAACCGAATATTTCACTTCTTTAAATATTCGAATATTCGAATAAACGAATATTCCACTTCTTTGAATATTCGATTATTCGAATAACCCGAATAATCCACTTCTTTGAATATTCGAATATTCGAATTATTCGAATATTCCAATATTATTCGAATAAACGAATATTCGGGCAACACTCTAGAAGCCACTGGGAAGTGGCTGAGGAGGATAAAATTGTGCAAACATGTTTGTTGGCTAGTACGAGGTGCTCATATCCAAGCGGACACCTGGGGTGCGTTCCAAGAAAGTTCCCACAACGTTGTGGGAGGCAAAACAACCTCCCCATGGACAAATTCGCTTTCCATGGATGCGAATTATAACTGAGAGTTGCTCCCATCGCGGCCGTCGCTACGATTCCATGGACGCGTTTTGCCATGGGAATGTTCTTGGAACGCACCCCTGGAAATTTTTCAAAGAAGGTTGCTGTAGCCTTTCGTCGACTGATCGGTAGGCGCGTGCTTGTTTTTCATTTTAATCATGCCTTACAATAGGCTGACGATGACATTTGGTCCCATTGCTCCAGAACAGAGTTATCATCAGAAAGTAGGCGAAAACGTCGGAAGCTAAATGTCAGAAGGAAATTTCATACGGGAAATGAGGGAGAAAAGCAAACATATCACACGCCTATACTTAATAGCCACCCTGTATATCCCAGTTCGACAATGCTTGGCGATTAGCCAAATTGGACGAAGTCGGTGAATTTCTCGTCATGAAGAAATGTTGGACGTTTTTTTTCCAAACGCCGAAGCGATTCGCAGTATTTTGTGGGAGCACCAAATCATTCAATTTAGGCTAATGAAGTTATACTCCGGACGCCAATATTGCGACAAGCATGGGAGCACTCACATGAGGATGTCGAACTAACTAAGAAACTAGGTGGGCTGGTTGACATTAGCTGCGGTTTCCATATGAAATGGAATAAACCACGAGGAACGTGAAATCGATTTCGCGACAAGCGACATTGATTGATTGATTGATTGATTGATTGATTGATTGACAAAATTTGTCAGAGTGTCCGAAGGACGGGGAACTTGAGAGTACCGATAGTGCCTGAAGTCCTTAATGGTGATTTTATTGCCTTGGCTTTAGGTGAAGGCGCATTTGGAGAAGTTCACATGGGAAAGTTGAAGCTTCGTAATGGTAAAAAAGTAGATGTGGCCGTCAAATTGGTGAACACCTTATGACAAATAAATTTTAAAAAGAACAACAGCGGTGTTAATAAGAATGTTTAACAGGCGAAACTAGAAGTGCTAACAAAGGAACAAATCAAGGAGATTATGCATGAAGCTCGTCTGATGAGAAATTTTGACCATCCAAATGTCGTGAAGTTTTATGGCGTGGCTGCGGGACAAGAACCCCTTATGGTTCTCATGGAGCTGGTGAGGTCACCAACCCATTTCTAGAGAAATTAAACGAATTATAGGCTAGAGGTTTTCGTTATAACCTAAACAGTGTCTAACATAAGAGGCTTCGTTAGAATATGCAGTCTTCCCCTATCTGGAGCCGTAAGGTCTCCATTTCTTTCGACAGACGGTCGTGTACTCCATCTATTATACGTTCTTGAGCATATAGAGTAATGGACAAAAATCTATTGACGTCCTCTTTTTTCAAAATGTTTTTACTCCTCTTGGTGCTATCGATTTCATATTTCGACACGATTTTTCCGTTCATAATGCCGATATAATAAAACATGCTACAGGACTAGGGCGCAAATATTCATCGACGAGGGAGAAAATTTTCAATATTCGCGAATTGCGACTTTTTGTCTCTTCTTGAACTCGATGGATTTCTTCGTCGTTTTCGATATTCTCTTGATGTATTTTGCATTTTGTAGGATTGGTCGTTCATTTAGAAGTGAAACGTTATTACATAGTGATCGAAGGTCTATCATCCGAGGTTTCAAAATGGGTTCACCAGGAGCTGTTCCCAGAAGTGTGCTCGGGATCACAATTCAAGCAATTCAAGCAATTCTGAAGGTTGGCGTTGGTACTCTTCCGGAATAGACGACCCACCTGAAAGAATCGGATTTTCGTGGTGTTTTATATATGTTCTTTGCCCAAATTTTACATGTAGCTCTATGCTTTTACATTTTTGGAAGCAAAAGCGCGGCAAAGCGATCCGGTAGCTGCATGCGATAACCTTTTTCTACAAGAGTGGGTCGTCTATTCCGAAAGAGTACCTTGGCGTTAGACATCTGTTGAGGCGGGAAGCTCGAAGAAGACATCTTGGGACAAGAGCAATACTGGAGGGTATCATGACACTCCTCTTAAGTGTCTTTCACAGTCTGCCGGACGAAGCCGTCCGGCATGTTATAAGATAGGATTGCGGCGTCAGTGCACCCCGCACTGCGGTGTCGGCCGACCGACGTCTCAGTGCGGTGAAATCATCGACACGACGTCGGATCAAGTTATGACGGGTTAGAACGTGTTGTTTTGGCCTTACATTTTGTTTTGGAGAGTCGGAACTGACGGTTGTTCACCGCAGTTTCCCTCGCACTGCGACTCACTTTCAACGTGTCGGACGGCGTCGTCCGGCAGACTGTGGAAGGGGCTTTAGGCGACATTCCGAGGCTCAATGATAAGGACATCAGGGGAAAGCTTCAAGAATTTATTGAGCCAAAGCGATTTCGAGGTTTTGTTTATCTGTACAATCAATTTAGAGGTTTTTCAGGTATCTGTCAATGATGCCAAACGTTGACTCAATGCTGCGAAACGTCGACACCGTGACTGTGGAGTTCTCGGAAATCGTTCGATCGAATAGCTCTTAATGGGAGCAAGGCATCAGAAAACAAGACTAGCGTGGGCGACGGAGCATCATCAATAGCGTTAACTGCAATGCAAAAAAGTTGTTTCTTCAACTGAATTTACGTCTCGTTTGTTTGGAATAGTAGATAAAGCTGAGAAAACGGCTTTTGACCAATGCTGTTGAGTCTTGGGCATCTGCTTCGTCATCCACGCTAGTCTTACATTCTGATGCCTTACCCTCATCAAAAGCCATTTGATGGGACGATGTCCGAGAACTCCACAGCCACGGCATCGATGTTTCACAGCATTGACAGATACCTGAGAAACCTCTGAACGGATTGTACACAGAAATAAAAACTCGAAATCGCCTGCGGTTCATGAAATTCCTGAAGTTTTCCTCTGATGTCTTTATCATTAAGCCTCGGAATCTCGTGTAAGATGCGTGTCATGATACCCTCCAGTATTGCTCTTGTCACAAGCACGCTCATGCCGATCATTTTTTCTGGTTGAATAAACCTTAAAGCCACGATCGTCTACATACCACAGAGCCACCAAAAATACGAAATTTGGAAAAAAAAATCAAAATTTCGATTAGTTTCGAATTCCGTTCGTACGACCTCCGAAATTTCGAATTTTTTTCAAAATTCGTTCGATCAAATTTTTTTCGAACGAAATTTTTTCATTTTTCGTTCGTTCGAAAACCTTTCGAACGAAAAAATTTCGATTTCCGTTCGTTCGACATTTTTTTCGAAATTGTTCAATTATATTTTCTAGAACAGTTCTTGGCGTAGAGTCCAATTATGGTCTTCGCAGCTGCCCAAAAACAATTTAAAAATTATACGCGTTTTTTAAAGTTCGGCGGCAAGGTAGGGGCTTCACCACCCATGAAAAGTTAAGGGTGTTTTGAAAAAAAAACTCGGATTCGGTTCAGAACTTGTATGTAGGGGTAATCTTGGGTGTTGAACACGAATCTCGAGTCCGTTTGTCGCGATTCTGAGAATTACTGTAGGTTATGGTAGGTATCATGCCATTTGGGGGCTAAGCCTACCTCAATTATTCGAAATTCGACAAATGGTCATTGAATTCGTACTCATCACCCCAAATAACCCCCGCTTAAAAATTTAGAGTAAAATCTGAGACTCTGACTGAACTATCGCATACCCACCGTAATCTGTCAAAAATCGATAAACGAACCTCGGATTGGTGATCTGCGGCCCAAATAACCCACCTCGTAAGATTTCAAGTCAAATCTGGAAATTTTTAAAAACGCTTCAAGAGCTTTCTAATTGGTATAAATAAACGCACAACCGCAAATCCGTACAAGTCCAAAAAGGTATCAGTCTGTGCGAAATTCGGAAAATGTGGCCTCACCCAAACTTTGCGCAGGGTGGTAGTTTTGGGAGCTGAACACGATCATGAGGTCCCTTCAGATTCTTCAAAGACTAATGCTTGTTTCGGAAAGAACAATAGGTACGGAAATCTGGCGAAGAACGCTTATAACATTTTTCACAGAGGTTTTAGGCAGCTGCGAAGACCAAAATCGTATTCTACGGTTAGAAACGTATATTTCATCCGGAATGGCCAGGCTGACTAAAAGTAGTCCCCTTGTCAGAGAAAAGCCCGGACCAACACCCGAAACAATATCTAGAAAGCCAAATCCGACAAACATTGTTTTGGAACACCCCGAAAGTTGCCTTTTGGTTACGGATGTTTCCAAAAGCTAAGAAAAAACTCGTTTTTCTGAATCTTTCGAAGCATAAGCGAGTTTTGAGCTCGGATTGTTTATGTACTGTTGCACACCTGCAACTGTCAAAGCACAGTTTTTTTACTAGCAGGAAATCTGGAGCAAGACCTGATGAGGCACACTCAAATGCCACCATCGTTTCATTAATATTCTCACACTTCGGATTCACAAGTTATTTAATCGTTGTTCAAAACGAGCCATTGAAGCGGAATAATTCAAAGAAAAACCTGAATAGGGGACATAAGAGAAGAATATTGCTTTCTTCTCACACAAACGACAGGGTATTCAGCGTTTCAAAGATTGGAAAGGATGTTTGGAATGGAAAATTACGTGGAGTCGTTCGCGCGCCACCGGTAGCGCGCTTCGTATAGAGCGCTAGCGGTAGCGCGGTTTCAGAGGGTCTTTCGCGCTTCCCGTAGCGCGCCTTGCAAGTACTTGATATCAAACAGCGCTAAGATCTCCATGATAGCGCGTTTAGGCTATGCCAAGAGCGGTTGGGCTCTGCCAAGCGCGTTTGGGCTAAAACAAGCGCTCGCCTGCATAGTTCTTGATTGCAGATTGCGGTATGCCGTCCCCATAGCGCGTTTGCGCTAGTTTTGGCGCGCGCTACCTCGATTCTTAATGCCGTCCCTTGTCTCAAGATGTCTCCTTCGACCTTCCGGCCTCAATAGATGACGCCTAACGCCAACCTTCAGAATTTCTTGAATTGTGATCCCGAGCATATTCCGGAACCAGCTATTGGTGGACCCATTTTAAATCCTCATGATAGATCTTCGATCACTATGCAACAAAGTTTAGTAAACTCCAAATACCGTGCGGTACCGATTGCCACAAGGGCATGAAATGATGACATAAGTTGCATTGCAATATCAGATCGACCGGTTCAAACTCTCAAATGAAAATTGTAGACTATTATATGGCTTTGCGGCAATCTGTACCGCACGGTATTTTTCGTCTAGTTCAAAGTTTCACTTCTAAATGAACAATCAATTTCTGAAAGTTGCCCTCCGCAGAAAAGGTCAAGGATTTGGCTTTGCTCTAAAATGTCGTGAAATTGTTCCACTTGATTTGGCTATCAAACTGATTTCCTGAATGTAGTAAAATTGTTGAATCGATTTGGCTGTTGTTGGTATATGCAGATTACATAATCATTAAATGTAGTGAAATTGTTGCAAACAGATTTGGCAGGAGCTCTATGAATTATCACAGTCAAATCACGCGTCACAGAGTCCTCTGGCGAGCGAATGAAGACAAAAAGGAGAAAATAATCTTCAGCCAACAATGCTGAACGAAACGTGGCCTTATGGACTAGAAACAAGGTTTTCGAATGTTATTCTGCCTTTTCAGTGTAGCTCCCACTAAGATACCAGACCTTCCCTCACCGATTAGATAAAAATCATGAAAACGAAATCTTACGCAATTTATTCGCTACTGACGCTATGTCTTCATGTCCTCAACGCTTTCACGGTTCACATTAAATGGAAACGTTTTTGCTGCTAGACTTATTCTTGTTATTATTTGATCCAATATGCGCTCCAAGAAAAACCTCTTCTGACGCGTGATTCGACTCTGATAATTCATAGAGCTCCTGCCAAATCTGTTTGCAACAATTTCACTACATTTAATGATTATGTAATCTGCATATACCAACAACAGCCAAATCGATTCAACAATTTCACTACATTCAGGAAATCAGTTTGATAGCCAAATCTAATGCAACAATTTCACAACATTTTAGAGCAAAGCCAAATCCTTGACCTTTTCTACGGAGCCCAACTTTCAGAAATTTCACAACTTTTTCCAAGGGTTTCCCTTCTACAATATCCTCGAGCTCCAAAAGTTAAGTTGTTTTTTTTTCGAAAACATAGTGGTAGAAATGAAGAAACAACCGCTCCGCTGCTAAGACTGCAAGATAATAGTTGCAACGCGGCTTCCTACAAATACGATACAAGGCGTATACTTTTTGAATTTCAAAGTCGAAAAAATGAAGAAATAAGTTCTAGATGACCCAATTGTACAGGGTCTAGGCACTATCCTAGAGGGGGGGGGCACCCACCATTCAAGACAGAAATGAAATGAGCCATCGATTGGTAAGGCTAACAGTCGAAGTATTTCTATAGAGCTCTTATAAAATCAATGATTGTTAGCGCAATATCAGGCATCTTTTATCAGAGTTCTTCAGCATTTCTATGAGTATATCTTGGGTGGCCCCATTCCGTCTAGCTCTGCCAATTCGAGACTTAATGCCTAAGCAAAAGAGACTTGATGCTCATGTACAAGTCGGCATGAAGTCTTAAGTTGCGGCGTTAAATTCACTTTATGGGTGAATTTGTCGGTAGGATAGGTGGGAATGAGGTGAATATCCCGTGAAAATGGTGCGAACTGGCAGCGAGAGAGGGTCCATTTTACCCCGAAAATAAGGTGAAATTACCTCAAAAAATGGGTAAGTTTACCTCGAAAATTTCACGAATTTGAAGGTCCACAGCGCAAGAAGCCCCGCCTTGTCCGCAACATGGGCGTAATCTTCACCGAGGTCTGCGGTGAAAAGCTACCCTCTGCGAGCCGCGGCGTAACTCGCCCCCCCCCCCCCCCGACGTGAGGATACCCACCGTATCCTCCCAGCAGCCAAAATTATGCTTTCCTCCGGAGAGTGACCCGAAGTCACCTTTCAGAGCCGGCATCAGAATGCCGAATGAGGACTCTAGTGAGATGAGGCGGCTTTTATACCAGCTGTGCTCATGGTAAACACATCGAGACGTGATCAATCGTTTTATCATGTTTTCGCTGAGATGTTTTCACTTGTTTAGAAAATTCTGCCATGCCAGCAACGGCGGTAATTTCACCTTTTGCGCTGAGTGATATCCAGCCGCTCAACAACTGATATGCATTAACATGTTAGCGCTGCCGGTAATTTCACTCTTTGCGTTGACTGATATCCGACCGCTCAGCAAATTCACCCTTTGCGCGGATAAGCTTTGATGAAGGTGCTGAAGGTGAATTTGATGCCTAATGATAACAGAGCGTGATAAAGGCCGCTTTCCCCGAAGCATCAAGTCTCGAATTGGCAGAGTAGGATAGCCCCAGGGTCAGCCGCTCTAGCCAAACTTCACCGGCTCATGCTGATGTGGCTCGTCTGCGCCGGCCAGTATGTCTGATTCGGAACAAGAACGATAGTTAAGTGCGCTAGAAGAGGACTACCGTAATCTTAGGAATGATGTTATTCGGCTCTCGTAAACAAATTTGATGATATCCAAGTGATCAAGGGTAAAGTATAAAAGAAAAGAAGAGCGGTGTGTCTTGATTCACACACAGTGCTTCTCCAGAGGTCTGCAGTTGGGAATATGCCTGGACTACAAAGCAGGAAAACAGCACTACCGGATAAGAACGTAAAGGCCAACCGAACATTGGTGGACACGACGCGGTCGCGTCACGGTTCTATAATATTCTAAGTTGTTACTTTAATTTTGTTATATCCTGACCACCGGTGGTGCTGTTTTGCTACTTCATAGTCCAGGCAGATCCTGAACTGTTCACCCCTGGAGAAGGACGGTACTTGAATGAAGACACACCGCTCTCCTTGTTCTTTTATACCTTACCCTTTATCAGTTGGATATCATTTAATTTGTTTACGAGAGCCGTGACGTGAACGCGTCATGTCGAGCAATGTTCGGTTGGCCTTTACGTTTTTATCACCACCGGTGGGGAAGATGTAGCGAATTCGGAGTCAGAACTTTTAGGGCCAACTCGAGTGATATTAAGGTAGCTATGTTCTGACGCACTTAACTATCGTTCTTGTTGATTCGGAGGCATGGCTTGCATACGGTGTCCTGAACATTGAACTGAGGTCATGCGCACGTCCCTCGATGTCCTGCACACTCCTACTGAGATCCAGCACACATTCCATGACGTGCTGCTCATCCTTACAGTGTTCCTGCACACGTTTCATGATGTCCTGCACACCTCTTTTGGGATTCTACACACGTTTCATGATGTCCTGCACACTCCTACTGAGGTCCTGCACGGGTCCCATGATGTCCTGCACACTCCTACTAAGGTCTTGCACACGTTTCATGATGTCCTGCACACTCCTACTGAGGTCCTGCACACATTCTACGACGTCCTGCACACCCCTACTGGGGTCCTGCACACGTTCAATAATGTCCTGCACACTCCTACTGAGGTCCTGCACACATTCTACGACCTCCTGCACACCCCAACTGGGGTCCTGCACATGTCCCATGATGTCCCGCACACTCATACTAAGGTCCTGCACACGTTCCACGATGTCCTGCACACTCCTACTGAGGTCCTGCACACGTTCCATGATGTCCTGCACACTCCTACTGAGGTCCTGCACACATTCTACGACGTCCTGCACACCCCTACTGGGGTCCTGCACACGGCCCATGATGTCCTGCCCACTCCTACTACGGTCCTGCACACGTTCCATGATGTCCTGCACACTCCTACTGAGGTCCTGCACACATTCTACGACGTCCTGCACACCCCTACTGGGGTCCTGCACACGGCCCATGATGTCCTGCCCACTCCTACTACGGTCCTGCACACGTTCCATGATGTCCTGCACACTCCTACTGAGGTTCTGCACACATTCTACGACGTCCTGCACACCCCTACTGGGTTCTGCACACGTTCCATGATGTCCTGCCCACTCCTACTGAGGCCCTGCACACATTCTACGACGTCCTGCACACCCCTACTGGGGTCCTGCACACGTTCAATAATGTCCTGCACACTCCTACTGAGGTCCTGCACACATTCTACGACCTCCTGCACACCCTTACTGGGGTCCTGCTTAAGTTCTTTGATGTCCTGCACACATTCCACGACGTCCTGCACACCCCAACTGAGGTCCTGCACAGGTCCCTTGATGTCCTGCACACTTCTACTAAGGTCTTGCCCACGTTCCATGATGTCCTGCACACTCCTACTGAGATATTTCCTTTGTGTGCGTGAAACTCCAGTTCATATATCCACTTTATAGGGAATTTTCGGTGTATTAACACCTTCTTCAGCCTATAATTATGACAACTACATGCATGCGTACAATGAGAAACGACCCAACAAGTAAGGTTAACTAACCCGCTGTGGTGGTTAGAATGAAAGTCTGTAAAATTGTTACTTAGACACACCTACAGTACTTCTCAAGCAACGGAATATGACGACCCACCTTAGTTGTATTCCCGAGCAATTAAAAGTGACTGTGTGCTATCCCAGCTGCTACGAAATCAATCTCAATGCTTCTATCAACTCATCCCTATTGTTTATCTCCGGGGATAGTCGCCTTATCACAAGCGCCTCCATTAACTTTCTTTCTAGGGAGTTTCGAGAGAGCGGTGCAACACTGAGACTTTCAGGGCGGGAGGGTCATTCGTGTGGTGCAGGAGCCGATGTCGGGAGAAGCTGTTACTTGGGTATGACGAAGGATTTCGCAGCTGTTCGCGAGTGCTCGTCTCATTCGTACGTGCAACGGTCGTGACGTCTCTCCGATGTATTTCTGACTGCATCCCTCGCATACAACCATATAAACTGTGCCTCGTAACTGGCAGATTTTCTTCTCAGTACAGTATGTGCATCGCCTTCGTCCACATCGTTCTTCATATATTCTTGTTGGGGTCCGTAAGCTCTCAGAGTTTGTGGAGGTTTGAATACTAGTTTTACCGGCAGTCCTGAGAGCTTCACAGTTCTGTTGACTTCCTTCGCGATTCGTTCATCAACGTACGGTAGAACCAGAGTTACACCGCCGCGAGTAAATGTTGGACGCCATGACCTGGGCTCAGAAGTTGAATAGCCGTTTTCAGCTAGGATGGTAGCGATACTCGCCTCGATCTCTGGTCCGGGCTTTTGACTCGTACGAGTTAATTTTGTTCTTAGTAGCAATCAGATTTCTCACTACATTCGCTTTTATGTAGAGCGGGTGCGCGCTTCGTGAGTGTATAAGAATGTTTCGTGATGCTGGCTTTTTGTACCATGTCAGTTCTTTGATGCCGTCGTGTATCCTTACTCTTGCATTAAGGAATGTGTACAAGAAGCCCCCATCACGAAACATTCTTATACACTCACGAAGCGCCCACCCCCTCTACATAAAAGCGAATGTATTGAGAAATCTGATTGCTACTAAGAACAAAATTAACTCGTACGAGTCACCAGAGATCGAGGCGAGTATCGCTACCATCCTAGCTGAAAACGGCTATTCAACTTCTGAGCCCAGGTCATGGCGTCCAACATTTACTCGCGGCGGTGTAACTCTGGTTCTACCGTACGTTGATGAACGAATCGCGAAGGGAGTCAACAGAACTGTGAAGCTCTCAGGACTGCCGGTAAAACTAGTATTCAAATCTCCACAAACTCTGAAGAGCTTACTGACCTCAACAAGAATATATGAAGAACGATGTGGACGAAGGCGATGCACCTACTGTACTGAGAAGAAAATCTGCCAGTTACGAGGCACAGTTTATATGGTTGTATGCGAGGGATGCAGTCAGAAATACATCGGAGAGACGTCACGACCGTTGCACGTACGAATAGACGAGCACTCGCGAGCACTGCGAAATCCTTCGTCATACCCAAGTAACAGCTTCTCCCGACATCGGCTCCTGCACCACACGAATGACCCCCCTCCCGCCCTGAAAGTCTCAGTGTTGCACCGCTCTCTCGAAACTCCCCTAGAAAGAAAGTTAATGGAGGCGCTTGCGATAAGGCGACTATCCCCGGAGATAAACAATAGGGATGAGTTGATAGAAGCACTGAGGTTGATTTCGTAGCAGCTGCGATAGCCCACAGTCAGTTTTAGTTGCTCGGGGATACAACTAAGGTGGGGTCGTCATATTCCGTTGCTTGAGAAGTACTGTAGGTGTGTCTAAGTAACAATTTTACAGACTTTCATTCTAACCACCACAGCGGGTTAGTTAACCTTACTTGTTGGGTCGTTTCTCATTGTACGCATGCATGTAGTTGTCATAATTATAGGCTGAAGAAGGTGTTAATACACCGAAAATTCCCTATTAAGTGGATATATGAACTGGAGTTTCACGCACACAAAGGAAATATCTGATATAAATGAGGCTCCGAGATAGCAGCATTATCACTCCTACTGAGGTCCTGCACACATTCTACGACGTCATGCACACCTCTACTGGGATCCTGCACAGGTTCCATGATGTCCTGCCCATTCCTACTACGGTCCTGCACACGTTCAATGATGTCCTGCACACTCCTACTGAGGTCCTGCACAGGTCCCATGATGTCCTGCACACTCCTACTAAGGTCTTGCACACGTTCCATGATGTCCTGCACACTCCTACTGGGGTCCTGCACACGGCCCATGATGTCCTGCCCACTCCTACTACGGTCCTGCACAGGTCCCATGATGTCCTGCACACTCCTAAGGTCTTGCACACGTTCAATGATGTCCTGCACACTCCTACCGAGGTCCTGCACAGGTCCCATGATGTCCTGCACACTCCTACTGAAGTCCTGCACAGGTCCCATGATGTCCTGCACACTCCTACTAAGGTCTTGCACACGTTTCATGATGTCCTGCACACTCCTACTGAGGTCCTGCACAGGTCCCATGTTGTCCTGCACACTCCTGCTGAGGTCCTGCACAGGTCCCATGATGTCCTGCACACTCCTACTAAGGTCTTGCACACGTTCCATGATGTCCTGCACACTCCTACTGAGGTCCTGCACACGTTCCATGATGTCCTGCACACATTCTACGACGTCCTGCACACCCCTACTGGGGTCCTGCACACGTTCAATGATGTCCTGCACACTCCTACCAAGGTCTTGCACACGTTCCATGATGTCCTGCACACTCCTACTGAGGTCCTGCACACATTCTACGACGTCCTGCGCACCTCTACTGGGATCCTGCACACGGCCCATGATGTCCTGCCCACTCCTACTACGGTCCTGCACACGTTCCATGATGTCCTGCACACTCCTACTGAGGTCCTGCTCACATTCTACGACGTCCTGCACACCCCTACTGGGGTCCTGCACACGGCCCATGATGGCCTGCCCACTCCTACTACGGTCCTGCACACTCCTACTGAGGTCCTGCACACATTCTACGACGTCCTGCACACCCCTACTGAAGTCCTGCACACGGCCCATGATGTCCTGCCCACTCCTACTACGGTCCTGCACACGTTCATGATGTCCTGCACACTCCTACTGAGGTTCTGCACAGGTCCCATGATGTCCTGCACACTCCTACCGAGGTCTTGCACACGTTCCGTGATGTCCTGCACACTCGTACTGAGGTCCTGCACAGGTTCCATGATGTCCTGCACACTCCTACCAAGGTCTTGCACACGTTCCATGATGTCCTGCACACTCCTAATGAGGTCCTGCACACATTCTCGACGTCCTGCACACCTCTACTGGGATACTGCACACGTTCAATGATGTCCTGCACACTCCTACTGAGGCCCTGCACACATTCTACGACGTCCTGCACACCCCTACTGGGGTCCTGCACACGTTCAATGATGTCCTGCACACTCCTACTGAGGTCCTGCACAGGTCCCATGATGTCCTGCACACTCCTACTGAGGTCCTGCACACGTTCCATGATGTCCTGCACACTCCTACTGAGGCCCTGCACACATTCTATGGCGTCCTGCCCACCTCTACTGGGATCCTGCACAGGTCCCATGATGTCCTGCACACTCCTACTGAGGTCCTGCACAGGTCCCATGATGTCCTGCACACTCCTACTGAGGTCCTGCACACGTTCCATGATGTCCTGCACACCCCTACTGGGGTCCTGCACACGTTCAATGATGTCCTGCACGCTCCTACTGAGGTCCTGCACAGGTCCCATGATGTCCTGCACACTTCTACTAAGGTCCTGCACACGTTCGATGATGTCCTGCATACTCCTACTGAGGCCCTGTATACATTCTATGGCGTCCTTCACACCCCTACTAAGGTCTCACATAGTCAACCGACACTTCAGCACACCCTGCGACGCCTTCTTATCGATGGTGCGCTTTGAACGAATACGCGCCGCGGTCAAGTACATCAACCCGCACAGCGTCCTCTTCCGAGCCGAGCGTTTAAAGTACACCACCCTGGAGAGCAAGGTGTTTATATGGAGTCTGAGAAAACAATGACTTCTTCTTCTTCTTCCTCAGCGTTTGTCCCGCTCCAATGCGGGGTCCGCTTTTCTTATGCGCTGGCGCCATTTTTCCCTGTCATGAGCCTGATCAGGGTGCACGCCAGCTATTCTCAGATCGGTGTGCAGCACGTCAAGCCACCGCTGCCTTGGCCGTCCTTTGGGTCTCTTTCCAGGCACGTCAAGGTTAAGCCCAGTCTTGCATACGGTATCACTTCCAGCTCGAAGAACGTGCCCATACCATCGCAATCGAGATTCACGCAGCTTCTCGGCAATCGGAGCAACACCAAAACGCTTCCTGATGTCGTCGTTCGTGACGTGGTCCAAGCGGGTGACACCCGCTGTCCAACGTAGCATTTTCGTCTCCATTACACCGAGCCTTCGCTCTGCTTCCTTGGTAGCAGGCCAGCACTCTGCTGCATACAGCGCAACAGGCCGGACCACAGTTCGGTAAATCTTCGACTTTAGGCGATCGGGCATCTTCCTGTCGCATAGCACTCCTGTCGCTGACCGCCATTTCAACCACGCGGCGCTGACCCTAGTGTTGACCTCATTATCTAGACTGCAGTCAGATGTAATCATCGAACCAAGGTACTTTGAAGACGTCAGCGCGAGGGAGCTCGATACCGTCAATCTTGATAGAGGCAGGCTCACTTCTATCCGTAGTCAGATACTCAGTCTTCTTAACGTTGAGGCGAAGCCCGAATTGAGCCAATCGGTCACTCCAGTTTTGCACCTGTTGCTCGAGATCCAATTTATCTTCAGCTGCGAGCATCACATCATCCGCATACAAAAGCGTCCATGGCGCTGGTCTCTGCAGGTCTCTTGTGATAGTATCCATCACGATGATAAATAGAAGGGGAGACAAAGCAGACCCTTGGTGCACGCCAACGGAGATGTGAAATTCGGCCGAAGCTCCAGCAGCAGCTTGGACCCGACTTCTTGGATCAGTGTAGAGAACCTTGACCCAGTCTATGAGCTCCTCTGGGACACCGTGCCGCCGTAATGCAAACCAGATTACTTCATGCGGAACTCGGTCAAACGCCTTCTCTAAATCGAGAAAAGCAAGATGGAGCGGCTTCTGTTTCTCGCGGTGTTTCTCAACCAGTAGTCGTGCAGCGTGGATGGCGTCCGTAGTGCCACAGTTGGTAACAAAGCCACACTGATTGCTTGTGATCTCGACGATTTCACGAATTCGACGATCGATAATGCGCTCAAACACTTTCATGGTGTGAGACAGTAAACGTATTGGACGGTAATTCACACAATCCGCTGGATTGCCTTTCTTCTTCCAAATCGGAATGGTCGTGCTTCGTTGCCAGTCCTTGGGCACTTTTTTTCTGCAACGACCCGGTTGAAGAACTGTGCAAGCCATTCGGTGGAATCCCAGCATCGTGATTTCCACATCTCTGCCGCCAAATCGTCTGGCCCCGTCACCTTTCCCGGCCTCATACGTCCCAACGCCATCTTCACTTCTTCGGTGGTGATAGGCTGGACAGGACCGCTTGTAGGTGGGTGTTCAGGGATGGGAGGATGGGGGAATTCTTCCGTCGAGATTTTCTCGAAATAGTCGCGCCACCTCCTCATCACCTTACCACGGTCCATAAGCAGCTGACCATGATCGTCATTAACACCGTGGAACTTCTCGATGTCTTCCGTACCACGCTGACGGGATTTCGCAAGTCGGTACACAACACGTTCACCGTCACGAGTATCCAGCTTGTCATACAGATCTCCGTAGTGCGCCGCCTTGGCTTTTGCAACGGCCCTTTTGGCAGACTTCTTCGCATCACGGTATCTCTCCCAGTTAGCAGCCGTCTTATTAGCCAAGAAAGTGTGGTACACTTTCTTCTTCTCTTGGACCGTCATTCGCACGTCATCTGTCCAGAGCCACGTTTCCTTATCAATCTTCCGCCGTCCGGGCTTCGTCACCCCAAGTTCGGACCGCGCCGAATCAATCATTGATTTGACTGCCTTCTGCCAAGATTCGCACACAGTCGTAACTGGCGGTAGCTGAACACGTGAAATGACGGCAGCTTCTCTTTCCTTCAGACGCCACCACTTTATTCGAGGTGGTCCGCACCGTTCACCAATCTTACGCCTCGGCGGCATAATGCCTATAGTGCAGATCAGCGGTCGATGTTGTGTAGCGACCGTCTCGTACGGCACGACCTTCGCATCTGTGACCATCTTCTCGTCGCGACGCCGAACAAGCACAAAGTCGATTTGTGTCATGCTGCTTCCACTGTAATAAGTGACAAGGTGGGACTGGCGCTTTCGAAACTTCGTGTTCACAATGACTAAGTCATGTGAGTCGGCATAGTCGAGAATGCGTTCGCCATCGGTGTTCCTTGGGCCGAAACCGAACCCTCTGTGACAACTATAGCCTTGACTCGCTTCTCCGACGTGGCCATTCATGTCACCCGCAACAACAACGATATCGTCTGGTGGCACCTCGGCAGTCTTCTCATCGAGCATCATCCAAAAATCATTTTTCACTTGCTCAGAACAACCCGTCTGCGGGGCATACACCGAGAAGAAATGAACTCGTTGATCCTCACTGACAATCACTATCTTCATCAAACGATCGTCAAAACGATGCACTTCGGCAATCGCATCACGGAAGCTTTCAGACACGACAACGCCAACGCCGTTCGTGGTCCTAGGGCTGCCATGATACAGGACCTTGAAGCCTCTGCCAATGTCCTTGGACTTACTACCCGACCATCTCGTCTCTTGCACCGCACAGAGATCAATACGTCTACGCTCCAGAGCAACAGCAAGTTCGCTCGAGCGGCCTGACAACGTGCCGACATTCAGCGTTGCAACGCGAGTCTTGGCAACGTCAAAGGACGTACGGACTAGCCTGGTTACCCTCCGATGCCGTCCTTGCACCGAAGACCCTAGCATACTTTCACCACTCACCGGGCTCCGTGAGTGGGCGTCGGTTACCGCGGACGCCGTAGCTTTTAGAGAAACTTTAAGCACCATTGCATGTGGCGTGACAAGGATAACCATCGGCCGACCTGTCACACGGGCGAAACGCCTTGGCCTGTCGCCGGAACACGAATGTCCGCGTTCAGCTTACCTCGACAAAATCGAGGAGTTTCCAGTGGCACCAACGTGGAGGAGCGGACTGCGCCACCTCTCTTTTCTGAGAAAACAATGACTGATAACGAAAAACCCACCATTTTCATAATTTAATCTTGAGAGGCCGGTTTCCGAGTTTGAAACGCCCGTTAGGGGCCCAGAAGTCACTATGGTGAGTTCTGACAATTATTTTCGTCATTCCCGTGGCCGATTACCTCTAGTCACAAATTTTCAAGCGATTTGATCCACGCCTTCCAAAAAAATGATTTTCGACGGACGGAGGTGGAGGCGGAGGCGGTGGTGGAGAACGTTCTTGCGTACTTTGAGAGGTCATGACTTTAGAAAGCGGGGACCAGTTAGGATGAAAAGTTGCACACATATGTAACTTCTTGCAGCGCATCGAATGGTTTACAGCTCATACCTCTAGTGACTGTATGAATAAGTGATCTCATTGTAGGGCATCCGCGCGGGAAGAGATCAAAGCCAAATCCTGGTGCGCGCTTCGCGCGCACCACAATTCCACAAAATGCAAAATACCTCAAGAGAATAGCGGAAACGACGAAGAAATCGATCGAGTTGAAGAAGAGACAAAAAGTCGCTACTTGCGAATGTTTAAAAATTTCTCCTTCTTCGATGAATATTTGTGCCATAGTCCTGTAGCATATTTTATTATGTCGGCGTTGTGAACGCAAATATCGTGTCGAAAGATGAAATCGATAGCTCGAAGGGGAGTAAAGATATTCTGAAAAAAAGACGATGTCAGTACATTTTTGTCTACTACTGTACCTCTGGCTTCAAAATCACCCCATCAGGCCATTGTTATACCAAAAGTTTGCGACCGCGACAGATGCGGTCAACTGTTGCAAATCGTGTCGGGACCAGACCCACAAAGTATAAAAATGCTGTCGCAAGAACAGTTTGCAGCCCCTGTCGCGGTCGCTGGCTCTAAAGGGGATGTTATGCCTGCAATGTGGAGACCGTGCGGCAATCGGTCGCTGTCGCGGCTGTCCGTCGCAGTGCAGTGCACTGCGATGGGTGTCAGCGACAGCGACCCAGCCAAATCCAATACCCTGCCGGGTGTTTCTTGGCCCTGAGCGACAGTGACGTCGCAGTGTTCTGCGAGCGCGACAGGCCTGGCGTGGGGTATAACAATGGCCTTAGAGCCACTCTCTACGTTCACGTGCGGGAAGTGAAAACAACCGCCGACTACTCGTCGATTTAGGCCCCGGTCAGAGTTGGTGCTATTTGCATCTGCAACCCACCGACTCCCACCAACACTCCTAAGCACCCCCGCACCCCCAACACCCACCCGGTCGATACGTATGTTTAAAATGATGGAGTGAGGTTGAGAAAATCACTCGGTGTATCCAACTAGATATGACGATGATTACGTGGCCGACAGGATTGCACCTGTTCAGAGAAATAGTGAAGAAGAGTATGGTGAAGTAACGGAGGTAGCAGTAAGGTTAGCTTTCTAGTGATACGCAATGTTTTATCACCGACCCGCCCACCCGGTGATTTTCTCATCCGCCGTCATCCACGTATTGCATGGATATCGACCGCGTCGGATACATCGAGTGATTTTCTCAACCTCACTCCATCATTTTAAACATACGTATCGACCGGGGGGCGGGGTGCGGGAGGGGGGGATACACCGAGTGATTTTTGCATCCCATTTCCAATGCATTCCGTGTGTATCGACCGGGCTGGAGACGTCGGCTCATCCAACTATGACCGGGGCCTTAGGTGCAAAACTAGGGGGACACTCGAGAAAATGAAATGATTCATTCATGAAAATGACAACTTGTGCCGATATCATATGCCTGGCAGCGTTATCAGTCATTGTTTTCATGAAAACTCCATGGAAACAATTTGATTTCTGGAAGCGGTATCACTCATTCTTCACCTGAATTCTGAGTGCCCACCCCCACTAATTTTGGACCTCGATATGTTTCGTACACATTGAGGACCCCTCGGGTCAGTGCCTACAATATTTTTCAAAAACGATTGTATGTTACGAAATTTGATATGATCTAGTTGCGCAATCGAGTTCAGCCGCAAAGTCTCATTATCACAACTGTTTTGAGAATGATTTCTTCATTTTCATAGTTGAATTTTCTAAAAACAACCTCTTCGCTTCTACGATTGTGATTATGAGGACTGAACGCGATTGTGCAGATGAACTGACCGTTTTGGGGGAGAGGTTCATAGAAGACCATAGAAGGCGGTAAAGCACGCACAAATGTCGACGGGGAGTGATTTGAAACTTTGTCACCATTTTTAAAAAGCACACTGTAGAGTGCCACGTCTTCGTGTCATCTCTGAAAAGCAGGGCTCTCTGTAATTTCATTTAAGGTCAACTGTGGAGCTCTGGACTCGTACCTTCAGAAGCAAGAACAGCCAGTTGACAAGAAGAATGAAATGATTCTGCAGGTTTTAGTTCACTTGGGATATACAACAACATTTTACAGTTGTCAGCTTTCGTACATTTTCTCTGATGATTTATTTGATGTAGGCTGCATGGGGATTGGAGTATCTGCACCAGAAAAATGTGTTACATAGAGATATTGCAGCAAGAAATTGTCTTTATGGTGATAACAAGGCTGGTATTCTCCAGCATAGTAGGGCAGTTTTGCGTAAGAGTCCCATTTACTTAAAATTTTCAGGTTAAAATTTCTGATTTCGGTCTCACCCGCGAAGGCACTGTCTATCAAATGGACCCGCACAAACGAGTTCCTATACGTTGGCTCGCACCAGAAACCCTTAAAATGGCCATTTACACACAGAAAACAGATGTTTTCAGCTATGGTAAGAAGAAGCATAGGATGCCGCTATTCGTCTAGCACTTGAACAACATCATTGCAGGTATAATGTGTTGGGAAATATATAACAACGGAATTGAGCCCTATCCTGGCATGACTGTTGCAGAAGTCAACCAAAACGTTCGTTTCACGTTTCCACCACTGTACTACCGAACCACTGATTGAAGAAACGATGCGCAAATTTCAGGTGAAAGAAGGGTACAGAATGGAGTTGCCCTTCAATGTGCCGCCAGATGTTCAAAATATAATAAAGGTGGATAGATCAAGGTCTATAATAAACCCACTATCAGCCCGGCTTAGCCAGGCTGACTGTTGAGCTGACAGCCGAGTGTCAACGTGCGGAGGATGGCAGGGAAAGGCATCGAACGGAGGGAACGATTTCTGCTGAACCAACGGTTGCGTATCTCCTTAGCCATCTTTTATTGATTGATCATCGGCTCATCGGCTGATGGAGCTAATCAGCGCAACTATCCACTAATCATCATCCGAACTTGTCTCTCTGGTGTTAGGGAGGGGTAAAGAACAGACCCAGGCTGACTGCACGGTGTAGTGTGACTGATAAGGTAGGAAAATCACAATTTTCTCAGGCCCCGGACAGAGTTGGTGCTATTTGCATCTGTAACCCACCGACTCCCCCCAACACCCACCCGGTCGATACGTATGATTAAAATGATGGGGTGAGGTTGAGAAAATCACTCGGTGTATTCAACTAGATATGACGATGATTACGTGGCCAACAGGATTGCACCTGTTCAGAGAAATAGTGTATTAGAGTAAAGTGAAGAAACGGAGAAAGCAGTATGGTTAGCTTTCTAGTGATACACAATGTTCTATCATCGGCCCGCCCACCCGGTGATTTTCTCATCCGCCGTCATCCACGTATTGCATGGATATCGACCGCGTCGGATACACCGAGTGATTTTCTCAACCTCACCCCATCATTTTAATCATACGTATCGACCGGACTGGTGTTGGCGGGTATTGGGGGATGTTGGGGGGTGTCGGAGGGACACACCGTGTGATTTTTGCATCCCATTTTCAATACTTTCTGTGTGTATCGACCGGGCTGGATACATCGACTCATCCAGCTATGACAGGGATGGTAGCATAACACTGTAACGCTGACGTCGTTCAGGTACGATGTTGGTCAGAAAATCCGAATGACCGGTACTCAATGGCTGACATTGCCAAACACCTCCAACGTGTGCTTCAAATCCCTCGACCAGATTTTACTGCTGTAAGTTTCAATCACTTATTGGTGGGCAATCCTATCAATATCAAAATTGATCTGTTCCAAAAACTCATGGTGTTCTGAAAAGCGTGGTGCTTAGCGCCTTTGTGAGAACTTGTAGTTTCACAGCGAAATTCGGTTGATATTAGGTTGATGCAAAAGTTTCCTGAGTTTTTATGGCTTTGAATAAAAACATTTATTTCAAAAACAAAGAAGGCTCATCCAACAAAATTATTTCCATCACATTCAAGGATCCTTCGCCACCGATTGGGCAGCTCATGAATTCCCGACGCGTAGAGCTCTTGTTATGAAACTATTTCGGGGGGGGGGCACTCAGGATTCATTTGGAGATTATCTAAGTGTTTTGCTTTGCTACGGATTAGTATGATTTGGAAATGAAAAATTTGTGAGAACCTCGTAAAAGAAGTGAAATGTCTCATGCTACTGATTTGGCATGGGGATAAACTCGAAAGAAACGCTAAAAACTCAGTGAAATGATTCATCGTTGATTTGGCTGTGCACTTGTTTACTAAACAACACAAATTGAGTGTGACATTGAAAAACCAAATCACGCACTTCTTAGTGAGCATTTATGTATTCGGGTGACAGCAGTTCTCTTAGTTGACGACATTCGCATAAACACATTACGTGATGTTATTTCCACTTTCATTAATTGATAGTCAATCGGAAGCGAACGCGTCAAATAATTTAGTAATGCTTGACAATCAATATTTATGAATGATTGAGGTGGGAGACACAACATAATTTTGCAAGGACCTGAGACTTGTTAACCTAAACTGCAAGCGTTAGGTTGATTTCAGAAGAGATAAAATGATTTGGATCTTCAATGTCACACTCAATTTTTGTTGTTTAGTAAACAAGTGCACAGCCAAATCAACGATGAATGATTTCACTGAGTTTTTAGCGTTTCCTTCGAGTTTATCCTCAGGCCAAATCAGTAGCATGAGATATTTCACTTCTTTTAACGAGTTTCTCACAAATGTTTCATTTCCAAATCATACTAATCCGTAGCAAAGCAAAACAGTTAGATAATTTCTCTTTATTTTAGCAAAGGTTTCCTTTTAAAGGCACATTACACCCTCAGAGATGACTTTTCAAATGTTCATGCAGTTCTGTAGTAGACCCCTCTTGCATAACACTTGCCCACCCCTTCTAGCGCCACCACAGTTCACACCCTTTTTCTTGGTTTCCAAACCCAATGACGACTAGAAGAAACAGGTTTATAATAGTTGAAAGTATGATTTGGCATTCGAGTTTGAATCAACTATTGATAAGAGTTGTGCAAAACGAGAGATCGCATTGTATGAGCTTATCCGTAGAACATATCAAAGCAAAATCACGCGTGATATGGAACAAACAGTTGATTTTACTTCACTTAATACGTGAAGACCGCGGCATTCCAGCTCCCGAAGGTGCTTTTACTGCTTGCCTTATCACGCGTGATTTTGCTTCGATATGTTCTACGGATAAGCTCATACAATGCGGTCTCTCGTTTTGCACAACTCTTATCAATAGTTGATTCAAACTCGACTGCCAAATCATACTTTCAACTATTTCATTACATTTCCCAAAAACCAAATTATTCTACGCCAAGTCGTTCTCAGAAATATTTCTAAACCTTTTTTTCATTTTTCTTTACCTTCCCCTTTTAACTGAGTATATTTCTAATTTTTCGAAAAAAAAGGCCATGCCAAATCTTTACTTTTGCCAGGAACCTAAACTTTCAGGAATTTCATTTATTTTCCTGAAGGTTCCCTTTCTAACATGATTTATGCCTGATGGTGTTAATTCAAAGTAAACCAACTGATGCCCTGCCCCCCCCTCCTTCTATGACGTCCTGCACACTCCCACTGATGTCCTGCACACTTTCTGTGACATCCGGCACACTCCCACTGATGTCCTGCACACTTTCAACGGCGTTCTGTGCACTCTCGTCTGGGTCCCACACACTTTCTACGGCGTCCGGCGCACTCCCACTTGGGTCCCGCGCACTATCTACGGCGTTCTGTGGCGCACTTGTGAGTCACGCCGTGCGGAGTTGCAAAAAGTACTTCCGAGATCCCGCCGTATTGATGGAAGCGTTGCCCCGTCTCAGGGCGCGTTCAATCCTGAGCGAAAGCCTATCAGTAACGGTGTTTATTTCATTAATTCATTTTTACGAATGAGTAAACGTAGGATGGTTTATAATAACATGTTTACGTGTTCTTGTCTTTCCTGACCCTCGACTTTGAGATTCCATAAAAATTGAGCTACATACTTCAAAATTTGACAAGAGCTAGGTGCAATCATAACCAACTTTCTGGCCAAAAATGAGCTTCTTAGCTCAACGATGTATGTTCCAACAAGATCGTGAACGCCAACTGAATAAAAAAAAGGAGATGAACCCTTTTTTCGACCAAATTCACGTGGTTTTGACAATTTTTCTCGAATCTCAGGTAACCATTCCGGACCATTTTTTGAACAGTTATTCAGCTTTCTGAAGTATAATAAATGCAAATAGAACGGTTTTCCTACGTTTACTCTGGACCCTGATACTCAGATTAGGGGGTTGCGCGATGGCGAATCAAAACCGAATCTGGTGAGCGCTTCGCGCTCACCACAATTTGCCACCGGCACGAAATTCTCACGGAAGTGAAATAGTTCCTCTTACCAGAGTTTTCCATGAGTAGGCCCCATTATTGTGTTATCTCTATCACCGGTGAGGCTGTTTCCCCAATCCCTAGCTCATACACTGGAGGGGGCTAGCGTAGCTCTTCAGGGGGCAACCCTCCGGGCACCGGCGCTTGCCCCCCCCCCCCCCAACCGGGGGGGGGCTACCGCCGGAGTGACAATTTGGCTTGATCAGAGCTCCCCGTCACTGCCCTGAAGCCCCCTGTCACTGCCCTGAAGCCCCCCTGTGACTGCCTTGAAGCCCCCCCCCCTGTGACTGCATTAAAGCCCCCCCCCCGTGACTGCCTTGAAGCCCCCCTGTCACTGCCTTGAAGCCCCCGTCACTGCCCCGGAGCTTACAGTGACTCGAAGTCGCCGTCCAGGGTCGGCCCTGTTGGACCCAATGCGGCTCTCCATGAGGTGAGGCGCCTTTTATACCGGTCGAGCACGTGACAGATCACAGAGAAATCACGTCTAATCGGGATAAAACTCGACGTGAATGACTATGCGTGCGTTTGGCCTAGTATGCCTTCTCTGGCCTCTATAGTCGTAAACTACCTTCTACGACTTCTTCCCATCTTTTTCCACTCTTCCTTTCGGGAGGGGGGGGGCAAGCGCCGAAGGAGAGCAGGGGCCTCCCCTGAAGCCCCCCTCTGGGGAGGCCTGCGCTGTCGCTCCCCCAAGTCGAAAACGGGCTCTATTGTCCGGCGCTTGCCCCCCGCCCCCCCCTGCAGAGTCTGAGAGTGTGTTCAGCTTCAGCCGCTCACCTCCGGAGAAAAATGGTGTGTGAATGAAAACACACCGTTCTCAATTTCTTTTGTACCCTACCCTTTATCAACTGGTTATCATCAATTTTGTTTACCGTGAGAAATTTGTGCCGGTGGTAAATCGCAACCGCGTTTTCGATTTTCACTCCTTTGCCGGTCCCCCCACTTGGGTCAAACACACGATCCGTAACGCTTGGCGTACACCCAGGGCGCTTGGCTCATTTCCGTTGGGGTTCCGCGCACGTTCCCCTGCGCTTGGCGCACTCACAGTTGGGTCCCGTACACTTTTTCGGGCGCCTGGTGCCTTTTCAGTCAAGTCACGCACACGTTCTCCGGCGCTTGGCGCACTCTTGGTTGGCTCGCACTCTCTCCCCTGCGCTTTGCGCATTTTCATTCGGGTCCCGCGCACGTTTCCTGGCGCTTGGCGCACTTCCAATCGGATCCCACACACGTTTTGTGGCATTTGGCACACTTCCAGTTGGGTACCGCACACGTTCCTTTGCGCTTGGCGCACTTCCAATCGGATCCCACACACGTTTTGTGGCTTTTGACACACTTCCAGTTGGGTACCGCGCACGTTCCTTTGCGCATGGCACACTTCCGGTCGGACCCCGCACAATAAACGAAGTGCATACGGTTCCTGATGGACGTAAAGGAGACCTACTCTAACGCTTGCAATCAATTCACTCTTATCACAATACCACTCCATTTCTCTCAATTGGCCAACCATGTTTCTTATCATTCAAAAGTTTCACCGGACTCTCACACACAACACACACACACACACACACACACACACACACACACACACACACACACACACACACACACACACACACACACACACACACACACACACACACACACACACACACACACACACACACACACACACACACACACACACACACACACACACACACACACACACACACACACACACACACACACACACACACACACACACACACACACACACACACACACACACACACACACACACACACACACACACACACACACACACACACACACACACACACACACAACACACACACACACACACACATTCTATAATTCACAAATTTTTCAATATCTCGAGAACCACAAAGCAGATTTTTCTGAAACTTGGGCAGTGTTAAGAACCTTCACTGCTCTACATTTTGTGAAAATGCTAAGTTTGGGACTATCTTCCAAACTGAGATTCTGTAACGAGGGGTGTGCGCAGAGGCAATCCTTTTCCAAATCAGGTGCGCGCTTCGCGCGCACCACAATTGAATGATACCGCTTTCAGAAAGCGAAATATTCCCATGGACTTCCATGAAAGCACCGACTGATTACGCGGTACTCTTTCGGAATAGACGACCCACTAGAGAAATTTCATGAGAAATGATCATCCCACAAAAGCCGTCAAATGATATAGTCTTTTTTCAATACACTGAACCATTTGATGTGACCAACCGAGCGGTAGGTCTAGCCCGAACAATTGCTTATTTCATTGTATTCTTTAGTGGGTCGTCTATTCCGAAAGAGCACCGATTACGCTATCATACAGGCTATAAGGCCCCGGTCAGAGTTGGTGCTATTTGCATCTGTATCCCCCATAAGAACGTAAAGGCCAACCGAACATTGCTCGACACGACGCGGTCACGTCACGACTCTCGTAAACAAAATTGATGATAACTAATTGATAAAGGGTAGAGTATAAAAGAAGTGGAGAGCGGTGTGTCTTCATTCACATACCGTCCTTCTCCAGAGGTCAGCAGTCGAGGATCTGCCTGGGCTAGGAATCAGAAAAGCAGCACTACCTGTGGTCAAGATATAACAAAATAGGAATCAAAACTTAGAAAATTATAGAGCCGTGACGCGACCGCGTCGTGTCCACCAATGTTCGGTTGGCCTTTACGTTCTTATTTATCCCCCTGCACCCCCCAACACCCCCCCGCACCCCCCAACACCCACCCGGTCGATACGTATGTTTAAAATGATGGAGTGAGGTTGAGAAAATCACTCGATGTATCCAACTAGATATGACGATGATTACGTGGCCAACAGGATTGCACCTGTTCAGAGAAATAGTGAAGGAGAGTATGGTGAAGTAACGGAGGTAGCAGTAAGGTTAGCTTTCCAGTGATACGCAATGTTTTATCATCGACCCGCCCACCCGGTGATTTTCTCATCCACGTAATGCATGGATATCGACCGCGTCGGATACATCGAGTGATTTTCTCAACCTCACTCCATCATTTTAAACATACGTATCGACCGGGGGGGGGTGTTGGGCGGTGCGGGGATACACCGAGTGATTTTTCTCAGCTTCATCTCACCATGTTGTTCATACGTATCGACCGGGTGGGTGTTGGGGGTGCGGGGGATACACCGAGTGATTTTTGCATCCCATTTCCAATGCATCCTGTGTGTTTCGACCGGGCTGGAGACATCGGCTCATCCAACTATGACCGGGGCCTAAAGCCCCTTTCATAGTTTTCCGGCCGACGTCGGACGACTTGTTACCGAATTTGATAAGTTAACATAGATAAGATGGCTAGAGTAGGGTAGATAGATATAACACATTCGATAACGAGTCGTCCGACGTCGGTCGGCCAAGTCTGAAAGAGGCTTAAAACGGCGAAATTCTCACGGAAGTGTTTCTGTCAAGAGTTTTTTCCATGTTTCCTGCCAGATACCGTGACATTTTGAAAAGCGGTCGTGTTGTTTTCCTACATTATAGTCCGTGTAGAGCCTCAACTACTCGCCCCTGAAGGAGGACGGTGCGCAAAATGAAGACACACCGCTCTCCATTTCTTTTATACCCCACCCTCTATCAATTGGGTATCATCAGTTTTGTTTACCGTGAGAATTTTGTGCTGGTGGCAATTTATAATCGTCTGAAGTATTCTTCTAAGGCCATTTTGACTGCGTCATCGTTAGTGAATTGTTTTCCATACAGGAAGTGCTGCATCGAGCGGAACAGATGGTGGTCGGAAGGGACAAGATCTGGGCTACATGGAGAGTGAGGAAGAGCTTTCCAGCCCCGGTCCAGCAGTTTCTGTCGGGTTATCCGAGCTACGTGTGGCCAAGCATTGTCGTGAAGAAGGCGAACAGTGTTCAACAGAAACTGCTGTACCTGGGCTGGAAAGTTCTCCCTGGCTATTACGAGACAGACAAAAAAAACTGGCAAATCAAGCCGATTATAGAAATTTTCTTAGTTTTGACACCGATTGTGCCATATCTTAACCACCGTTGGAGCAGTCTTCTCACTTCCCAGTGAATTCAGAGCTTCAGCCGCTGATCCCTGGAGTAGAACGGTGTGTGAATGAAGACACACCGCTGTGCATTCTTTTTGTACCCTATCAATCCGGTATCATCATTTCTGTATACAGTGAGTCGCCAGCAAACTCCAAATACCGTGCGGTACCGATTGCCACCATAGCCGTAAAATGGCGTGTGTGATGGCGTAGATGCAGAATCCATGGTAACAGCGACGCCTATTTTATTGATTAGCTGCGGAAATCTTGAAAAAACTTTCACGTCTCCTTCGGAAAGCGGTAATTTCAGGTAGAAATGATCATGAAAGTGGCAGTGAAATGTGACTGAGAGTTAATAAGGGTACTGGCTTGGTAATTGAAGGGATTTCGGGTAATCAGACAAGAATTTCAACCTCGTTTGTTATCTATTCACTCTGACTATAAGGCTGCTCGGTTTCATTTCTTCAATCAGAGTTTTGACCAACAGTAAGGTCGGCCCACACCCGAAGTTTTCCTTCCTTGCCGATTTTTGGTTTTAAATGTTTTTTTTTCGAATCGCAGCCAACACTAAAATCAACCTCCACCCGGGGATTACCTCCTTTGCCTGACGGTGCAGCCGAAGGCTGCACCGTCCATCCAGGGTCTCAAATGATTTAAACCACTCCGAATTTCAGCCAACACTAAAATCAGCCCCCACCCGGGGATTACCTCCCTTGCCTGACGGTGCAGCCGAAGGCTGCACCGTCCATCCAGGGTCTCAAATGATTTAAACCACTCCGAATTGCAGCCAACACTAAAATCAGCCTCCACCCGGGGATTACCTTCCTTGCCTGACGGTGCAGCCGAAGGCTGCACCGTCCATCCAGGGTCTCAAATGATTTAAACCACTCCGAATTGCAGCCAACACTAAAATCAGCCCCCACCTGGGGATTACCTCCCTCGCCTGACGGTGGAGCCGAAGGCTGCACCGCCCATCCAGGGTCTCAAAATGATTTAAACCACTCCGAATTGCAGCCAACACGAAAATCAGCCCCCACCCGGGGATTACCTCCCTTGCCTGACGGTGCAGCCGAAGGCTGCACCGTCCATCCAGGGTCTCAAATGATTTAAACCACTCCGAATTGCAGCCAACACTAAAATCAGCCCCCACCCGGGGATTACCTCCCTTGCCTGACGGTTCAGCTGAAGGCTGCACCGTCCAATCTGGGTTTCAAGTGATTTCAACCTGATATCTTTATTCTTGCTTCCGCGGTTGCACCGACAATCCCTTTTCCACCGCCAAACAACCGTTCCTATGTGATTATTTATTGAGAATGCGGTTGCACTGGAATTACAGGCGTGATTCCCGGTGTGAGTTGTGTAATTGCACCATACACTATATTTTACGGCTATCGTGGCAATTTGTACCGCACGGTATTTTTCGTCTAGTGGAGTAGACGGGCCTTTTCGTCTGTTTCGCAATAACCGTTCTCCCTCACCCTCCATATAGCCCAGATCTTGCCCCTTCCGACTACCATCTGGTCCGCTAGACTTCGTGGGCGGCATGCATGAACGCTGCGAGCGAGGTCAGGGAGCCGCTCCGCGTCCTTCGTGCGAAGCGTCGAGCTAGAGTTGACCCGAAAAACATGCCGTCGCCTTTGTGTAAGGACGCAACCTCACCACGCACGGTGAACTGTTTTTGTTTTAAATTTTAATCGTGCTTAACTTCGGTGTTTTTTGATTTCTTCTTTATAGTTAATTATTTTTTTTTATAATTGTCCCGTTTGGTATTAAAGTTTCACAGGAAGAAAGTCGTTCTAGATAAGGAACAAATCAAAAAACAGCTGGTAGGCTTGGGGTTTGCTGTGTGTGGCGAGTCTGCGTCCCAAAGTCAAGCCGACGGCATGATTTTCGGGTCACCTCTGGCTCGACGCTTCGCACGGAGGACGCGGAGCGGTTCCCTGACCTTCTTCGCAGCGTTCATGCATGCCGCCCCTGGATGGAAAACAGTTCACTAACGATGACGAGGTCAAAATGGGCTCAGAAGAATACTTCGACTCGAAACAGCCAGAAGTCTGGGAATTCATGATCTGCCAAATCGGTGGAGCAGAATCCTTGAATGTGATGGAAATTATTTTGCTGGCTGAGCCTTGTTTGTTTTTGAAATAAATGTTTGTGATTCAAAGTCGTGAGAAGTTCGGAAAATTTTGCATCAACCTAATATGCCAAGTGTTAAGATTTCCCTGATACTTATGGCAGACACTGGTGTGACGAAAATGCTAAGCACCGGAAGCTAACCGTCTTTTTGTTGTGGACTTGTTGGAGTCTCATTTTAAATACTTTCGCAATAATTTTTTCTTCAGTATCGATCAGAGCCGAAACTAGAAAGTTGTTCTGAACAATGTGGTTCGATGAGAGAATTCCTCACAGCCGCTGTGGAAATTTTCTGAAAAAAATCCTTAGGAAAAATCGTGTCAAAATAGGACTTAATACGATGCGGACAGGTTCTGAAATGCGCGCTTCACTAGTGTTGGGTGAATATTAATCGTTTAATGGATAATATTTCTATATGCTTCCCAGATACGCGCAGCTAGAAATACCGCGGAGGCTTCCCAACCACGAGCACGTTCTGCTGAAGGTAGTAATAGTGGCGACACAAGTGGAAGCACCGAAAAAACAGGGCCTAGCGGTCACACACAACCCAAAGTTAACTCGAAGTTGAAGCCACAGAAAAAGAAAAGAGTGGTAATACGTCTAGATGTTGGCAGCTCGGGCGCATGCTGCCGGCGCTAGGGGTGACGACTGCACCTTTGCGACCCAGTGGCGGTAGATCAAATGCGTGTGTAGACGTGGTCGGAGAAACAGCCAGTGAACGCTGTCGCACAGTGCCTGTGGCCTGATTCGAGAACTATTGCCTAATGTACACTCACCAGTGGCTGCCGGCAGTGTGTGTCAGGGTTCACATTTTTGTTTTCACTATATTGTTTCTGAATGTTTCATTTTCAGATCACGGCAGCTGCGAACGCTGCCACAGCCGCCGGGAGTTCCGTGCCTGGAACGCCGGGCAGAGCGCCACCACTCAGTCGAGGAAGGCGGACACGTACTAGACTCTAACCACATGTGCGGCAATTATCATATTAAGTCCTGCGCAAAGTATTATAAATTACAGAAGTTGCGTTGAGTTCATGTGACTAAATAAATCTGACAACGCTCCTTTTGTTTCACAATTATCTGTACAGTGTGCAATTGGTTTCGGTTAGGAAAGAAAACGTTCTCTACAGACAAGCGTACGCAGTAGAGCCACATAAGCCATGAAAATTAACAAGCACGCCCATGCCGATCATTTTTTCCGCAGGGCTACCGTAACCATTCTCGAACAAAACATGATAACGAACGATAACACACGCTCATAACATGCGGTGTATAAAAGGACGGAGGAGTGGTATGCATTCATTCACACACCGCTCTCTTCGAGAAGCCGCTGGGAAGTGGCTGAGAAGGTCGAAATTGTGCAAACATGATTGTTGGCTATTACGATGTGCTCATATCCAAGCTGCTCTGCCAATTCGAGGTTTGATGCCTCAGCAAAAGAGACTTGATGCTCATGTAAAAGTCGGCATGAAGTCTTAATTTGCCGCGTTAAATTCACTGTATGGGTGAATTCGCCGCTAGGATAGGGAAGAATGTGGTGAATATCCCGTGAAAATGATGCGAACTGGCTGCGAGAGAGGGTCCAATTTACCCCGAAAATGAGGTGAAATTACCTCAAAAAATGGGTAAGTTTACCTCGAAAATTTCACGAATTTGAAGGTCCACAGCGCAGGAAGCCCCGCCTTGTCCGCAACACGGGCGTAATCTTCACCGAGGCCTGCGGTGAGGAGCCACCCACTCCGGACCGCGGATTAAATCGCCCCCCCCCCGCCGTGAGGATACCCACTGTATCCTCCCAGCAGCCAAAATTATGCTGGCCTCCGGAGAGTGGCCCGAAGTCACCTTTCAGGGCCGGCATCAGAATGCCAAATGAGGACTCTAGTGAGATGAGGCGGCTTTTATACCGGCTGTGCGCATAGCCCTGCTCTTGCTTGTGTGACACACAAGTTTATTATCCTCCAGACGGAGGCCCAATGGTCGAAATCTTGTCACTCTCCTTCTTCAACTGGACTGATGTAGACTAAGGGAAGCAACTTATGCTCTCATTCAGGTAGTTTCTATGCAGCTGGCCGCTGCGGATCTAAACCTTATGCTATTTTTTCCCTAAATTAAACTTCACAGTTTCTTGCTGAAGTGCGGCTGCTCAGACGTCGGATTCGGAGGCATAACTTGCAGGCAGTGTCCTGGACCTTAAACTGAAGCCCTGCACACGTCCCATGATGCCGTGCGCACTTCTACTGAAGCCCTGCAGACGACAAATTATCTTCTACAGACCCATCGTGCGGTCCTGCACACATTCCATGACGTCCTGCGCATCCCTACTGAGGTCCTACGCACATTCTATGACGCCTTGCACGCTCATACTTCGGTCTGCACACGTCCCATGATGTCCTGCACACCCCTACTGGGTCCTGCACACGTCCCAAGATTTTATTTTATTTATTTATTTATTGGTCAGTCACAATTGACAAACAGAAACAAGGAAGCAATTAGTATACATTCAGATTGACTAAAAAAATGTAAACAAACAAACTACATTCCGCACCTTCCAAAAAAGTGCCTTTAGTGTCTGAATGGCCTGAAGCTTTGATAATGAGCTAATAGGACATCTGTGGCCATTAATTTAGGGAAAAATAGCATAAGGTTTAGATCCACAGCGGCCAGCTGCATAGAAACTACCTGAATGAGAGCATAAGGTGTTTCCCTTAGTCTACATCAGTTCAGCCCAAGAAGGAGAGTGACCAGATTTCGACCATTGGGCCTCCGTCTGGAGGATAACAAACTTGTGTGTCACACAAGCAAGAGCAGGGTCATAACTCCTCTACTCTGACAATGGGAGCAGCCGACCGCCGGCGAAAATTCGCCAGTTGCTCAGCAGCTGGGGGACAGCTGGCATTTAGCTGGCCAATGGCAATCACGAGGCCAACAGTTGGCATACAACCGGCATGTCATTTAATGCCAGCGACGGACGGCTGGCGAATATGTGCCAGCTGCATAACAGCTTGGTGATAATTGGCATTCAGCTGGCAATTGGTAATTACGAGGCCGACAGCTGGCTCACACTTGGATCTCAATTAGTGCGAGCGGCGAACCGCAGGCGAAAATGTGCCAGCTGCCTGAAAGCTGCGCGATAACTCGCATTCAGATGGCACGGGCAGTCAAAACTCGAAATTACCAAGCGCAAAAAACACAGTTGCCCGCCAATCGGCACTTGGTTGGCGCATAACCGCCCAGTGGCCTTCGCTTGGCACTGAGTCGTCACATAGCTGGTACTCGAGAGAGTTGACGACTACTCACTTTTTAACATGTTACAGTTTGATCTCTGATTTCATTGATAAGCCGAGCCGGTATATAAGGCTATTCAGTCCAATGAGTGTTCACTCGGCACTTTGATGCCGGCCCTGAAAGGTGACCTGAAGTCACTTAACAGAGGCTAGCATATTTTTGGCAACTGAGGGGCAAAGCCCCACGGCTAGGGGGGGGGGAGGTAGGGTGGGTCCCTTACCTCAGACCGTTGCGTAGGCGGTGTCCTACGCAACGGTCTGCGGTAAGGGACCCACCTCGACCTGTCGGTCTGCCAAAAGACTGACGGACCGCTGGCAAATGATTGCTTCACAGCGGGCTGCCAGGTATTAGCCAA
Source organism: Aplectana chamaeleonis (assembly GCA_029168955.1). Classification (NCBI taxonomy): domain Eukaryota; kingdom Metazoa; phylum Nematoda; class Chromadorea; order Rhabditida; family Cosmocercidae; genus Aplectana; species Aplectana chamaeleonis. Next base: position 1,588,243 of record JAPDOI010000100.1, on the reverse strand, counting down.
AAGACTGCCAGCGGTCGGCCAACGTCCTGGCGGACCGCCGGCAGGGTTTGGGCGAACCGCCGGCTAATGGCTGTCCGTCACCGGGAATGATTTTTGCTCGCCAAGCAAATGCCGGCGGTCCTCCAATCCCAATGTCTGAGTAGCTGACCACCTCCAGCTGACAATGAATGTTTCTCAACGGATATGATAACTTCACAAGCATGGAAGGCAAAATTTTCCATTCACGACTCGATGTTAAATAGCTGCTCCAATTCGATATACCGGTCGCAAAAGAGATCTTTTTCAAAGATTCGCAGTGTGTTCGTCAAATCCTACCGTACAACCTCCTTGACAGTCGGTTTACCATTTACTTACTACATCGGAATTTTTAACAAGCACACTCATGCCTATCCTTTTTTTCCGCAAGGCTACCGTAACCCTCTCAAAAAATTTCCAAGTGTCTCTGCCAATTCGAGACTTGATGCTTCGGGGAAAGCGGCTTTATCACGCCCTGTTATCATTAGGCATCAAATTCACCTTTAGCGCCGTCATCAAAGGTTATCCGCGCAAAGGGTGAATTTGCTGAGCGGTCGGATATCAGTCAGCGCAAAGAGTGAAATTACCGCCAGCGCTAACATGTTAATGCATATCAGTTGTTGAGCGGCTGGATATCACTCAGCGCAAAAGGTGAAATTACCGCCGTTGCTGGCATCTCAGAAATTTCTAGACAAGTGAAAACATCTCAGCAAAAACATGATAAAACGATTGATCACGTCTCGATGTGTTTACCATGAGCACAGCCGGTATAAAAGCCGCCTCATCTCACTAGAGTCCTCATTCGGCATTCTGATGCCGGCCCTGAAAGGTGACTTCGGGCCACTCTCCGGAGGCCAGCATAATTTTGGCTGCTGGGAGGATAAAGTGGGTATCCTCACGGCGGGGGGGGGGGGCGAGTTACGCCGCGGTCCGGAGAGGGTGGCTCCTCACCGCAGGCCTCGGTGAAGATTACGCCCGTGTTGCGGACAAGGCGGGGCTTCCTGCGCTGTGGACCTTCAAATTCGTGAAATTTTCGAGGTAAACTCACCTCATTTTCGGGGTAAATTGGACCCTCTCTCGCAGCCAGTTCGCATCATTTTCACGGGATATTCACCACATTCTCACCTATCCTAGCGGCGAATTCACCCATACAGTGAATTTAACGCGGCAAATTAAGACTTCATGCCGACTTGTACATGAGCATCAAGTCTCTTTTGCTGAGGTATCAAGCCTCGAATTGGCAGAGCAGCTTGGATATGAGCACATCGTAATAGCCAACAATCATGTTTGCACATTTTCGACCTTCTCAGCCACTTCCCAGCGGCTTCTCGAAGAGAGCGGTGTGTGAATGAATGCATACCACTCCTCCGTCCTTTTATACACCGCATGTTATGAGCGTGTGTTATCGTTCGTTATCATGGTTTGTTCGAGAATGGTTACGGTAGCCCTGCGGAAAAAATGATCGGCATGGGCGTGCTTGTTAATTTTCATGGCTTATGTGGCTCTACTGCGTACGCTTGTCTGTAGAGAACGTTTTCTTTCCCAACCGAAACCAATTGCACACTGTACAGATAATTGTGAAACAAAAGGAGCGTTGTCAGATTTATTTAGTCACATGAACTCAACGCAACTTCTGTAATTTATAATACTTTGCGCAGGACTTAATATGATAATTGCCGCACATGTGGTTAGAGTCTAGTACGTGTCCGCCTTCCTCGACTGAGTGGTGGCGCTCTGCCCGGCGTTCCAGGCACGGAACTCCCGGCGGCTGTGGCAGCGTTCGCAGCTGCCGTGATCTGAAAATGAAACATTCAGAAACAATATAGTGAAAACAAAAATGTGAACCCTGACACACACTGCCGGCAGCCACTGGTGAGTGTACATTAGGCAATAGTTCTCGAATCAGGCCACAGGCACTGTGCGACAGCGTTCACTGGCTGTTTCTCCGACCACGTCTACACACGCATTTGATCTACCGCCACTGGGTCGCAAAGGTGCAGTCGTCACCACTAACGCCGGCAGCATGCGCCCGAGCTGCCAACATCTAGACGTATTACCACTCTTTTCTTTTTCTGTGGCTTCAACTTCGAGTTAATTTTGGGTTGTGTGTGACCGCTAGGCCCTGTTTTTTCGGTGCTTCCACTTGTGTCGCCACTATTACTACCTTCAGCAGAACGTGCTCGTGGTTGGGAAGCCTCCGCGGTATTTCTAGCTGCGCGTATCTGGGAAGCATATAGAAATATTATCCATTAAACGATTAATATTCACCCAACACTAGTGAAGCGCGCACTTCAGAACCTGTCCGCATCGTATTAAGTCCTATTTTGACACGATTTTTCCTCAGGATTTTTTTCAGAAAATTTCCACAGCGGCTGTGAGGAATTCTCTCATCGAACCACATTGTTCAGAACAACTTGCTAGTTTCGGCTATGATTGATACTGAAGAAAAAATTATTGCGAAAGTATTTAAAATGAGACTCCAACAAGTCCACAACAACAAGACGGTTAGCTTCCGGTGCTTAGCATTTTCGTCACACCAGTGTCTGCCATAAGTATCAGGGAAATCTTAACACTTGACATATTAGGTTGATGCAAAAGGTTCCGGACTTCTCACGACTTTGAATCACAAACATTTATTTCAAAAACAAACAAGGCTCACCCAACAAAATAATTCCCATCACATTCAAGGATTCTGCTCCACCGATTTGGCAGATCATGAATTCCCAGATTTCTGGCTGTTTCGAGTCGAAGTATTCTTCTAAGCCCATTTTGACTTCGTCATCGTTAGTGAACTGTTTTCCATCCAGGGGCGGCATGCATGAACGCTGCGAAGAAGGTCAGGGAACCGCTCCGCGTCCTCCGTGCGAAGCGTCGAGCCAGAGGTGACCCGAAAAGCATGCCTTCGGCTTGACTTTGGGACGCAGACTCGCCACACACAGCAAACCCCACGCCTAACAGCTGTTTTTTGATTTGTTCCTTATCCAGAACGACTTTCTTTCTGTGAAACTTTAATGCTAAACGGGACAATTATTGAAAAAAATAATTAACTATAAAGAAGAAATCAAAAAAGACCGAAGTTAAAGGCAGTGGTCGCGATCAAATATGCTTGTCGTCTTTTTCCCTCTGAACCCTTTCCTGGGTCTCTAGTAGTAGGACCTAAGAGAAAAAATCGCGAAAAAACCACTGTTTTGGGCCAAATTTGAAGCCTGAACTTTCTTGTCTTTTGATGGTGGACGAGCCCACTCCACATCATCGGCATCGATGACCTCTTATATCAAGAACATCAGCTGGCTTGAAATTGAATTTTAATCAATGAACCTTCGGATTTGTGTACACATCTAGTCAGAAACATCGACTGGAGTGCTTTCTTTCATTGCTCAACTGTTTTTATTGGGTAAATTTGCATTTATTTCGTCCTCTGAATGTCGATGATTTTTGACTGCTCGGCATGAGACTGCGATCTTTTTCGTCATCGCTGTGCAAGTGTGCACAAACTGGCAACTTTGGGCCTTAGAATCTCTAATTCTAGGCCGTTTTTCACCGCTCTACCTTCATAGTTTTTCAGCTGTTTTCAACATAGGCTGATTTTTGTAGTTTTTTCGTTAACGTTTTTCATCGTGACCACTGCCTTTAAAGGCATCGTCCACGATGAAAACCGAATTTGGGTTTATGCGTTCATTCGGACTAGTGGGCCATGACAATGTCACTCAGAAGGTTTGGAGTTGCAAAACCGTCTCTGAGTGAAGATTCGCTTACCTCAAAATGGCTCCCTGGGTTTGGGGGGCCGGCCTTGGGGTCGATCCGTTGTTACAAGGAACAAAACTCCTGGGTTGCTGACGGCGGGTGTGCCTTGACGCGTCGTAGGGCGCAATACACACGCCAGTCGATTTCGAATTCGGTATCGATCGAAAGCAGCCGGCAGCACTGGACGCAGCAGGTGGGTAGCCCATTTTAATTTCGCTGAAGTCGTAGTTGAGCGGCATCCTCAGTGAATTGCTTCCAACGCTGCGCCAAGGAACGAAGAGTAAAACTGTTCCTTGCGTTCTCTGCGCAACTATCCCAAGTTGATGCCGGCGCGAAATTCAAATTTGCTGTGAACTTTCTAAAAATGGGTTTTTCTCAAAAAGTTGACGTTTCTGAGGGGGCGCTTTGCTACCGTTAGTCACTATAGGGATAGTACAACACGAAAACATCAAAAACCCAAATATGGTTTTCATCGTGTACGATGCCTTTAAGCACGATTAAAGGCAGTGTTCACGATAAAAATCGTTTTTCTGTTTTTCCGCCTATCTTGAAGACGGTCCCTTGCTGATTCCAATGATGTCTCTTAAATAGTAAAAGACCTTCTAAGAACGGAGTTATGGTCCCTCAAAAACTGAGCTAAGGAAACATGGTGGACGAGTTGTCCGAGGCTTGTAACTGCCGTCTTTTGCATCCGATGTGAGCGAGCTGACCTGAGTAAAGAGAGAAGTTGAGAATGAAGGGAAGAACGGAACTAATGAGTGGAAATCATCGCTCATCTCACGATCTCGAGCATTCATTTGTTCACGTCGGTGGGCGTGTGCTGCGCTTCTGAGGTTAGCCTTGCGCTCGAATTGGCAGCTTCGGGCTCTTTTGGAGCTTTTCCTGGCTCGTTTTCATGCGTTCTTTCGACGTCATCGTTACTGTGTGCCCCTCAACTACCCATTCCTAGTGGAAACTGAAACACATTTTTTATCGTGAACACTGCCTTTAAAATTTAAAACAAAAACAGTTCACCGTGCGTAGTGAGGTTGCGTCCTTGCACAAAGGCGACGGCATGTTTTTCGGGTCAACTCTAGCTCGACGCTTCGCACGGAGGACGCGGAGCGGCTCCCTGACCTCGCTCGCAGCGTTCATGCATGCCGCCCAACGAAGTCTAGCGGACCAGATGGTAGTCGGAAGGGGCAAGATCTGGGCTATATGGAGGGTGAGGGAGAACGGTTATTGCGAAACAGACGAAAAGGCCCGGCGACTCACTGTATACAGAAATGATGATACCTGATTGATAGGGTACAAAAGGAAAGACCAGGCGCCGCCCGCTCGCCGTCGGCCAAGACACGCCGCTGCCATCCAATCGCCGAATCGCCGCGACCTGACGATACTAACTGCCAACTGCTCGAAGTCATTTCCTAACACATTCAGCTCATCTTCAACTGGTCGCCCTTCTATGACTCTATCGCTCTCTAAACGTGCGGTGCGGCCAACCCATTGCGCGGAGAGCTCACTTTTATCAGCCCGCGACCTCTTCAAACGTGGTTCCTTTAATCAAGATTCACATTTTCGTTGCATCGAGTCTTCGAAAAAAAACTTTTGGTATTTTACTGATTATAAATCAAACGTCAATTCACTCTGAAAAAATGTCAATTTAAATTGGCACCCTCGAGAAAAGTAGCTTGCGAGCAATTTCAACGGTACAGCTCTGCTAAAAACTGATGAATTATTCTGGAAAAAGGGATGATTCGTCATTCTCATCGGATGCTGGTTGTGTGAAACCGGCCAGAAATTCGAGAAGTGTTCGACTCTTCTAGAATGAGAGCCCGCCTAGGGTGGGCATGAGACAGCCCGTAGTGCCATCATCATTTCTTCAACTGTGGCGAAAATCAATGGGTATAATCAAGAACGAATTAGCTGTTGTAGATATGAATGAGCCTCAATGAGGTCTCTATTTATAATGGGTCGGCCCAGCGCTGCTGCTGAGCTCGACATATCCCCTGCAGGAGAAGGGTTAAGAGAAAGAAAGGAAAGATCATAAATGAAGATCAGCAATCGGTTAAAGAACAGCGGCAGTTGGGGCCACAATGAGGAGCAGCAGTTGGTGAGACGACTGGAGCAGTTGTGGCGACTGTAGCAGCACGTGGGGTCACTATACGAGCAGCAGTTGGGGAAGTGAGCGGAGCAAGAGGACACAACGTGCTGCCCTGGGCAGCAGTTGGGGGAACGAAAGGGGCTTACACCTCGACGAGTAACTGCGTTAGTAATCCCCTCGTGCTGCCTTACTAAACCGCGAGTATTTGAGATACCTGGCGCAAAAATGTAAAACCGTGACGACTCGAATGGAGAACAATATTGCTGACTAGATCTATGGCAGAAATCGCGTTTCGACAGCAAGCGAAACATTACTAACCACCGCGTCATTCGCAAACTACTAAATTTGTTTTCAACCTCTGTTGGGAAGGAGTGAGCTGAGTAGGGGAGATCAAGGGCCACCCAGCAAGAGATCACTGTAGGCAGTCACGTGGTCGATGGTGGCGGGGCAATTAACACATCCGGTGACCCAGACTTTTCCGGTCTAAAATTCATTTAATGAGTGGTGTCCAGCAAATGAGAACACAAAGGTATCGTCCATCACTGGATGAGGGATCGCCGCGACGGTGCTTGGCGGGAAAAATTGCGCGCGGGAAAACGAAAGGAGAGTGGCTATTGATCGCGCAATTTTTCCCGCCAAGTAGCGTCGCGGCGATCCCTCATCCAGTGATGGACGATACAGATCCAAGGATCGCTTTGGACCACCGGTATAAAAGGGGCTGAAAAGTCAGTACACACACTCTTCCTTTTCTCAGTACCTCCTTTCCTGCCTCTTCCCGTGTCTAGTGGGAGTAAGAAAGAACCCTTTGCCTAAGATAGACGGCAGTTCTAAACCATTGTGAGGGTTATGTTAGAGAACCCCATAGGAGAGTTTTTAGTGAAGAAGGGGTTAGCAGGTCACCCCAAGTTTCAAGGGCTTTTAGAGAGCCCACAGAGTTCTTTTGAAAGGTGGATTCCGCTAGAAGATTGGACCAGCCGGCTCATTTCTGGGATCTCATTGTTATTGTAGAATGTTTGTTCTGTCGTAATAATTTGTTGCCTATTGGTGTCTGGCCTTACACCTCATCATTTCTATACTTTTGACGTGGTCTATTATGGCGCTGCATCCTAAAAAAATTTTATAGACGAAACATTCTGGCTCTCCATATATTGGAATTATTTGGGACGAGAAATCTGGGTTTTGTATCCAATTCGAACTGCTACGCCAAAATCGGTGCAACGTCTCGAAATCCAAGATATTTTTGACGAGCGCTGAACTATCGATCAAAATTGGCAGGGAGGGACCGTACAGCAATTTGCCAGCAAATTTATCCACGGCGTCACAAACTGGTCTGAAAAAAGGGGGTGTTACTTTGCTGTGTCGAAAGCTTGCGTTTCGAACAAATAGCCATTAAAGTCAAGCATAAAGCTGGTTAATTCGGAGGCTTTCTAATATTGTTACTTTACAGTTGTTGCTCCAAGTTTCAACATTCATTCATCGTGAAATTTTTCATTTCGAAAATTTGTTTTTCCCGCGTTTGTTGCTATCCTTGATTTTGTTTTTTGCCTGTTTTCGTTTCATTGCTACCCGCGTGGGCAAATACTACGTCTACGAATAAATAAGGAAAAAAAAGAAACCAATATTTTCACGCTGTCCTTTCGAGGCAAGGTATTCTGAAATGTACTCGATCCATCCTCCTTCACTTGTGTTCCGGTTTGGATTCCTGCTGTTTCTGCTTATTCTTGCATGGGAGATTATTTACCATCTGACTCAAGTGGTGGTTGGTGTGATAATCTTCAGTGTTGTGTCCTCGGCTCAAGGGCCGGTCATGCCTGGTCTAATCTGAAGTTCCTGGGGATAAATTGAAATTGGGAATAGCCAGCTGTATTCGTTATTGAGCGAGGCTGGGAGACTTCTCGTTTTGGAGAGAAATCCTCTTGGGATTAAGTTTGTTATCCCCATTTTCGGACTATCTTGTGTGTTTTTTGATGGAGACGACTGGCACCAAGTGCAGCTGTTGAGAGTGCCCCTTCTAACCGAATATGGGCTGACGCTTCCATCTCTCTTTGTATTTTCTTCATTGCTGATCGATGACGCTTAGAACTTCGATATGTGCGTAAAAACCCTTTGTTTTTTAACGTATTTGTCAATGGAACTTAACATCTATACAATTTTCTGCGATTGTTTATCAATATTTTCTCGACAGGAAGCACATTGGTGTCCCTATTTATCGACTTTTGTTTGCGTAGTACATAACGCTTTATTCAAAGAACACTTATTTAGTCTCATTGCAGCACCAACGTCACTCCAAGAGGTCGATGGGTCGTGCTACTTTTGTATTAATGGAGGCTGCGACGAGCTGAAACATACCGCTTAATCATACATGGTCTCACCAGAATTTCGTGATCAAGGTAATCGACTCGAATCCTATAAATTTGCATATGGGAGCAAATAGAACAGAATTCAGTCCCACTTTATAGGACCCAGGTCTTCTATGCATGAATTCTTGCGAGATTTTGAGTTCCTGCTTTCGACAGATATTTTGCCGGTGAGTATGAGATAGATCTTCAACGAAGTCTTGTTTTTATGATATGGACATAGGAATGCGTGGGAATACTCGTCTTTGATGTTCCTTAACTCGCTTTTCTATAATTCATGTACTCCTTGCTTTGGATTACGTTCTGATATTTTATGCTGCTGGTTTACTTTTCACAACTTATTCTCACGCTTGTCTTGCGCAGCGTAGTGAAAAATGTTCAAATAATGAGAAGGTCATTGTAGTCAATCACTTGATGGGGGGAACCCGCGACGCTGCTTGGCGTGTAAAATTGCGAGCGGAAAAACGAAGAGAAGATGGCTATTGATCGAATGATTCCGCGTCCTATTGCTGAGCGCCGCTTCCTCTTTGATACACACTGACGATATACTAAATAGCCTTTAGGAAAATCGAGATGGTTGTGCTCTACTTGGCGACTTGCATAGCTATCTGCATTCTGATTCTGATTATTTTCCACTACCAACTTTGTTTGAAAAATTTCTGCCTACGCTGAACGTTAGTTGTGTATGGAAGGTACTATTTTCATTTTCCTTGTGCAGGATAATAAATAAGCATGTGGTGCAATGCTATTCTACGAAAAATACGGTTGTGCCGCTGTGATCCTGGGGAACACGACACCCACTGTAAGAAAATGGTATTTTCCCCTCCAGCAGAGCTCATAGTGATTCTGGAATGTGAGAAGTCAGTCCCTCACAACCCGGCCTTTTTCCCTCATTAAAGAGACGTACTGCCTCTTCTACGAGGCTCCTGGCATGTGGATCGAATCCACACCGCGGGTGTGGCTAAGGAGCAGTTGGGCTAGCACACGCGACGGAGAAGCGCTGTGCGCGCTCATCGTCCTTGGGGCGCGTTAACCGGCAACCTTCGAAAAAAGTCGTTTTCCCATTTGGCCGTCCCCCTTTATCATTTCTTGCATTTTATTCATGTTTTTTGTTTATAATGTGATTTTTTATACGCAATGTTTCTCATACTATCGTTTCGATGGAATTCGCATTTTAAACAAGTTTTTTTAGAGTTCTTTTTGTTTGCTTTTTGGAGCGGAATGAGAGGATGATATTGATTCCGACGCCGACCCTACATCTTACACAACAACAACATGAACAAAATGCAAAAAACGATAAAGGGAAACGGCTAAAATAGAACAACAACAATTTTTTTGAGTGCCCTCGGTTAACACGCCCCAGGACGATGAGCGCGCACAGCGCTTTACCGTCGCGCGCGTCGTGTGTACCAGCCGAACTCCTCCTTAGCCACACCCGCGGTGTGGATTCGATCCACATGCCGAGGTTCCTCGCCAGGATCGAGAGGGGTTGCGAAATTTCGCTGCGGGGGTGGAGGGTCGCAAAAAATTTAACCAAAATATGAAGTTTAGGGGGGGTCGCAGAAATTCCCGTCTATAAATGAAAATTTGGTGACGATATCTCAGAAATTCTCGATATTTTTGGTCACCAAGGGTAGGATCGCTGCATTGCTCAAGTTTTAGACGCTTGAGCCCGACTACTGAACGTATTTTCGGCGTCTGTTAGTTTTAGTAATCAAATATCAACTGCCCAGAATTCGCGCCTCGGGGGAGGGGGAACATCGCGAAAACTTTGGATTTTGGAATAAAAATATTAATGGTGCGGGGGTCGCTCCGATTTCGAAAAATTACGCAACGCCCCGCTTGACCCTGTTTTTTACTGTTACGACCCAGCAACAGTTCGTAACGGAGAAACTTCACCCGCTGGAAGCCATTATGGAAGCCTCTGGGAGCGTTTCTCCAGAGAGTTACTTAGCGTCATCAAATAAATTCTGATTAGTGCTATCTGGTGACTGATTTTGTACGGGGGAACTTCTCCTCCATCATGTTATGTAAAATGTGGTGAAGTCCACCAAATTTGGCACATCTACGGTTGACTGGGAGTGGTTCCATATACAATGATCTCCGACCAACCGCATCTCATTGATAAGAAGATGTGCAATTTTTGGAGGACTACACTGTATTTCTTCGGCTCTTTGGTCGTTATTCCGCCTGAGCATATAAAGCTTACCATCCTCTATACTAGAGTTCAAACATGAATTGGAGTAGCAGAGCAAGAAATATGAATTATACCCGAATACAATAACGAGTAGCTTATGATCAAAAAGTAGGGAACTGAACAGATTTTTTGTGGCCTTCGAAGGCCCACTCAAAACTATCGTTTCCAAGTCACTCAGGGACATCATTGAATATATTTCTTGTATTTGAGCATTGGGAGGGGGTCAAAATCGAATGAACCCGCATTTAGGTATGGGTCGTAGGCAGTGCTAACAATTAGAGTGGTGCCCGGGTTCTCCAATTATTGTTTAAACTCTTCCGTCGCGGAGCGGGAGCGAGGTCCTGTTGCGACTCCGAGAGCGAGGTCCTGTTGCGCTTTCTCATTCGACTTGGCGAGAATTTACGGGTTTCAGCTACTGTAGCTAAAATTCGCATATTCTTACGCCGAAGGTGCAAGGGTGTAAATTCTGCGTGTATCCTACGTAAAAACGAAGTCTAAATTCACTATTCGATCTCGCTGGCGCTGAACTCGTATATTCTCGCTATAATTTTGTATCGAGAATTTGCAGGTTTAGCGACAGCCTGTGTTGAACGGCAATCTCGACCCGCGCTGGCGACGCTGATCGCAGGGGACAGTTCACACAGCGTTGGTCCCGTCATCTCACGGTGTGATTATTCCACACTCTGAGGCTAGCGGTGGAAGGTGACCCGAGTCGCTCTCTGGAAGACCCTGCCAATAACAAGTTTGACCGCAAGAATGCTGTAGGCCGTGGAGAAGAAACGGGTGGATTGCAGCTGGGATCGTCTTTCTAGTACGAATCAGGGCAAGTTGGTATGATCGATTGAGTGCTGTGGCAAGAATTTACGTAGAATATGCGGGTGCTGTAACGAGAATTTTCGTAGATTATGCGGATAATGTAGCTAAAATTTCATAGGCAAAATTTTCCGCATTTGACGTAGAGTTTGCGCAATAATTTTAGTCTGATGAATGGTTGGGGTTGCGACGGTAGATCATACCGCTGGAATCGAAACCCCATTCTCCAGTGAGGCCGCCAACCCAGCACGGCGGACCGCCTGGTCCATGCGTCAGACTAAATCGAAAAGGAAAACCATAGAATATCGTGACAAAATTTGACAAGATGCTTCATGAACCATGGGCATCTCCGGTTTTCGGGTGAGGCATCTAGCTAGGCGTTGGCAGAGCATATTTTGTATAACGCGTCAAAAGCGTTTTTAAGAATGTGGGCCAAACCAATTTCTGCTTGAATTACAATGGCATTCACAACACAAATCACTACTTTATCTGGACACAAATAGCCTAGCTCCCTCATTTTGAGCCGGTTGAAGTAAAGTTTATCGGGCTTATCATGTCAAAATCTCCTCATTATTGTAATGTTTTGCCATGACCGACCGCTCCGCTGCTTAATCCGCTCGGACTCATCCGAGCAAGCTAGGCCGTTCACGATGATTTTCGTCCGCGAGTTTCCCACATAAAACAATGCGTTGGCTTCCAAGTGTTACCAAAATTACGAAGAAACGGCGGGAAACGCATTAAAACGTCGTATTTCAGTGACAGTATTCCATGACATGGACTAGTTGTCCGGTTGGATGAACATGTTCACGGTGGTTGTCACCGTTGAAAATTGAAGCTAGCTAATAATGGATGAATATTTTAAGCGAAATAGTGTTAGTTAGGGTGCGAAGGAAAGAACGGAGCAATACAAAATAGAGAAATGCAAAAAACGGGTCCACAAAAGATTTTATTGTCACAGCAAACAGTTCCAGTGAGAATAAAAAAGCGGGGTGAGAGAAAAGGATTTCGTGCCCTTCTGGCGCGTTTTTCTCGGTTTCTTCGTCATTTCAATTCTACTCGGGGGCCAAACAATCTATTTAGCTATTCATCTCAAAATCGAAGATTATCGTGAACACTGCCTTTAAGTATTTCAGTGAACAAGACTGAGGATGACGTTGAATTCGATGTTGAGCTGAGTGATCAATAAAAGCGCTTCCGATACTGCAGTTGTCACAGGAGACCAAGAACTTACAGGCTCAATCAAGAAGTTGAAGAAATCTGCTCTTACATCGACCGCTATCCTCACGGAGTTGAAGTAGACTTTCTGGGAGAGCGCTAAAAAAAAGCAAAAGCAAACATTATGATCAAGATTCAACAGTAAACTCCATATACCGTGCGGTACCTATTGCCACAATAGCATGAAATGATGATATCAGACCGACCGACTCAAGCCTAGTTTTGACTGCAGGTGGTCGCTGCGGCCATGCGAGGGAGAACTGTTCCTTTTTCATCGCGCGTAATGGAAAGCCGCTCCAATTGTGATCGCTTCGTGGCAAACTTTCTACATCGCTGGGTCGCGGCGGCGAAATCCTATGTTTTACTACTTCGCTGCTGGAGGAGCGATTCTCTATAGTCGCTGATCATCGCTCCATCGCTACCATTATGGCAGCGATGGAGAGATTGCCAGCGAATGACACGTTTCGTCTAGTGAACGTTGACCCTTTCTCGTGAAAAGATCAGTGTTTTTGAGTCAAAACGCATTATACATCAATACCAGCCATTAATTCTACTGATTGATTGAATTTCTGCTATCATCCGTGGGCCTATGCACTATGAACAGAATGCCGCTGCTACATCGCTGCAGCAGCGTGTGGAAAATCGCTGCGATGAAAAACAGCAGCGATGCAGTCAAAACTAGGCTTCAGAGTCTCAAGCAAAAGTTGCAAAGTATTTTATGGCTTTGTGGCAATCGGTACCGCACGGCATTTTTCGTCTAGTAGATTCAACTAACAATGAGTGGCCGTATGCTACTGTTCATGGGGTGGTGGAGCTGTAGTTTGTTTACCTATGTATATCTGAGCTTGCAAATCGGGTCTCTATCTGTAGTTAATTCAAAATATCATGGTCCAAGGCTGTGAATGCAGGGAACACAGAAGCCTTAAAATTTCAACCGTCACTGCATACATATACGAATAAATCGTTGGGCATTCTTGTGCTTGTGGTGTAAGTGTTTCTGATTACTCTTATATCTTCTAGGCTGCTCTACCTTTGTGCTGCAGTAAACGGAGGAAGGTTTGATAAGTGATAAGTTTTTGTCAAAAATCATCTTAGCACTTTATCAAACAGATCGATGGATATTGATCCTATAGGAGCCGTCCGTTTTCCCGAAGCTAAACACCGGGTGTAGCCACCGGTGTTGACTGGGTCGATTTAGTGCATAGGAAATGCAGCGATTCATCATATACATTCTAACTTAGGCCTTACCCTTACACACTTGTCCCAGTTACGTAGTCGGTGACTGCTTGAGCCTTAATGTTCCTTCTTTGAAGTTGAATTGAAGTTTCTAGTTTGAGTAGCTTTGTAAGCACCTGCTACCTACATGTTTTTGCCAGATCGCGTGGAAGCTGCTTATTTGGTGTTTCATTCGTGCAGTTCGTATGCTGACTTTCTCCTTGTATTGTTTTGCATTTTTTGTTTCAGTTCAGTTTCGCTGGTGATTGAAATGTGACATTTCATGGTTCTAGCGCATTTTTTAAAAATTCTTTTCTCATCTATTTGGTGTGTCCGAAAGAGCGTATTTATAAATAAAAGATAAGCTAAGTGAATCGTGAATATCTTTTGCTGAGAACTCCATGAGGGAGGAGTATGTAAGAAGGACTATGAGAATCTGGTCTCAAGAGGAAGGATAAAGAGGGTTCGGTGCCAGGTGAAGTATTTCTGCACGATGTCGCGCATCTGCTGATGAACTCCGTGGTGGGACGATTCCCGGCATCATTTTCAATTTCAGAGAAGTCGTAGCCACAAAAAGAGGGTAGTTCTTTCTGACTGCCATGTTCCGCCACTTCTTACTAACACTGAATCACTCGCTTTTTTGATTTGCTACTGGAATAAATGGGTGATGATGGTTTCTATATTCACGGTTTGCAGTGATACCAATTATTGGCGCAAACTCGGTGTCATATGCTATAAAATAGGTGCACCGAGTTTGCGCCAACCTCCAATGGTAACGTAAAGTCTCATTAGGATCCATGCCGATATTACTCTTTTCGTTGCAGATCGGCCCGACATTCAATGAACGATCTATATCCCTGGAATTTTCAACCTGGATGAGGTTACTGTCCTTTCGGGTCGTTTTTAAGTTTAACCAGTTTACGTCGCTTTTTCTGTCTACTGCTGGAGCGATGATCCACACTTGTTTCATCAATACAGCCGACAATATTCGACAATCCATGATTTCTGCGCATCCTGAATCGATTTTTTCTAAACTTCGAAACCCAGGCTTCGAAGTTTAACCTTTTGTTCCAAACCATCTCACCATGCTCTTGTATCGCCCAGATTATCTCGAAATCGAAATGCTGACCAGACTCTGCCCCTAAGCGTCTCCAAGTTGTTTTTGACGATTTTTGTGCATTACGTCGCCTGGCGTTAAAGGCACAGTCCAATCTTGAAATCGTTTTTCGGTTTTTTAGCTTATCTTAAAGACAGTTCCACGCTGACTGCAGGGATGCTCCTGAAATCACACAAGACCCCTGAGAACGGAGGTAGATACATCCCCTCAAAAATGATCGGCGAAAGCAACGGACGAGTTGTGAAAGGCTTGTACGGTCAGTAATGGCAGTCTGTCAAAATCAATAACAGTCAACAATGTCAAACTGATAACCTGGGTTAGGAAACCCCTCTGAATTCAAACCAAATTGGCAAAAATAATGAGATTTATCCGCAATGAACACAATAACACAGTGCCCACGGTTGGTCGAACACTACCCTCACGATTTTAGCCCACTATTGACCCGTAGAGCGAAATACCCCACTTCCAGTAGTGCCTCGGGTCGAGGCAAAGCGAGAATGGAAAGCAAGAAGACGAGTGTGAGACTTCGGCCAGCGAGACGAGACTAACTGATTTTCGAAAACCCCCAACCGTGGGCGGAGCATGAGTGCAAAAAAAAAGTTTCCCGCATCCAATTCGAAGATACCGTACACCCGAATTCAAACTCGGATTGCGAAATGAAATACAACATGCAAAAGTACAACGACGATGAGTACCAAGGAGAAATACGAACTGAGGCAATAGCGAATGATATCATATAAAGCAAAAAGGTATTATGAGCATATTGTGATAAACTACTTCAATTAAACAGGAATTACTATTCTATATGTAGTCATTTTCCCCTTACGTGTACATCCCCCTCCTTAGCGACGACGTCCCTGTCGTACTACCTAAGTAAACTCAATATGGTGCAAATCTGAATCGAGATCTGTATGGTCTTCCTCTGACGACTGGGTTCATTCCTGGGTAAGCGTTGACGACGAACATCGGTTCCTCTTGAAGCGCGTATCCTTGACGGCCTGGGTTGAACTGCTGACGAGCCTGGTTTTGATGGTGGTGTCTCATTGGCGGTCGGTTTCTCCCTCCTCGTTGACCTTGTCTGGAATGGCTAGGATTATTAACCTTTTCGTGATTATCCTTTCTTCTATTCTCGGGCTTATGCTGGTTCGCCCTCTTTCTCATCCGGTGCGCCTGGTTCCGATTGAGTGTCTTGTCTCGGCACGTGAAGAGTTGTCCTTGAATGTGCGGAGCGATGCAGCTTTGAAGTTCGAGCAAAAACTTCTGTGCAGGGGATCCGTAGGGAAAGATCGGACGCACATTTTCTCGTGTGATGTCCCATGGCGACGTCCGGCTCGAAAGCGCTGGGCATTTTACTGATGAGCGTCACTACCTTTGATCACATAGCAGCCGCGGCTTGCTTCACAATATCCGTCGTGTCCAGCATACTGTGTCTGTGCGACTCCCACACGTCCTCTCCTTTTGGACCACTGACGGCCAGCACCTTTGTTCCGACTCTCGCGACTGCTGCTAGTGATGTTGCCAGCATTATCCACTCGTGCCGTTTGACTATGCCGATAACAGGCGCCACTACTACTATCGTTCCCACGTTGTCGGCAGAGCGCACTTTCGAACACAAATCTGTCAGCGTCTCATACACCTCCACAATCACTTGGTCCTCGAGTACCAGCACTCGATCGTAGCACTCAAAATCAAGTGGAAGCAGTATCGCGATGTTCTTTCTGGCATTGTGAAGAGTCACGTCCTCCCAAGCATGAGTTTGTGCGTAGCGGATCCCTGATTGACGAGATCGTTCAGTTGATGAACATCGATGTCGACGCCGTGTGTAGCAGGCAAACATAGCATCGAACCGTCGTGTCGAAGTAGAGCTCGGAGAGTGTGATCGCACTTGCGTTTGAAGTATGTGTAGGCCTTTTCTACACCTGCCGCAGTGAGGAACGCATACGAATTTGTTATCATGAGCAGTCGTTTCTTATCCGGATCAGCTTCGTTTTCAAACACAGATATGAGACGGGCCAATGAATATATGGTATTAAACGGAAGAGCTCTAATCACAGGATCATTGACACTGACTACATCACCAAACACATTGCCACGGACAGAACATGTATAGATCTCGGGATCGCCTTTGCTCACGGCTCTGACCAGAACAACTGTGGAAGAGGCTGAGCGCACTTGTGTCTGCTTCGTGAGCTGCTGCCGCTCGATTCGACCTGAAATGAGTACATGTTGACACTACCGCACATGTGACCTCCCTGGCACGTCTTTTGACTCTCTTTGTTCTAGTGTTCAGTGGTTTATCATCAATTTCGTGAGGCAACACTATCATCATGTCATGTTGAACTCTGATCGGCTCTTCATTTGTATTGATATTGGTCAAAAGAGCAGAATTCTCGGAAGTTTCAATTACACGAAACAGTCCACTCCAATCATGAGGCAAATTCTAGAAATTGGACTTGCTTTTCTCTTGTGGAAGATGTACGTAGACTCTATCTCCCACCTTCGCATGCCTACTAGTGTTCACATTGTTTGCTCTGTCATATCTCTCCTTCATACTTGCAGTGTAGTCAGCATTAATCGCTTTGACATTGTCTTGCAACTGTTTCACTCCAGCTAGCAACTCATGTTTATAGTCGTCAAAATCTATGTGATTCCACGAAAGCCTATCTGGAGGAATCTCATTGTTAGGCACATTTGGGTCGAACGCATGAAGAACATAGAACGGACTGTCTCCTACCGCCTCATGTGGAGACGCATTATAAGCGAACACCACTATCGGCAGCAGCTTATCCCATTCAACTGGTATCACTGTCTTCTTTCTTAGCATATGCGTTAACGTCCCAATCACCCGCTCAGTAACGCCATTCTCTCGAGGATTATAGCCTTTTGTGAGCGACTGATCTATACCTGTGATCAGACAAAGTTCGCTGATAATGCTGTTTACAAACTCCGGTCCTTGGTCAGAATGAATCGCTTTAGGCCATCGGCAGCCATCACATATCCATCTCTCAAAGAGCGTTTTTGCCACAGTCTGTGCTGATTTATCCTTCATAAGATAAGCTCCGACAAACTTTGAAAAATGGTCGATAGCAACCAGGGCGTAACGGTTACCTTGCTCCGATAAGCCAAGTTCGACCAAATCTATTCCAACAATTTCGAACGGGCATGAAGTGGTAAATGGTTTAAGCGGAGGTATGATTTTGGTGTGAGGTCTAGTGAGGAAGCACTGCTTGCATTCTCTTGACCATTTTCGCACATCCTTCTCCATTCCCTCCCAGAAGACGGTCTTCTTCAGTTGTCTAATCAACTTGCGGCCGTTTAAGTGTCCGGCTAACAAACCACTGTGTGCTTCATCGAAAACAGGTTTCCTGCGGGATTTAGGTAAGACTTTCACAACACTATCTTCAACGATGATTTTCAGCACGTCGTCCTCCACCAGAAAATCAGCTAGTGTGAACTTCTTTTTACAGCGGGGCAAGTTCACCACTTTATCCCCATTTCTCTCCATCATCATGTCATTCAATATCTGACTATAGTCACAATCTGCTTTCAGTTCGTCTAGCCACTCGTTTTTGGCGCTTTTAATACTACAGACTATAACTTCGTTCTCGTCACATATCGGTAAGATGGCGTCAGCCGAATCTGGAGTTTCAGCAGAGATGGAGCCTCTCGACAAAGCATCGGCGACAGCATTGGCCTTGCCTTCTACATAGTGGATTTCTAGCTTATATTGCTGCACCTGTAGCGCCCATCTCAATACGCGAGCTGATACGTTGGATTGTTTGAATAAACTAGTCAATGGTTTATGGTCTGTATAAATCAATGTCTTAAAACCATATATGAAGAAATGAAACTTTTTCAGAGCGAAAGCCACTGCTAGAGCCTCTAAATCGGTTATGTGGTAGTTGCGCTCCGCTTTGGAAAGAGATTTCGACGCGAAATAGATCGGGTGTACTAATCCATCGGCCCTTTTCTGACATAGGACCGCGCCTACTCCCTGGGTAGAGGCGTCTGTATACACAAGGAATGGTCTCTCGCCGTTAGCAGCTCCTTCACATCGGGTTGGGCCAGGATTGACTTCGCACCAAGGTTTCTTTTAGCTGCTCAAAAGCTATATCCTGTCTACTGGTCCATTCCCAATACCGTTTCGTACTTGTCAGTTCATATAGACTTTCAGCAATCTTTGAAAATCGTAAAATGAACTTGCGATAGTACGACGCCATTCCTAAGAAGGTACGCAGCTCAGCTATGTTTCTAGGAACTGGGTAATCTCTGATCTTCTGACTTTCTCGGGTCTGTTCGTACCCCGTTTTGATCCACGATATGACCCAGGAAACTCAACTCATTCCTGAAGAACGAACACTTGGGTTTGAGCCTTAGGTTGGCTTTGCGCAAGGCCTCAAATAGCATCTTCACAACTTCAAAGTGCCTTTCTACAGTTTCCGTGGCAATCAATATGTCATCAATAAAAACGAAAACTTCTTTATCCTTTATGCCGAGATTATCCAACACTAGGTCAATCATTCTTTGAAATGCGGCAGGGCTCGTGGAGAGTCCAAAGGGCAGAACTGTAAACTGATACAGCCCTTCGCTAGATGTGAACGCGCTCTTACGCTTAGCGTCCTCGGACAGTCTCACTTGCCAGTAGCCAGCCGCTAGGTCTAGCGTTGAAAAAAACCTTGGCTCCGCTCAAGCTCTGCAACATAGAATCAATGGTCGGCAGGGGATATGCATCTTGTCGAATGACCTTATTGAGCGCCCGATAGTCTATGCAGAGTCGTAAGGTGCCGTCCTTTTTTCTCACCAGAACGACCGGCGAAGCCCACTCAGAACTACTTTTCTCAATGATTTTTCTTTCCAGAAGATCTTTTATGATAGCTTTGAATTCCTGTCTGGCTCCGAGAGGAACTGGTCGCGCTTTCTGCCTGATTGGTACGAAGTCACCCGTATCGATCTCATGTGTGATCAGATCCGTTTGCTGCAACTCAGAATCTGTCACGGCGAAAACATCTGGAAAATTTTTCACCAGCGTGATGAACTCTTTTGGCATTTCACTATTTGCCTGAATTATGTTTTGCAACGCACACATTCTCTCATCACTTTGCTCCGTGTCTGGCAGGACTTGAGTGGCCCCGCACCAGAACTGTTGCAAGGCTGCTCCGTCTACCCACTCTTCCGTTGCATACTCTCCTACACTCTCACCTTTTTGCAGGACGACCGGCAGAGGTGTTGTGTTCAGAATGGGGACTTCTATCGTACCCTCTGTTGAAACACTACAAGCACCATGAGCTATCAAAGGTGTCGCCGACCAAAACATACGATCTCCCGGAGATATCGGTGTCGACGCTGCCAAGCTCAAAACTTTCCATCCACCTGGTGGCACTATGGTCCTCTGCTGCGTAAATAATGCGCACGTGCGATGCTCACTACCAACGGCAGATTTCGTATATTGCAGAGGAGATTCCAGGAAGTCTGGGCTCCTCATCAGTGCGAGCCCAAATGTCTCCAAGGCATTAGTGCCCAGTATAAGCAGATTGTCCAATCCCCCTCCAACATGGAAGCAAATCGGTGCTGTACTGCCATAAAGGCAAACATTCATCGCTATTGTGTCGATAAACTCTAGAGGCTGCCCTGACGCTGTTCTTACTACCGCGTTAACACCGGGTATCCGTTCAACAAAGGCGTCTATGTCAACCGCAAGGTCACGAGCTCGTTTGAAAAAACCTAACGGAGCTATGGAAATCTCTGACCCTGTATCTAGTAACACGGTCACGTCCATGTTCATCGCCGACGCCGCAACAATTGACTTCCTACCAAACAACTTTTGCGGTTCCTGAGAAACTCTGTTGCTATTCACCTCAGATATCTCAAGACTACCACTTATCACACTGTCCAGGATCGTTGTGAATGACTGAAGGCTGCGGGTGGCCCCTTTTTGACTGGATCAGTCACTTGTACGGCTGGCTGTTGGGTGGGAACTCGGCAGTTCTTTGCGAAATGCCCCGTTTTACCACACTTGAAGCACTTCACATCTCCCGTAGTCGATGAGCCAGATTGGAATTTCCCTGCAGACACTTTGTGATCTCTGATGGCAGCGCTTGGGCTGGGTTTAGTTACCACATTAAGATCCGAATGTTGTACCTTGCTCTGATAGCCTTTACGTTCCTCTGGAGCACTTCTCTCACGGAACCCGTAGCTTCTTGGGAAGGTCTGGCGAGGGGGGACAACTATCTCTCTTGCAATCTTCCTATTTCTTTCTAACCTCAGCGCCGCTTCTTTCGCTCTGTCATAGACATCGCCTTTAGAATTGCACTCTATGGCTTCTATCAGGGTATGACTACCGTTCCAGCTGGCTAATTGTCTCGACAGAATCTCACCTTTCTGCAGTGAGGCTACTTCAAGATGGGCGCCTGGAAACGCGTGACCAGCAATCCTTTCGAGAACCAAACAGAATTCTCCCACTGATTGCCCTTCTCGCATAGCTAAGTTCCGACATAGCTTCCAAGCACTTGCTATTACTATCCTCATGCAGTCTGGATTTCATAGCCTTTACCGCATCATCAAACGAACTCTCCTTTACTGTGGTCGGAAGTGTTTCAAAAATTATCAAAGCCTCTTTCGTCAGAAAACTCTCAAACAGCTGTATTCTACTCCTATCATCCCAAAGTGTAGGAGGGTATTTGATCATGAACGAGTTCAAAAACCTGCGAAAGTTTTCGTTTTTCCCTGCAAAAGGCTTCACTTCCGGTAAGGCATTCATTTTGATATATTCTGTGGTCAGGTCGGCCGGACATCTAGCAACACATTCTGTCATGTGATTTTGTCCGGAGTTGATAACCGACTCACCTATGCCCAATGCATGTAGCTCCTCGCTCCTTCTCTCGTCTGATCTTGTCTTTTGCCACGGCAAGTAAGACGTGGGCATCGACCTCCTCGAGTTGTTGTAGGACTGAAACAGTTGTTGATTACCATCTTGTCCAACAACTTCGGCATTTTGGAATTTTTCCCATTTTGTAGGCGTACTTTGGTATGTTGTCTCACCATTTGGATTCAATGATACACCGCGAGGCTCGCCGAGAGTTTTGACGCGCTCCGCCAACTGTGACACCTGCAATGACAACATTTCATTCTCTTTTTCCAGATCTTCCACCTTTTAGCGTCAACTGATCTCCAACTCTCTAGATCTCGTATCTGTTCAAGTACGCGATCCTCACTACAATCAAGTTGTTCACATATAGTCAGTACCAAATTTTTATGGAATAACTTTTTCCTCTAGACACTGCTCCAAAACGCTTGCAGAAGACAAGCCAGCTATTTGGAGTAGCTCCTCATGTCGTCATCGGGAAAATCACTAGTTGGCTGACATTCGAGTTCTATTTGCTCAACTATGTTTTTTATACTCTCTCTTGATACCCGAATCTGTCTACTGACCGCATCAAACACGTCACATCTAAAAGGATCCGCCGTGGTGAGTTTCTTTCCCAATGCTCTGTCGCATTCTATGGAAATCAGACTCAAAAACTTCTCAATTTTAGGCATCACCTTTCCTTTATTGACTGTAACGGTTTGTGTACCTCTGAGTATACCAACCTGGTCATCGTTCTGAATACTAGTCTCCATCGTTGCGTCGTTGACCATCGTATCCTCAGTGCCGCTTTCACTAGGACTTCTCAGCAATTGCTCTTCGGTTAGATCGGCCATCACGATCTAATCTAGAACAAAACTGATAGTTGAAAAGCGCTTGTTATTAATTAACAATCGATCAACACTCGAGGATTTCCGAAATATCGACAGATACAAGAGATGATTCAGCTACGCAAATATCAATCGATTACAGCGTCTATCTCGTTTACCAGATTTCAAATCGCGTTAGTCTGCGACTCTACCGTTTGCGACGAGTACCGGAAACCGTTAAGATTTCAACCTAGCTTGAATAGGTCCTATCCTCTTCTCACTCTTGCTGGAATCTTACACGTGATTGTGGGTTATTTCTGAGGTAATCGCACGGATTTCTCTCAGGTCTCAAGTAAGAAAACGGTTTTTGAATACTGAGGTTATCGCTGGGATTTCGCTCAGTTCCACTGTCAAAAGATTTTTTTTTAAACTGAGGTATTCGCTTGGATTTCGCTCAGTTCCACTGTCAAAATATTTTTTTTTCTTTTTCAAACTGAGGTAATCGCTTGAATTTCGCTCAGTTCCACGGTCCAAAATGACTTTTCTTAGCAATCTCGACCGAGGTAATCGCTTGGATTTCGCTCAGTCTTCCTGGCAAAATGATTTTTCTTGTGAAATTCGACCGAGGTAATCGCTTGGATCTCGCTCAGTCTTCCTGGCAAAATGATTTTTCTTGTGAAATTCGACAGAGGTAATCGCTTGGATCTCGCTCAGTCTTCACAGAAACAATCGATCGGAGGGTCAGCAAAAGTGCAATTGGTTCGCTCTGTTACGAAACCGAAAATCACAAATTCGCAAATAGTGGCAAAATCAGAGGTTGGCCTTGGCCCCCATGTACGGTCAGTAATGGCAGTCTGTCAAAATCAATAACAGTCAACAATGCCAAACTGATAACCTGGGTTAGGAAACCCCTCTGAATTCAAACCAAATTGGCAAAAATAATGAGATTTATCCGCAATGAACACAATAACACAGTGCCCACGGTTGGTCGAACACTACCCTCACGATTTTAGCCCACTATTGACCCGTAGAGCGAAATACCCCACTTCCAGTAGAGCCTCGGGTCGACTCAGAAAAATCAAAACAAATTACTTGTAATATAAATGTAACTTACTTGAATGTCTCAAGTAACTTACATTTATATTACATGTAACATACATTCATATTACATGTAACTTAAATTTATATTACATGTAAGTTACACTTATGTTACATGTAACTTGCATTCGAATTTTCACTATGGGTGGTCATCACGTAACGCAGACGACACGCGACACAGAGGGCGCGTCCCAGACCACACACTACGCAACAAAATGCTGTGCACGGCCTTCCCTGCTGTTGGGGGGTCAAGTACCTCAAACTTGGGTAATTGAACCAACAGCAACGCCACTCGTAAGCGTGACCCCGAGAGTGCGTCGTACATCCTCCTTGGAAATATCTTCTCGGCCGATTTAAGTTACTTGCGACTTATATTGTGCCATTTAAGTTACATGTAACATATCGAAGGCGCACTTCACGCAGTGTCTTCTCAGAAATCGAAAACAAGTTACTTGTAACATATCTAAGCTGATGTAAGTTACTTTCGAATTATCTCAAGTATTTTAAGTTACATGTAACATATCGGAGGCGCACCCACGCAGTATCCGCCGATATGTTACATGTAACTTAAATGACCTGAGATAAGTCGCAAGTAACTTACATCGGCTCGGATATGTTACAAGTAACTTGTTTTCGGCCTTTTATGTTACAAGTAACTTGTTTTCATTTTTCTGAGGAGGCAAAGCGAGAATGGAAAGCAAGAAGACGAGTGTGAGACTTCGGCCAGCGAGACGAGACTAACTGATTTTCGAAAACCCCCAACCGTGGGCGGAGCATGAGTCCAAAAAAAACGTTTCCCGCATCCAATTCGAAGATACCGTACACCCGAATTCAAACTCGGATTGCGAAATGAAATACAACATGCAAAAGTGCAACGACGATTAGTACCAAGGAGAAATACGAACTGAGGCAATAGCGAATGATATCATATAAAGCAAAAAGGTATTATGAGCATATTATGATAAACTACTTCAATTAAACAGGAATTACTATTCTAATATATGTCGTCATTTTCCCCTTACGTGTACAGGCTTCTAACTTCCATCATTTGCAACCGGTGTATGCGAGCGGACCTGATTGAAGAGGGAGACTAAAGTAAGTATGAAGGGAAGAACGGGGCTTTTAATAAAAAAACATCCTTCGTCTCACCACTATCGAGCTCGAAAGATCGTAAAACGGGCTTGCCGAAGTGGCTTCCTGATGTGGGCGCACCAAGACGGTTTCCTCCTATATCTTGCTTATTCGAAGTAATTGACAGCTCACACTTGGCAGGTCTTATATACGATGGGTTTACTTCACAATTATGTGGGAATTTCAGATTTCGTCCCCGAGCTTGGACTGTGCGGGGCTCCTGATAAAAATGGTTAATAATGAGCTGGCTACCACAAAGATTTAAATAAATGAAAAGTCGGAGCAAAATCGCTAGAGGAGAAGTTATTGATGGGTGTACGCCCGCCCCAGTTAAGGAGATTTTCAAAATGTTTGTTTCGGCGTCTTTTGCCTTCTTTATTTTGCTTTGCTCTTAAAGGCAGTGGTCGCGCTCAAATATGCTCGTCTTCTTTTCCACTCTAAACCCTTTTCTGGGTATAGAGTAGTAGAACTTATAAGGAAAAATCCCGAAAAAAACGCTGTTCTGGGCCAAATTTGAAGCCTGAACTTTCTTGTCTTTTGATGGTGGACGAGTCCACTCCACATCATCGGCATCGATGACCTCTTATATCAAGAACATCAGATGGCTTGAAATTGAATTTCAATCAATGAACCTCCGGATTTATGTACACATCTAGTCAAAAACATTGACTGAAGTGCTCGCTTTCATTGTTCAACTGTTTTATTAGGTAAATTTGCATTTATTTCTTCCTCTGAAGCAGCGTCCATACGTGGCGAGAGCGGGCGTTCCTACTGTTGTTCGCCTCTCGACGCTCCTCAACGCTGGAGCAGCCCGTGCACGCAAATGAACACAGGCTAACACCCCCTACCTCGTGTTGATTCGATTGAAAACGTTTGATCGGGTGATCAACCGCTCGAGTCGGCGCAACGGTAGATGATTTCGACTTCCGTGGTAGGATTATGGAATAGAAGGGCAGTAGTTTTGCTACAGGTGCAATGCCACCTGCTTTAGTGAGGAAGCAGTGAGCTTGAAACGTACTGCTTGCTTCGTGGTGCTGGCGTAAGCGAGCGAGAACGAGGGTTCGAGGGCGCGCGAGAAGGCGCGCCTGTGAGCGGCTAGCCAATCTTGTGCCCACGATGACCATCGATTTTGCGTAATCGCACGCTCTCGCCACGTATGGACGGAGCCTGAGTGTCGATGATTTTTGACTGCTTGGCATGAGACTGTGATCTTTCTGTGCACGTGTGCACGAAGTGGAAATTTAGGGTCTTAATAACTCTAATTCTAGCCCGTTTTTCACCGCGCTACCTTCATAGTTTTTGAGCTGTTTTTGATCTAAGCTGATTTTTGTAGTTTTTTCGATAACTTTTTTCATCGCGATCACTGCCTTTAAAGGCAGTGGTCACGATGAAGAACGTTATCGAAAAAACTACAAAACCATCTTAGATCAAAAACAGCTGAGAAACTATGAAGGTAGCGCGGTGAAAAACGCGCTAGAATTAGAGTTTCTAGGGCCCAAAGAAGCTAGTTCGTGCACACGTGCACAGAAATTTCCGAGCAGTCAAAAATCATCGACCTTCAGAGGAAGAAATAATTGCAAATTTACCAGGTAAAAAAAAGTTGAGCAATGAAAGTTTGCACTCCAGTCAATGTTTTTGACTAGATGAGCACATAAATTCAAAGGTTCATTGATTGAAATTCAATTTCAAGCCAGCTAATGTTCTTGATATCATAGATCATCGATGCCGATGATGTGGAGTGGGCTCGTCCACCATAAAAAGACAAGAAAGTTCAGGCTCCAAATTTGGCCCAACCAGTGGTTTTTTCGCGATTTTTTCTTAGAGGTCCTACTACTCGAGCCCCAGATAAGGGTTTAGAAAGAAAAAGACGACAAGCATATTTGATCGCGACCACTGCCTTTAAAGGCAGCGTACACGCTCACAAACATGGTCGAGATAACAGCATAGATAGGCCCACACGGCCCCAACCATGTCGTCAACGACGTTTGAAGCCCTGAAAACCATCCAACATGACAATATATGAGCAATCATGTCTCGCAAGCCCGCATTTTTACACCCCTTCGATTAACAGAATGAAAATTGATACTCGAGAAAACAGGTGATAATTAAAAAGGATAGCAATATCAAATGGGTGTGCACCAGAGAAACAGCTCGATTTACCTGGATATTGCATGTTTAAGCACCGATGAAATCCTCCAGTTTCAAAAGCCAGCCGGAGCAGAGCGGCATTCTCGGAAGAGGACGAGAGTCTATGGGTATTTAGACATCTTGTATTCAAGTAAATCAAACTGTTTCTCTCGTGCACTCCCATTTGGTAGTGCTATCACTCTCAATTATCCCCTGTTTGCTTGAGTATCAATTCTCACTCTGTTACTCTAAGGAGTGTGAAAGTACGGGCGTGCGCGACATGACTGCTCAAATATTTTCATCCTGGATGGTTTTCAGGGCTTCAAACGTCGTTGACGACATGGTAGGGGCCGTGCGGGCCTATCTATGCTGTTATCTCAACCATGTTTGTGAGCGTTCGGTGTTCACGATAGAAAATGTGTTTCAGTTTCTACTAGGAATAGGTAGTGGAGGGGCACACTGTGACGTTGACGTCGAAAGAGCTCATGAAAGCGAGCCAGGAAGAGCCCCAAAAGAGACCGAAGTAGCCACTTTGAGCGCAAGGCAAACCTCAAAAGCGCATTGCCCGCCCTCCAACGTGAACAAATGAAAGCTCAAGATTGTGAGATGAGCGATGGTTTCCGATCGATTGCCCCGTTCTTCCCTTCAGTCTCAACTTCTCTCTTCTTTCAGGTCAGCTAGCATACATCGGCTGCAAAAAACAGATGTTACAAGCCTCGGACAACTCGTCCACCATGTTTCCTTAGCTCATTTTTTGAGGAACCATAGCTCCGTTCCCAGAAGGTGTTGTACGATTTCAGAGACATCATTGGAATCAGCATGGGGCCGTTTTCAAGATAGGCGGGGGAACAGAAAAACGAGGATTTTTATCATGAACACTGCCTTTAAAGCAGTAGCCAAACACTTCAAAGGCAGCATACACGCTCGTAAACGTGTTTGAGATAATCAAGGAAATAGAATGGTACGGCTTAGATTACAACGCCGCATTTTGAAGTGTCAAAATCGAACAACAATGACGCTACACGAGTGTGGAGTTGGCCCCGCCTCTGTATCTGTCCGCCCCCTGTACTTGCCGTCTCCTCGAAAACAAGGGTCGTTTTGACGCTTCAAAACGCTTAGGCGTTGTGATCGGTGCCATACCATTCTATTTCCGTAGTTATATCAATCACGTTTACTACCGTGTATGCTGCTTTTAAGAAACTATTGACAACAATAACAGCACTATAGAAGACGGAAAACCAAGCAATCAAAAAAGTTCTGTTAGTGGGGGCGGGCGTACACCCATCAGTTAGCTGTTCTAACTTGTTTTTGTGCGCTTTTCCCGCAACTTCTCACTTTTGCGATGGACAGACCTGCATTCTTATGAAGAGAACTCGACAAACCTTGCCTTCACGTGCTATGCTTTTTTCATACATATATTGAAGCGTTCAAGGTCCAATCACATCAATTATTGTTGGTTACTATTGTGATTGTCTCTTCAGGCAGGAGTAACTAATTGTTTTATTTTTTGAACAAATTTTTTTCTGCAAAATTTTTAAATTTGAAAAAAAATTCTATGAAGCATTTTCACTCATGGGACATACATACATGCGCTTAACATATTAGATGATTTCCATTAGCTGCTTCCCCGCAAAACGGGTTTTTGTTACCAATGTTGACATGGTTGGAGCACAAATAAGAATCATGTATTGTTTACAATTATTGTTAGCGGAACGACAAATATGGATTTACAGACACAACTGAAGCTTTAACACAAGTGTATACTCCTTTAGTTGAGATGCTGCACAATTCATCATACTCCTAATAGTAGGTGGTCTAAGTTTGAACATGTTAAAGTGTTCATATTGGTTTGCTGTCGCAGCCCCAGCCATTCATGATTGATTGAAAAGTTGACCTCTCAGAGAGTTACATAGATAATGCTACAAACAACAACACAAACAATTTATTCATTTAGAAAAATGCCGCCATTTTTTGACATTTACAAATTCTAACGCGAGGACTTCAAGGCTCCAACCTTCTCTGGTACTGAGAAGCTCCTAGCCCACAAGAAAACCGCTCCGAGCGCTCGGAAAACTGGGCTCCAAGCCCCAAGTCGTGATCGTACTGGCGTGCCACTGTCGCGGAATATACGCGCCCCTTCCGCGGTATCGACGCGTTATTCCCACGGTATCGACGCGGTTTCATCTCGGTGTGGGCGCTGTTTTGTCCTGCTATTTTCGCGGTGCCGGCGCGGTTTTGTCTCGCTATTACCACTTTTTTGACGTGCTAGTATCGCGCTACTGCAGTGGTATTGACGTGCTATACTCGCGTCACTGGCGTACTATTGTCGTGCTATAGACGTGTTGCTGTAGCGGTATTGAGGTACACTCTTAGCATTATACACCAACTATTGACCTGGGATTGCACAGCTGATAACCCAGGGCTCTTCTGCTGTTCACCAGGTTCGACCGCTGTTCACCATGAAATTTACCTGTGACCGTATTCATGAAACTATGGGAGCCTTCCGGAAGGTCCAAAGTTTGCACGCCGCATACATCGGCTGGTTCTTAAAACCATCCCCGGAGGTTACCATAGTTTACAAGAACGTTTTTAGTGTGCTAGCGGAGGTTAGGTACAGTAATCGTTGCCGTGAAAATAAATGGATTGGGAGTGTTGGCTGCGGGAAAAACAACTGAATGGACGGCGACTAATAATTTCGAAACCCTAATTATCACTTATGGGCTTTTTGAAGAGGTTCACAAACAGGCCGGGTGTTATCGCAGCAGAGGCGGGGGGGCAGTAAGCTATCGCACTCGGCCACGCCCATTTTTCCGTGCTGAAACGAATTTATAACACCAACCCTTGTTTTCCTCCCCTTCCAAAATCAGTACAGCCGTTGCGGCACGGAAAAATGGGCGTGGGCGAAAGCAACAGCCATGTGCCCCCCCCCCTATAGCGATAGCACCAATTCCTAAATTAAGTTTCGGGCACTGCAAAAAGGTGAAAAATTACCAGTTGCCGTCAAATTAGTTGTTTCGTCTGCAAACAACAGCGGCTGAGCATTTAATTTCACGGCAAAGATTACGGTACTGTTGTGGATACACAACCTTGTGAATGTAAATCTAATATAACATATATAGATTAGGGCAAATGGTATTGGGTACTAAGAATCAGATCGGTCATAAAACATTGTATAGTTCATCCATAGCCCAGACACCATTTACAACTCTGCCGTTAGGCATCGTATCCAGAGGGTGGTGTCTAGTAGGTTCATTACACGCGGGTGTGCTTCATAGGTGCCGCTACAATTGATAGATGAGATATTGCCTGAGACTCGGTGCGCCCTGTGAATATATGTGTAATTACAACTTTGTATGATATTTGTTTGTGGGGCCGCCTCCCCAATCTGTATAAAAGGCGATAGAATGTTGGTGGTGTGTTGGTCTGTTCACTGAGCAGTCACTTGTTAATAAATCTATATATTGCAAGTGTCTGTAACCATTGGTATCCATCAAAGGTACCTACTCTCCGCTGGCACATTAAAATCGTTCTTGTCCATAGTTTCATGGATACGGCCACTCGACTCAAGCAACTGCACACCTGCACGCAACTGCAACATGCGCGCTTTTTACGTTTGCAAACAACAGTACTCGTGAAGTTATTATTCAAAGATCTCCAGTTTGACAGATGGAAAAACTAAATTCAGAAACCCTAAACAATTATATCGCCATCCAAAAGCGAGGATCGACAAGTTTTGATAACTGAACTTTGAAAAGAAAAACGACATACTTACGACAATTGTTATTCTGATTGGGGACCAGCTCTTTACCTGCTCCCACTGCCGGACTGAAATTGGAAGGAGAGTCTATCGGTACATCATTCACCCTCGTGAACGGCAACGGTTAAGAATAACCATCGCTGGTTGACTGTCTAGGTGGTGTTGTAGAGGTTCGAGGCTTGAACACAAGTGCTCGCAATCTCTGGACAACTCTCATCACACAGTAAGAATTCTCTAACAAGTCATACTAGCTCTAGTGGTCAGTCTGGCAACGATCGTAGGAAAAGAGTCCATTTAACGAAGAGAAAAGGAGGTAAGAAGGAGGTTTATACAGAGATTGGGAGTAGGTATAGAAAACGCAATGCGAGTAGGTCGGGAAAAGTGTCGTTAACAAATGATCTACATTAACAAAATACTACCACCAGGATCTAGTGCAGGGAGTGTTTCCTCGATTTCTCAGTCTCAGTGCTCGGCATCAGGGCTGTGCGTTATAACGTTAACGTGTTAACGCATTAAAGGGTTAACGCGGTTTAATTTGGAAATGTAACGATTAACGTTTAACGAAAAAGTCCTATAATCACGTTAATTTGAGTTCGTTAATTGCATTGGAATTATGGCACTGATTGATCTGCTTCAACGGCATATTTAAAAACTGGGGCCGTGCACGTCGCGTGCTCGCTGTGAAATATATGGTCAAATTTTGCTCGCTGTGAAATATATCACTAACCTCAATGTTTCCCACTCCATTGTTTATCTATTTTAGTTCTTTCTTCTGAATATCGGAAAAATCGAATTGGTTTTCCAAAAAAGGAAATGTGCGGCCTGATCTACCTCTCTACGACTGAGTAAGCTATCAAATGAGGGTTGGTAGGCCGCATTGAAGGCCACTCACTTTCTAAAAAGTGATGCATGCTCTGTATGGAGTGCACCACCCTGCGCACACTTCACATGGAGCGCTAATCAGTTTCTACCACGCGTCGCACGCTCTACGTAAGGCGTCGTTTATACTTCCGTCAACAAGCGGCGCGGCGAAGCACAATCCAACGATATCGATCGTGCCGCGCCGCGTGACCAATATTACAGAAATGCACTGTGACGCACCGCTTGACGGTGCGAGTATAAACGACTTCTAAAGCAGTACCGACCTTCTAGAACGCGACGCACGCCCTCATGACTTTCTAGGAAGCGAGGCACGCCTATTTTTCACGACGTCCAGCTGACGCCATCTGAGCGCTCACCAACTTTCCACAACGTCTTGACGTCATCATATGAAGCTCTGCCTACTTTCCATGACATCATCTGGAGGCCCACCATTTTCGACGAAGTGCTGACCGCGTCATATGGAGCCCCACCTACTTTTCACGACGTCATCTGGGGCCCTACCTACTTCCCACGAGGCCGTGCGTACGGCTTCTGGAGCCCTACGTGCTTTCCACGACGCTCTGCTGACGTCACTGGAAGGACTTTTCTATTTTTTCTCGGACCTCTTGTGATTTATAGATTTTCGTTGTGGTCAAGTAATGTTTTGAAAATTTTTAACGAAGCGCAAAATTAACGTGTCAACGCATTAACGGGTTAACGCGGTTTTTTTCTCAAAAATTAACGATTGACGCTTAACGAAAAAATATTTTTCATTAACGCACACCCCTGCTCGGCATCTTCTAAAAAAAAGCATATTAAGAGTAAACAATGCCGGTCACGACGCATTGGTTTTGAATCTTACAGATTTAGGGACCAAATTGTTGTCGACCTCAAAGTAAAAGCCAAGGGCATTACTAAATAATTAATGCTCCTCAAGCGGTGGGATCATATTTTCGGCGACTTTCCCAACACGGAAAGCACTCCACATGTAACATGTGGCCAGCATTTTCGCGTGTTTTTAGATGCTTTGTATTTGATTTTCAAACCCAGGAAGGGATTTCCGTGTCGAAACCCGATTCCCGAAGTTTCGTATTTCAATTCCGCTCATCCCTAATACCCACCCAACAGGAAGATCACAAGTTCTATCTTGTTCCTGTAGCTTGGCAGTACTTGATTCGTTTGAAGGCAGTGTTCACGACAAATAGTTTCTCTGCTTTCCCGCCTATCTTGAAGACGGTCCCATGCTGATTGCAATGATGTTTTTGGAATCGCGCAAGACCTTTTAGGAACAGAGTTATGGTTCCTCAAAAATTGAGCTAGGGAAGCAAGGTGGACGAGTTGTGCGAGGCTTGTAACTTCTGTTTTTTGCAGCCGATGTATGCCAGCTGACCTGAGTAAAGAGAGAAGTTGGGAATAAAGGGAACAACGGGGCTATTGATCGGAAACCATCGCTCCTCTCACAATCTCGAGCATTCATTTGTTCACGTCGGTGGGCGTGGAAAGTGCATCTGGGGTGCGATGAGCTGACGGGTGTCCCACTTTGGAGCCGTAAGGAACCGTTCCGAGCTCATTTTTCTTAGTTTTTCAACGTTAGGGTTGCGCTAGGCCCCGCAGCTGCCGATCTCCACCAAAAAATCAAACATGGTTTTTATCGTGGACACTGCCTTTAAAGGCAGTGTTCACCATGATTTTTGTTCCCGAGTTTTCGACTCAAAACAATGCGTTGGCCACCAAGTGTTACCGAAATTGCAAAGAGACGGCTTGAAATGCCCTGAAATGTCTTATTTCAGTGACATTAATCTCTGGCCTGGAATAGTTGTCCGACTGTATGAACATGTTCAAGGTGGTTGTCACCGGTAAAAAACTGAGCTAATCAAAAATGGAAGAATATTCTAGGCAAAATAGTTTTAGTTAGGGTCCGAAAGAAAGGACGGAGCAGTAAAGAGTAGAGAATCGCAAGGGACGGGCCCACAAACGATTTCATTGTCACAACAAACAGTTCCAGTGAGATTAAAAAGGTGGGGTGAGAGTAAAGGATTTGGTGCCTTTCTAAGGCGTTTTTCTCGATTTCCTCGTCATTTCAGTTCTACCCGGAAGCCAAACAATCGATTTAGCAATTAATCTCGAAAATGAAGATTACCGTGAGCACTGCCTTTAAGTGATGCTTGTTATCCTCATGCAAGGGTTTTTCGCGTCTTCAGAAGGTGTGATGACCTCGGAGACCGCCCATACTCGAACTTTCTACCAGCTTGATTGGAGACATTTCACCTCTGGACTGCGAAAATGAACTTGTGGAAATGAACCCATTTTTGAAAAATTATTCGTTTATTAGGCCGAATATTCGGATATCTGAGGGTGTACTGTGCCTTCAAAAGGAAACCTTTGCTAAAATCAAATGAAATTATCTAACTATTGTGCTTTGCTGCGGGAGGTTTATGATTTGGCAATGTAGCACTCGTGAAAATCTCGTTGAAAGAAGTGAAATGTCTTACGCTACTGATTTAGCATGGGAATAAGCTCGAAAGAGGCGCTTAAAACTCAGTGAAATGATTCATCATTGATTTGTCTGTGCACTTGTTTACCAAACAACAAGTGTGACATTGAAAAGCCAAATCACGCCAGTCTCTTCCGAAATCAAGCGAATGCTTGCAGTTTAGGTTCAAAATTCTCAGGTCCTTGCAAAATTAAGTTGTGTCTCCCACCCGAAATATTCAGAAATTTTGGTTCTCAAACATCACTAAATTATTTAACGCGTTCGCCTTCGGTTGATTATCAATTACTGAAAGTGGAAATAAGATCACGTAGCGTGTTTATGCGAATGTCGTCAAGTAAGAGAACTGCTGTCACACGACTAAATGTGTGCTCAGTAAGAAGTGCGTGACTTGGTTTTTCAATGTCACACTCAATTTTTGTTGTTTAGTAAACAAGTGCACAGACAAATCAATGATGAATCATTTCACTGAGTTTTTAGCGCTTCTTGCGAGCTTATTCCCATGCCTAATCAGTAGCATAAGACATTTCACTTCTTTTAACGAGATTCTCACGAATGCTACATTGCCAAATCATAACTATTCTGCAGCAAAGCAAAACAGTTAGGTTAATGACCCAACGATATGTACTTAAAGGCAGCATACACGCTTGTAAGCATAGTCGAGATAACAGCATAGATCGGTCCGCACGGCCCGTACTATGTCGTCAACGACGTTTGAAGCGCTGAAAACTGTCCAGGACGACAGTATTTGACAAATGCTGAGCAATCTAGCCTTCCATCGCCTGTATTTATCACTCTTTGAGTAACAGAATGAGAATCGATTCTAGTGATAACGTGTGATAATTGAGAGTGATAGCACTATCAAATGGGAGTGAACGAGAGAAATAGCCTGGTTTACTTGAGTATAACATGTCTGCATACCTACAGACTCTCGTCCACTTTCCAGAATGCCGCTGTACTTTTGCTGACCTCTTGGAATGGAGGGTTTTCTCAGTGCACAAACATGTTATACTCAAGTAAACCAAGCTATTTCTCTCGTGCACTCCCATTTGATAGTGCTATCACTCTCAATTATCACACGTTTTCACAAGTATCGATTCTCATTCTGTTACTCAAAGGGGTGTGAAAATACGGGCGTGCGAGATATTATTGGTCAAATATTGTCATCCTGGATGATTTTCAGCGCTTCAAACGTCGTTGACGACATAGTACGGGCCGTGCGGACCTATCTATGCTGTTATCTCGACTATGCTTACGAGCGTGTATGCTGCCTTTAAGCAGGTGTTGGCGAGAAGGCTACTGCCGTAAGATACCGAACGGGTTAGAGGACTGATTATGGAATCGAGACCTGTCGACACTTCGAAGCTAGTTTTGCTCAGTTTTTTACCTGATAATGACGGAATTTTATCTGTAGATCACACTAGAGTAAAGCTTTGAATGTGCTGAACGCATTGCAAAACATGCAAAAGCTCACGTCACCCGGGATTCCCAAGTCGTCTCCGATCCAAGTACTAACCGGGCCGAACGTTGCTTAACTTGCCAGATCGGACGGGATGGCGTGCTTTCAACGTGCTATACAGGGGTGTGCGTAAATGGAATCTCGAATTTCATAAATCGTAAACCGTAAATACGACAAAACCACCGTAAATCGTAAACCGTAAATCGTAAATCGTAAACAGCAACTAATAACAGTATCTACTAAAATTATTATTACTATGGTGAAACAAGAGAAACTACCTACTATCCACTGTTTCGCGTACTTAGTTCACACACATATTAGGTTGCGTTCAGAAAATGACAGCTAACCAGGTTTAGGAGGGATGGCATACTTTGTCGATGTCATGAGCGACTGGAATGAAATCCATCACAAATCGCGGTTGGACTCGCATCGGAGAAGCGGCATCGGCTGTCGTAGGAACAATTATCGCGCGTGAGCCTCAGCGACGTGTCGCGGAGGACTAACATACTGCAAATTTGCCGTAGCCTGTCGCTGTGCAGCGCACTGTGGATGCGAAAGGTTTAGCGGGCGGGAAGCGGTCGCTGTCACTGTGCAGAGCGACGCGACAGCGTGTCGCAAAAAAAACCATTGGCCTGATGGGACCGTCTTACCCGTATTTCTCTCCTTTTCCTCATCACTCATCACACAACTCCTCCCCAGATCTTGAGAAATCCGGAAGTCCGATTCAGCTGTCCGCGAATCTGCTGGGCAACACGAACACAATTGTACTCGTAATGCCTCTCACGGAACGCTAACGCCGTTGTGAGCGTTAAAACGAACCAAAATGACCATATTTGAGCGATTCTCAACAGCCGAATTTGAGAACTCCTCCCATTTTCCAGCGGAACGGCAACACCGATTATAACATCGGCATGAATTCTGAAGAGACTTTGCGTTCCCTATTGGAGGTTGGCGCAAACTCGGTGCACCTATGTTATAGCATATGGCACCGAGTTTGCGCCAACCTTCAATAGTGAACGCGAGGTTTCTTCCGGATCCACGCCGACGTTACAATCAGTAAGGATCGCACTGATATGTATATTTAGCTCCGTGGCTTGTTTCCCCAGGAAAAAACATTTAAATTTAAACCGTGGCTGTCGCGGCGGTTTAAAGGCAGTGGTCACGATGATAAACGCTATCAAAAAAAAAACTACAGAAATCGGCTCAGATCGAAAATAGCTGAAAAACTGTGAAGGTAGCGCGGTGAAAAACGGCCTAGAATCACAGTTTCTAGCGCCCAAAGAAGCCACTTCGTGCACATGTGCACAGCGCTGACTAAAAAGATCGCAGTCTCATGCCGAGCAGTCAAAAATCATCGACATTCAGAGGGAGAAATAAATGCAAATTTACCCAATAAAAACAGTTGAGCAATGAAAGAAAGCACTCCAGTCAGTGTTTCTGTCTAGATGTGTACATAAATTCGAAGGTTCGTTGATTGAAATTCAATTGTATACCAGCTGATGTTCTTGATATAAGAGGTCATCGATGCCGATGATGTGGAGTGGGCTCGTCCACCATCGAAAGACTTTCGCGGTTCAGGCTTCAAATTTCGCCCAAAACAGTGTTTTTTTTTTCGCGATTTTTTCTTATAGGTCCTATTACTCGAGACCCAGAAAAGGGTTCAGAGGGAAAAAGACGACAAGTATATTTGATCGCGACCACTGTCTTTAAATCTCACCAGCGGCTGGCTGGTAATCACTAGCCAGCCGCGGGTTAGATTTAAACCGCCGCGACAGCCGCGATTTGAATTTAAGTGTTTTTTCCTGAGAAAACAAGCCACGGACCTAACCATAGTACATTATGTACTTCGAGTTCCCTACTGAAGGTTGGCTCAAACTCGGTGCACGTACGTCAAAAATATGGCACCGAGCTTGCGCCAACTTTCAATAGAGATCGCAAAGCATCAGTTCGATACGGCCCAACTCTATATTATCTAGAGCACAGAATCGGTCACCCAGTAGAAGTTATTTTTCCTATATCTAATAAATCACCTGCAGAATCGTAGCTTTATGATGACGATACCGTAGATTATCAAAGACAGCGTAAGCACAAAAACCCGCTTTCCAATTTTCGCCGCTTTGTGCAGTTTGGTCCTCATAGTTAATGAATATAGCCAACGCGCTTCACCAAACGATCGCATTTGTGAGAGATAACAGTTTCAAAAAAAGGGCGAAGATGAGCATCCTAGGGCTCGCGCCTTTTCTGAGTGTCCGTTTGCTGCGGAAGAAAAAAAAAGTAACTAGAGGAAACAATTTTTAGCTCCAAATTTTCGGGGTTAAAAAACGAACGCTCCTCTTATTGATTTTCGTGGACTCTAAACAGCCGTAATCTATTGAAAAGGCGGGTCAGGAGCAATATTTGAAGCAATTTTTTGATGAAATTAGACCGCATCGTTCGATGTCTTGACATCAATTTAGTTATAGGAATCAGGAAAGTTGATCTTTATGACAAAACTCGAAAACGAAGCTCCACGTGAAAAGTGCAACTAAATTGCTTTGCGTCGTGGGCGGCAACTTGTGAGAAGTGCGCGGCGCGCAATGCGGGTCTGGCATCCAGCGGCTCCAACTCCGGCCGCGTGTCCCGCGTTATAATGATAGAATCACGTCAAAGGATGATAATGGGATAGTGTTGTAGTCACACGCCTGGATTGGCCCCATCTCCAGACCAAAAACATTGGTATACGCAAAGTGGGATTAGAGCAAGTCAATTGGAGATGTCTTGTGATTTATTTCTATTTCATGTATTTTTATTTACGAAAGATTACGATTTACGGCCCAAAATGTCGTAAATCGTAAACCGTAATTACGAGACCCAAAAACACCGTAAATCATCAAATCGTAAATCGTAAACCGTAATTACGCACTCCCCTGGTGGTATAGCCGTAAGCGAGCGTGGAGGTCTCTGATATGCTACACTTTTCGGAGGAATCACCTGGTGATTGACCAGGGGTGCGTTCCAAGAATGTTCCCACGATACCGAGGGAGGGCAAATAGCCTTTCCATGGCCGAACTTGTTTCCCATGGCCACGAATTTCAACTGATAATTGCTTCCACGTCGCCGTGTCTACGTTTCCATGAAAAACTTTAGCCGTGGGAATGTTCTTGGAACGCACCCCTGGAGATCTGATAACTAGCTCCTTTCCACCCCCCCCCTCTCGAGGGAAATAGTATTCAATCGATCAATATTCGCCAAATATCACTTAAGAGACAGGACGCCCCACGGTTTCTGTGCGCAGCCAACCGCGCGCTCCACGGCCAATCAGTTCAGTGGGTATTAAACCGGAACTTCCTCCATAAGAGAACCCGAATCACAGCACATAGGCCTATTTTAGAGTTTCATCGCAGCGCGGCGCGATGAGATGTTTTCCGTGCGCATCGATCAATAACGCGCCGCTCGTCGATTCGCATATGAATAATGAAATCGCGCCGCGCCGCGATAGAACTCTAAAAACCCCCAAACAGGTGAGTAATGTCTGCTCACAAGTATTGAAAGTTCGTCTTAGAGCGGAGATTCGAGCTACGGTAAAAAATCATGCTTTTTTTGAAGAAAGACGAAAAATCGAGTTAATGACGTGGGTGCTCTCCTAGATGATAATTTGTTAAACTCGTCGTGTATGCCGCTATTTGATGTGAATCATGTTCTTTCCATTGCGAAGAGGGTTTCAAAATTTCCACACCACAATGGTGCAGTGGGTCAGATTTTGAAGGTACCTCAACTTGGAGTAATTCTCTACGGTGGAGACGGTCAGGAAACACTGTGTCGATAGAACAGTGTTTTCTAGGAAGTGCGAACCGTATCCAAATGTTCCACACTCGAGATACGGTTTGAACCACCTAGGGAGCGTTATTCTATCGTTACGTTTATCCCTAGCAGTTTCCACCGTATCAGAAAGTGTTGTTGACAAATTTATGGGTATGACACTAGTTCGGGAGGGGGGCACTCAGGATTCAGTTGAAGAATGAATGATACCGCTTCCAGAAATCGAAGTGTTCCCATGGAATCTCCACAAAAACAATGACTGATAACGCTATCAGACATATGATATCAGCGCAAATTTTCATTTTCATTGATGATATTTGGGAAATTTAGCTACAAGAACGATAGCTAAGTGCGCCAGAATCGGGCTACCGTAATCTTAGCCGTAAAATAAATTGTTTGACGCTGGTTTTTCACGAACGAAACGACTCATTTGACGGCAATAATCATATATTGGTAAGCCATGATTTTTCTCAATATTTCTATCTCATCTGAGAGTTTTCTGGGATTTCTGGTAATGGTAGGAGTTATACTTTTACATTTTCAGATTTTTTTCGAGTATTCGACTTTTCGAATAATTCGGGATTTTGAACTTTTCGAATATTCGACTTTTCGAATAATTCGTGATTTTGAACTTTTCGAATATTCGACTTTTCGAATAACTCGGGATTTTGAACTTTTCGAATATTCGACTTTTCGAATAATTCGGGATTTTGAACTTTTCGAATATTCGACTATCGAATTCATTCGAATGTTTTCGTAGATTTTCGAATATTCGATTTTTCGAATAATTCGGGATTTTGAACTTTTCGAATATTCGACTTTTCGAATAATTCGGAATTATGAAGTTTTCGAATATTCGAGTTTTCGAATAATTCGGGATTTTGAACATTTCGAATATTCGACTTCTCGAATAATTCGGGAATTCGTCTTTTTCGAATATTCGACTTTTCGAATAACTCGAAGTCGACTTTTTCAGTCGAATGACTTTTCGAATCATTCGATTCGGTCAAAGTATAGTAGGAGTTGGAATGATAATTTTATAGGCGTACTCAACAATTTCCGTCATTCAAACTTCAATTCGCGCTAACATTCGTTACTTTCTTCAAATTACTTATAGAAACAATACGTTATATTTTTTCCAAACAAATCCGTTGCCTACCATACTACTCTAGTAAGAAAGGCTTGTTTACGGGTATCCCGAAAAGTAATCAGCAGTTTGCTCCAAATCCAACACCTATGAATCTTTGCTAGTTTAAGCAGTTATCTTCCCAATACGACTGCCTTGTTATAGTGGAGTCCACCAAGAGTGTCTCATTTACTTATCAATGAGAATCGGTCGGCTGGGAATCAATGTGCATGAAGTTCATACCAGCACGCTCGATACCGATTGAGAGAGAGCGGTTGTGCTGCAATGAGTTTCATGTTCATTGATCTCCAATCGACCGCTTCTTATTGATAAGTAAATGAGACACTCTTGGTGGACTGCACTATATGTGAATCCACATAGACAATGAATGAATACTTAAGAAAACTCTTTCCATGATTTTCCTGTTAACATCCATTTTCCGGTACTGATGTTCAGTTTTCACTCAATTTCGTGAAAAGGCGAAGAAACTACGACGCTCATGTAAAGTACTGAAAGGAAGCGCAAGAAATAAAAAGTCGTTTTGGGTCCATTCACCGAGCTCTTCAATAACAAAAACCGTCTTCTTTAGGTCCTTTATGAATTGAGCGCTGACACGACAGTGAAGAACAAAAATCCATTATCTGCCGTCGAATGAGATGTTTCGTCCGTGAAAAACCGTCGCCAAACAAATTATTTCACGGCTAAGACTACGGTAGCCCGATTCTGGCCCACTTAACTACCGTTCTTGTAATTTAGCTTCCTGGCAAAAGTAACGATTTGGTAATGCCAGTTATAAGTCAAAAAAGGTTTTAAAAATATTTCGAAATATCTTTAAAAATAATTTGGCGTAAAATAGCCTGAAAAAAATTAAAAAGGTAGGAAGTGCTCGAGGCATTGGTGGGACGAGGGCCGCATCGGTTGTTTTTTCAGACCCCTCATCGGTGTCTTTCGTGCTTATCGACCGGGCTGTATATAGCCAATCGGTCAACTACAGTACCGAGCAAATTTTTTGCAAAGAAAGCATTTTGCGGCGTTTTTCGCGCTCACAAAGCGCCGCAAAGCCATAAATTGCTTCAAAGGGGTCCAATTTCAATTCCGAAGTCATTTCTGGATTTCTTTCATTTAGTTCCATACGATGGTGTACGAAAAGATTGATTCAACTCCAGACGTTTATCGAAATTTGCATGTTTGCACCTCTGAACCCCTCATTATGAACTGATCAGACGGTCATGATAGAAAAAATCTGGCATGTTTTGACCTGTGGTCGATGTGAATTCGAGAAAGAAATACACAATTTTCAATATATTACCGGAGTTCAAAGGGCTTTCTACGCACATCAATACATTCGCATCACTGAGAAGAAGAGGAAAACTATCAGAAAAACTGATTTCGTCAACTTTGAAGTGAGTTAATACGATACGGCGCTTTTTGAGAGCAAAAAACGCCGCAAAACGCTTTTTTTTGCAAAAAATATGCTCGGTACTGTACTCAGACAAGGGGACGGTTATTCGGCGGGGCAATGTCGGTGGCCCCTCCCTGGTCATCCAGCGTATAACTGATACTCATCCTCCGTACAACCGCACAGACACGTGTGCGGTTATTCGGCGGGGGAACGTCGGTTGCTCCGCTGGAGCACCTGCGGAGCAACCGATCTTTCACTGTCATTCAACCGATCTGACACCGCAGTACAACCGAACCAGATTGATGATCGCGCGTTTTTCAAAACATCCTGGGTAATCCCGAATCCGCAGAGGAGACCACTGGGGCATCCCTAACGGGGTCCCCACAAAAGACGTGCTCCCGCCGCCACGGTCACCGCTGCGGCGGGAGCACCTCTTTGGTGGGGTGCACCTCCCAAGCCGTGAGGACCCCCTCCCTCAGCGACAAAATTATCCTCGCCTTACGGCGAATCTTTTGGAACTTTAGTCGATGCCACCTTCCAGGTCCGGCTCCGTAGTGCCGACTGAGACGCTCTGTGGGATGAGGAGCCTTTTTTACCCGGATCATTGTTAATACTTTCGTCAAAACATGTTGATGGCGGCGCACCCGTCTTTTTGTCCGAGTTACGGAACGTGTCACAAATTTGACGGTAGAGCACGTCCCCGCCGTTTCAACGTCAGTCCGTTTTCTACCGCCAAATAACCGTCCCGGTGTTCTGAAATTCTCTGCATCTGCGGTGC
Source organism: Aplectana chamaeleonis (assembly GCA_029168955.1). NCBI lineage: Eukaryota > Metazoa > Nematoda > Chromadorea > Rhabditida > Cosmocercidae > Aplectana > Aplectana chamaeleonis. The sequence goes on along the minus strand of JAPDOI010000100.1, from coordinate 1,545,788 downwards.
AACCGACAATTCGACTCCACCTCGTTTTTGCTCCCGCCGTTGCACCGATAAGCCCTTTTCCCCCGCTGAACAACCGTGAGCGTGTCTGAGTATGACGGGGCCATAGGCTTCTATATCATGTTTTTGTTGAGGTGCTGCTTTGAACGATCTCTGAATTCCTTTTATTTCAAAAACTCAGCGGTAACACTCATTTTGTTAGATTAATAGCTATCAGCTGCTTGCACCGTGATGTGGCTCATTATCGTGATGCACATCTCCTTTAGTCATGCTTCACCGTTGAGCTGTTACAGCAACTACAATGACGAGGGAAAAGGTGAGTGTCATTTTTCAATTGATCCTGAGTCTCACAAGGGAAGTGTTTTCAGTGGTAAACTCACCTGCAAAAACGACTAGCATTGCTAGTATCTTTTGTGGCACAATAGTAAAACTGCACCGTATCTCGCCCGAGCTGCAGGTTCCAATTGGTTATAAGCGTTTTTCAAGCTTCGCGAAAAGGTAAGATTACCCATTAGACATCATTTTTTCGGGCTTTCCGGGATTTTGCGCAAGACTTGTGTGTAGGGAGGCTTGGAACTAGCTCGGGGGGAGGGCACTCGAGAGAATAAAATTATTCATCTACGGAAATGCAAATGGGTGCTGATATCAGACCCCTGGTAGCGTTATCAGTCATTGTTTTCATGGAACTCCATAGAAATACTTCGAATCCTGGAAGCGGTATCATTCATTTTAGATTAGCGGTATAGAGCTTCGGGGAACCGATCGGCTCCTAACGTTAAAACATGCCTGTCGAAGTGGCAAAACATGTTTACCTGCGACCACCTGTCTGAACGCGTTTGATCGATACGTATGATTTGTTGGTGCTATGTGGGAAGGGGGGGGCCACTATGGCGCGATGGACTTGGGCACGCCCATTTTACTGTGCCGCACTAAATTTGAGCACCTACCCGGGGTTTCCCTCCCCTGCCAAAATCAGGAGAGTCATTGCGGCACGGAAAAATGGGCGTGGCCTAGTGCGATACAACAGTGCCCCCCCCCCTTCCCACATAGCACCTGATTTGTTTAGGAGCAGAACGGTTCTCCGAAGCTCTATACTCGCACTCTTCATTCTCCAACTGAATCCTGAGTGGCCAACCAACTAGTTTCATACCGGTTACGGTAGGTACAACGTCATTAAGGGGGCTAAGCCTATCTTAGTATTTCGAAAATCGATAAGCGGACGTTAACCTCGTATTCTCCAGCCCGAAACCCCTCGTACAAATTTTGAGTCAAATCTAAGACTTTGACCAAACTACCGTATACCCACCGTAATCCACCGTAATCTGCCAAAAATCGATAAACGGACTCCACATTCGTGTTTAGTACTCCACGAAACCCACAGAGTAAACTTTTGAGCCATTTCTACGGTAGCGTTCCGAAAATTGTTAAAAGTCACATTTTACCCGCAAATTTTCCCCGATTGGGAGCTCTGAACAAATTTAGTCAAAAACGTTGGAAAATCGGCAGCTAAAGCTAAAATTCGTGAAAAGCTCTCAGAATTACCACCGTTTGGGTCAAATCTGGTACATTTCTCGACAAGCTTTTAAAGCCCTTAAATTGATATAAATAAACGCCCAACCAAAAATCCGTACAAGGTGAGAACGCTTGCAGTCTATACAAAGTTTGAAAAATGTGCCTTCCCCCAAAATTTGCTCAGGTGGTAGTTTTGAGCGCTGAATACTACTAGGAGACGATCAGTTCAAGCCTATAACTTCTTGGTAGGAGGGGTGTGCGGAAAATTCTTATCGGTAAATTTTTACCGAAACTTTTTACCGAATTTTTTTTTCGCTAAATACTGCAAAAACGGTAAATTCGGTTAAAAGTTCTGACTTCGACTTTGGTACACATCAAATGCACAACTGACCAATAATATTTATGTATCATTTTCAATAGTGCATGAGGATAGTGCAAATAATAGGTGAGTTTTACATACTCAGGTACTCAGGTGGACGGCCGGTGAACCCTTCCCAGCTGGCCCGCGGTCTCCGTCCTCCGGCCGCCCGCTTTTGGTTCGCCGGCCAGCCGTATGTCGACGGCCCGCCGACCTTCACCAAACGGCCCGCTATCATTATTTGTATTAATGTTTACCTCAAGCATGTCACCCCGACCCCACGGCGGAGAAGCGCCTCGCCTCGGTTCGCCGCAATCTGCGGGGAAGGAACCACCCTCCCCGCGGATCACGGCAGGACCGCCCCCCCCCCAGCCGTGTAGATACCCTATCCCCTCAGCGGTCAAAAATATGCTGGCCTCCGGAGAGTACCTCGAAGTCACCCTCCAGGGCCGGCATTAGAATGCCGATTGAGGGCTCTAGTGAGATGAGGCGCCTTTTATACCGGCTGTGCACATGATAACCACGTTACGACGTGATCAGTCGTGATTATTAGAAATTGTCTTTCCAACCGGCCCAATTGAAGATGGCGTGGCGGGTTTTGTGGTTCGCGGGCGAGCCAATATCCGCGCTGCGTGTGCGTCGCATGCAGCATGGGTCGCCGCTGGCCGGCAACCTCAGAATAAGGGGCGCCGGCTGTCATTTTCGGCATAGAGGTTCGCCGGCCGTCGTCCTGAGTACCTGAGTACCTATATTAGGTTGATGCGATATTTTCCGGACCTTTCATGACTTTGGGTACTCTTTCGGATTACACGACCCACTAGAGAAATTTCATGAGAAATGTTCATCCCACTAGAGCCGTCGAATGATTTAGTTTTTTTCGAACACACTGAACTGTTTGATGTGATCAACCGAGCGGTCGGTCAAGCCCAAACAATCGCTAATTTCATTGCATTCTTTGGTGGGTCGTCTATTCCGAAAGAGCACCCGACTTTGAATAAAAAACAATCATTTCAAAAACAAACAAGGCTCACCCAACAAAAAAAAATTCCATCACATTCAAGTATCCTTCGCCACCGATTAGACAGATCATGAATTTCCGACGCGTAGAACTCTGGCTGTTTCGAGTCGAAGTATTCTTCTAAGGCCATTTTGGCTTCGTCATCGTTAGAGAGTAAACTCCAAATACCGTGCGGTACCGATTGCCACAAGGGTATGAAATGGTGATATTAGTTGCATTGCTATATCAGACCGACCGGCTCAAACATTCAAATGAAAATTGTAGACTATTTTATGGCTTTGCGGCAATTGGTAGCACACGGTATTTTTCGTCTAGTTCGTTAGAGAACTGCTTTCCATCCAGGAAGTACTGCATCGAGCGGAGCAGATGGTGGTCGAAGGGGCAAGATCTGAGCTACATGGAGGGTGGAGAAGAACTTCTCAGCCCAGGTCCAGCAGTTTCTGTCGGGTTATTCGAGATACGTGAGGCCGAGCATTGTCGTGAAGAAGGCGAACAGTGTTTAACAGACTCTTAGAAGAATACTTCGACTCGGAACAGCCAGAGTTCTAGGCGTCGGGAATTAATGATCTGCCCAATCGGTGGCGAAGGCTTTTTGAATGTGGTGGAAATCATTTTGTTGGGTGAGCCTTGTTTGTTTTTGAAATAAATGTTTTTTATTTTAAGTCGTTAATAGTCTGGAAAATTTTGCATCAACCTAATAAAAGGCAGGGTTCGCGATAAAAACAGTTGTTGTGCTATCCTCACGAGAAGGCAGATCTGGCCATCACAAAAAAAGTAAAAATAAGTGAAAAGTTGCAGAAATATGCTCAGGAATAAGTTATTCTTTTTTTGTCCGCCCGCCCCCAATTATCGAGATTTCTATGAATGCCTGTTTTGCCAACTTTTATTTAACTTCTAAAGTGATTTCCGAGCACTTCTGGACACTACTGACTACTTTAACAGAGAAATAAAAGACGGATAAGCAAGCATTAAGAAACCTCGTTAATTAGGGAGCTGGCCGACACCTGTGATGAGCCGGTATACCGTTTACGAGCGTTTTCCCGCAAACTACAGGGTTTTTACAGTTATTTTTCCTTTTGTGATGACCAGATGCCTTAATTCTTATGAAGAGAGCTCAAAAGTCGTTTTTATCGCCAACCTTGCCTTTAAACTGAGCTCAAAAGCTCAGCGGGGCCTTGATTTTGAGAATAATAACATTTCGAAATTTTCTGTGGTCAAGGATTTTGTAGTACTCAAAATCAGGCCCGCTGAAAAAACACGATTATAATTTGCCACCGGCACAAAAATCTCACGGAAGTTTAGAAGTTTTTCTTTCCAGTGTTCTCCATGATTAGGGCCTGATATCGTGATATCTTTATCACCGGTGAGGTTGCTTTCCTATTCCCTAGACTATTCAAAGCTTCAGCCGCTTACCCCTGGAGAAAGACGGTGTGTGAATGTAACACACTGCTCTTCATTTCTTTTATACCCTACCCTTTATCAATTGGGTATCATCAGTTTTGTTTACCGTGAGAATTTTGTGCCGGTGGCAATTTATAATCGTCTGCTGAAGAAAACATCCTTTCCTCCTCAACTGTGCCAGGAGGCGCGCAAAAGTACTTATTGGTCAGTGAGGAAAGATGCGGGTACGATGATTTCACAATGCATATTGATTATTTTATTTTATTTCGGTAATTATTTTATGATTTTTTCGATAGATATTCGATTCGTTACCTTTCTCTAATACCAATCATCCGTGAAGTACCAGTAAGAGGTAAGCCATTTGGGCGAAAAACACCAATTTTTTTTCGCTAAAAATTTCGGGAAATTTCGAGAAAAACTCGGTATGTCGGTAAATCGAAATTTACCGAAAAACACCGGTAAATCCGGATAATCGGGAAATCGTTAAACGGAAAATGCTTACCCCTGCTTGGAACCTGCAGCTTGCGGCAGTATACAGCGCAGTTTAACTATGGATTCCCAAGAGATACTAACAGTACATGTCGTTTTTGCAGATGCGTTTACCGCCATAAACACTTCACTTGTCAGCGCCTTTTTTATAGGTACATGCCAAGGAGAAAAATGTTTCACGAACATCACACACCATGGTTGCATGGTGAGTTGAGTGGTTCACTTAAAGGCAGCATACACGCTTGTAAGCATAGTCGAGATAACAGCATAGATAGGTCCGCACGGCCCGTACTGTGTCGTCAACGACGTTTGAAGCGCTGAAAACTGTCCAGGATGACAATATTTGACAATGTTGGAGCAATCTTGCCTTCCACGCCCGTATTTTCACACCCCTTTGAGTAACAGAATGAGAATCGATACTTGTGAAAACGTGTGATAATTGAGAGTGATAGCACTATCAAATGGGAGTGCACGAGAGAAATAGCTTGGTTTACTTGAGTATAACATGTCTGCTAACCTATTGACTCTCGTCCACTTTCGAAAATGCCGCTCTACTTTGGCTGACCTCTTGAAATGGAGGATTTTATCAGTGCACAAACATGTTATATTGAGGAAAATCGAGTTTTTTCTCTACTGCACTCCCTTTTTATAGTGCTATCATTCTAAGTTATCACATGTTTTCTCATGTATCGATTCTCATTCTGTCACTCGAAGAGGTGTGAAAATACGGGCGTGGAAAGCAAGATTGCTCAAACATTGTCAAACATTGTCATCCTGAACAGTTTTCAGCGCTTCAAACGTCGTTGACGACATAGTACGGGGGTCGTATTCGCCAATAACCCGCCGGGTACCCGCCGGGTAGTCGAAGGGTAAATGAGGTGAAATTTCAGTACAAAACGCGCGCTCCACGGCCACCTCTCGCGTCCCTTGGCTTCCCTCGCGACCGCCGAAAGTTTTTGCATCGCTTCTCGAGAAAATTGGCCGCATCGCGGCGAAATTTGTTGCAAATCGCACGGAAAAGACGTTAGATTCATTCATTTTGATTTCTTAAACCCTCATTTTCCCAATTTCCGTGTGATTCTGTCTTTTGTTTCCTTTTCACTGGTGACTCAGATCCTTTTTTTCGTTACAATTATACATTTTTGACTGTGAATATTCATTTTTTGCTATTTTTTTTCGCACGTTTCATTGTATTTTTACCAAAAAAAATTGAAAAGCGATTTATGCCTCATCTTAATCATCCAGAGAGCTGCGGGCTCTCATCTTTATGTCCAAGTATTATAGACAGTGTGCAAAATAACGATCTTTATTCTGCCAGGTTTCATTTTTTTAAATGTGAATTTTGAATTTGAAAGACCGATCCATTTGTGGTAAAATAAGTCTCATTTGATGAACCACTGTCCATAATACTTGAATTATAAAGTTGTTAATCAGAACACGAGCTTTGAAAGCGCCGATTTACTAGAACTACGAATAAAACCCAGTAAAACATTTTATACTATTGTTCTGCAACAAGGGAAATTAGTTTTCAATATTCTTATGCTAGAAACAAGTCTAAAAATGCAAAAGAAGCGAACGAAAAATAGAAAATTACACAATATTCTCGAAGGGAAGTCCACGGGAATTCGAAGGGTAATCGATCAATACGTTCATTTCCATCTTACAGCGTGTAAGATGGGTCGATCTGTTCCTCTGCCGCGCGCGGTATCATCCCTTCCGCTTCCCTTCGACTACCCTCGGCGGGTTGTTGGCGAATACGACCCCGGGACGTGCGGACCTATCTATGCTGTTATGTCGACTATGCTTGCGAGCGTGTATGCTGCCTTTAAAGGCAGTGTACACGATAGAAATCGTTTTTCTGTTTCCCCGCCTATCTTGAAAACGGCCCCATGCTGATTCCAATGATGCCTCTGAAATCGTACAAGACCTTCTGGGAACGGAGTTATGGTCCCTCAAAAATTGAGCTAAGGAAACATGGTGGACGAGTTGTCCGAGGCTTGTAACTTCCGTTTTTTGTAGCGGATGTACTCAGAAAAATGAAAACAAGTTACTTGTAACATAAATATTCAAATTCAAATTTATTACATGCATTTGACATGTAAAATTTAACAAAACAAAGTAAGAGTGAGAAAATAGTACAAATATAAATCATGGTACGAGCACAGTAAAAAAAATCTGAACGATGGAAAAAGGCTGAAACCAAGTTACTTGTAACATATCTGAGCCGATGTGAGTTAAGTGCGACTTATCTCAGGTCATTTAGGTTACATGTAACATATCGGCGGGATACTGCGTGTGGTGCGCCTCCGATATGTTACATGTAACTTAAATGACTTGAGATAAGTCGCAAGTAACTTATATAAGCTTAGATCTGTTACAAGTAACTTGTTTTCGGTTTCTGAAAGGATCCTGTGTGCAGTGCGCCTCCGATATGTTACATGTAACTTAAATGGCACAATATACGTCGCAAGTAACTTAATTTAGCCGAAAAGATATTTCCAAGGTTGATGTACGACGCACTCGCGGGGTCAGGGTTACGACTGGCGTTGCTGTTGGTTCAATTACCCAAGTTTAAGGTACTTGACCCCACACCAGCAGGGAAGGCCGTGCACAGCATTTTTTTGCGTAGTATGTAGTATGGGACGCGCTCTCTGCGTCGCGTGTTGTCTGCGTCACGTGATGGTCACCCATAGTGAAAATATAAATGTAAGTTACATTTAACATAAGTGTAACTTACATGTAATATAAATGTAAGTTACTTGAGACATTCAAGTAAATTACTTTTATATTACAAGTAACTTGTTTTGATTTTTCTGAGTATGCGAGCTGACCTGAGTGGAGAGAGAAGTTGACAACGAAGGGAAGAACAGGGCTAATGATTGGAAATCATAGCTCATCCCACGATCTCGAGCATTCATTTGTTCACGTCGGTGGGCGTGTGTTGCGCTTTTGGGATTTGCCTTGCGCTTGAAGTGGCAACTTCGGGCTCTTTTGGAGCTTTTCCTGGCTCGTTTTCATCCGTTCTTTCGACGTCAACGTCACAGTGTGCCCCTCTACTACCCATTCTTAGTGGAAACTGGAACACATTTTTTTAACGTGAACACTGCCTTTAAATCCACGGGAGACAACCAAATTCTTTTGGAAAGGAATGCTTCAAGGGTCAACACGCCACATCGTCCCTTCCATAATTTCTGGTAGCCACGACGCTGGTGTTATAACTTTATCGTGGAAATCGAGAGGTTTTTTTTTGAGAAAACACAATGGTAGAGATGGAGAGTCAACAGCTATCGTCAATCACTGGGTGAGAGGTAGCCGCGGCGAACGCACCTGGCACGCACGGAGGACATGTTTCAGCGAAGCGATGTGAAAAATTCCGGCGGTCGCGAGGGAAGCCAAGGGAGGTGAGGGGTGGCCGTGGAGCGTGCGTTTTCTATTGAATTTTCTTCTTATTTTCCCTTCGACGTTCCGGCGCGTTGGTGGCAAATATAACCCAAGGTCTCCCATGACCATGTTGTCAGTGATGTTGATAGCAGCAGTTGGGGCAACATTGAAGAGCAGGAATTTGTTGCCAAAGCCTGAAACAGCTCCAGCAACAACAGGAGCACGTGAAACACCGATAGAGAGCAGCATGCTGGTGCAACTGTGTCGTGGAGCGCAATGGCCCAGCGCGCAATGCTCTGGTGACAGTTAGGGAAACCTACGAGTCTTTCACCTCGACAAGTAGACCGATGTGAGGTGCTCTTTCGGAACAGACGACCCACCAAAGAATAAAATGAAATCAGCAATTGTTTGGGTTTGACAGGCCGCTCGATTGGTCATATAAAACAGTTCAGTGTCTTTGAAGAAGACTAAATCATTCGACGGCTCTAGTGGGATGAAAATTCCTCATGAAATTTCTCTAGAGGGTAGTCTATTCCGAAAGAGTACCCGATGTGGATGTGAAAGACCAATCGGCAACGCCTCAGGAGGCGGAGAGAACTCCACCGATTGGTTGACGAAGTGGTGAACCCCGCCACCTACTCGCACCTCCCCCTTTACCCGAAAAAACTGCTACTGGGGTAAGAAACCGGATTCGTCTCCGATGCTAATCCAGATTGTTTTGTTTGTTCCTTCAGTGGCCTCAGTTTCTTACTGGACGAAAAATACCGTGCGGTACCGATTGCCACAGAGCCATAAAATACTCTTCAATTTTCATTTGAGAGTTCGAGTCGGCCGGTCTGATGTAGCAATGCAACTGATATCATCATTTCATGTCGCAATCGGTTCCGCACGGTATTTCGAGTTTACTTCTAACTTGTCATAATAGGACAATAACAGGTTCGAACTCTTCATACTATAGTAGGCTACTCCACTATTGCACGATTCTACAAGGGTGTCCATTTAGGAACACCCGCTGCGTCGCGGCTTCCCCATCCTGACCTCAGATATCTGATAGCTTTATCAGTCACTAAAAGAACGTTTTAGTCATTCATAGTCGATCGACAACCGTTGAAAACCGAGTCGATATTACTTTTTAAAGGCACTGTTCGCGATAAACTTCATCCTCAAATTTTTTATGACAAACGCTTCTCGTGGCCCTTAGAAGCAGAACAGCGTCGAAAAAATGGGACGAAAAGCTACCCAGGAGCCGCAAAACGGCTTAGAAAAGTGGGCAAACCCCGCCGCTGTGGGCAAGTCCCGCCTCTTCCCGCCCCTCGACGTGAAAAAAAGAACACTCGAAATCGTGAGTTGAGCTATGGTTTCCGATCAAAAGCCCCGTTCTTCCCTTCATTCTCAACTTCTCTCTTTACTCAGGTCAGCTCGCATACATTGGCTGCAAAATACGGAAGTTACAAGCCTCGGACAACTCGTCCACCATTTTCTCTAGCTCAATTTTTGGGGACCATAACTCCATTCCCAGAAGGTCTTGTACGATTCCAGAAGCATCATTGGAATCAGAATGGGACCGGTTTCAAGATAGGCAAAAAAACAGAAAAGCGATTTTTATCGCGAACAGTGCCTTTAAGTCCTTACCTTGAGGTCGCCGCCGCTTGCCTTCCGCTCACGTCGGCATCGAACTGCAGTCAACCTGGTGATCCATGTTGCTGTCAAACAGACTGGTGTAATCGAGTAAGCGAAAAAGCGGTCGAATCGCCTGAACCTAGTGAGTGTCCACACTGCTGCCTACAAATTACAAATCGTTTTATGGCGTTATCTTAACTAAGGTGGGTAGCGACTGAGTACTGCTATAATAATAATACGTTTATCCCGTCAGCTTCTAAAATAAGCGTCCAAAGTACTCGAACTCTTCCTCTAGGACCGGCCTCAGACGAACAACTGCCCTCTCAATTAGAGTGGGTGCCTCTTATACCCGCCGCCTTCGAAGACGAAGATGCTGCTGGTTTCATTGATATCAGAAAAATCAACAGAGAGGGTTGAACACGACAGTAAAGGGATCAGCAGCAGGGATGTGCGGAAATTTTTTTGGAAACAGAAAACAGAAAATTCAGTATGACAGGTTACAGAAAACAGAGAAAAATCTCCGAAAATGAACAGAAAAAAGAGTCAATAAAGAGTGTTAAGCGTGCACTATAGCAGTTTTTTTCAGTATTAAACTTTTCTGTTCATTTTTGAGTGATAAATGTTTTCTTTGCACAATTTTCAAAACTCGACAGTTGGCTAGAGTATAGACGCCCAAGAAGTGCAGATAATAAGTGCGCAGGTGGCAAGTGTTCCTCTAACCTTTCTTTCCCCAAACAATGCCAGCTCGATTACTCGATCAGAAGCTCAACTTGTATGTGTAAGGATTACGTAGATACAAAGGCAGCGAATTTGCCCTTCTCTGTATAGTTTACGTATTTTGATACTGATTTAAAGATAACTGCTGTTTTTATAACACTGTACTACTCTTCAGTGCCCGAAAGTCACCGCGTACCGCGCGGCTATGCCGTTCGAGTATAAACGACCCAGCGCGCCGCTCGCTCCACCGTTTTGGGGCCGGTCGTACCTCTGTGAGAGTTCTTTTATCTGCCCGATCATCAATTTCAACACACTTCATCTTTCTTGTATTCGTTATCATTCTGTGTTGCAGTTAGTCAAAACACGGGTGCTATGTGCTCAGATAGAGACATCACACTTCCCGCGGTACCACTGTCCGACGTCCCGTAACCCCTCCCGTGGAAGGCCAATAGATCGGTCGCGGACAGTCGGCAGCGCCGTTTCGTTGACTGCCCGTACACGGCGAAAAAGCACTCTGCGGCCCTTCTGCCACCGCCTTATGGCTAATCTGATGACTGACAGAAGACAGTCCAAAATCAGTTCGCGGCACATTTAAAAATCACCCTTTAAGTGAAGGTCTGTTAGAACCAAATTTCCAAAACCCGCTTCTGGGGATTTCATCTTGAACTGCTCTTGACAAGTAAGGAGTGCGCTTCTACGGGGAAGCTTCCCACACTCACTGGTCCTTGTAGTCATCCCATTCGCAGATGCCATTAACGGACAGCGGTTCACCTGCCCCAGACCAGCGTCGCACACAGCGCGGGTTTTCGAAAGAGTCTCAACACAGCGTGCTCTGCTCAGCAATCGTTCTTTGGCTCCACTCTAGTGGGTGATGCAATGATGACATCAAAGTGGGAATCGGTGAGAGAGTGTTGGATGACCCCCAAGAATAGCCCACTGTTGGCCGACATTCCGCGGGAAGACGGGAAAGCCTCTCTCTCTCCGCGGGAAGTGGGTTGCTGTGCCACGCCCACAAAATTGGAGCCGCGCGAAGTCGACTAGCTCGACTTGGCCGGCGGGAAGTGGGCTGTTTTTATCTGAGTGGCATGGGGGGCACTGTGCGCGATGCATTTGACCACGCCCATTTCACCAACTCAGGCAAACTGGGGATCGGAACCCCGTCCGACGGCCGTCGGAGCGGTCGAGGACGTGGGCTCCGACAGCCAAAGTGGGCGGAGTCGTTCCCCTGCTGCTGCCTTCGATGCCCCTGCAGCCGCGTTCGGTGCCCTGCTCCGGCACTTTTAAGACGCCCTTGCTGCTGCCTTTCGTGCCCCTGCTCCAGCCCTTTCAAAGCCCCTGCAGCCGTGTTCGGTGCCTCTGCTCCAGCCGCTTTAAGGTGCTCCCTGCAACCGCCTTCGGCGCCTCTGCTCCGGCCCTTTCAAAGCCCCCTGCAGCCGTGTTCATTGCCCCTGCTCCGGCTCTTTTTAAAGTGCCCCTGCAGCCGCTTTCGGTGCCTCTGCTCCAGTCCTTTTAAGGTACCCTGCAATCGCCTTCGCAGCCCTGTTCCAGCTATTCTAAAGAGCCCTGTAACCGCCTTCTGTGCCCTGCTTTTCAGGTGCTTCTGTTACCACCGTCGACGTCGGCTCCGAGCCTTTTATTCCTACGGCAACATTCTGAGCCTCTATTCATGTGGTAGAACTCCACAATGTGATAACAAACGACGAATGCTCAAAATTTTTATCTCACTCATCGACGTATAAACAACAACAACATTGACATAAAAATAACCGCGGACTTCGATGATTTTAGGCGATTTGAGACCTAATCACAGGAAATGCCGCAGGTGTCGGCGTATATCCTTCTCTTGGTGTTATACTCGACGTTGAACAAACCATTACTGAATTCGCGCTTCTGAAAAAAATTCAGAACATGTGGTAGTAATAATCCCTCCCTCCTGCGCTAAAGATGGAGAAATTGACATGTGGAATTCAAACGGTTCCCGTATTTTCGAAAAGACATAAAATATTTACGACAGTTGACTCACAAGATGTTCTCATTATCGCTCAAAAGCCCTTTCAACGATGAATTGTGTTTTGAAGTTTCCTCCCAAAACAGTGCGTAGGCCTCCAAATGTTACCAAAATTACGAAGCAGTGGCAAAAGCGCATCAAATGCCTGATTTTGGCCTGGCACATTCTGGCCTGTTCGGTAGAATGATAGAGTTCTCGATGGTTGTGATCGGTATATAGTGGGGACAATCGAGGATGGAAGAATATGTCGTGCGAAATTGTATTAGTTAGGATTCGAAGGAGAGAACGGAGCAACAGTGAGGAGGAGATTTTAAAGGGCGGGCTCGCAAGAGATTTCGTTGCCACAACAAGCCGTTCCTCTGAGAGTAAAGAGATGGGGTGAGAGTACAGCTTTTATGTTATTCTGGCGCGCACTTCATAATTTCTTTGTCATTTCAGCTCTAAATCGTCAATTCAGCTCTCCCAGGAGACCAAATAATCGGGTTAGCAAATAATCCTAAATTCCAAGATTTTCTGAACACTGCTGGAAAGAGAAAATTCCGGAGCTAGTTCCGATGGTGGAGGGATTGAAAAAACACACCCACTTTCAGTTTCCGCCTACCCAGGGGTTCTAACTCATTGGAAAGATCAGGCAATTTTTTGCATTCACTTTAGGCGCTATTCATACTACTCAACGCCAGCGCGGCACGCGCGTGCCGCTCTGACGTGGCTTTTGTGTATGAATACTTTCTACGCGCGTGCCGCGCTTGCGGAGACTATGAATACTCCAGCGGCGACTCCATGGCGGAGCGGTGAAGCTGGAATGAATGAGACGATCGATAAATAATATCAGTGGATGAAAACGCCAAGGCGTTCCAGGTAGCAGTATGAATACTGTAGCGGCGACGCCATGACGGAGCGGACGAGCGTGACGCGCGGGCGGGGCGTCAAGCCATTAATACACAAACGCGACGCCAGCGCGGCACGCGTGTGCCGGGCTGGCGTTGAGTAGTATGGATAGCGCCTTACGAATCATAAAATGCAAGTCTCCATATTAGGTGAAACAATTGGAGACAGCTTCACCCCATTTTCAGTGTTAGAATTTCATGTTCTACAGATACTTGCTGGTTGGTAAGTTGTGCGATGGCGTGCACTTCCGAAATGTAAGGCGAATTAGTCTAAACTTTACAAAAGGATTTTTGAAAGATGGGCTCGCAAAAAAAGATTAAGGCATTGGCTTGTAGTAAAATGCAGACGATTATTAATTGCCAACGGCACAAAATTCTCACGGTAAGCAACTTCACGGTTCTCACGGTACTCAGAGCGATGGCCGGCGAACCTCTATGCCGAGAACGACGGCCGGCGCCCCACATTTGGAGAGTGTCGGCCAGCGGCGAACCATGCTGGGTGCGACGCACACGCAGCGCGGATATTGGCTCGCCGCAAGCCACAAAATTTTAAAATTGATGATACCCAACTGATAAAAGGTAGGGTATAAAAGAAATGAAGAGCGCTGTGTTACATTCACACACCGTCTTTCTCCAGCAGAGGTAAGCGGTTGATGCTCTGAACAGACTAGGGAGTAGGGAAGCAGCCTCACCGGTGATAAAGATCTCACGATATCGGGCCCTAAACATGGAATACTTTGGGGAGAAAAACTTCTAGACTTCTGCGAGAATTTTGTGCCGTTGGCAAATTATAAATTTGTGTAAAAAGCGGTGCAATTTGTTTTATTGGATCCGGCTTTTGAATAAATTTTTCAGATGGTTCAAAATGGCTGACTTGGCCCTTGTTGGTATTAATATGCAGATAACGTAATCACTAGAATGTGGTGAAATTGTTGTAAATGGATTTGGAAAACGCTCATCAAAGCCGAATCACGCATCAGAAGGAATCTCGCGTGAAGCGTAATTGGGAGGAAATCAAGGATTTCTGGAAATTTAGCTTCCTGGCAAAAGTAACGATTTGGTACTGTCGAAAAAAAGTTTCAAAAATATCTTGAAATATCTTAGAAATGATTTGGCGTAAAATAGCCTGAGGTAGTAAAAAAGCTAGGAAATGAAGTGAAATAACTAAAAATACGATTTGGCGGTCAATAATAAACTAAGTAACGATTAGTAAAGAGAGAGGAATCAGATTTTGCGAGCTTCTCCGTTAAACTTATCAAAGCGAAATCAAGCGCGATATGAATGGAGCGTTGTGTTCAACTAGCTTGACCTATGCTGATTCCCTTATTACAGATTTCGAAAATGACTTAATGTTACAGTTGCACGCTTGATTTTGCGTTGATCAGTTTAACGGAAAAGCTTGTAAAATCTGATCCCTCTGTCTTTACTTATCGCTAGTTAGTTTCGTATTCTTAAATCGTATTTTTAGTTATTTCACTTCATTTGCTAGCTTTTTTACTACTTCAGGCTATGTTACGCCAATTCATTTTAAAGATATTTCAAGACATTTTGAAACTTTTTTTTGACATTACCGAATCGCTACTTTTGCCAGGAAGCTAAATTTTCGGGAATTTCAAATATTTTTCCTAAAGGTTTCCTTTCTGACATGAATTTCCCTCAACGATTTCCATTTTGGAGAGATGAAACATCTAACAGACGATATCGCCGTATGAGTACAACTTCTGAAACTTGTGACGCACAATCTTAAAAAACACCACTCACCACCGCATTTTGCGCAACAGGTGAAAAATCGAGTACTGAACTTCAGTAAATTTAGAAAGGCTATCTTCGAGAAACACACATATTCGGGAATATTCAAAAGAATATATCCAAAATATTCGTTTGATCGAGATATTTTAAATTACGATTATCGGACAGTTCCTTTGTGACTTTGCCACTTTCACAGTGCACAATAGGCCAAAACGTTCTCTGCTCTGTTTCCGGACTTATTCGCACCAGATTTGGTTTTGAACTGGCCATGCGCGCAACCGCTTTTTCGAAATTTAAGTTCAGAGTGAACGTAGAAATTAGCTCCAAGTGGCATTGAAAAGAGCGTAAAAAGTTGGTGTTATCCCTCAAAAATGGTTTGAAATGGTTCGCTGGTTCTCAAGAAAATTTTAAAAAGCCGCTCGATTTTGGTGTGAAGCTCCTTTTTTCAGTTGGCGTCCACGATCTTGTGGGTACACTTAAAATTGAGCTAGGAAGCTCATTTTTGGATAGGAGACTGGAAATGGATGCAGGTCGCTCCTATTCCAATTTGAAGTTGATACCTTAACTCTGGAGGGTACTTCAAAATCGAGGGTTTACATACTAAATTAGCCGTGGAGCGCGAAAACTGATGGGGCATGTTACGGCTGTGGAGAGCAGAATATGTGGGTGGATCTGCAGCCAATTAACATAGGTCATTGGGGGTAAGTAATAAAGCTGTCAGATTTCGTACTCATGACACTTCATCGGTCGATAATCAATAATATCGATTTTCGCTCATATTGCACAAATTGCGACGAGGAGTGGTAATTGTTGATGGGTATGGATCTCTTGGTTCGGGAATTTTACTCATCAAACATCGATTAATACCAATCAATAATATCATGTTTTTGCCTGTTGCACAAACTGTCGCATTGAGTGTTGATTGTTGATGGTCTAAGAACCTTGCTTGGGAAATTGTCCTCATCATGCAAAATCGAATCTTTATGATCAATAATATCGATTTTTCACCTGTTGCGCAAAATGCGGTGGTGAGTGGTGTTTTTTAAGATTGTGCGTCACAAGTTTCAGAAGTTGTACTCATACGGCGATATCGTCTGTTAGATGTTTCATCTCTCCAAAATGGAAATCGTTGAGGGAAATTCATGTCAGAAAGGAAACCTTTAGGAAAATATTTGAAATTCTCGAAAATTTAGCTTCCTGGCAAAAGTAGCGATTCGGTAATGTCAAAAAAAAGTTTCAAAATGTCTTGAAATATCTTAAAAATGAATTGGCGTAACATAGCCTGAAGTAGTAAAAAAGCTAGCAAATGAAGTGAAATAACTAAAAATACGATTTAAGAATACGAAACTAACTAGCGATAAGTAAAGACAGAGGGATCAGATTTTACAAGCTTTTCCGTTAAACTGATCAACGCAAAATCAAGCGTGCAACTGTAACATGAAGTCATTTTCCAAATCTGTAATAAGGGAATCAGCATAGGTCAAGCTAGTTGAACACAACGCTCCATTCATATCGCGCTTGATTTCGCTTTGATAAGTTTAACGGAGAAGCTCGCAAAATCTGATTCCTCTCTCTTTACTAATCGTTACTTAGTTTATTATTGACCGCCAAATCGTATTTTTAGTTATTTCACTTCATTTCTAGCTTTTACTACTTCAGGCTATTTTACGGCAAATCATTTCTAAGATATTTCAAGATATTTTTTGAAACTTTTCGACAGTACCAAATCGTTACTTTTGCCAGGAAGCTAAATTTCCAGAAATCCTTGATTTCTCCCAATTACGCTTCACGCGAGATTCCTTCTGATGCGTGATTCGGCTTGATGAGCGTTTTCCAAATCCATTTACAACAATTTCACCACATTCTAGTGATTACGTTATCTGCATATTAATACCAACAAGGGCCAAGTCAGCCATTTTGAACCATCTGAAAAATTTATTCAAAAGCCGGATCAATAAAACAAATTGCACCGCTTTTTACACAAATTTATAATTTGCCAACGGCACAAAATTCTCGCAGAAGTCTAGGAAGTTTTTCTTCCCAGAGTTTTCGACGTTTAGGACCCGATATCTTGATATCTTTATCACCGGTGAAGCAGCTTCCCTACTCCTTAATCTAATCAGAGCTTCAGCCGCTTGCCTCTGGAGAAAGACGGTTTGTGAATGTAACACACCGCTCTTCATTTCTTTTATACCTTACCCTTTATCAGTTGGGTATCATCAATTTTAAAATTTTGTGGCTTGCGGCGAGCCAATATCCGCGCTGCGTGTGCGTCGCACCCAGCATGGTTCGCCGCTGGCCGACACTCTCCAAATGTGGGGCGCCGGCCGTCGTTCTCGGCATAGAGGTTCGCCGGCCATCGCTCTGAGTACCGTGAGAACCGTGAAGTTGCTTACCGTGAGAATTTTGTGCCGTTGGCAATTAATAATCGTCTGCATTTTACTACAAGCCAATGCCTTAATCTTTTTTTGCGAGCCCATCTTTCAAAAATCCTTTTGTAAAGTTTAGACTAATTCGCCTTACATTTCGGAAGTGCACGCCATCGCACAACTTACCAGCCAGCAAGTATCTGTAGAACATGAAATTCTAACACTGAAAATGGGGTGAAGCTGTCTCCAATTGTTTCACCTAATATGGAGACTTGCATTTTATGATTCGTAAGGCGCTATCCATACTACTCAACGCCAGCGCGGCACACGCGTGCCGCGCTGGCGTGGCGTTTGTGTATTAATGGCTTGACGCCCCGCCCGCGCGTCACGCTCCGTCCGCTCCGCCATGGCGTCGCCGCTACAGTATTCATACTGCTACCTGGAACGCCTTGGCGTTTTCATCCACTGATATTATTTATCGATCGTCTCATTCATTCCAGCTTCACCGCTCCCCCATGGAGTCGCCGCTGAGTATTCATAGTCTCCGCAAGCGCGGCACGCGCGTAGAAAGTATTCATACACAAAAGCCACGTCAGGCGGCACGCGCGTGCCGCGCTGGCGTTGAGTAGTATGAATAGCGCCTAAAGTGAATGCAAAAAATTGCCTGATCTTTCCAATGAGTTAGAACCCCTGGGTAGGCGGAAACTGAAAGTGGGTGTGTTTTTTCAATCCCTCCACCATCGGAACTAGCTCCGGAATTTTCTCTTTCCAGCAGTGTTCAGAAAATCTTGGAATTTAGGATTATTTGCTAACCCGATTATTTGGTCTCCTGGGAGAGCTGAATTGACGATTTAGAGCTGAAATGACAAAGAAATTATGAAGTGCGCGCCAGAATAACATAAAGCTGTACTCTCACCCCATCTCTTTACTCTCAGAGGAACGGCTTGTTGTGGCAACGAAATCTCTTGCGGCCCCGCCCTTTAATATCTCCTCCTCTCTGTTGCTCCGTTCTCTCCTTCGAATCCTAACTAATACAATTTCGCACGACATATTCTTCCATCCTCGATTGTCCCCACTATATACCGATCACAACCATCGAGAACTCTATCATTCTACCGAACAGGCCAGAATGTGCCAGGCCAAAATCAGGCATTTGATGCGCTTTTGCCACTGCTTCGTAATTTTGGTAACATTTGGAGGCCTACGCACTGTTTTGGGAGGGAAACTTCAAAACACAATTCATCGTTGAAAGGGCTTTTGAGCGATAATGAGAACATCTTGTGAGTCAACTGTCGTAAATATTTTATGTCTTTTCGAAAATACGGGAACCGTTTGAATTCCACATGTCAATTTCTCCATCTTTAGCGCAGGAGGGAGGGATTATTACTACCACATGTTCTGAATTTTTTTCAGAAGCGCGAATTCAGTAATGGTTTGTTCAACGTCGAGTATAACACCAAGAGAAGGATATACGCCGACACCTGCGGCATTTCCTGTGATTAGGTCTCAAATCGCCTAAAATCATCGAAGTCCGCGGTTATTTTTATGTCAATGTTGTTGTTGTTTATACGTCGATGAGTGAGATAAAAATTTTTGAGCATTCGTCGTTTGTTATCACATTGTGGAGTTCTACCACATGAATAGAGGCTCCGAATGTTGCCGTAGGAATAAAAGGCTCGGAGCCGACGTCGACGGTGGTAACAGAAGCACCTGAAAAGCAGGGCACAGAAGGCGGTTACAGGGGCTCTTTAGAATAGCTGGAACAGGGGCTGCGAAGGCGATTGCAGGGGTACCTTAAAAGGACTGGAGCAGAGGCACCGAACGCGGCTGCAGGGGCACTTTAAAAGAGCCGGAGCAGGGGCAATGAACACGGCTGCAGGGGGGCTTTGAAAGGGCCGGAGCAGAGGCGCCGAAGGCGGTTGCAGGGGCACCTTAAAAGGGCTGGAGCAGAGGCAACAGATAACTCTCAAGCGCCTTTTTGAATTCAGTGAACTTCCCAACTACCAAGCCTGACCGAAGTAATTTGTTGAATTCAGACCCCGCCCTATTGGCAAAAAAGTGCTGTCTTACATTCCGCCTGGCCCCAACGAGGTCCAATTTCACCGGCGCTCCCCTGGTGGTTGACGATCTCAGGTTGAACAGCCGGCTAGCCTTGATACCAGCACTCCCATGAATGATTTTATACATCACAGGAGAAGAAGGTTTGATATGATAATTATCATATCAAACCTTCTTCTCCTGTGCTCTAGAGTGGTTAGGCTCAACTTGGCAATTCTGGCGACATGACACACGTTGCGATTAGTCTGAAACCACGATGTCCTGAAGTAAACTCTACGTGTGAAAGTATTCTGGACTTTCTCCAGCGCATCGATGGATCCCTTTTTGTATGGATTGAATACCACCGTGCCATACTCCATAAGTGGACGTATGTATGTTTTATACACCTCAGTCAGGACATTTGCGTTGGTAGTTAAAAGTGCTCGAAACGCGCTGTGCATCATCCTGTTGGCCATGGACGCGACCTGGAGGCAGTGATCATCGAAACTAAGATCATCCTTGATAAGAAAACCAAGGTCCTTAATCTCGCTGACCTCGCTCAACTGCATACCGTCAATAGTATAGAAGCCATTAACTCGCCTCTTACCAAGCTTTATCACCTTAGTTTTTTCGCTGGAAAGCGGCAATTTCCATTCAGACGACCATTTGGCTACATCATTAAGGGCTTTTTGCAAACACTCTGAATCTTCCTTGGTCCGAATAGGATTATACAATTTAAAGTCGTCAGCGAATGCCGAACAGACAACGTTGTTCAAGGATATAATCGAGGGAAGCTCATACGTATAAATATTAAAGAGAATAGGTGAAAGCACTCCACCCTGGGGAACACCTCTAAGGACTGCAAAGGGAGAGGAGAACGTACTGTTCTGCCGGACTCTGAAATTTCTGCCCGTGAGAAAAGCACGAGTCCAATCCACTATACGCGGATGGATACCCACTATTTCTAGTTTGTTTACTAATTTGCGATGAGAAACTCTGTCAAACGCCTTGGAAAAATCGAGGTAAATAACATCCACACCAACATCATTGTCCAGCGCACGAGTCCAGTCTTCAAGTGATTGCAGCATCGCCGAAATTGTGGATTTACCCTTTTGGAAACCATGTTGGTGCTCCGAGATGATGGAGTGCTCCTCCAGATGAGTCGTAATTCTTTTCTTCAATACTTTTTCAAAAAGTCTTGCAAAAATAGATGTGATACTGATAGGCCGGTAATTGTTGGGATCAGAAAATGGCTTCTTCTTTGGTATAGGAGTAACAAAGGATGTACGCCATCTACTCGGAACATCTCCACGCATAAAACTCAGGTTGAAAATGTGTGCAAGCGGGCTAACCATGATATCAATCACCTTTTTAATGAAACATAATGGTATGTGATCCGGCGTGTCAGAAAACGAATTAGGCCATTTGGCTAGTAGCTCCGACAATTCCCCGGGTTGAAACCATACAGAGTCAGGCATAACAGGAAAAAGAGAAGGAGTAACACTCCCATCCAAGTCAGTATCTTCAAGGAATGATTTCTTAAACATATTTGCCAGAAGTTGAACTTTTTGGCCATCTTCCACTGCACTGGAACCATCCTCTCTCACAAGACATCCAACCTGAGATTTATTTTTGAGTTTCGAATTAAGTGATCTGTAGGATGAATTTTTATTTTTAGACTCGATAACTTTCCTTTCCTTATTACTATTATACTTCTTCAAACGTTTTTCAAATAGCGCCGCAACTGTTTTGTATTCGCACCAATCCTCAGCCCTGTTACTACTATTTGCCATGTTCCAGGCTTGAGATCTCCTGTGAGAGAGATTTTCCAAGTGCTCAGGGAGGTATGCCTTCTTCGTAGACACCAGACTAATCGGTACAAATAAATCAATGGTGTGGTCAAGGATAGAAAGAAAGAGTTCATATTTAGCTTCCACAGTATCCACGGTACTCAGTGAGCCGTACCAATCCACACTATCCAGGTATTCATTTATACAAGCAAAATCCGCTTTACTGTATACTCTATTGTGAATTTTCGTATCAGAGGCCTCGGTATGAACGTTTAGCTCGAAAACTATAGAAGCATGATCACTAGTGCCCAATGCAGCCATAGTATCCACTTCTGCAATCAACCTATCCTCATTGGACGGTAACAGATTCAAAACATTGCTACCTCGTGTAGCCATAACGTTATTCTGTGTGAGATTATGCGAAGCGCACATATCTAGGAATAGCTTACTACTCAGGTTCATAGCCGTAGGAACTAGCTGCGCCCATGATATATCTGGTAAATTGAAATCGCCTGTGATAACACAAGACTGACTACAAGACAGCAAATCACCTAAGGTTTTAATAAAAGTTTCAAAAGAGTCAGCAGAGCATGAGGGCGCCCTGTACGCAATAACTATTCTCAGCGTCCTATCACTAACAACAATGTCAGCACAAAGTAGTTCGTAACTTTCAGAACAAGACTCCTCGTACACTAACCTTGGACAAAGAGACTTACTCAACAAAAGAGCCACTCCCACGCCCCTCTTGTGCGGTCGGATATAACTACTATAGCAAGATAAAACGGTCTAGCGTGCGCAAACTGCAGAGAACCCAGTTCTAGATCTCCTTCAACCTATTGGCTTACCTTTGATGAATATGATCTCTTCTCTCTAGGGAAATCGTGCTAGGAATCGCGTTTCACAATTTTTTCCTATTTTCAGCCAAAATTTGCCTAGTTCTACAGAAAACAGAAAAATGGGAAAAAAGGGCAGAAAACAGAAAGCCGAAAATTTCGCACACCCCTGATAAGCAGCATACTGAAAGATGGGCCGCCTGACTCACTCCTGTCCCAAAAATCGTTGGGAGAGTTGAGCTCGGCAGCAAAATATCAGTTGTAGAGAAAGGAACTGGTCGACCAGTTGTCGTATCCATGAAACTACGGGAGCCTCCCGGGAAGTGTTCTAAAACCAGCCGATGTATGCGGCGGGCAGACTTTCGATTTTCTGGGAAGCTTTCGTAGTTTCATGAATTCGACCACGAACTAATTGAACGCACAATAGGAAGAGGAGCTGCTGCAACTGTATTTCCCACTGTTGTGATGCGAACTTCTTTTTTCCCGACTTTTCTTGCTGTTGTTTTAGAGTGCAACTCCACGAGTGTGTGAGAGCCCCTCTGTAGATCATTCAGAAATTTTCGAGAAACGTGCAGTACTCAGTTGCACACCATTCTATAGGATAGCTCTATTTGCTTTCCGAATCCAGGACGCGAACTGGAGATGCCGAAAGGCGATCGTTTCATTTAGGCACGCTCGGAAAATATTGGCCCCACATCCTTGTTTTAATTTTGGCGTGCATTGCGTTTGTTGCGTACGTGTCTTTTGTGGCCCTCAAAGGGAAGGTCAAGTTCAAGAATAAAACGAAAAGGTTAGCATATTTTCGAACAATTTCGGAGCCGTGTATAACGAAAATCTCTTTAACTTTTGTTCAGCGAGCCTGGGTCTAGCTCGGAGAGAAGCTCTTCAAGAAAGGTTGAAAAGCGGGTTTCAAAAAGAAGAACTCTCAAAAGAACCAGAACAAGACGTTCTTCGCGTTCATATTCTGAAGACTCACCCCCAAGTTCTGAACCAGCATGGCAAAAGGAGGAGTTTATAGACCATGTGGACTTAACACATATAAAAGTTGAGGCGACGATTTCACCCAAAACGAAGCGGGAAATCATGGAGTAAGTGTTGAACAGTTCTGCAAATGATGTGTAATCTAACGATCCGTGAGATCTGGAGCATTCATGGAGAGCTCTGAATTTCAAGCTTCGTCAGCAGCGAGCGTTTGCGCTGTATGCTTAAATTGTGGCAGAAAGCTTTTATCGCAGTAGCGTAAGGCCGTGCGACGCGAGTATTCGCTACTGCCAGAGTGCAACGCTCCTCATGATTATCCAAGACCAACAGATCCATGCGTATCCTATGCTAGTTAATATCCACGCCCTATTTCGGAGATAAATTGAATGCTCAGCAAAAAAAATCTACCAGAAATCCTGGAAATTCCAGTACTTTACCACTCCTTTCTGGAGGAATTCCTCCCAAAAGGATCGGTAATAGGCTCGTAATTTGGTAGAATTTTCTCGTATTCTGCCAGAAATCCCCAGTACTCTGCCAGAATTTATACCTACACCGCTAGCTGTTGATACGAGTTACAAAAGCTTAATACATATAGTCATACTCATGTACAACTGTATGTACAAACCAAAATTTTCGGGCTTTCACCCACCTGTCCGCTGGGACAGTAGAGGAGCCCATCGCACCGAGTATCAGGCTGATTGTAAGTCCCATTTATGACCTCCGAGTTGGAGCGACGAGCCAACTTTTGACATGTGCGAACGGCGCAGCGTATATGCTATGGGTCAACAAAGTCATTCAACATGGGCGATCAGCGGCCCTGTCCAACAGCAGTGCGCTATCAATGGGGCCGTTTCAGAAACTAGAGTGCTGGAGCACACCTTACAATAAGGAATCCGGAGTCATTATCGTGTTATACCTTACCCTAGTTTACAATTGCTAACTAGTTAGTGGTTTAAATTCATTGTACCTGAACCTTCGTTCTGACTTGGTTTTTTTCTTAAAGTTTCAACACGATTTTTTCTGATGTGGCAACGTCAGACCTACACCCTCAAACAGAAATCTGGAAAATGTCACAAACCCAGTCTTAACTTAACTTCAACAGCAGCGCCCAGGTGAAGCTTCTCGAAAATGTATAACATGGGGCGGAGAACACTGGGATTCTCAAAACTAAACAAACAATAATCTTTGGAGAATTTTTTCTCGAACAAAACCGAGACAGGTCATTGCGAAAACATTCGGTTCCCAAGATTTATCACCGATCACTGTTTTCTCAGAAATATTTTCATGAAATTTTTATGGTTTTTCAAGATTTGCGAACCATTTTCGCAAATTGTGTACTACCGCAGTTTTTGCATTATGGAGCAGAATCTAGCTATAAAAATTTTATGTGAGGCATGAGATATTCTCCCTTTATTGGACTCTGAGTTGGCAATAAAAACGATTTTTGAGCTCTCTCTATGGAAATGGTGGATGGTAGTTACAAAAGTAAAATTAAGTGAGAAGTAAATTTTTTTAGGAAAAACGCACAAAAACAAGTTAGGACTGTTAATTACTGGTGTCCACATGCTCCTTTAATTAACGAGATTTTTATGAGTTCATCCGCGATTTTTTTTTGCTCCTGAAGTAGTCAGTCTTTTCTTAAAGGCAGTGTTCACGAAGAAAAAGCTTCACGTTTTTTTTTGGCTAAAACGTATGCTTTGGGTTCCTCTAAGAAGATTAGAAACAGAAGTGCGACGAAAAACCGCCGGTAAGTGGGTGAAAATCTCGTGGGCCAGCCAACCCATTGGGTCACCCGCCCACGTCCTATAACACTTGCCCTTCGAGATTAGATGAGCGATGATTTCCGATCAAAAGCCACGTTCTTCCCTTCATTCTCAACTTCTCTCTTTACTTAGGTCAATTCGCACACATCGGGTGCAAAAAACGGGAGTTACAAGCCTCGGACAACTCGTCACCAATGCTTCCCTTGCTGAATTTCGAGAACCATAACTCCGTTTCCAGGGAGTCTTGTACGATTCCAGGGACATCATTGAAATCAGCATGGGACCGCTTTCAAGATAGGCGGAAGAACAGAAAAACGACTTCTATCCTGAACACTGCCTTTAAAGTGCCCAGCAATTACTTTGGAAGCGAATTGGAAGACGGCAAAACAGGCATTTATCTAAATCTCGATGATTGGGGGCGGGCGGACACCTAGAAAAAATTTCTTCCTTATAGTTTTTTCTCCAACTTTTCTTTTTTTTAAACTTTTGTGATGGCCAGATCTACCTTTTCACGAGGACAGCACAAATAACTTTTTTTTCGCGAACCCTGCCTTTGAGTCATTCACCAATCGTCTTTCCAGAAATCGTTTTTTGCCTCTGAAAAGTTTTAAAAAAATTTATGATAAAAAAACATAATACAAATTAATCTGCTCGTAAATCTAAGTTTGAATCAACAAAATCACGGATCCAATCTTGGGTTGAAATCATTTATCGGGAAAAAACTTGTGAAATGAACAGAAACTTTTTTTTTCAAAAAAAGCAGGTTGTTAAATTCTTGACATCCTATTAAACGCTTTCAATGGTGTTTTCTTGGACGCGAGATGCTTTGTTTTGTAAAGTCGTCAGAGACAGTAAGCTTGGCCGTGCTGGGTGTAGGTATAATCGTTCTCTAGACGGCGGGCAGCCGCGTCGAGTCCGGGGTTGCTCTTGTCGAGAGTGTGTGGGTGGCGCCGTCATGGAAAAACCTATCGATATGGCGCAGCTTTTTATTTTCCCTCGGCCAGCACTTCTTCCTCATTTCTCTATCCCCGTTCTATCCTTTCCATCCTCTTTCCTCACATTTTTATACATCGGAAATATTTTCGAAAATTGGAGGTAATTTTGTTTACCATCCTCTTTTTGGACATTTGTTCATTTCTAACTGAGTTGTGTTCCGAGGGAGATGAAAACAAACTTCCGATTAAAAATTTTAAAAAATGAATTCAAATTCATAAAAACGGACCTATATATAAAACACGTTAAAAATGCCATCAAAGTTTCCAAATTTTAAGTGCTGTTCATAAAGCTTAATAGGTAAAATTATGATTAAAAATACTAACCATGATATTCTGCACACTTTCTGTTAAGTCCTGCACACTTCCTGTGAGCACCTACACACTTCCTGTGAGCCAATGTACACTTCCTGTGAGGTCCTGCACACTTCCTGTGAGCCAATGCACACTTTCTGTGAGGTCCTGCACACTTCCTGTGAGCACCTACACACTTTCTGTGAGGTCCTGCACACTTCCTGTGAGCACCTACACACTTTCTGTGAGGTCCTGCACACTTCCTGTGAGCACCTACACACTTTCTGTGAGGTCCTGCACACTTCATGTCAGGTCCTTCACATTTCCTGGCAGCATATGCGTACTTTCTGTGAGCAATTTTTTTCGGGCGATTTACGTTGAAATTCGAGAGAATTCTGGCACAACTTGTGGTAATTTATTCGAATTCTGGCAGAATTTCTGTCAATTCGGTATCCCGACGTAAATCTATGGTAAAAAGCGGCATTCACCACTTCGAACTGGTAAGTTTCGCTCCGGAATAAAGTACACTAAACGTGATCTCTGTCGTTTTCTAAACAAGGAATACCGGAGGTGGTCCGTAACTATAAGTGCAGGCTCCACAGGCTGCCCTCCGATGAAAATGAGCCCCACCACTGTTTTACGAAGTCGAGAAATGGCTTTATCTTGTAAAGCATTTTAAGGGTGACTATAGCAAATACATTGATAAAGCCGTAAACCTAATCTGGAGATTTTCTTCAACACATCAACTCCATTTCATGGTTTAGGGCTAGATATGTACATTCACATTTTCTTACTTTACTTACTCCGGAGCCTTCTCGTTCTTAGCAAGGCATATCTGAGGGCTGTGCTCAATATATGAAATTGATGTGAGGGAGAGGCCTCTTCATCCTCTCACCAGTGTTCTTTTAGGCGGCTGCTCAACGGAGGGATCCCATATACATAGATGGTAGCTCAGGCAAACCATCGCTCCGAGCGGGACCGCTTCCTCCCAATTATGACGTCATCGCCCGGACACCGTTGAGGGGCCAACTGGCACCGCGGTCCCTGTCCGGTGCCAGTTCGCCTCTCGGCCGCTGTCCGGTCGCTCTCGGGGCCACAGCAGTGCGAGCAGTGTTAGCCAGACCGTCACTTTGTACATTGCAGTGACGGACCCAGCATGGAATTCCACTGTCAATTGCAGTACTCACGCTTTCGAAAGCTCCAGCTATCCTCCTTCCTTATCCTCCGAGACCGAATCTCAGCGTTGCAGAATGTGGGCGGGGTTAGTGGTGCGTGCAGCATTGTGGAGAGGTAGAGAGCGTTCCTTAAGAAACCTGCGTAGCATCACGGAAAACGAATCGCCTTTAGTGCGGAGCGTGTACCGCGTCATTGCAAATGGCGAACGCTTCATGAGAAGCGTGAGCCGCGTCATGGAAAATGAGTCGTGCATCATATGAAGCGTGAGCAGCGTCATGAAAAATGAGTCGCGCACTATAGGAATCGTGCTCCGCGTCATGGAAAATGAGTCACGCTATGAGAAGCGTGAGCCGCGTCATAAAAAATGAGTCGCGCATAATGAGAAGTGTGCTCCGCGTCATGGAAAATGAGTCGTGCATCATATGAAGCGTGAGCCGCGTCATGAAAAATGGGTCGCGTTTAACGAGAAGCGGGCGTCATGTCGTGAAGATGGGTACGCATTATTAGAAGCATGCTTCGTATCATGGAATATGAGTCGCTCACCATGAGAAGCGTGCTCCTCGTCATGGGAAATGAGTCCCGCCTCATAAGAGGCGTCCGCGGCGTCATCAAAAACCGAGTCGCGTTATTGAGAAGCGCGCTCCGCTTTATGGAAACTGAGTCACGCTTCATAAAAAGTGGGCTCCGCGTTATGGAAAATGAGTCGCGCACCTTGAGGAGCGTGCCCCGCGTCATGAAATATGAGTCGCGCACCATGCCCCCCCCACCGGCAGTAGCGGCTGTCACTAATATTATCAATACCATCGACGCGTGTCGTCCTCGGGCCCGTTGCATGCGCCGAATTCCTGTCTCGTGCAGTATTTCTATTTAACGCTTCCTCCCACTTGTGCCAAAGCCTTCTAAATTGCTAATTATATGCTGTAGTTCAGTTCTGATCTTCACGGTGCAAAACTAGTCGGGGGGGGACTAAAGAGTTACCCATAGAAATTGAAAGATTCAGCTATGAAAATGAAAATTTCTTTGATTATCAGATATGTGATACCGTTATCACTCATCATTTCCTAGAAATTCCATCGAACTAGATCGATTTCTGAAAACGGTATCATTCATTCCTCATTTGAAATCTGAGTGGCCCCCCTCAACTAGTTTCGCACCATCTTCAGCACTGTGTATCATTGGAAGCATCTATTTGCTTTGAGGTGAACCACCAAACCTGCCATAGTTAACAGAATATCTGAGCCACCTTAAAACTAGATGATAGGGTTTGCGAAACTCTTCGACAGAGCGTTATAATGATTTTTAGCTGATTTTGTGATTTTACAGCTTCGGTATTTTCTGACTTATCCGAGAAGTTTCAAAGTTATGTTTAATGACTAGGTCCTTAATCAATAGTATTTTTCGACAGTTATCTATCGTTTTTTTTAATTTCGATTCTCGCCTTTTCCATCGATTTTTGAAATACCTATCAATAAATGACGAAAAAAATACTATCGATTAGAAACTTAGACGTTTTAATGTCGGCATGAACTCTACCGATACTTCGCGTTCCCCATCGAAGGTTGGCGCAAACTCGGTGCACCTATTTTATAGCTTATGGCACCGAGTTTACGCCGACCTTCAATAGGGAACGCAAAGTATCACTAGAATCCATGACGACGTTATAACGGCTAAGTTCCTAATCGATAGTATTTTTTTGTCAATTATTGATCGTTATTTTGAAAATCCATTTCATGCACCACCTCATCGCGGTGATCGGGTGAACACCACTTCTTGGTGGCCAGCGGTGCGGACCGGTCACGCAGTATGCAGTTAATGTGTACGGGCGGCTATCCTTGTATCCTTTGCGGGGAACAAGCGAGAGTGACCAGATCGAAAAGAAACGCTCAGACAACTAAATTTGAAACCCAGTACTGCGCGCACCGGATATGCTCCACTACATCGTCGGAGGAAGTCTCTACCGGTGAGGGGCCATCTAATCTCGGAGCAATAGGACGTCATCGGATAAGGAATTCTGGAAACCCCCGCAACCCACGATGGCAACACTGCCTTTACATATGTACCTACAACTGCCGCACAATCGCATCGGAAGCCGATCTTTGGATACTCCTTCTTAGAAGTCGTCAGATCAAGTACGATGTTATCGCTTTGCAGGAGACGAAAGGCAATAAGGAAAGCGTCAGAAGGACCGACCACAACGAGCTTATCGTCATTGGAACCAAGTTGGATAGCACGAACACCGGCGGCGTTGGATTCCTCATTAATTCGACGGTGCACCACTTGGTAGATTCTCATAAAATCATTAGTCCGCGTCTCGGCGTTCTGCGTTTGAGAACCGAAGAGCAAGGAGTTGTGTCTATTATCAATGGATACGCCCCAACCTCTAGCGCTGCGCAGGAAGAACGTGAAGAGTTCCATGAGCTTCTGGAAAAGACTGTACATTAGGAGAGAAGCTACTACAAGCTAGTTGTCGGTGACTTCAATGCAATCGTCGGTACGAACAACAACGACAGCGTTTGGAGATTGGGACGGTATGTAGAGTTCGCGCAATCATTTTAGTCTGATGAATTGATGGGGCTGCGACGGTAGATCATCCCGCGCTAATCGAAACCCCATTCTCCAGTGAGGCCGGCAACCCCGCACGGCCAGCCGCCTGGTCCATGCGTCAGACTAAAATGAAAACGGAAACCATAGCTACTTTTCAGAATGAGAATGGAGAGCAACTGCTAGACTTCATGTCGTCATGCTGCCTCTTTCACGGAAACTCCATGTTCGAAAAGACATCAAATCGACGATGGACTTGGGAAAGCCCGAATAGTCAGACAAGGTCGGAGATAGATCTTACTCCATTCCATGTTCGAAAAGCCATCAAATCGACGATGGACTTGGGAAAGCCCGAATGGTCAGACAAGATCGGAGATAGATCTTGTCTTAAAGGCAGTGTTCACGATAAAAATCGTTTTTCTGTTTTTTCGCCTATCTTGAAAACGGCCCCATTCTGATTCCAATGATGTCTCTGAAATCGTACAAGACCTTCTGGGAACGGAGTTATGGTCCCTCAAAATTTGAGCTAAGCAAACATGGTGGACGAGTTTTCGGAGGCTTCTAACTTACGTCTTTTGCAGCCGATCTATGCGAGCTAACCTGAGTAAAGAGAGAAGCTGAGATTGAAGGGAAGAACAGGGCTAACGAATGAAAATCATCGCTCATCTCACGATCTCGAGCATTCATTTGTTCACGTCGGTGGGCGTGTGACGCGCTTTTGTGGTTTTCAATGCGCTCGAAGTTGCAACTTCGGGCTCTTTTGGGGCTCTTCCTGGCTCGTTTTTATGCGTTCTTTCAACGTCAACGTTACAGTGTGCCCTTCCACTACCCACTCCTGGTGGAAACTGAAACACATTTTTTATGTTGAACACTGCCTTTAATTAACAGACGCTGGAGCTTGTTTGACGCGTTAGTGCTGCCTCCATTCGACATCGGCTCCGATCATCGGCTTTTACGTGCGAAGATATCGCTGACGGAGAAGATTTCCAAACCTGATGCTCATAGGCCGGCACCCGTTCGGTTCCCCGTCTTTGAGGTTGAGGTATTGCAATCCGCTATGAAGTCCTTCCCCATGGAATCTTCACAAAGATCCAACTGTAGACTACGAGAATCTAGCCAAAAGCCTAATCGAGTGTGCAGAAGTTTCGCGTCAAGCCGGAATGGCACCCATTCCAAGGCTGAATGGCCTCGCGAGTGCGCTCTTGGAAAAGAGAAGAGTTGTTAAACGGGATCCCAATTCCACCCATCTGGAGAAGGTTACCATCAAAATGTCATGCCGAATCGCTGTTAAAGGCAGCTTTCACGATAATCATCTTCAGTGACCTTCCACAGTGAAATGATAGGCAAGAAGGTTCTTAGGCTCCCGGTGTCGAAAGAACGGTAGAAAACGAGCCAGGACTGGTAAAATAGCGGCTGCAAACAAGCGCTTTGGTGTTCCAGAACCGCTCCGTGCTCCAGGTCCGCCCCCTCTATGTAAACAAATAAACACTCGAGACCGTTAGATGAGCAATGGTTTCCGATCAAAAGCCCCGTTCTTCCCTTCATTCTCAACTTCTCTCGTTACTCAGCTCAGCTCGCATACATCGGTGCGAAAGACAACTCGTCCACAATGCATCCCTAGCTCAATTTTTGAGGGCCATAACTCCGTTCCCAGGGGCTCTTGTACGATTCCAGAGACATCATTGGAATCAGCATGGGACCGTTTTCAACATAGGCCAAAAAGCAAAAAAACGATCTTTTATTGGGAACACTGCCTTTAAAGGCACAGTCCAAGCTCAGGGATGAAGTCTGAGATTTTCACATAATTGTGAAGTTCACCCGCCCTATATAGTTCTTGCCAAATGCGAGCTCTCAATTCTTCCGAATAAGCGAGATACAAGGGGAAGCCACCCTGGGGCGCCCATACCAGGAAGCCATTTTGGCACGCCCCTTTCACGATGCTTCGAGCTCAACAGCGGCGACTCTGAAAGTTTTGGCCGCGAAATAGCCGGTAAATAGCCCACCAGGCTCCGCAGCGGCTCTTGGTGGGCTGTTTTCCGGCTATTTCACGGCTATTTCTCGGCTTCTCACGGAACGGACAAGAAGTAGCCAAGTATTAGTCGAGATTTAACCGAGAAATACTCAGAAGTAAACAAAATTGACCAAGATGCAACCGTCGCCGGCTCGCCGAGCTACCATCTGGGGACGCCAGCTGTTGGGCGGGGAATCCAAAGGCTAAGCGCGATCCAAGTACCTCAAACTTGGGTAATTGACCAACGGAGGTGCTGACATGAGATTCATGCCTCTGGAATGCTCCGTATATCCACCGGGAGAGCATTATTTCCCGGCTATTTCTCGGTTATTTCGCGGCGAGCATTATTTGGCGGCTATTTTGCGGCGAGCATTATTTAGCGGATATTTCTGGGCTATTTCGCGGCAATTTCTCTGTGAGCATTATTTAGCGGCTATTTAGCGGCTATTACGCGGCAAGCAGGCATTTCTCGGCTATTTCGCGGCTATTTCTCGGCCAAAACTCTCAGAGGAGATGAGCGATGGTTTCCGACCAGTAGCCCCGTTCTTCCCTTCATTCCCAGCCTCTTTCTTTATTCAGCTCGGTTCGTATACATCGGTTGCAAATGACGGACGTTACGAGCCTCGAAAAACTCGTCCACCATGCTTTCGTAGCACAATTTTTGAGGGACCATAACTTTGCTCTTAGGGGGTCTTGTACGATTCCAAAAACATCATTGGAATCAGTGTGAGACCGTTTTCAAGATCGGCAGAAAAACAGAGGGACGATTTGGAGGTTGGACTGTGCCTTTAAGGAGTCGTTGCCAGCGTACAGAAGAACGAAGTTGCTGGAAGCGGCTGAAAAACGAATCAGTACAAAGCGCTGCAAGCGGTATTTCAGTGAATAGAAAGCTGTCGTATGTGCCCTCAAGGACAGAAATGAAGTAGTGCAGACATCTCGGAGGATTATGGAAGACATCACTCCAGAGTTCTACACGGATCTCTTCCGCTCACCCACACCTGTCCCAAGATGTCCAACGCCACCAGATGAAGACCTTGCTGCATCCTGGAATCGGAAGTTGCTGTAGCCATCAGAAGAATGAAGAAGGGCACTGCATCATTTCCCGACAACATTTCGGTGGACCTTCTTCGCGCAGGAGGTAGCGCTCTCCACTCTCTTCTTGCCAGGCATTTCAGCCACTACCTACGTCTTGGGAAGACTCCAGATTCATGGGGAGAATCGAAGACGGTGCTGCAGTCAAGAGAGGCGTATGGGAGGATTTTGCCAACTACCGACCCATCAGTCTTCTCTTAGTTGTATACAAGACTTTCACCAAGATTCCCCTCAACCGTATGGAATGAATCCTGGGCGACTATCAACCAGTGGAGCAGGCCGGTTCTCGCAAAAACTTCTCCTGTATGGACCATATCCAGGCTGTCACTCAACTTATCCATGAAAGTCGTGAATATCATCTCCCCCCTGGTTCTCGTTTTCGTGCATTACAAGAAGGCATTCGACTCCGTGGAGACCAATGCTGTCCTCAATGCTTTGGTCCACTCTGGAATCTCTTCAGCCTATGTTCACTTACTCGAACCGTGCTTTACAGATACTTCTACAACTATTCAAGTGTTTGAACGAAAGTTGAAGATTGCAATCAAGAAAGGAGTACGGCAAGGAGACACCATATCGCCCAAGTTATTCACGGCTGCGCTTCAAAACGCCTTGGTAAATTTGCAGTGGGACGACCAGGCTGTTCCATCGATGGTAAAACGATTAATCATCTACGCTTCGCCAACGATATCGTTCTGATTTCTAACAGTACGGCTGAAATGGAATCAATGGTTAACGAACTCGATGCGGCTGGTTATAGGATCGGATTGGAGATGAACATGTTCAAAACTAGGGTGATGGTGAATCAGTGGTGCGATAATGGGACAGTGAAGCTGAAAGGAGTCGCTCTTCAGAAAGTGGATTCATACGTATATTTGGGAAGAGAGCTGAACATGCTGAACAACATCGCCCCCGAAATATCACGGAGGAGACAGGTGCGTGGGCAGCTATTGGATCAATTCGGGAAGTGACCGATTAGATTGTGGATCCAGACTTGAGGGTTTGGAGGTCTTCGACGCCGCTGTTTTGCCCGCAATTTGCTACGCGACGGAAAGCTGACCTGACAAAAAGACTATCTCCAGTGCCATGCAAACCACACACCGTGCTCTGAAGAGGTGTCTTCTGAAGACGAGCGGACGCCAGCAGTGGCAACAGGGCATACGAAGTTCAGAAATGAGGCAGAATTCGCGTTTGAAGGATCCGCTGCAGTACATGGCGAAGTCAAAGCATAGCTGGGCCGGCCATTTACTGCGAAGAACTGATGATAGGTGGAGTCTCAGAGTTACAGAATGGCTCCCAGACACAAAAAGAGGCCGCTGGCACGACCTCCATCAAGATAGTCTGACTCGATCTCGAAACATTTTAGGAGTCGTGATCAGTCGTGCTGGGTGCAATTGGCCAGGAATTGAGCAGAATGGGAGAGTTGTGGTCCGCGCTGACAAGATCGCCAGCTGAATGAATCATCAAAAAATCAAAGTAAGTAAGTATTTTGAAAAGCGATGAAAAAGGCGGGAATCGAATTTTCGAAAAAAAAACATCGATAATTGTCGAAAAAAACAATTGATTAAGGACTGAGCCATTATACATAACTTTGGAGCGTCGAGGCCTTAACTTCTCGAATAAGTCAGAAAAGACCGAAGTTGCAAAATAATAAGATCAGCTAAAAATCATTAATTACGCTCTGTCGAAAGTTTTCGCAAACGCTATGATCTAGTTCTAAGGTGGCTTAGATATTCGGGGTACGGACTAAGTGCACCCAGAAGGGCTCGCCGCCGTTACCCGCGGACAGGCTGCCAGCTGTCACTACAGTATCCCAGCCCCGCCCTCCGCTGGATGCGGCCGCGCCTCCAGATCTCGTCGCCGCGCCCGCGGTGAGACTTGCGGCAGCCGCGACCGACCGCCATGTGCCTCCAATATGGAGCTTCCTTGATATTAAAGAAGCTAAATTTGTGCATGGAGATTCATTGGCCTCGAGCTTCGGATCTTGGTAGCTTAAAGGAACATCGAGTTTCCGAAATGATACTTTCACGTTTGAATTTTTTCAAGATTCGCCAAATGCGCCTGAAATGACGAATCGTTTTGAAGTTTATGGAATTAGAAAATTTCAAATGTGATCTACAAACTTTAATCTCCGTAAAATCCACTTAAAACTCCCAGATTTTCACATCAGTCAGGTTCGAATGCAACTGGATGGCTGCTGGCCTCCGAGTCGGAATTGCTCAATTCAGAAAATTTCAAATGTGATCTACGAAATTAAATTTTTAGAAAATGCATCTAAAACTCTCAGATTTTTACAACAGTGAGGAGCGGTAGCAGCTGGATGGCTGCTGTGCTCCGATTCGAAATTGCTCAATTCAGAAAATTTCAAATGTGATCTACAAATTCAAAATTTTAAATTTTTAGAAAATGCACCTAAAATTCCCAGATATTTACAGCGGTGAGGATCGGCAACTGGAAAGCTGCTGTGCTCCGAATTGGGATTGCTCAATTAAAAAAATCAAATGTGATCTACAAATTCAAATTTTCAGAAAATATACCTAAAAGTCCCAGGTTTTTACAACAGTGAGGAGCGGTTGCAGCTGGATAGCTGCTGTGCTCCGATTCGAGATTGCTCAATTCAGAAAATTTCAAATGTGATCTACAAATTCAAAATTTTAAATTCTTAGAAAATGCGCCTAAAATTCCCAGATTTTTACAGCGGTGAGGATCGGCAACTGGAAAGCTGCTGTGCTCCGAATTGGGATTGAAGATAATTTCGCCCTTTCGTCGACCTCAGCTGAAGATATGGGGTGCGAAATGTCCTATGAACAACTGAGATGGTTTTGTATGCCACGAGGAACTTGTTAACAAAGACAGTTATATATAGAGTGCTCCAATGCTAGTCAGTCATACTGCGCCATGAATTTGCACGGTTACTTCCTTAAAGGCAGAATCACGATGAAAAACGTTTCCGAAGAAACTACAAAAATCAGCTTAGATATAAAACAACTCAAAAACAATGAAGGTAGCGCGGTGAAAAACGGGCTAGAATTAGAGTTATTAAGACCCTAAATTTCCAGTTCGTGCACACGTGCACACAAGCACTTCAACCAATGTTTTTGACTAGATGTGTACATAAATCCGAAAGTTCATCGATTGAATATCAATTTCAAGCCAGCTGATGTTCTCGATATTAGAGATCATCGATGCCGATGAGGTGGGGTGGACACGTCCACCATCAAAAGCCAAGAAAGTTCAGCCTTCAAATTTGGCCTAGAACAGCTATTTTTTCGCGAATTTTTTACAGGTTCAACTACTCTATACCCAGAAAAGGATTTAGAGAGGAAAAGAAGACGAGCATATTTGAGCGCGACCACTACCTTTAATGTGCAACAATACCAGTTGAACCGGGTACAGAGTTCTCATTTTCTTCCCTGTATTTGCGGTCTTACGAATTTGTAATCTCACTGCAGATAGTTCTTCAACTGCAACGATCGATATTCGACCCACTATTTCTTTCCATTTATCTGAAACGTTAAGGTACCTTGACAGTTAAATTCTATGTTTGGCTGGAACGAGTTTACGAAATTTCATTAACGTGTCTAAATTCGCTATTTTTCCAATGCTAATCATGTGCCAAATATATAGTTATTTTTTTGAAATATATAGTCATATTTAACAGATGTATTTATTGATGGCATGCTGAATGCCGCGTTGTCCTGCAGGCAACGCTGGTACTCCGAGACGTACCCTTAGGGAGAGAGAAGACCCCGGTGTGAGGTCACGAAACTGGTGTATGGCAGCCAGCAGGACAACACGCTATGTACAGAACTCGTTGATGACTAATAACTTTTAATAAATTAGCACCGTCTTTACAGGCTGTTGCGTTTGGTGACAAGAAAATTTTTATTAAATTGAGCAATCCCCATTCGGAGCACAGCAGCTTCCCAGTTGCCGATCCTACCGGTAGAAAAATGTGGGACTTTTAGGTGCATTTTCTAAAAATTTAAAATTTTGACTTTGTAGATCACATTGAATTGAGCAATCTCGAATCGGAGCACAACAGCTTCCCAGCTGCAACCGATCCTCACTGCTGTAAAAACCTGGGACTTTTAGGTGTATTTTCTGAAAATTTGAAATTTTGAATTTGTAGATCACATTTGATTTTTTTTTGAGCAATCCCAATTCGGAGCACAGCAGCTTTCCAGTTGCCGATCCTCACTGCTGTAAAAATCTGGAAATTTAGGTGCATTTTCTAAAAATTTAAAATTTTGAATTTGTAGATCACATTTGAAATTTTCTGAATTGAGCAATCTCGAATCGGAGTACAGCAGCTATCCACTTGCATTCGAACTTGACTGATGTGAAAATCTGGGAATTTCAAGTGGATTTTACGGAAATTAAAATTTGTAGATCACGTTTGAAAATTTCCAATTCCATCAATTTCAAAACGATTTGTCATTTCAGGCGCATTTGGCGAATCTTGAAACAATTCAAACGTGAAAGTATCATTTCGGAAATTCGATGTTCCTTTAAGCTTCCAAGATAAGAAGCCTGAGGCCAATGAATCTCCACGCACAAATTCAGCTTCTTTAAAATCAAGGAAGATCCATATTGGAGGCTCATGGCGGTCGGTCGCGGCTGCCGCAACTCTCACCGCGGGCGCGGCGACGCGATCTGGAGGCGCGGCCGCATCCAGCAGAGGGCGGGGCTGGGATACTGTAATGACAGCTGGCAGCCTGTCCGCGGGTAACGGCGGCGAGCCCTTTTGGGTGCACTAAGTCTCGGACCCAGATATTCTGTCAACTACAGCAGGTTTGGTGGTTTACCTCAAAGTAAACAGCAGCACTTAAAGATACACAGTACTGAAGATTACCACTGAATCATAGCATATATTTCGCAAACAATCAGGCTTTGGACCAAGTGGAAGGCAGCGTTAGATAGAGAAAAATTTGTTTCTCGAGAGTAAAGAAAGAAGGGGGGTAATGAGGAAACAAGAGAGAAAGAAAAGGAGGATTGGGAGAAGAGGGAAATAAGAAAGAGAGCAAATTAGAGGAGGAGAAACGAGTAAAGAAACGAAGAGAAGCCATCGGCGAAGCTACGCTGATTCGCCCGAAGAGCCACCGCAGTGCCAGTTGGGACCGAAGATCGCTCCGAGCGATACTGCTGTGGCCCGAAGAGCGGCTGCTGTGGCCCGAGTAGATGGCTAATTTTCGCTCGAAGCGGAGAGGCAGCGCCGCTCGAGTAGCTCCCCGGTACCGCTCGGAGCGATGGTTTGCCTGAGAGTTTAAAGCAAAATTAGAACTACTTTCATGTCCCAGCGCTGGTTGGTGCGTGTGAAAGTTGTGGTGGGAATACGCGTATATAAGTATGTCTAGCTGAAAGTGTCAATGCCGCGGCTTGACCTTTATCAGCGGCCAACGCGCACTCTAACACAGTTCAGCGACAGCCTGTTGCGGAACTTCGGTGCTTTAAACGGCGTTCAGAATTCATTCGCGGCGCGACGAGATGTTACAATCAGCCTCCGTATCGATTAGGCGACGTCGCGTCGCGCTGGGTGTTAACAGTGAAGAGGTGCGATACATTACAAATGACGCGCAATTTGCCTTCGCGGGACATTCACTTCCCTCATTTTTTCAACTTTGATCATGACTACTATTGAGCGCGTTGCAGCTTGACAAACGACACTATCTACAGATGTTAAACAGCCTAGTATTCTTTTGAAAAATGTCTAGAGTAAAACCAAACTTCATCAATGATGTTTTCGTTAAAGTTATCTGTTGGATGGTGCACCACCGTTGGAGAGACACAAGTATTTCGACAAATCTCCGCAAATTGTTAGACTCATCACCTACGGAGCATCAGAGCACATCACGCTCCTGGAATCACCGCCATCAAGCTGTTGGTTCTGTTCCCTCTTCAATCCAACTCGCGAATGGCATTCATGAAGGCATTTTTCAGGTATTTCGAAGGTGCAACCAGTTGGGAAGCAGTGCGCTGCCGACCTGCTACTACAGCTGCTTGAGAACGGTCCTCGCGAGTTTGAGTTTGATAGAGATCTACTGAAAGAAGTCCTTCGAATGGGAGCTCAAATTTTCATTGAAGAGTGCTCATTGCTAGAGGTAGATTGACGAAGCTGAAGAAAATGTCCCAGCGATGTGCCCTGGATGTGATTTCTGATTCAGATACCTCTTCCTGTCATGATCTACGGCGACACTCATGGACAGTACTCCGACCTTTTGCGCTGGTTCAACTTGAATGGTTGGCCCAACGAGACTCGGTCAGCTATTCCCACCTGAGGCCACATTCATCATTGAACTAACCCTGGGTTTGTCAGTATGGGTTGGGTTTAGCGCGAGCGCGGCCTCGTTAGTCTCAAGCTGAACCCAATCCGAATCGGCAAACCCAGGGCTGTCGCAATGATGAATCCGGCCTCTGGGGAGAGTTCATATTAGCTAGATTTTTTTTTCTAGGTTTTTGTCTAATCTTTTGCAAATTTGATTGCAGATGTCTGTTCCTCGGAGACTTCGTTGACAGAGGTTCACATGGTGTTGAGCTCTTCGCATTGATCGTATGTCTCAAGGTGATGAGCTGTTTTCTTTGTTAACTAATCAGGAATTTATTCGAAGAGAAACTACTGAGAATGAAACACTAGTCGCATTTTGAATTCTACGTTGAATCGGTCATGTTTACCTCTAGTTAGGTGTCATGGATGAAGCAAAGCATGAAGTGCATAAGCATAATCACAATAGGTCAGTCTAGGTTTTAGTCAGAATGCATGTGACGGTACGTCCTAGCGGTTCCCCTTTTTCGAGTGACTACTTTGAGTTCGATTTTCTCCCGATCTTGACAACTATTCAGGAACCTGGAGAGATGACCGTTCATCGGTGTAAGGAATGATTCAAAGGCAGCATACACGCTCACAAACGTGGTCGAGATAACAGCATAAATAGGCACGCACGGCCCTTACCATGTCGTCACCGACGTTTGAAGCGCCAAAAACCATCCAGGACGACAATATTTGACAATGTTTGGACAATCTTGCCTTCCACGCCTGTATTTCCCAACCAATTCCAGTACAAGAAGGAGAAATGAAACTTGAAAAAACATGTGATAAGTTAGAGTGATAGCACTATCAAATGGGAGTGTACGAGAGAAACAGCTTGATTCACCTGAAAATAACATTTGTTCACCTCCATTTCCTCCATTTCAAAAAGTCAGCCGAAATAGAGCGGCATTCTCGAAAGTGGACGAGAGATAGTAGGTATGCAGATATGTTATATCAAGTAAATCAAGCTGTTTCTCTCGTGTACTCCCATTTTATGGGGCTATCACTCTAACTTATCACATGTTTTCTCAAATTTCATTTCTCATTCTCCTACTGGGAAGGGTGGGAAAATACAGGCGTGGAAGGCAAGATTGTTCAAACATTCTCAAATGTTGTCATCCTGAATGGTTTTTGGCGCTTCAGGGCCCGTAGCAAACCCTCCGCCGCCACCACATAAAGATGGCGGCCGATCTGAGGTACGTCGTGCCCAGATGCCACCTATTGTCGCCAACCCGGAGCGACCATTTCCGACAGGATAAATCTATTTGCAAAAATCAGCCAAGTGATGGAGTCGAACCACGCACGTTGGTCGCATCGACAGCGCGCACAGCAACTGCACCGCGCGGTCACATTAGAAGCGGCATTCTCGGTAGTAGTAAGGATGTGGGATGAACAAAACAATCAACAGGAATGCATCTATTCCATGCAAATTTTTCTCTTCAGGTCTGCAGTCCATCCTATTCTGCTAAGTTCATTACAAACTATGCACGGCTAATTCTGCTTACACGTTTTCTGCAGTTGCACAAGTACAAATTTTCGAATTCGCAAAAAATTCATAGTTTCTGTTTGTTTTTTTGGAAAGGTCCGGAGATTACTCGAGACTTGATCAGAGTTATTTTTGACGTTGAAAAATACCCCCTCTTTCCCGTGTTATACTTCGCTTTTTTTGAAACTAAGCAGGTGATGCTCTAGCTCCAAAATTATACCTATTCTTACAGGACTTTCGATTTTTTTCTTTCGAAAACCATGTCTGTAACACGATCATTCTGCTATTCGCTTAACGAACATAGACTTAGAATGGGGTTGAGAATAGAAGCAGATCTTGATGTTTTTGAATATTTCATGTTTTCGAGTGCAATGCCCTTTTTAGAGGCACAGAAACCGCTCAGAAATTTCCGCGAGAATTTCGCCTGTACCAAACAACTTTGTTAATAACTCAGCTACCTTTAAAAACCCCTTGGTGTAGGCCTGTTTTTAATTGTTTCCAGGGCAAAAAAAGTTTAAAGAAAAATTTCCGATATTTATCGGAATTTCTCAGACTTTTGGATTTTTTTTTCGGGACGATCATTCGAATTGTTATCTGATAGGAGCTCACATTAAAAAAAATTTTTTGTGCTTGTTTTCTCTCCAGAATATCCATCATCAACTTCGAATCTGCTGCTGTGCTTGACCTCTTCTGCCATTTCTCCTTTCCTTGCTGTTAAGGTTTTTTTCTCCACCTTTTTTCATAAGCACTACACGCACTGTGTCTTACGGTATGTTGATATGTGTCAGAGTTTTTTTTTTTGGGGGGGGAGAGTATAGATGCACAATTCCGAGAAAATTGTAGAGCAAACAAAAATCCGAATTTTTCGTTCGAAAGCTTTTCGAACGAACGAATTTTGAAATTTTCTGAAATTCTGGAGGTCGAACGAACGAAATTCGAAACTAATCAAAAATTCAAGTTTTTTTTCGAAATTTCGTATTGTTTTCGAAATTCGCAGAAATTTCGAACTTTTTTCGAAATTTGTCGGAAATTTCAAACTTTTTTTCGAAATTTGTTCAAAAGTATTCTGAACGAACGAAAGTATTTCGTTCCACAAACTTTCGAACGAACGAAAACGAACGAAAAAAATTAGAAAAATCTTTCGAAAATTTCGTTCGTGTACAACTATAGGGGAGAGGGAGGAGTTTATCGAATGCGCTTTTCAGACAGCTTCTGTGCTGAGAAAAAGGTGTCGTAGAACAGCACCATTTCGATCAAAATGAACAGAGCCACATAGAGATATTTTTAACTGAAACACGATCTCGAACTCTTCATCGCGACGATTTTGTAAAACTATCTCTCAGTGGAGAACCAAGAAACCATACGAAAAATTGGCACGCTCTCTGGAGAAAATACTTCGATGAATTCGATTTCGGATTATTTTCGTGAATTCGCGAAGGGAAAACACGAAAGGGATCATACAGTATAGACACTTGGTAGGTACAGCCTCTTATGAAAAAAAGAGTTAGCCTGAGGGCTTACAAACAGCAATATTAATGAGAAATCAGAGCGAAATCAGCGCCAGCAAAAAGTCAACAGCTAATGAGGAGCGATTGATTATGCCGTCTTGAAAGATGACCAGCATCAATGCAGCAATAATCGGCACTCATTGAAGCGTTTTCCGTTGTTGTAGGCTTCATAAAGGTTTTTCCTCCAAGATCCATTACAGGTTAGCGGAGGCTATCATTCTAATGCCCAATTGATAGCCATTGCGGGGAAGAAATTCAGATTTTTACTTGAACCTCGACGGAGATGGTCAAACGTCGTCAGAAAGGTCAAAGGATCGTGTTCTCCTCCCCGCGCCGCCACCACCTCGGTCATGCACGACCAATGACTTGGCTCCCTCCCTACGCGTCTCTGCAAAATGCGCGCTATTTCCCCTTCCCACTCGCAGCTCGTGGCTCCCTTTCAGACCTCAGGTCCATGGCTGCATGCCGAGGTGGGTGACATTCGGCTGCGAGCGAAGTCACCACCTCAGCACGCACACGTGCATTAGGATAGAGTGGCCACCACCTATTTCGCTTGCGATGTGAGCCACCACCTCGCGCCGGGGAGGCAGCTATGAGCTCCCACCTTTAGGTGGGATTGCTACGGGCCCAGATGTCGCTGACGACATGGTAGAGGCCGTGCGGGCCTATTTATGGTGTTATCTGAACCACGTTATTGAGCTTGTATGATGCCTTTAATCTCATAAAACATTATGTTGCTGGATACCCCTCTTTACCCTAATCTCAAATAATTTCTCAAGTCTGAAAAAATGAATTTGATTGAAGTTTTAGTACAGGGTACAATTAGGAGAAAGCGTCGTCACATCTTCACGCAGAGGGCTTTAGTCACTAGAGGATGCACATACACTCACGCTGTAACTGAAAAGATCCAGACTAGACTGTAGACGTTACTTCTTTATCAACAGAACGGCACCATTGCTTGAAAGGCTGCGGAACACTCTCGGTTCCTTTTACCCGCAACTCATTCGAAAGGCTCATCCTGATGGGTTTCGCTCCCTGGTGCTTGTCTTTATTGTCTCGAACTCGTAATTCATTTAATTTTATTGTATTTATTTGATTTCGTTCTTTTCTAGTTCGTATTATTGGGTTATTTCTTCCGCCATTCAATTTTTACCTAAGATACATAACTTCATGTAATAAACAGTATTACACATGCATTTTGACCAAACCTACGCACGGTATTTCAATGAAAAAATCTGTGGCTCATATGAAAGATTTTTCATTTATAATACCCAAATTAGGTACAGTTAACAACGAGATTGCCCATTGTACACCAACTGAACGGGGAGGTTGAGAAAGTTTGAGATTCCATAGTAGGTCAGCGGTTTTCCGCCCTTGAAACGTTGTGTTACCCTTGTTCACATCGAGTAGGAAGGGTAGATCAGGGAGTGCATGATTTCTGTTTGAGTCTTTTTTACAAACGAATTTTGTTAGGAATCTTCCCTATTGAAGGCCGCACACTCGCTCATAAATGATATCCGTTCTATGACACAAATCAGAGATTTAGAGCTGGAAGCATTGAAATCTGACGAAAAATTCGAGATTGTTCTTGTATATGTAGGTCCCTATCTCGACCACTATTTCTAGCGCGTACGCTGCCTTCAATGAGACAGTTGAATGCGGAGTGTGAATAGATTTCTGCGACGGATCGGTGTTTCCTGCCGCGGACAAAGGGTTTGTGTGCTTCATACACACTAAATGCAGAGAAGCAGACTGCTCGGGCATTCTCCCTTCCGAAGAACAATTCCACGCCGACTGGAAGGAAATTTCCGGACTTCATTTGAAATCTGTACATTTCGAACATTAATCGTAAGGAGCCATAGTGAAGCTCGCCCTCCATCGTTACATTTGTGCTAATGAAGCGTACATGCACACTCGAAGAACTTATTAACTGAATCTAACGAAGTTTGTCTGACAGGTTTGCTTCCCTAATAACATATTTGTGCTCCGTGGGAACCATGAAGAGGAGAGCTTGAATCAGTTGTATTCGTTTTCCACTGAAGTCCACCAAAAATTCGATGGTGAGCCTGGAAATTGTTCATTTCTACAATCCTTTTCATGACTATTTCTTCTCAGCAAAAGTTACCGACGCAAAAACAAAGAGAGATCCGATGTATGACCATTTCAAGAATGTGTTCATCAACTTGCCTTTGGCAAGCTTGATTGGAGGCGATATTCTCGCGATGCACGGTGGAATCAGTCCTAAGCTGCACTCTCTGCAGGTATTCTCGTATGTACTTTGAATCTGATGTCCTAAAGTTGTGACCGTTTGGGGTCCGAAGGCGAGTCTTGAGCACATGGTCTAGCACAATGAAGAGAAACGCCAGACAGGAGCAAGGCCCTAGTGCTCAACACTCCAGGCTTTAGAGATTTCA
This sequence comes from Aplectana chamaeleonis, assembly GCA_029168955.1. Lineage (NCBI taxonomy): Eukaryota > Metazoa > Nematoda > Chromadorea > Rhabditida > Cosmocercidae > Aplectana > Aplectana chamaeleonis. The sequence goes on along the minus strand of JAPDOI010000100.1, from coordinate 1,501,060 downwards.
ACATTGAAATATGCAATGCTTCGAATGTTGCTTCGGATTTTTTTCTCAAGGCGGTTTACACTCTAAATTAATATCGACTTTACGGCAAAAATTGTAGTTTGATGCTGGTAGTATCGAAAACTAAGAAAAAAAACCTACGAAAGTGCTGTGCGAATAAGGGATGAATGAATTTTTATTTTAATTAAGTGAAAAAAGGCGATCTGCACCACGGCATACACGCTCGCTTAAAAAGCCAAAGCTTGCGGCAATTTGGTAGAGATTGCCAAGGCAATAGGCTTGCATAGCCTGCACTAGAATGCTTAAGTCATTGAAAGCATAAAAAACTAGCCAGAAAAACCACATTCGAGCAGTTAACTTGAGGGTGGTTGCGTTGCGGGGCGGGAACTGTAAATTAAATGGGTGGAGACTGCGAGGGCAGATGTATTGGCAGCTTAATTGGCTCAAGTACGCTCATTTGAACACTTTTTTGACGCTTCCAACGGCGCGCGCGCTCTACTGGAAAACGTGCCATCTCATTAGTCTCGCCATCTCAACGACTGTTGCGAGCGTGTATGCTGCTTTCAAATTTTTTTCCTCAGAAATATTAGGGGTTTGTGGTTCTTTCTTGCTAAACTCCTCTCCTCCATGGGCCTCATCCTCAAATGCTCTTGGTAGCCGACAATAATACAGTTCTCGTTGTCAGCCGATAGCTTTTGGTGGTTTATCGAATAAGGAGGCTTGTCTTTACCTAGTCGTCCATAAAAAGAGGTGATTTGAACCTAATGGTTTGCCTGAAACGGTCAAAGGTGGGGCCATGATCAGGTCATACGTGGTGTAAGAATTCAAAAAGTGCACGAGAAGCACCCTAATTGTTGGACAGCATCTCTACAGTTGGTAAATATGGAAGCAGCCAGCCAGCATTCTCGTGCATGGTGTTCAAGATCTTGGAAGGCTGAATTTCATCAATGAATATAACTGCATAGCCGAGGGGAGAAGGTACCGGGATAAAAGGGACTTTTAGACGGTTTGTACAGGTTTGTATTCAGGATGTTCGAGAGATTTCTCGTCCCATTGACGAATTCATGAAAGGAACTCTTGCATGTGATTTGGTCTGGTCTGATCCCGATACCTTGAATGCCGTCGCTGAATTTGAACCAAATTTCGAAAGGTTCACTATTACTTCACTGCCAAATTTCCTCAAAAAAAAGGGGGAGCGTAAACTTCATTGAAATCAAATCTCGTCAGACTTGCAGGGAAGCGACAGTGGGTATCGGTCAGCTGTTCTCGCAATCTGCGGTTAAAAGTGCTTGTAAACGACTGAATGTGAAAATGATCATTCGTGGACATCAAGTAGGCCATTTATGAAGTCCAGTTTATCTGTTCTGATCTAACAAAACGAGTATGAATGTGGTTTCAGGCTCCTCTGCATGGATATGCGCGATGGGCTGACGGCCTTCTTATCACACTTTTTTCCGCACCAGCCTACAAAGGGAGCACAGAAGACACGGTGAATCTAGGAGCATGTATCGAAGCCCCCGTCAGTGGAGACCTGGTTGTGAAACAGGTGAGAGATCACTGCCTTCTTGGCTGTCTACAGTGTCATTATAAACATTGTTCAGCTGAAAGTCACCGAAACAGTTCGAAAAAAGCGTGCGAAAGATGTCAACGATCGACAGAAGACTCGTTCGAATTTGGGTTGTTCCTCGGCTAACTTTCTCGACATGCCGATAGCATGAGCAAAGATGTTTCCCATCGAACAATCAAATATCTATAACTCTTGAGCAGCTTAAAATTAAAATAAATGTTGCGATAGTACCCATGTTTCTCGGCGCTAGCTTTTTTCTTTCCAGACAACTAGTGGGCAACTTCTACGGAAGAACATAAAAAATTTGCACTCGCCCGAGATCTCAATTATTCTGAAACATCCGTGTGTGTCGAACATATTTTTTAATCTTCAAAATTACATCTGAAAAATTTTTTATCTTCAAAATTACATCTGAAATAAAAAAGAAATGCGAATGAAACTGATGGATGTCGGGGTTCCCGGTACTTCGAAAAGTGAAAACAAGTAAATTGAGGGGATGTCCATAGCTATCGCACAAGCAGGAGCAGGAGCATAAGCGCTACCCTGTTGAATGATGAAGGATGATTTATTCAACAGCGGGAGCGACAAATGTAGCCGCAGCGACGAGGGTCCTTAAGGGGTTGAGAAGAGTGCCAACAGGGCGCGGCGCGGCCTGATGATGGAGAGCCGTATTGATAGATCGCCACGATCTATCAATAGGGCTCACCATTATCAGGCCGCGCCGCGCCCTGTTGGCACTCTGCTCAACCCCTAAGAGCGGCATCTAAGCTCTGGTACAGCCGTAGTGACCTGTTAATTTCGATTATCACCAGCAGCGGAGCGGTGGGCCTCGGTGAAATATAACTAGTGATAAGGAGGTTTCGACGAAAAAGCCACCGCTCCGCGCTGTGATAACCGAAAACATGAGTTCACTTGGAATGAAACAGAGTCTACCCAAGCCGATTCAACCTAGCATACTTGTTGACCTGTTATTGACTGCACGTTGAGCCACGTGCTCCATATAGGCAGTCAATGAATGCTCAAGAAAGCTCGTCCAACTCGAAGCGCGAGCTACACGTTGCCAGCGATTTTCGTCGTTGGTACATAATTGTCGCGGCTGGCGATTGTCGCTCCTAGCGATATTCACTGTCAGCGACACTCGTCGTTCCAGGCTTCAATCAATAATCCATATTTAACCATACCATCACTAGCGACAACCGTTGCTTGTCGCTAGTTATAGACGTTCGCGAAAGGCTTTTATTTATTTATTTCTGTACGATTTTTGAGACAATCGTAGGAGAAGAAAGACAAAATGTGGTTTGTTATCAGGAGATAACGTAACACTTAATTCATAGAAAACATAAACCTAAGCAATCTGAGACCAGGTTGGGCAAGCCTATGCACTACTCAGGCACTCGGGGGGGGGGGGCACGGCCGCCGCACCATTGGCTGCCGAGCCGAGCCGCGCCAGCGATCAGCGATCGATGTCGGAAGGTGCGCGAATCGGCTTCTTCCGCTTGAATCTGTAGGTCCAAGGCCCCTGAAAGCGGTCCAAAATTTGTCCATAAGCGGTTGAAATATGTTCATACCCATTTTGGGCCTTTCCGGATTCGAAGGGGGGGGGGACCCGGGGACATCCCTCAAGGATCATCCCTGTTGGGATACCCACGAGGGGGGGTGACCCCCCCCCCCGAGCCGCGACAAAAATTGTGGTGCGCGCGAAGCGCGCACCTGATTTGGAAAAGGATTGCTTCTGCGCACACCCCTCGTTACAGAATCTCGGTTTGCAAGATAGTTCCAAACTTGGCATTTTCACAAAATGTAGAGCAGTAAAGGTTCTCAACACTGTCCAAGTTTCAGAAAAATCTGCTTTGTGGCTTTCGAGATATTGAAAAATTAGTGAATTTTTAAATGTGTCTGTTTGTGTGTGTTTTTGTGTGTGTGTATTTGTGTGTGTGTGTGTGTGTGTGTGTGTGTGTGTGTGTGTGTGTGTGTGTGTGTGTGTGTGTGTGTGTGTGTGTGTGTGTGTGTGTGTGTGTGTGGTGTGTGTTTGTGTGTGTGTGTGTTTGTGTGTGTGTGTTTGTGTGTGTGTGTGTGTGTGTGTGTGTGTGTGTGTGTGTGTGTGTGTGTGTGTGTGTGTGTGTGTGTGTGTGTGTGTGTGTGTGTGTGTGTGTGTGTGTGTGTGTGTGTGTGTGTGTGTGTGTGTGTGTGTGTGTGTGTTTGTGTGTGTGTGTGTGTGTGTGTGTGTGTGTGTGTGTGTGTGTGTGTGTGTGTGTGTGTGTGTGTGTGTGTGTGTGTGTGTGTGTGTGTGTGTGTGTGTGTGTGTGTGTGTGTGTGTGTGTGTGTGTGTGTGTGTGTGTGTGTGTGTGTGTGTGTGTGTGTGTGTGAGAGAGAGAGTCCGGTGAAACTTTTGAATGATAAGAAACATGGTTGGCCAATTGAGAGAAATGGAGTGGTATTGTGATCAGATTGAATTGATTGCAAGCGTTAGAGTAGGTCTCCTTTACGTCCATCAGGAACCGGAAGGAGACCGGTTATTGTGCGGGGTCCGAGTGGAAGTGTGCCATGCGCAAAGGAGCGTGCGCGGTACCCAACTGCAAGTGTGCCAAACGCCATTAAACGTGTGTGGGATCCAATTGGAAGTGCGCCAAGCGCCAGGAAACGTGCGCGGGACCCGAATGAAAATGCGCAAAGCGCAGGGGAGAGAGTGCGAGCCAACCAAGAGTGCGCCAAGCGCCGGGGAACGTGTGCCGGACTTGACTGGAAGTGCACCAAGCGCCGGGGAACATATGCGGTGCCCAACTGGAAGTGTGCCAAACCCCACAGAACGTGTGTGGGACCTGACTGGAAGTGCGCCAAGCGCCTGGGAACGTGTGCGGGGCTTGACTGAAAAGGCACCAGGCGCCCGTAAAAGTGTGCGGGACCCAACTGTGAGTGCGCCAAGCGCCGGAGAACGTGTGCGGAACCCCAACGGAAATGTGCCAAGCGCCACAGAACGTGTGTGGGATTCGATTGGAAGTGCGCCAAGGGCCGGGGAACGTGTGCGGAACCCAACTGAAATTGCGCCAAGGGCCGGGAAAAATGGGTGGGATCTAACTGGGAGCACGCCAAGCGCCGGAGAACGTGTGTGGGACCTGACTGGAAGGGCGCCAAGCGCCGGGGAACATATGCGGTGACCCCATTTAAAAAGCACCGAGCGCCGGAGAAAATCTGCGGGACCCAACTAGGAGCGCGCCAAGCGCCTGGGAGCGTGTGGGGGGCTTGACTGAAAAGGCACCAGGCGCCCGTAAAAGTGTGCGGGACCCAACTGTGAGTGCGCCAAGCGCCGGGGAACGTGTGCGGAAACCCAACGGAAATGTGCCAAGCGCCACAGAACGTGTGTGGGACCTGACTGGAAGTGCGCCAAGCGCCAGGGAACGTGCGCGGAACACAACTGAATTTGGGCCAAGGGCCGGAAAAAGCGGGCGGTGCCCAACTGGAAGTGTGCCAAACCTCACAGAACATGTGTGGGACCTGACTGGAAGTGCGCCAAGCGCCGGGCAACGTGTGCGGGACCCAACTGGGAGTGCGCCAAGCGCCGGGAAAAGTGTGCGGGACCCAACTTCGGGTGCGCCAAGCGCCGAGCAAGGCGTGAGGGACCCAACTGGGAGTGCGCCAAGCGCCGGAGAAAATCTGCGGGACCCAACTAGGAGCGCGCCAAGGGCCGGGGAACGTATTCGTGACCCAACTGGGAGTGCGCCAAGCGCCGGGAAAAGTGTGCGGGACCCAACTGTGAGCGCGCCAAGCGCCGGGAAACGTGTGCGGAACCCAACTTCGGGTGCGCCAAGCGCCGAGCAAGGCGTGAGGGACCCAACTGGGAGTGCGCCAAGCGCCGGGGAAATTGTGCGGGACCCAACTGGGAACGCGCCAAGCGCCGGGAAACGTGTGCGGCACCAACTTCGGGTGCGCCAAACGCCGAGGAAAGCGTGAGGGACCCAACTGGGAGTGCGCCAAGCGCCGGGGAAAGTGTGTGGGACTCGACTGAAAATGCGCCAGCACCGGGGAAAGAGGGTGGGACCCAACTGGGAGTACGCCAAGCGTTACGGATCGTGTGTTTGACCCAAGTGGAAGGACCGGCAAAGGAGTGAGAATCGAAAACGCGGTTGCGATTCCTCCGTTCATCTAGAGACGATAATAAATTGCCACCGGCCCAAAATTTTCACGGTAAACAAAATTGATGATAACCAGTTGATAAAGGGTAGGGTATAAAAAAATTGAGAGCGGTGTGTTTTTATTCACACACCATCTTTCTACGGAGGGGAGCGGCTGAAGCTGAACACACTAGGGATTAGGGAAACAGCCTCACCGGTGATAGAGATAACACGATACTGGGGCCTACTCATGGAAAACTCTGGTAAGAAAAACTACTTCACTTCCGTGAGGATTTTGTGCCGGTGGCAAATTATAATCCTGTTTCATCTAGTCGTCATTGGGTTGAGAAACCAAGAAAAAGGGTATGAACTGTGGTGGCGCTAGAAGGGGTGGGCAAGTGTTAGGCAAGAGGGGTCTACTACACAACTGCATGGACATATGAAAGTCATATCTGAGGGTGTAATGTGCCTTTAAAAGGAAACCTTCGCTGGAATTAAGTGAAAGTATCTAACTGCTTTGCTTTGCTACGGATTAGTATGATTTGGAAATGTGGAATTTGTGAGAAACTCGTTAAAAGAGGTGAAATGTCTTATGCTACTGATTTGGCGTGGGAATAAACTCGAAAGAAGCCCTAAAAACTCAGTGAATTGATTCATCGTTGATTTGGCTGTGCACTTGTTTACCAAACAACAAAAATTGAGTGTGACATTGGAAAACCAAATCACGCGCTTCTCTTTTGAAATCAACCTAACGCTTGCAGTTTAGGTTAACAAGTCCCAGGTCCTTGCAAAATTATGTTGTGTCTCCCACCTCAATCATTCAGAAATATTGATTTTCAAGCATTACTAAATTATTTGACTCGTTCGCTTCCGATTGACTATCAATTAATGAAAAAGGAAATAACATCACGTAGTGTGTTTATGCGAATGTCGTCAACTAAGAGAACTGCTGTCACACGAATACATAAATGCTCAGTAAGAAGCGCGTGATTTGGTTTCCCAATGTCACACTCAATTTTTGTTGTTTAGTAAACAATTGCAAAGCCAAATTAACGATGAATCATTTCACTGAGTTTTTAGCGCTTCTTTCGAGTTTATTCCCACGCCAAATCAGTAGCATAAGACATTTCACCTCTTTTAACGAGTTTCTCACAAATGTCACATTTCCAAATCATACTAATCCGTAGCAAAGCAGAACAGTTAGATAATTATCCTCCGGTATTCGATGGATCTTCTGGAAAGTGACTCGAGGCCACCTTTCAAGTCCGGCTCCATAGAGCCGACTGAGGCACACGGTGAGATGAGGAGCCTTTTATACCAGCAACATGGTTAACACCTTTGTCTTATCATGTTGATGATCCTGAGCAACCGCGTAGGAGCGCCGATGGCTGCAACTCCCGATGTGCGTAGACGCTTCGAGGTCGAGAACGGGCGCGGATGGCCGAATGACTCTCAAGGTCAGCGGATCACCGTTTCGGTCTCTAAAGTGTGGCGGGTCGTCCCCCCGCGTGCGCGTAAAAATCTTCGATGTGCAAGACGTATCCACGGGTATACTCAGCTTAATGAAGATTGATCCCGCTCATTACCAGGTTTTAATAACTAACCAGCCCTGTTGTAATGGCTTGCACGTATACTCTGTTTATAACGCATAAATATAAATAAATTTGTTATAATCAAAGTATACATGCAAATCATTACAACAGGCGAGTCTTTTTTCTCGGCCAACCCCGGCATGTATAGCAAATTCCGGTGAGCGATCAATTAGTCACTGCAGTCACTAAGGTCTCGGTCATGGTTGGCCGATCGGTGTAGCCAGCCCGGTCGATAATCATGAAAGTCATGAATGAGATGGGTTGGAAGAACACCCGATGTGGCTGACCCGATAGATATTCACATGATACAAGGTAAGAAATGAATGATATCCATGATATCGTTCCACATATTTCATGCATATTGGCCGCGTCAGCTGCAGCTGGCCGCACCGGGTGTTTTTTCCAACCTCCATCGTCCATGTTTTTCATATGAATCGACCGAGTTGGCCACGGCCTTTTTTTCAACTGACTCTGATAGCGACCTCATCGGAATAGCCGATACATACCGGAGTCGGCCGAGAACGCGCCGTGCGTACAATACCCGCACTAATTTTCTCAAAAAAGCCGCAAAAGTCGCGAAATCGCGACTTTTGCGACTTTTTGTCATAATTCCGCACAAAGTGCTCCGCTTGAGCAATGAAGGACATATTTCGAATCAGCATCGAGAGCTCTTTCTTTTGAGCTCTGGCATGTCTTACAGCCAAACAAGGCATATAGGGCTAACACAATCAATCAAGTTGGCGAAGGGGAAATTTAAGTATTCTCTGGTTATTTGACGTAATTCCACGTTCACCTCAACGGTGTTAACGTGATAGACAACAGTTTAATAAACTGTCCGCTGCTGACCGACTTTTTCTGCGAAACCTCGGTTTTTCACTTTCTAAACCCGAATATGTTACCATTTCTACAGCCACAAGTCCCCTCTTGCTTAGATTTACACAGAGTAGCAATGTTTTTCATCAATTGTGTCTGAATCCTCCCATGGTGGAACACTTGGAGAAAATTTAGGCCGTGAAAAGTGGTTCGCAGCGACTTCAAATGAGCGATCTGACTGCAGCCCTTCCAAGAAGGTCCGTACTCCTTCTCAGGTGCTAGTAACACTTGCACCTGCTCGCTGTACATGATGAATAGTTCGGAAAACCACCTTAGATTTTTCGCCATCTATTCTTTTCAAACTCAAAATCGTGTAGTGATCATTAATAACTTAAACCTGTTCTCCGTTACCCACGATAAACCGCTTCCCAAAGTTTAGAATGCTGGTGGTAAGGGCTTTCCAATGGTGTAATGGTTGACTATTTAGGTTCGGGCAAATCCTTCGGTTTCTCAGATCTAAAGGAGTAATTTATCGTTAGTCCCTCGCTTTGCGTGTCTGCGTCTCTGCCCCCCGCACCCTGCACACCCTCACTTTTGATGGTGTCGAAAGCGCACTGTCTGGCCTGTCTCGCTCAATGAGGGAAGTCCACGCGGAATGGATCGACATTTCCGCGGGTGACGATGAGAGCGGGGGTTGAATCAGTAAGAAGAGAGCAGAAAGAACAGGAAGAGAAACATGAGGGGAAGGTAATCACACGGGAGATCCCCGAGTCATCAACGGGTAGGGAAAGGCTATAAGGGGATTCAACGAGATGGATGGTCCCTAACTCATCAGCAACAACAGACAGGTTGAAAAGGAAGTCACTCTATGTAGAGAATTGAACTCTACGGATGGTCCCCAGATCATCGGCTCAGTCCTACCGCAGCGTTGAATCACCATGTGGCGCGGTCGACGCCATGCGATGCTATACCACGCAGTAAGTTATTCATAGGCATTCATGAGCAACGTAGTTGGAATCTGCCAGGCTTTCAAAGAATTATCTTTGAAATTTTTCTATATGCATGGCGTCAAATGACATAGATTACTAAACAGCGCCCAAAGTCAGTTCCAACATCAAGGTTTAGGCACGCGTAGCTTCATGTATATGCAAAGCGTCCGCTCCGCGACTTGCTCAAACATCTGCGCCCAAGTCTTTTTTCATGGTTCTCATCTTCAGTGTATTAGTACTGCTAAGCCACGTACTGTCATTCTCAGGGTCAGATTCCTGTCCGCGTTCGCGTACTACGGGTGAATGATCATGCGACATGTGATAACCGTGCTGGGACCACTTGATCCCGGCACGACTCGCCTTTCTCTTAGCATGATTATCACGTGTCGCATAATGCTACCGCCGCGGTCCTCGATATCGAACGGAATTTGGCTCCGAGAGCGATAGTAATTTAAACCTATCACAAATCTGCCGGCATCAAGACTGCGCCTCACCCGGCTTGTCGCATACGCGACGCTAACGCTCGCGCGAACTTTTCAATCCAAAGTAAACCTTTTTCTTTTTTTTCGTTTTCAGGCCTTACCCTATTGCTCATTCAAATCGCCGTGCTGCAGCGCAACGAAATTTATGCAACAACGCTTTGCACGGTCAATTTTCTTCGTCGCGTTTTGGAATTGCTACGTATTTTGATCCGAATTTTCCACTCATCTGTTAATATCAAGTCTGCGACGCACGTGACGCGACCGCTCGCTTGGAGTCGCGTGGACGTCTACTGGGGTAGTCATTTATTTGTTCGAACAAACAACAAAACCGCGAATAGTCGAAGTACGTTCTTGAACAAGTTCTCATCAAAATCAAACACGTCTTCACTACGTGGCTGATGAATGCCTATGAATAACTTACCGCGTGGTATAGCATCGCATGGCGTCGACCGCGCCGCGTTGTGATTCAACGCTGCGGTAGGAATGAGCCGATGATCTGGGGACCGTTCGTAAAGTTCAATTCTCTACATTGAAATCGAGACGTTGATATTTAGTAAGTAGCCCCTTGGAGTGACTTCCTTTTCAGCCTGTCTGAAGTCGCTGATGAGCTAGGGACCATCCATCTCGTTGAATCCCCTTAAAGCCTATCCCTACCCGTTGATGACTCGGGATCTCCCGTGTGATTAACTTCTCCTCATGTTTCTCTTCCTGTTCTTTCTGCTCTCTCCTTGCTGATTCAACCCCCCGCTCTTATCGTCACCCGCGGAAATGCCCACGGAAATCGATCCATTCCGCGTGGACTTCGCTCATTGAGCGAGACAGACAAGACAGTGCGCTTTCGACACCATCAAAAGTGGGGGTGAGCAGGGCGCGAAGAGTCAGAGACGCAGACACGCAAAGCGAGGGACTAACGATAAATTATTCCTTTAGATCTGAGAAACCGAAGGATTTGCCGGAACTTAAACAAGCAAACATTACATCATTGGAAAGCCCTTACCACCAGCATTCTAAATTTCGGGAAGCGGTTGATCGTGGGTATCGGAGAACAGATAGAAGTTATCGATGATTGATACTAGATTTTGACTGCACATCTTGAAGTAAATTCCAACTTCCCTCTTCTTCCAGCTTCTATATCGGAGAGACTGGCAGGATGTTGAGCGTGCGGATAAAAGAACATCTGGCTGGAAAAAGGCGTTTGGACCAAACACTCCCACTTGGAAAACATCGGAGGAACGGCATGATGACAACGATTTTTGATGTCAAGTGTTGCATTCTACCAAAGCTCAAGAAACGGACATTTCATCCAGGAAAATGCTCTCGAGGCGTTCTGGATATTCTCCAGAAATCCTGGAATGAATAACAGGAATGAGTGTTTATCTATTACAAATGATTTTCTGCCGTTTGTATCGCAATGCGAGCTATAGACCAAACAGTGGGGACGTGGGTTCACTCGCCCTGCCGGTCATCAATACAGGGTGGTAGTGATTCCGCTCTGCTCAACCGGTGGATCTTAGCGTGAGTTTACTTGATCCTCTTGCGAGATTTTCCTGGTGTTCTCAGAGTGAGGTCTGAAATGCCGAGGGAAAGATTTTCGCGTTTGACCGAGAGTAAAGTACATTTTCGTAACCTTGCACCACGTTTAGGCCTCTGAAGACGACGAGATTGGGTCGAAACGTCAGGCCAAATAAAGATCCACCGAAAACCTTGTATGGCATAGAAGTCACTTGCAATATACTAGATTTTGAGTTTGGAAAGAATGGATGGCAAAAAATCTAAGGTGGTTTTCCGAACTATTCATCATGTACAGCGAGCAGGTGCAAGTGTTACCAGCACCTGAGAAGAAGTACGGACTCTCGGTGCGAACCACTTTTCACGGCCTAAATTTCCTCCAAGCTCTCTACCATGGGTGGATTCAGACACAGTTGATGAAATACATTGCTACTCTCTGTAAATCTAAGCAAGAGGAGGCTTGTGGCTGTATAAACGGTAACATATTCGGGTTTAATAAGTCAAAAACCGAGATTTCGCAGAAAAAGTCGGGCAGCAGCAGACAGTTTATTAAACTGTTGTCTATCACGTTAAAACTGTTGAGATGGACGTGGAGTTACGTCAAATAACCAGAAAATACTTGAATTTCCCCTTCGCCAACTCGATTGATCGTGTTAGCCCTATATGCCTCGTATGGCCGTAAGACATGCCAGAGCTCAAAAGAAAGAGCTCTCGATGCTGATTCGAAATATGTCCTTCATTGCTCAAACGGAGCACTTTTTGCGGAGTTATGACGAAAAGTCGCAAAAGTCGCGATTTCGCGACTTTCGCGGCTTTTTTGAGAAAATTAGTGCGGGTATTGTAGTAGTTGAGAGCTAGTGACCGACCATCATTTCGTGCTCTCTATTACGAGCAGAGTACAGTCAGCACGAATCGCACTGATACTTTGGGTTCCTTATTGTGCGACGAAGGAAACTCGGTGTGATTATGTTATAAAACATGTGAATATCAGTGCGATCCGTGCCGACTGTATACATTCATCATCGATTGCCGCCAACAGATATGAGATCTCTTGATAGCACTTACTGATCATATTAAAATTAGCTTGCTCGGATGAGTCCGGGCGGAGTAAGCAGCGAAGCGGTCAATCATGGCAAAATATAACAGTGATAAAGAGATGTTGACATGATAAGCCCGCTAAGTCTAAAGCCATGCTTTGACTCCAGGTGGTCGCTGCGGTCATGTGAGGGACAAGTGTTCCTTTTTCATCGCCCGTAATGGAAAGGCGCTCCAATTGTGATCGCTTCGTGGCAAACATCCTACATCGCTGGGTCGCGTCGACGATTCCCTATGTTTTATTGCTTCGCTGCTGGAGGACCGATTCTCGCTGGTCGCTGATCATCGCTCCATCGCTGTCATTATGGCAGCGATGGAGCGATCGCCAGCGAACGACACATTTCATGTAGTGAACGGTGACCCTTTCACATGACAAGATCAGTGTTTACGAGTCAAAACGTGTTACTGATAACTACCAGCCATTAATTCCTCTGATTGATTGAAATTCTTCGATCACCAGTGAGACTATGCACTATGAACAAAATCGTTGCCGCTGCTACATCGCTGCAGCAGCGGGTGTGAAATCGCTGCTGATGAAAAACAGCAGCGATGCAGTCAAACATGACTTTAGACTCTGACAAACCCTTAGTGACCAGTGGATTTCGATAATCACCAGCAGCGGAGCGGTGAGCCTCGGTGAAATATAACAAGTGAAAAGGAGGTTCCGACGAAAAAGCCACCGCCCGCGCTGTGATAACCGAAAACAGGAGTTTACTTGAAATGAACTACAGTCTACTTCGACCCCGTCAAAATGAGGGAGCTAGGCTATACATGCAGCCCATTGCAACACGACTACTTTAAGCGCGAGCAGTATAGTTCTGTCGCATGAATTACTGGAATGGTATCAATAATGCATGCATGTAAGCCGTACTGAACAATAACGCAGAAGCCTACGGAGGACGAGTGAGCCAGCTGTCAGCAGCGTCCACTGCAGGTGTTCATACAATAATGAATGCAAAGTATCAGTGCGACCCATGCCGACTATAGGCATGCGACTCCTTGTGACAGGATCTGTCTTTGACTCCTTTTTTGTACTAATGACTCAGTTGATTGCATTTCAAACAGCAATAATGGTGTTCCGTCGCCTAACGAAGTTACAAAGCTTCGGAGACACTGTTGGAACGTAGAGCTACCGTAACCATGCATAAACACACTATTTTGTTAACAAGAACACTCGTGAGCCGAAGGGCGATCAAAAAATGTTTGGCTTCAGTGTCCATTCATCCTCTTGATGCACCATGCATGACACTGGTACAGGGTTCGGCGTAAGGTGTGATGTATCACAGAGGCGGGGGTCGGACCCGTCGACATCCGGTGGGATGGGGGGTCGGACCTTCGTTCAACCAAGAACCAAGATGAACTTCTATCAGGGCGGGGGGGGGGAGTTGAGAGCCATACCGTTAGTATAAAAAATGACGGCAAAATGAGATCACAATAAGAAGTCAAAATAAAACTGGAGATCATACTGAGAGGCAGGAGATCAAAAAAGAAATTGAATAGTGAGAAACAACTGCGAAAAAACAAATGAGGCAAGATATGAAGCGGAGATGTAAAAATAAGACAGGAACACACAAAAAGAGCTTGCAATTAACTGGTGATGAAGCAGGCAAGCATGCAAGGGCACTCACCCAGACACTCGCTGTTGTGAGTTCGATACAAATAGGATGTCTTCCTATTTATACACGCCGGAACATATCGGTTGAGTTGGAGGAAGATCACAGTATACACTGCCGGTTATGAGCTCGAAACTAAAAGGATATGTTCCCATAGACACTGCCGGAACATATCCGTTCAGTTGGCGGAAGGTATTAACAAACACTACCTGTTGTGATCTCGATACCAACAGGATATCTTCCTAAGGACACTGCCGGAGCATATCCGTTCAGTTGGCGGAATATATCAGCAAACACTACCTGTTGTGAGCTCGGCATCAATAGGATGTCTTCCTATTTATACACGCCGGAACTTATCGGTTTGATTGGAGGAAGATAATTGCATACATGAAGTCGAAACCAACAGGATATGTTCCGCTGGACACGCGTGGTTTTGTGTCACAAATGTCCCTCCACGATGTTAGCACGAGTGGGTTACCGTGCTAGGAACGTATCGATAGGTAAAATGTAGCAGGAAATTTAACGATACGAGTCTAGCATGTCAGCGCACTCCTCAAACTCAAATCGGGATAATTGGAGTACTGCGGTCCAGCTGGAACATAGACGCTTGGCTGGAACACATTCATTACATCGGAGAGAGATCACTATTTTATTTACAAATAGGATAAAGTAGAACAAAATTTCCTCTCCATTAAGCTCGTCTCAGCTCAGATACAAAAGTGGCAGTATTGCTCATTCCGGAAGCAGCGAAACGTGAGCAGGGAACCTGAAGCTTTTTCATGACGCCTTGCAATCGTTTTTTTTTCATTTATTTCTACTGCAAGCTGGAGTGCTCATGACCTTGCAGTCATCACTGGCAGGTTGAAGCCACCATTTTTCCTGTCTAATTGCGACGGTCAATCTGGAACTCAGACAGGCGGGGGGGGGAGGAGGTAGTACGTCGGCATTATAGGGGTTGTGTTCCACGGCAAACATCGGATACAACCCATCGTTGTCTACGAAGGCTGCTGCTTATGGCAGCATATGCTGCCAACGTATGCTGGGACTCAACCCCTCGTTGTCGACAGACTTTTCTGCAAACGGAGAAAGAACTTAGATCCCTAACTCTTTAGCGGTGTGGGTATGATCCTTGTCAGGGCCTGCAGCAAGGAGGCCAACCTTGTTACGGTCCCCAACAAGGGCATCATCTTCGCCACGGTTCACAACGAGGAAGCATTGGTCGCGATGGGCCATCGGGACGACCCCCTCAGCGTTCAAAATTGACGTCCAGAAAGGGATGGATGGTCACCTTCTGGGACCGGCCTCAAACGGCCAACTGTCCCCTCAGTGAGTCTGGCCGCCTTATATACCCACGAAACAAAGCGACAAGACTTCAGATTTAGCTTCCGAAACGCCGCACGGAAAAGCTGCGAACAGTTTCATGTGGAGCCGTGTACTTTAAAGCGTGTAGGACCACCGGTGAGAGTGCGCAGGATGTCGTCAAGAGTACTCGGATCTAAAAATTTCTCTAACATACACTAGTGCGTTGGGTATGACCAGTCTCGGAATGGAATGGCGAAATCTACCTCTTTGTGCCACAAGTGATCTTCTTGTACGAATCAATTAGTTTTGTATCTCTTCTGCTCAACCTCGCGATCGAGCCTTTTCGAGAAATCCTTCTTTAGCGAAAAGCTGAATTTATAATTGATCAATGCAGTAAATCCAAACCCCCGAAAAATCACTCACTTTCTCATATGTTTTTTATAAGGTTTCTTTCACAGTTAGTGGTGGTCCACGCTCAATCACAAACGACGGTGGAGACTTTCAAATGCAGATGCACTCCAATTATATGATGTGCCCACATAACCCATATTAGATACACAATGATACCCCAGAACCTGAATTTCGATTGCAGACTTTTGACTTTTTCATTATGGCTATCTGAGAATTGACGCCTGGAATGACATCTGAGGAATATTTTCTCGCTATCATGGAAGCTGAGCGGTTGTTTCTCTGATTCTACATTGTGTTTTCTCAGAAACAACTTTTAATGTTACACCCTCATCATAAAGTAAACTCCAAATACCAACCATTACCGATTGCCACAAGAGCATGCAATGATGATACCAGTTGCATTTCTATACCACACCTAACTTTCTAAAATTGTGGTGCGCGCGAAGCGCGCACCAAGATTTGGCTTTGATCTCTTCCACCGCGGATGCCCTACAACGAAATCACCTATTCATACCGTCATGTGTGCAAATTTTCATCTTAGCTGGTCCCCGCTTTCTGAAGTTATGACCTCTCAAAGTACGCAAAAACGTTCTCCACCACCGCCTCCGCCTCCGCCTCACCCTCCGTCCGTCGGATTCCATTTCGCGATAGAAAGTGTGCAGGACATTGATAGGAGTGTGCAGACCATCAGTTTGAGTGCGCAGGACGTCATAGAAGGGGGGGGGGGGCAGGGCATCAGTGGGTTTACTTTGAATTAACACCGCCAGGCATAAATCATGTTAGAAAGAAAACCTTCAGGAAAAATAAATGAAATTCCTGAAAGCTTAGGTTCCTGGAAAAAGCAAAGATTTGGCATATCCATTTTTTTCGAAAAAGTTAGAGATATACTCAGTTAAAAGGGGAAGGTAAAGAAAAATGAAAAAAGTTTCGAAATATTCCTGAGAACGATTTGTCGTAGAAAAATTTGATTTAGGAAAATGTAGTGAAATAGTTGAAAGTATGATTTGGCAGTCGAGTTTGAACCAACTATTGATAAGAGTTGTGCAAAACGAGAGATCGCGTTGTATGAGCTTATCCGTAGAACACATCGAAGCAATTTTCATTTTTCTTTATCTTCTCCTTTGAACTGAGTATATTTCCAATTTTTCGAAAAAATGGCCATGCCAAATCTTTACTTTTGCCAGGAACCTAAACTTTCAGGAATGATTTCTTCATTTTCATAGTAGCTTTTTTCGAAAAATAGCGGCTTCGCATCTACGGTAGTGATAATACGACTGTGAGTAGTTCGGAAGTGAAGGACAGTTTATCATAAAGCCTAAATTGCTCGGGTGAGTCCGGGAGAAGAAAGCAGCAAGAGCGGTCGGTCATAGCAAAATATAACCGTCATATTAAGATTTTGACAAGATAGGCCCGATAAGCTTTGCTACTTTGGTGAGAGCCGTAAATGCCGCGATTATCAGTAGGAAAACCAGGAATCAGATGTCTGATACCTCTCCCCAAGCAAGAAATAAGATGCCTAGCACCGTTATGAGGCATCAAATGTTTCATTTTTCTGCTGATATTCCGTGGCATTCGCCGCTTCCGCAAAAGTATGAATAGGGTGATAAAACTATCATAGCAGCGGGGAAGCTTCCACCAACCAGAGACTAACGACCTATGCTGAGGTTCCGCGCACGTCCCAGGATGTCCCACACACTGTGACACACTCGCAGCTAACCGTCACGGCAGCTGCAGGATGTAACTCGTCCATGCGTGCAGGGTGCTCACGGATTTCGGGGAGAGGTATTAAGAACTCCGGGAGGGTGAAGTTTGCATATGCGTGCGGGATCCTTTACTACTTTAAAAGAAAAGAAAATTCCAATTTTGGTTGCATCTCCTTGCTGTAGAAGGGACGCGAAGGACGAATTGTTCGCCTCGTTTTGAAAACACAACTCCACCAACTTCCTTGATAAAGGACCCGAGCTAAGCCCCTGTTTTCAGGAAGGTGAGGTTAAATCCAGAACTCATTTGCGCATTTCAACGGATTCAGGGGCACGCCAATGAGGGAAAAAATGAGTTACTCCCCCCGCAGCCGCCGTGATGATTAGCTCCGAGTCTGTGAGACACAGGTCCTTTTCACATTGTATGACGTCCCGCACACTTCTACTGGAGTCCTGCACACAGTCCATGACGTCCGGTGCACTCCTACTGGAATTCTATGTACATTCCATGACCTCCTGAACACTCCTACTGGGGTCCTGCACACATTCTCTAATGTCCTGTACAAGGTGCTCTTTCGGAATAGACGACCCATTCTGGCGAGAAAGTTTTTATAATGCAGCTACTGGATCATTTTGTCATGTTCTTGCTTCTAAACATGTAGAAGCAGAGAGCAACATGAAAAATCTGTGCAAAGAACATATAAAAAACACTCGGAAAATCCAAGTTTATTAGGTGGGTCGTCTATTCCGAAAAAGTACCCTGTACAATCCCAGTGGAATCCTGCATACACTCGATGACGTCCTGCACACCCTTACTGGGGTCCTGCACATGATCCCTAACATTCTGGCAGTACTACTCTCTTCCTGCACACATTCCATGAAGTCTTGAGCACTCTTGCTGGTGTCCTGCGCACACTCTATGGCGTCCTGCACACCACTACTGCTGTATTGCACACCCCTTACCTGTGGCTATCAGTAGCTTTACCTCAAGTCGAATTGTTCGGAGTAGTCCAATTGTCCACCGTCCACAATAGAATTGAAGTTAAAAATGGATTGAAGGTTGAATGATTTCTCACAAACTATATCATCAGAATATCATTCATATCATGCATGAACAGAACACGGTTTTAGTCAGCGGTTCATAAGACAACATAGTGTTCAGTTAGCGGTTCATAAGACAAAACATTATAGGTTAGCGGTTCTCAAGAGCCTCTTCTTCCAAGTGCTTCGGGCTTCTGATGACGTCATCGGGACGTCGTGAAAAGTGCTTCGGGCTTCTGATGACGTCATCGGGACGTCGTGAAAAGTGCTCCGGGCTTCTGATGACGTCATCGGGACATCGTGAAAAGTGCTCCGGGCTTCTGATGACATCATCGGGACATCGTGGAAAGTGCTCCGGTCTTCTGATGACGTCATCGGGACATCGTGAAAAGTGCTCCGGGCTTCTGATGACGTCATCGGGACATCGGGAAAAGTGCTTCGGGCTTCTGATGACGTCATCGGTACATCGTGAAAAGTGCTTCGGGCTTCTGATGACGTCATCGGGACGTTGTGAAAAGTGCTTCGAGCTTCTGACGACGTCATTGGGACGTCGTGAAAAGTGCTTCGGGCTTCTGATGACGTCATCGGTACATCGTGAAAAGTGCTTCGGGCTTCTGATGACGTCATCGGGACGTTGTGAAAAGTGCTTCGAGCTTCTGACGACGTCATCGGGACGTCGTGAAAAGTGCTTCAGGCTTCTGATGACGTCATCGGTACATCGTGAAAAGTGCTTCGGGCTTCTGATGACGTCATCGGGACGTTGTGAAAAGTGCTTCGAGCTTCTGACGACGTCATCGGGACGTCGTGAAAAGTGCTTCGGGCTTCTGATGACGTCATCGGGACGTTGCGAAAAGTGCTTCGGGCTTCTGATGACGTCATCGGGACGTCGTGAAAAGTGCTTCGAGCTTCTGATGACTTCATCGGGACGTCGTGAAAAGTGCTTCGAGCTTCTGATGACGTCATCGGGACGTCGTGGAAACCCGGAGAGTGGGCAGGTGCTCGGTACCCGTTGCTGGTCATCCGAGAAATTGTGCAGGACACCCCGTGGAGTGATTAGGAGTCCCGGACCCATCACTGGTCATCCGGAAAATTGTGCAGGACACCCCGGAGAGTGATCAGGAGCCCAGACTCGATGCTAGCCATCCGAGAAATTATGCAGGATACCCCGAACAATGAGCATAAGACGCGGCGTGAAGGGGGAGAAGGGAGCTCCGCAGAGTGTTTTGCCGGCGCTACGGAACAGCGTCACTGCCAGCGCGCGGCAATCGACGTCGCGACGATGATGTTCGAAAAAATTTTTGTCGCCGCGTCGAGGCTGACGCTCGGCGAAGACTCGCCGGTGTCTGCAACTCTGCACTCTGGCGTGTTCAGAAATCAAGTCACACCCGAATGCTTTTGAAAAGTTATATCTTTCACTATGTTTACGTGGCTTTAACAAAATTCAAATCACTTCTCCCGAATGCGCTAGACCACGAAAACAAAACAACAAATCGGTGATAGCGATCTCAAGATAGTTTCAGTACTCACATTATCGACATGGACGAGCGTCTTCCCCTACTAATTCTCCCTCGTGAGCAAGAAGAAATAGCAAGATGTCCAGGTACGGACCGATGTTTCATGTGCATAGCAAACCTACTCGTTATTCAGTTCCGACGATAAACAGCCGTATCATAGTTTTTTGTAATCTTCGAGGGCAAGTCCATGAAGTAGAGGACAATAGGAAAAACTCCCTACGAAACCATAAAAATGGGAGTAAAAAAAGAGGAAAAACCTCTGAAATATTCAATCTTGCCTGTTAAGAGTGATTGGCGCACAGCGGAAATCCGAAAATCCGACCGTCGGTAACAGACGATTATGAATTGCCAGCATCACAAAACTCTCACGGTAAACAAAATTGATGATTCCCAATTGATAAAGGGTAGGGTATAAATGAAATTGAGAGCGGTGTGTTTTCATTCACACATCGTCATTCTCCGGAGGTGAGCGGCTGAAGCTGAACACACAAGGGATCAGGGAACCAGCCTCACCGGTGATAAAGCTAACACGATTAAAGACTTAACTTTCTTTTATTTGTAGCGAGAACGGCTCTATCCTAGACGGGGGTCACCCAAGATTCATTCAGAAAAATGAACAAAAAAGCTGACAAATATGCTTGATACTGCTATCGAGTTATTAACATTCTAACTAGACGAAAAATACCGTGCGGTACAAATTGCCATGATAGCCGTAAAATATAGTGTATGGTGCAATTACACAACGAACACCGGGAATCACGCCTGTAATTCCAGTGCAACCGCATTCTCAATAAATAATCACACAGGAACGGTTGTTTGGCGGTGGAAAAGGGATTGTCGGTGCAACCGCGGAAGCAAGAATAAGGATATCAGGTTGAAATCACTTGAAACCCAGATTGGACGGTGCAGCCGAAGGCTGCACCGTCAGGCAAGGTAGGTAATCCCCGGGTGGGGGCTGATTTTCATGTTGGCTGCAATTCGGAGTGGTTTAAATCATTTGAGACCCTGAATGGACGGTGCCTTCGGCTGCACCGTCAGGCAAGGGAGGTAATCCCCGGGTGGGGGCTGATTTTCGTGTTGACTGCAATTCGGAGTGGTTTAAATCATTTGAGACCCTGAATGGACGGTGCAGCCTTCGGCTGCACCGTCAAGCAAGGGAGGTAATCTCCGGGTGGAGGCTGGGTAATCCCCAGGTGGAGACTGATTTTAGTGTTGGCTGCGATTCGGAAAAAAAACATTTAAAACCAAAAATCGGCAAGGAAGGATAACTTCGGGTGTTGGCCGATTTTACTGTTGGTCAAAACTCTGATTGAAGAAATGAAACCGAGCAGCCTTATAGTCAGAGTGAATAGATAACACACGAGGTTGAAATTCTTGTCTGAATACCCAAAATCCCTTCAATTACCAAAGCAGTACCCTTATTAACTCTCAGTCACATTTCACTGCCACTTTCATGAACATTTCTATCTGAAATCACCGCTTTCCGAAGGAGACGTGAAAGTTTTTTCAAGATTTCAGCAGCTAATCAATAAAATAGGCGTCGCTGTTATCATGGATTCTGCATCTACACCATCACACACGCCATTTTACGGCTATCGTGGCAATCGGTACCGCACGGTATTTGGAGTTTACTAACATTCTATTGAAATACTTCAATTGATAGTGTTACGGATCGGTCGGACCAGGCTACGGCGTGAGGTGTGATACAACCCAACATTGGTCCGACCTCCCCCCCACCCAAGTCAAGCGATTTGCTCAGCCTTCCCCCCATGGGAAACAGTGATCGAGACGACCGGAGAGTGGGGAGGTCCTCCCTTCGTAATTTTTTATAATGACCGAATTTTTAGATCAAGACTACATTGATGCATCGATTGTATCAATTAATCCTAATGATGCCATAAATAAATCTTTTCCACGAAAGCAGACAAAAATAACTGTCCTGCGACAATGACACCAAATGTTTGTTCAATGTCAGAACATTCATCAGTGCTCTGAAGGCACATATTTGCGGTTTCGGGCATAAAAACCACATTAAGTCATTGGCTGTTCAGATGTAAAAACGCATCCGAAATTTCGAGAATGCAGCTTCAAGCCCAAGAGCGCTACATAGGAA
This sequence comes from Aplectana chamaeleonis, assembly GCA_029168955.1. NCBI lineage: Eukaryota > Metazoa > Nematoda > Chromadorea > Rhabditida > Cosmocercidae > Aplectana > Aplectana chamaeleonis. Next base: position 1,479,213 of record JAPDOI010000100.1, on the reverse strand, counting down.
GGGGCGGAGCCCGTTTTTATGCCCTGAGGGCACATAGATGCGGTTTCGGGCATGAAAACCACATTTAGTAAGTGACCTTCAGTATGTGGAAACCCACCCAAAAGTTCATGGACGCCGCCTCAAGGCGAACAGCGCTACACAGCAAGGGGTCCATGAAAAAATTGATATCTGGAAATATTTTAAAGTATTTATAGGATTTTTAATTATGGAGTTTCGCGTAGCTACGGCGTGCGGAAAACCTAGTCCTGGACCCGAGTAACTAATTTAGTTTTTTTTAGCTGGTTCAAAGCGGTCTTTGAAGACCCATTTTCAGGTGTGAAACAATCGGTTGTATCAAACCTAAAAATGGGTCTTCAAAGATCATTTTAAACCGGTAAAAAGAATAAAATTGTGGTGCGCGCGAAGCGCGCACCTGATTTGGAAAAGGATTGCTTCTGCGCACACTCCTCGTAACAGAATCTCGATTTGGAAGATAGTTTCAAACTTGGCATTTTCACAAAATGTAGAGCAGTAAAGGTTCTTAACACTGCCCAAGTTTCAAAAAAATCTGCTTTGTTGTTCTCGAGATATCAAAAAATTTGTGAATTTTTTAATGTGTGTGTGTGTGTGTGTGTGTGTGTGTGTGTGTGTGTGTGTGTGTGTGTGTGTGTGTGTGTGTGTGTGTGTGTGTGTGTGTGTGTGTGTGTGTGTGTGTGTGTGTGTGTGTGTGTGTGTGTGTGTGTGTGTGTGTGTGTGTGTGTGTGTGTGTGTGTGTGTGTGTGTGTGTGTGTGTGTGTGTGTGTGTGTGTGTGTGTGTGTGTGTGTGTGTGTGTGTGTGTGTGTGTGTGTGTGTGTGTGTGTGTGTGTGTGTGTGTGGACGGCACGGGCAATACCTTATAGCTTCGTGTTGATCGAATAGGCAACACCCGTTTGGCTGAAACACCGAGAGGGCATGGATGCGGTACGACCACGGGCCGGATGCAACAACGCGCCTGGCTTGGGCAAGGGCAGGGCAGTCGGCATCTTTGACGATCGCAGTGCGAGGGCAGTAGATCATCTAATCAATCGTGCCCCAGCAGAGTTTTTCGCTGCTCTAGCTGCCCCAGCCTCCTAGCTGGGGCAGCTGGGGCACGATTGATTTTGTGATTTACGGACATCTTCAAAGGAGCGGGCAGCCCTGCCCCTGCCCCAACCCGGCCTGTTGTTGCATTCGGCCCCAGGGGTGGAGACTAGCGGAATCTCGCGATCGTTCCGCGACAGCCACGGGCTCGATTCCTCGTGGTTCCGCGGTGGAGCATGGCGGGAGCATCGATGAACGAACGCGGTACGCTCTCGGTTGGAGACTGGCAGAATCTCGCAATCCTTCAGCGATAACCCCATACTAGTATCCCCTCGGCCCCTACCAGAAACCAAGTGGGTTCTATCCGTGAACGATGGCGGGGGATTCTCTTAGAGTAGTCAAAACACGGGTGCTATGTGGACCCAGGGTTCGGCGGTAGGTGCGATAACCCAGGGTTCGGCGTTCAATATCACCCCTCACGCCGGTCTAGCCCGCTTTTCACCGCGCTTCCTTCATAGTTTTCAGCTGTTTTTGATCTAAGCTGATTTTTGCAGTTTTTCCGATAACGTTTTTCATCGTTCCCACTGCCTTTAAAACCAAATCAGGTGCGCGATTCGCGCCCACCACAATTAAATGCAGTCGTCACGATGAAAAAAGTTGTTGAGAAAACCATAAAAATCAGATTGATTCGCAAACCGCTAAAAGACTATGAAGGTTAAAGGCAGTGTTCACGATGATTTTCGTCCCCGAGTTTTTCGCATAAAACAATGCGTTGGTCTAGTTGTCCGGTTGCATAAACATGTTCATGGTGGTTGTCATCGGTGGAAATCTAGTCAATCGAAAATAGAAGAATATTTTATGCAAAGCAGGATGAGTTAGGGGACTAAGGAAAGAACGGACCTATAGAGAGTAGAGAATTGCAAAGGACGGGTCCACAAAAGATTTCATTGCCACAACCAACACTTCCTGTGATACTTGAGATGGGGGGTGAGATCAAAGGATTTCGTGTACTTCTGGTGCGTTTTTCTCGATTTCTACGTCATTTTAGTTCTACGCGGGGCCACTAAATCAGTGTAGCGAGAAATCTCAAAAATGAAGATTTTCGTGAACACCGCCTCTAATTGTAAGTGGCAAGGAACGGGCTACAGTTAGAGTTATCAAGTTCCTAATTTGATGATTCGTGCACGCATGCACAGTTCCGCCCAGAAAGTTCGTAGTCTCATATGTGTATGTTTAAAACTCACTGACATTCACAGGCCGATAAAAAGGCAAATTGAGCTAATAAGAACAGTTGAACAATCTAAACAAGCACTGCATTCAAGGATTTATCTAGGCGAGAACAAAAGTAACCGAGCAGGCCAGTCCCCAGGAAATGAGTCATCGATTAAATCTCCATTTCGAGCCAGCTGATGTTCTTGATATTAGATATAATCGATGACGACGATGCGGAGTGGGCTCGTCCACCATCAAAAGAAAGTTGAGGCTGATAATTTGACCTACATATAACAGGGTTTTTTTCGCAGATTTTTCGCATAGGTTCCTATTCTCTGAATCCAGAAAAGGGTTAAAGGCAGTGTTCACGATAATCTTCGATTATGAGATTATTCGCTTAATCGATTGATTAGCCCTCGCATAGAACTGAAGTGACGAAGAAATCAAGAAAAAAGCATCAGAAGGGCCTGAAAGCCTTTACTCTCACCCCGCCTTTTTACTCTCACTGGAACTGTTCGTTGTGACAATGAAATCTTTTGTGGACCTGTTCTTTGAAATTCTCCACCCTCTGTTGCTCCGTTCTTTGTTTCGGACCCTAACTAATACTGATTTGCCCAAAATATTCTTCCATTTCCGATTAGTCCCATTTATTACCGGCGACAACCACCGTGAACATGTTCATCCAAACGGACAACTAGGCCGAGCCTGAAAATAATGTCACTGAAAAAAGGCGTTTTAGTGCGTTTCTCGCCGTTTCTTCGTAATTTTGGTAACACTTGGTGGCCAACGCATCGTTTTGAGTGGAAAACTCGGGAACGAAAATCATCGTGAACACTGCCTTTAAAGGCAGGGTCCGGGCAGAATTTCGATTTTGAGATTTCCCGCTAAATCGGTGTTCTTGCTACAGATAGTCCCAAGGAACATGCGAAAACTGCGTAAGAACCGGTCTTCTTCAAGTTATTCCAGCCACTTCCGTTCGCCGATGATCCAGAAAAGTCAGAAAAGTGTGGCCATCGTCCATATTTTAACGGTTGTCCATGCATTCTTCAAAAGTGCTGTGTAATTATCGGTCATTCCAGCCATGATTATCATGCTGCGAATGCCGTAATCCCTGACTTTGAGGCTGTTTTCTCCAGAACTAAGGACTCAGAGGTCGTGAAACGTTCAGACGATGTTCATCTAGGCCAGCCCAATCTATTTAAAGGCAGTGTTCACGATAATCTTCACTTTTGAGATTATTCACTATATTGACTAAGTGGCCCCCGGGTAGAACTAAAATGACGAAGAAATTGAGAAAAACGCACCGGGAGTACCCGAAATCCTTAAGTATCAGCCCGCCTTTTAAGTATCACAGGGAGTGTTTGTTGTGACAATGAAATCTTTTGCGTACCCGTCCTTTGCAATGCTCTACTCTTTATTACTCCGTTCTTTCCTTCGGATGCTAACTAATACTGCTTTGCATAAGATAGTTTTGAATTTTCGATTGTCCCCGTTTTGTACCGGTGACAATCACCATGAACATGTTCATCCAACCGGACAACTAATCCATATTATAGAATAATGTCACTGAAATACGACGTTTTAATGCGTTTCTCGCCGTTTCTTCGTAATTTGGGTAATACTTGGAGGCCAACTCATTGTTTTATGTGAAAAAATCGGGAACGAAAATCATCGTGAACACTGCCTTTAACCCAAATTTCGGTAGTGTCAAAATTTTACTGGACCTTGCCTTTAAGAGAAAAAACGTAGTAGAGCAGCTTGTTTTATCGCGACCACTGCATTTGACTGAAGTGAAGGCTGGCCAAAGCGCCGAGAGTAACACTGAAAACACTTTGGTGTCTGCAGTTTCTAGAACTTTCGCCCTTCTTATTCTTTGTTGTCGATTTGACCAGCGTTACTTAAACATTTTTTTCAGGCGGCAAGGACAAGCGAAATGGATCTAAAGAACAAGAGCCTCGGAAAAAGGTTAACACCTGTGTGTTCATATGTTTTCCCAGAACTTAATTATGGAATCTTCACCCTAGGATGCCGCAGATTAGAACTTTTTCAATCTCTAGATTATTCCCCAAGACGGTCACTCGTTTTCCGTGTAGAACTGAGGTGTCGGAAAAAGTGCGAAAAAATCTCTTTCGAAGTACTCCATATGCTGTAGCCTCCCTCCACCCTTTTACGCACTTTTGACTTAAGATTTACTTGACTCACGAGGAAATGACCCGACCGGACTCCAGAACTTATCATCGTAACTTCGTTGGTGTGGAGACAGCGGTCCGAGAGGTGAACGTTGTTGGATGGGTTGACGGACAAAAAGGTGAAGGTTGTTTTCTCACCCCGATCTGAAGAATGAACATCATTTTTACCACCTCAAGTTTTCGGCCTTTCCGTCTTTTTTTGTGCCTCAAACTTCATGAAATAACCTGACCTCTACCAAGAAATTACAGGCTTCCCGCCGGTAACATTTTCATCTTCGAGGAAGGATATTGAGCGAAAAAGTTTTTTTTTTCAGAAAATTCCGTAAAATTCTTTGACGAAAAGTGTTTGAGGATCTACCGTGCTTTAGAACTCCGAACCAAGTTCGGCTTGCAAAGTGCCAGTTTTCCCCCTATAACTTTTTTCCCCTCTGAAAAAACCCTTTGGTGAAGGTAGTTTTTGGAATCCAAATGAATTTGTGCATCGAATAGCGTTTTCAGGTCCGAAAAAATCCGTTATCACTTTCCAGCCGATTTCGGTTCATAAATTGCATTTTTTGTGCCTGAAGTTCGTTTTACGAAACACCGGTTTTTCGCATATAACTCTTTAACCGTTGAAGAGAGGGTTGTGGTGGAAGTTATTTTCGAAATCTTCGTGAAATTCTGCGTCGAATGTTATATCGGGTTCGTTACTTTGCTTGCCCCATAAGTCAGCCAGGTCAGTGGGGCCGAGCCCCGTCGTTGGCTCCAGCAGAACTCTGCGTCTCTCATTTATATCTTGGAGGCGAGAGCACCATATGGAGATAACTATAGAGCTCGGCTCCACCGACCTGGCTGGCTCATGGAGCAAGCAAAGCTAGGAACCCGTTATATCATTCGACGCAGAATTTTACGTAGATTTCAACAGCAGCTTTCCCTATCTCCAACGGTTAAAGAGTTTTAGGCGAAAAATCGGTGTTTTATAAAACGAATTAGGCTGAAGTATTGATAGAATATTTTTCCAACCTGTATACACTAGACGACGCAGAATTTCAGGGCGATTTCGAAAACGGCTCCACCAAAGATCCATCTCTTAGCATGGAAAGGTTATGAACGAAAAACCGATAACTTCGGGCACAGATAATGCACTTTATAAACCGAAATCGGCTGGGAGAGTGAGAACGTATTTTCTGAACCTGAAAACGATATTCGGTGCAGAATTTTATGAGGATTCCAAAAACAACCTTTATCAAAGGTCTGTCTCTAAGCCTAAAACAGTTATGGACCAAAAACCGGCAATGGCACTCGAAAGAACGGTAGAAAACGAGCCAGGAGCAGCAAAATAACGGCTGCAAACAAACGTTTTGGTGTAACCGAAACGTCCCGTGCTCCAGATCCGCCCCCTCGAAATGAACAAATGAAGACTCAGATTACAGGAATGATCAAGTGAAGGAAGTGCTGATAAGTGAGCTGATCGCTTGATTGCATTGAATGCTATCATCCTTCATAGCGGTCAAACCCTCCACGCTCAAAAATCAACGTAAACAACGGAGGACCTATCTTGGCTCAAAAACGCGACTTTCGCGTCCTTTCCAAACGTGCTTCGCTATATAGAGCACCAGACATTCTGTAAACCGCGGAGATATTGAGAGTGAAATTTATCGTGAACACTGCCTTTAAGGTATCCAACGAGGGGAAGAAAAATACACAAACACCACAAACCGGAACAACAGGTGATTCTCATCATCAATTCTCGCACTTCCTAGGTCATTTCAGTGTTTGCGTTGGGAAAGTCCTATTTTTTTCCCGAGGATTAGCCTAGGATTTGAGTAGAGAAACTACGCGAGTTCACGATTCCCAATGGATCGTTCTGGCGAAGAAAGGGTAGAAATGGAACTTCAAGGATGCCTTCGTTATACTTCAGCGGGACGGTTATGGCATATAAGCGATCTTGCGTACAACGTCGAAATCCTGCAGATCAGAAATTCTAAAGCTCTCTACTGGTATTTTGAGGATGTTTTGCCTCACGATACCCTTCATCCTCGGTTGGAACAGCCAGAATCCATCAAAGTCGACAGAAAAAAGGTGTAGAAGTATGCAGCTGTATTCCGTTATTCAGGGCTGAGCCCTCCGAAGGAGGATTTCATGAAGAAGACGGTGGAAATACCAGAAAGCAAAGAAGACGATAAGGCTGGCAAACCGCAAAGCAAAACCACAACGGCAGAAAAAGTGAAAGAGCCTTCTGCTCAAACTCCGGCAGCGCAATCGAAGGTTAGTATTCTGCTGATATTGTTTCCACATGAAATGCTGAATCCTGTCCTCAGATGCAAGTGAGTGCGCGTGCTGACCCAACATTTGATAAAACACAATGGGATCGAACACGATATGCGAAGGAGGCTGAAGCTAACAAACATTCTGGTGAACCTGAGGGTAAACGTAAGTTATCCAATCGCGTCCAGTTGCTCGACGAGTGAAGGAAACAGCCAACTTTCCGTCTTTACAGCAATAGACGTGGACGAGAAACCACCATCAAACCAGAAAGAAGCGCTGCTAATTGGAGAGTCAAGGCAAACGGTAGCGGCTAGAGGCGAATATCTACAAGAAAAGCCTAAAATCATTATTGCGCTCCTGGCGATCGAATCAGTGAGTTCGTTCACATACACAAGCAAGGGCAGGACATTATTCTTGATTCATTCGTGTTAAAAGAGAGAATAACCTAAGCTTAGCAATGGTTATCCAACTAAGGAGTTACCAGACCTGGTTGCCAGAACTACGCATGTGGCCACGTTTTTCTGATCGATCACCTGCCAGTACTTGCAGAAACCCTATTTTAGCTGAGTAATGATTTTGAAAAGTTGTTAGTTTATAAAAAAAATTTCAAAAAAATTTCGTCCAAACTTCTCCCAGGGGGTCATCTGAGGCGCTTAAAGGCACAGGACACCCAAAGAATTAATTTCCAGATTTTAAACTAATCTTGGAGAGAGTCACACGCCGATCACAGAGGTATCTCTGAAATCGTCCAAGACCCCTTTTGAACAGAGTTATGGCTCTTCAAAGATGCGTAGTTTTTGAGGGTGAAAAATTAGTGGACGAGTTGTCTCAGGCCTGCATTTCTCTTCATTCGCAATCGTTGCGTGAGAAAAAGCCAAGATAAGGAGACAGTCCGGCAATGGACTGAAGAACGACGATTTGTAGGAATTCATCCATCCGTCGAGCCGCTATCGAGTCCGAAAATCTGTTAGGGGGTCGGGCCTGTGGTGGTGAGCGAAGGGGGTCGGGCCTGTGGTGGTCGCTTATATCTCGCTTATTTGGAGGAAATGAGATCTGGCATTTGGCACGTGTTATACAGGAGGGGTCTTCTACACAATTACATGAAAATCTCAAAATTCCTATCTGGGGGTGTACTGTGCCTTTAAAGGCACAGTCCAACCTAAGAATCGTATTTCTGCTTTTCTGCCTATCTTGAAAACGGTCTCACGCTGAGTCCAATGATGTCTCTGGAATCGTACATGATCCCCTAGGAACGAAGTTATGGCCCCTTGAAAATTGTGCTACGGAAGCACGGTGGACGAGTTGTCCGAGGCTCGTAACTTCCGTCATTTGCAACCAATGTCTGCGAACCGACCTGAATAAAGAGAGAACCAGAGATTGAAGGGAAGAACGGGGTTATTCACCGGAAATCATCGCTCATTTCGGCAGTTTTGAGCTCGAAAGACCAAAAAAGGGGCGTGCCAAAGTGGCTTCCGGGTGTGGGCGCCCCAGGGTGGCTTCCTCCTATATCTCGCTTATTCGGAGGAATCGAGAGCTCGCACTTGGCAGGTGTTATATGAGGTGGGTTTTCTTCACAATTATGTGGAAATCTCAGATTTCGCCCCTGAGCTTGGACTGTGCCTTTAAAGGCAGTGTTCACGATAAAAATCGTTTTTCTGCTTTCTCGCCTATCTTGAAGACGGTCCCATGCTGATTCCGATGATGTTTTTGGAATCGTGCAAGACCTTCTAGGAACGGTGTTATGGTCCCTCAAAAATTGAGCTAGGGAAGCATGGTGGACTAGTTGTCCGAGGCGTGTAACTTCCGTCTTTTGCAACCGATGTATGCGAGCTGACCTGAGTAAAGAGAGAAGTTGGAAATTAAGGGAAGAACGGGGCTTTTGATTGAAAACTATCTCTCATCTCACAACCTCGAGCATTCATTTATTCACGTCAGTGGGCGTGGAAAGTGCATCTGGGGGTGACGAGCTGACGAGTGTCCAACTTTGGGCCCATAGGGTACCGTTCCGAGCTCATTTTTCTTAGTTTTGTTAGGGTTGCGCTAGGCCCCGCAGCTGCCGATCTCCACCGAATAAAACAGACATGGTTTTTATCGTGGACACCGCCTTTAAAGGCAGTGTTCACGATAAATTTCACTTCCGATATCTCCACTGTTTACGGAAGGTCTGGTGCCCTATATAGCAAGGCATGCTTAAAAAGGACACGAAAGACGCGTTTTTGAGTCAAAATAGGCCCTCTCTTGTTTACATTGGTTTTTGAGCGTGGAGGAATTAACCGCTAGAAGGATGATACCTATCAGTGCAATGAAGCGATCAGCTCACTTATCAGCACTTCCTTCACTTGATCATTCCTGTAATCTGAGTCTTCATTTGTTCTTTTTGATGGGCGGATCTGGGGCACCAGGCGTGTCTGGGGCACCAGAACGCTTGTTTGCAGTCTTTATTTTGCCGCTCCTGGCTTGTTTTCTACCGTTCCTTCGACACTGGGAGCCTGGGATCCTTCTCGCCTATCATTTCACTGTGGAAAGTCAACGAGGATGATCATCGTGAACGCTGCCTTTAACGCAAATATGGGACTAGTTTTCAAAAAATTGAATGGGAAAGACAGTTTACAGGAGATAAATTTGTTGTTTACCTGCAGCTCGCAACTTCTGAGCTCATACTCTGAGAGTTTTGGCCAAGGAATAGCCGCGAAATAGCCGCGAAATGCCTGCTGGCCGCGTAATAGCCGGGAAATAGCCGCCAAATAACGCCGGCCACGATATAACCGCGATATAGCCGCTAAGTAATGCTGGCCGCGAAGTAGCCGCCAAATAATTCTCGCCGCGAAACAACTGCAAAATAGCCGCCAAATATGTGGTCTGCTTGGAGCTTGGTTGAGCTTAGTTTATTTGTGTGCGGTCTATGCGATGCCGAATTTCCTAATACTGCTGAGTCGTGCCCTACTCCAGAGTACTACGGGTAAAATTGAGTTTCTTGATCACCCATTATTACTGCATACCCTTACATGGGCGTATCCTTGTAGGCATACCGGGCGAAGATCAACCATCGCAGATCGGCCTTTATACACAGTCACATACAACGTATTGAGTGAGCCGAAATAACTCTTCGATACACAATTTGATGGGGTTTTGAAGCATCATGGATCTATTTACAATGGAACGCTCATAAGCTCGGATGTTAGCAGGATATCGGCGTAGGATAGTATGCACGCCTCATGTTTCTATTATTCTGTCCTCTGACTACCAGAATGTTCCTTCTCAGTGAAACATGGAGTTATCTGTCGAATTCGACATGCATATAGTGAGGATTCAAGCCATTGTCAGTATTGATGGCTTCACATTCAGTTCCCAGACAAGTTTCTTGTTCCCTACGATTACTTCTTGTGCAAAACTAGTTAAAGGCAGGGTCCGGGCGGAATTTCGATTTTGAGATTTCCCGCTAAATCGGGACTCCTGCTTCAGGTAGTCCCAAGGAACATGCGAAAACTGCGTAAAAAACCGGTCTTCTTCAAGTTAATCGAGCCACTTGCGTTAGCCGATGATCCAGAAAAGTCAGAAAAGTGTGGCTATCGTCCATATTTTAGCGGTTGTCCACGCATTCTTCAAAAGTGCTGTGCAATTATCGGTCATTCCAGCCATGATTATCATGCTGTTTATACCGTGATCCCTGACTTTGAGGCTGTTTTCTCCAGAACTAAGTACTCAGAGTTCGTGAAACGTTCAGACGATGTTCAGCTAGGCCATCCCAATCTATTTAACCCAAATTTCGGTAGTGTCAAAATTTGACCGGACCTTGCCTTTAAAGGCAGTGTTCACGATGAAAATTGTTTTTCTGTTTTCCCGCCTATCTTGAAAACGGCCCCACGCTGATTCCAATGATGTCTCTGAAATCGTACAATACCTTCTGGGAATGGAGTTATGGCCCCTCAAAAATTGAGCTAGGGAAAATGGTGGACGAGTTGTCCGAGGCTTGTAACTTGCGTCTTTTGCAGCCGATCTATGCGAGCTGACCTGAGTGAAGAGAGAAGTTGAGAATGAAGGGAAGAACGGGGCTAATGATTGGAAATCATCGCTCATCTCACGATCTTGAGCATTCATTTGTTTACGTCGGTGGGCGTGTGATGCGCTTTTGAGGTTTACCTTGCGCTCGAAATGGCAACTTCAGGCTCTTTTGGAGCTTTTCCTGGCTCGTTTTCATGCGTTCTTTCGACGTCAACTTTACATTGTGCCCCTCCACTACCCATTCCTAGTGGAAACTGAAACACATTTTTTATCGTGAACACTGCCTTTAAGGGGAGGGTGGCACTCGAAAAAATTAAATGATTCGTGCATGAAAATGAAAGTTTCTGCTGATATTAGATGCCTGACAGCGTTATAAGTAATTGTTTTCATGAAAACTCCCATGGAAAGTTTTCACGGACTACTTCGATTTTTAAGAAACTGGTATCATTCATTTTTTAATTGAACCCTGAGTGCCCCCCCCCAACTAGTTTTGCACCTTACTTTCTACATGTTATCATGTTCACATCTGTTCACCTCTGATTAAAACCGTAGGCTATCGAATGAGATCTGCAAGCCATGAGCAGCGACGAAACGTGTAGATGAGAAAATCCACAATCTTTTTGGTCTTTTCCGTTTCCTGCGTTTTGACCATTTTTCTTCCGTTTCCAAAAATTATGGAGAAGATTTTCGCACAGCCCTAGCTTTTATGGATATAAACCCTGTGTTGCGGTTCAACCACAGATGTCCTCTGATATCTGGCTTTATTCGTGAATTTGGGAAACAGACTCAAATAGACATCAATATTGTCTTCTGACGTCTTCTTACGGAACACATGACAACAGCTATGGTTGACGGTATCGATGTCTGTAACTGTGACTGAAGGTAAGACCGGCAATAGAAGCTCGCCGCCTCATTTACAGATTGCTGGCTGCGTGAGGTTGCCAGGAAATAGCCGAGGAATAGCCGAGGAATAGCCCGCCAGGCTCCGCAGCGGCTCCTGGTGGGCTATTTCTCGGTTACTTCGCGGCTATTTCGCGGATAACGTGGTTGCGGCCGAGCATTAGCCGCGAAATAGCCGAGAAATGAACGAGAAATAGCCGCGAAATAGCCGAAAAATAGCCCACCAGGAGCCGCTGCGGAGCCTGGTGGGCTATTTCGCGGCTATATCTCGGCTAAAACTCTTCGAGTAACTTGCTCTTTTACTATTACTCGGACATCTCAGATAAGGTTTTTATGCCTACCTGTGAGGTAGTCGATCGGAACAACCTGGTTTCATGCGTAGTTATGGCAACCAGGTCTGGTCATTCCCTTGTAATTTATGAAGCACAAGCACGCCATCGGATTCAATTAGTGGAATGTGGAACTCACACCTTTTTTTCGTAAATTTCCCTTCCTTAAGATCTTTTTAAGATGCAGCTTACCAGTTTGCATCCGACCGAGTCTCCAATTAGGATAATCGAACTGCGAATTCCCGGAAAAGCGTCAAAGTCCGAGTGAATCAGAATCCGCTTCATCGAAAAATGTATTTCTTGGATTGATCCTAGATCCGGCTATCCGTTCAGCCTCTATCAGCACGACTCGGATTATCCGGTGTTGTTATTTTGAATCCCTCCGTTTGACTCGGGCACCCGCGACTTTTGTTTCTTGAATTATTCAAAATTAAGGATAAGATGTTATTACCAATGTTGCCAATTAATGCGTGGAACTTCATCATGAACAAAATTGGCTATACCGTCAAGGCCGCGATGACTAATCCGGGCGGGCTGAGTTGAAGCGAGCGCGGCGCGGCCGCGCAGCGTGTACCAGATTGCTCCGGCGCTGTTATTCAAGTGTTTCTGCCAGCCTACTTCCCATACCCCTCTAAATTTGGAGATGAAGAAGTCGAAACATGCTAGGAATATGGGCAGAAGGCTAGCAGAATCGCCTGTTGCGCGGGCAATCTAATGCAAGCCGCACTGCACGGCCGCACCGCGCCCGCTCTAACTATAAAAGCGCCGCCCGGCTTAGTCATCGCAGTCTTGACGGTATGTGTGGTGCCCAAATATGCTCTCGTGAATTGACAAACAAACAGTATTGTGGTGAGCGCGAAGCTCTCACCAGATTTGGCTTTGATTCGCCATCGCGCAACCCCCTGATCTCAGTATCAGGGTCCAGAGTAAACGTAGGAAGACCGTTCTTTTTGCATTTAATATACTTTAGAGAGCTGAATAACTGTTCAAAAAATGGTCCTAAATGGTTACCTGAGATTTGAGAAAAAGTGTCAAAACCACGTCATTTTGGTCGAAAAAATGTTCATCTCCTTTTTTTTTCAGTTGGCGTTCACGATCTTGTTGGAACACTTATCGTTGAGCTAGAAAGCTCATTTTTGGCTAGAAAGTTGGTTATGATTGCACTTAGCTCCTGTCAAAATTCGAAGTTTGTAGCTCAATTCTTGTGGAAACTCAAAATTGAGGGACAAGAAAGACAAGAACACGTAAACATGTTATTATAAACCATCCGACGTTTACTCATTCGCAAAAATGAACTACTGAAATAAACACCGTTACTTATAGGCTTTGCTCAGGATTGAACGCTCCCTGAGGCGGGGCAACGCTTCGATCAATACGGCGGGATCTCGGAAGTACTTTTTGCAACGCCGCACGGCGTGACCCACAAGTGCGCCACAGAACGCCGTAGATAGTGTGCGGGACCCCAGCAGGAGTGCACAAGATGCCGTAGAACGTATGTGGGACCAAAGTGGGAGTGCGCCGGACGCCGTATAAAGTGTGTGGAACCCAAATGAGAGGGCGCCGGACGCCGTAGAAAGTGTGCGGGACCCAAGTGGGACTGCGCCGGGCGCCGTTTAAAATGTGCGGTACCCAAGTGGAAGTGCGCAGGACGCCGTAGAATTTGTACGTGGCTCCAGTGGAAGTGCGAAGGACGCCGTAGAAAGTGTTCGGGACCCAAATGAGAGTGCGCCGGACGCCGTAGAAAGTGTGCGGGACCCAAGTGGGAGTGCGCCGGACGCCGTAATAAGTGTGCGGGACCCAAATGGACCTGCGTAGAACGCCGTAGAAAGTGTGCGGGACCCAAATGATAGTGCGCCGGACGCCGTAGAAAGTGTGCGGGACCCAGGTGGGAGTGCGTCGGACGCCGTAGAAAGTGTCGGGACCCAAGTGGGAGTGCGCCGGACGCCGTAGAATTTGTACGTGGCTCCAGCGGAAATGCGAAGGACGCCGTAGAAAGTGTGCGAGACCCAAATGGACGTGCGCAGAACGCCGTAGAAAGTGTGCGGGACCCAGGTGGGAGTGCGCCGAGTGCCGTATAAAATGTGCGGTACTCAAGTGGAAGTGCGCAGGACGCCGTAAAAACTGTGCGGTGACCAAGTGAAAGTGTGCGGGACCCAAATACAAGCACACCCATGCCGATCATTTTTCCGCAGGGCTACCGTAACCATTCTCGAACAAAACATGATAACGAACGATAACACACGCTCATAACATGCGGGGTATAAAAGGGCAGAGGAGCAGTATGCATTCACTCACAAACCGCTCTCTTCGAGAAGCCACTGGAAAGTGGCTAAGGAGGTCGAAATTGTGCAAACATGATTGTTGGCTATTACGATGTGCTTATATCCAAGCTGACACTTGGAAAATTTCTGAAGGAGGGTTACGGTAGCCCTGCGGAAAAATTGTTCGGCATGAGCGTGCTTGTGACCCAAATGGGTGTGCGCAGAACGCCGTAGAAAGTGTGCAGGACATAAGTGGAAGTATGCAGGATGTCACAGAATGTTTGCAGGACGTCATAGAAAGTGCGCAGGACGTCAGAGAAAGTGCGCAGGACGTCAGTGGGAGTGTGCGGGACATTAGTGGGAGTGTGCAGCACCTCATAGGAAGTGTGTAGGACATCAGTGGAAGGGTGCAGGACATTAGTAGGAGTGTGTAGGACATCAGTGGAAGGGTGCAGGGCATTAGTGGGAGTGTGCAGGACGTCATAGAAAGTGTGCAGGACATTGATGGGAGCGTGCAGGACGTAATACAACGTGTGCAGGACATCAGTGGGAGTGCGCAGGACGTCATAGAAGGGGGGGGGGGGAGGGGGCAGGGCATCAGTGGGATCACTTTCATCTAACACCACTAGGCATAAATCATGTTAGAAAGGAAACCTTCAGAAAAAATAAATGAAATTCCTGAAAGTTTAGGTTACTGGCAAGAGTAAAGATTTGGCATGGCAATTTTTTCGAATAATTAGAAATATACTCAGGTAAAAGAGGAAGGTAAAGAAAAATGAAAAAAGGTTTTGAAATATTCTTGAGAACGATTTGGCGTAGAATAATTTGTTTTTCGGGAAATGAAGTGAAATAGTAGAAATTATGATTTGGCAGTCGAGTTTGAACCAACTATTTACAAGAGTTGTGCGAAACGAGAGATCGCATTGTATGAGCTTTCCCGTTGAACATATCAAAGCAAAATCGCGCGTGATATGGAACAAACACTTGATTTTACTCCACTTAACACGTGAAGACCGCGGCATTTCAGCTCCCGAACGAGCTTGTACTGCTTGCCTTATCACGCGTGATTTTGCTTCGATATGTTTTACGGATAGGCTTATACAATGCGATCTCTCATTTTGCACAACTCTTATCAATAGTTGGTTCAAACTCGACTGCCAAATCATACTTTCAACTATTTCACTACATTTCCCAAAAATCAAAATATTCTCAGCCAAATCGATCTCAGGAATATTTCAAAACTTTTTTTTTCATTTTTCTTTACCTTCCCCTTTTACCTGAGTATATTTCTAATTTTTCGAAAAAAAATTGCCATGCCAAATTTTTACTTTTGCCAGGTACCTAAACTTTCAGGAATTTGTAATTGCAAACCAACCAAGTACAATTTCTGATTTCTTTATTCGAGGTCAATGTATTTATCGCCTCGGCCTCTGCATGCACTTGGCTAAGCTAACTGTATGTTCTCCGAGGCTACCATATGTAGTGAGGTATAAAATACTGAGTCTTAAACATTATAGAGTGCCATTAATACGGTCTTCTTTCAGGTTTGGTGTTTAATATGCCTAATCATTTGGGCTGCTGTCGCTAAGAATCCAGTTGCGTCGCAGGCCGTCGTCATTCTCAACTTAATCATCATACTCATACTAGTACTAGCATGTCTCAGCGCAGAGGTTGGTTGAATTTGGCACCGATTGGCGCGCAAACAATCACAATAATTTGTCTCTTCTCAGTATTTTCGGTACCACGTTAAAATGGATGACAGTGGATCGAATACAGTATTTTTTGTGCCTTACTTCTGGAGATTCACGGTGAGTTATCATATAACAAAAAGCATGTGTACGTTTCAAATGGTGAATAACTCAGCGAAAATGACTGGTTAAGAATAAGATGATATAGCCAATGCTACGCATTTATGAGTGGCACTTCATTATGAACAAAATTGGCTTACAGTGGGTTTCATAACTATGAAGGCACCCTAATTGACAAGATAGATTGTTGTGGACACCTTTGTGCACATCTGTTCAGTTGTTTTCTTCCGCATACACTGGTCCAGGACGGGATATACTTATTTTTAGCAACATTTTGAAGATTCTTTCTTTTTAAACTATTTCACAACTACAAAGCCGTTTATATGATAGAAGAAGTGAGAACAAGTAATCCTTAACAGCAAATCACGAAGATACGGGTTCTCTACCATGGCAATCAACTCCAAAAACAAGGTTGTACATGGGATGTCAGAGCTTTCGTATTAGCTTCGGCCCCATTTTCTTTCTGTTAAATAGAAATATTGTGACTTTTTATGTTCTTTCGGAAATGTAGACCTCCTCCTGATACTTTTGTTTTCAGTCCGTTCGATTCGTCTTCTAAAGGTCGCTTTGGACAAATCTAGCTAGAGATCGCTAATAATCTGCGCGAGACCCTATCAGAAAGGGATAATTCTGAGGAAGCACGGAAGACGCTTTCTGTTAAAGGGGGTGGGTGACGTCAGCGCTTAAGAGCAATGACGCCATTGCTTCGGAGCGTTGACGTCAGTGCTCTGGGGCGCTGACGGCAGTGCTTCAGGAGAGTGACGGCAAAGCTCCAGAGCAGTGACGACAGGATTCAAGGGTAGTGACGGCAGGGCTTCAAGGTAGTAACAGCAGAGTTCCGGTCACGGATGTGCGGCAGTTGCCGTTTCTCGTTTGCTGGCCATTTTTTTGGACTTTTTTGCCGTTTGTCGTTTGCCGAAAGTTTTGTTATTTTTCCGGCAAAACTCGGCATAACATTAAAAGAAAACGCCATGTATGCACTAGGGGTAATCCGATTATCCGTCGTTCGCTCAATTGTTATCCGAGGTTTTGACTAATCTAGGGTAGTAGTAAAGGGGTTTGAAAACGCGAGTAACTCGCGGTAAGTCCGCGGTAAACTGCAGCTAAACGCCAGCTTTTTATTTGACGATTTTCAGGAAAGGCACCTGACATTGCTGAAACTACGAACTCGCATGCCACGTTTTGAGCCACTAGATACGCATAGTGTCACCTCTAAGCCCTCCTCGGAGCCTTTATGAACAGCGCTTTGCCTTGATCGCCTCCAACGTAACACATTACACTGCGTCGCGGCGTTTATGGTATGCTATAGAAGGAAAAGCGATGTTTCATTATCTGGCTCTGACGTGCCTCCTTGGGCGTGCGTATAGGTCATTGTCGAGTGATATCCAACAATCTGCGTTGTCCAATCTTCTGAGCTACCCTGAACTGTCGATCGCTGTCGAGTGATATCCAACAATCTGCGTTGTCCAATCTTCTGAGCTACTTCCATGCACCGTTTGCTGCTTTGCAGGAAACCCGCCTCAAGGATAGACCCGTCATCAGCGTCGGAGAGTACACCATCTGCTGCGGTAACGCTGACGATAGGAGAGTGGGAGGCTGTGCAATAGCTGTAAGGAAGGATTTCAATGGTATGGTCAAGGAGTTCGGCTCAACGTCGTGCCGGAATGCATTCGTACGACTGCGGGATCACAGAGGATTCAATCTGTGGATACTGAAAGCTCATGCGCCCGTTGAAACCGCCGAGGACAATTTGAAGGATGCGTTTTATGAGGAACTCAATACGTTGCTGGCCAGGATACCTTGTCAACATGCTGTTGTCGTGGGGATTGATGCAAATGCGAAGATGGGACTTGATCAGGAATCCGAAGTACTCGGTAAATGGTTCTACCCAGTGGAGCAAACATCGGACAATGGCTACCGCCTTGTCGACTTGTTTGAACGCAGTGGTCTGATTATTGCATCGACATTCAAGAGGAATCATCGCCGCCATCAGCTTACGTGGCAGGGAACAACCCCGCTATCTCCAGAAGAGCAGCGGAAGCGGAAGATGACAAATTTGAAACTACAGCTTGACTATGTCCTGACGAGGAATATTCCAGTATCGGACATTCGAAGATCTAGAGCTGTGTGGGATGTCGCATTCGATTCGGATCACCGTCCTGTTCTGTTGAACTTCACTGCGAGGATTCATAAGAGGAAGCGAGGGGCTAAGCCTCTCCAGAGGATTGATACGACGAGTCTCAGGGATGAAGAATGCAGAAGGAAATTCCGACAACGCGTTTCTGTTCATATTGGAGTACGGACCAAGAAGAAACTTTGCGACGCGGACTCTTTCGTCAAGTGCATCCAGGACGCTTCGAAAGAGGCACTCCCGGTTGCACAGCCCAGGAAGAAGCTCGCCTACGTCTCAGAGGAAACAACATCTACTTACAACAGAGTATGTGCTCTCCGAACTGCAGGAAACTTCGTGGGGGAGGAGCGTCTCAGGAGGAAGTTGCGTCGGCAGCTTCAAAAGGACCGCGAACGAGAATGGACGTGTAGAGCTAAGGAGTTTGAGAAGGCTTGGGAGGAGAAGAATCCGATGAAAGCCTACACGTTGTTACGACAGTACAGCGGGAAGATGAAGAGATGTTCTCCTGTCTTGAACACTACCAATAGAGTTGCAGTTGGTGATGCGACGCTGCCATTATAGAAGAATTACTTCAGTTCACTACTGAATCGTCCAGCGCCATCAGTACCTGAGCTCCAGCATGTTCAGAGAGCACTTTACGATGTCAGTGAGGAACCGCCGACTGAGCCTGAAGTTTTGAATTGTGTCCGGAAAATGAAGAATGGAAAGGCTGGTGGAGATGACAACATCACTGCTGAAATGCTGAAAGCTCTTCCTCCGTCTGGGATTCGTGAAATGACCAACACCATCCGTGCCATATGGATGAGCGAAAGAATACCCGATTCGTGGAGACATGCGATCATCGTACCTCTTCACAAGAAGCTATCCGTCACGGATCCTAAGAGCTACAAAGGAATCTGTCTACTTCGTGTCATGTACAAGGTTTTAGAATGTATCATTCTCGAGCGACTCATCAAACATCGTGAGGAAGCGACCAGAGAGGAGCAAGCCGGTTTCCAAGCTGGAAGATCGACCATCGACCAAGTGTTCGTCGTGAGAAGAGTAATTGAATCAAGCAGCGGCATTCGTAGCCATTACAGCCTGCTTTTTCGGACTTTGAAGCCGCAATCGACTCTCCTCATCGTGATCGATTGCTCAACGCTCTGCGAGCCTATGGAGTCCCGGAAAAGTATCCTACTATATATATTTTGGTAAATTTGTGTGTGTGTGTGTGTGTGTGTGTGTGTGTGTGTGTGTGTGTGTGTGTGTGTGTGTGTGTGTGTGTGTGTGAGTGTGTGTGTGTGTGTGTGTGTGTGTGTATGTATGTATGTATGTATGCGTTTCTCTGAGTGTGTGTTTGACCGTTTATTCTGCTTGACTTTCAAGACGGGCTACCTTACGGGTACGGGCTCAAGAGCGCGCAGAACGCCGTGGAAAGTGTGCGGGACCCAAGTTGGAGTGGGCAGGACGCCGTAGAAAGTGTGCGGGACCCGAGTGGAAGTGCGCAGGACGCCGTAGAAAGTGTGCGGTACCCAAGGTAGAGTGCGCCGAACACCGTAGAAAGTGTGCAGGACCCAAGTGGGAGTGCGAAGGACGCCGTAGAAAGTTTGTGGGACCCAAATGCGATTGCGCCGGACGCCGACGAAAGTGTGCGGGACCCAAGTGGAAGTGCGCGGGACGCCGTAGAAAGTGTGCGGGACCCAAGGTAGAGTGCGCCGGACACCACATAAAGTGTGCAGGACCCAAGTGGGAGTGCGCAGGACGCCGTAGAAAGTGTGCGGGACCCGGGTGGAAGTGCGCAGGACGCCGTAGAAAGTTTGTGGGACCCAAATGCGATTGCGCCGGACACCGAAGAAAGTGTGCGGGACCCAAGTGGAAGTGCGCAGGACGCCGTAGAAAGTGCGCGGGACCCAAGGTAGAGTGCGCCGGACGCCGTAGAAAGTCTGCATGACCTAAGTGGGAGTGCGCAGGACGCCGTAGAAAGTGTGCGGGACCCGAGTGGAAGTGCACAGGACGCCGTAGAAAGCTTGTGGGATCCAAATGCGATTGCGCCGGACACCGAAGAAAGCGTGCGGGACCCAAGTGGAAGTGCGCAGGACGCCGTAGAAAGTGTGCGGGACCCAAGTGGGAGTGGGCAGGACGCCGTAGAAAGTGTGCGGGACCCGAGTGGAAGTGCACAGGACGCCGTAGAAAGTTTGTGGGATCCAAATGCGATTGCGCCGGACACCGAAGAAAGTGTGCGGGACCCAAGTGGAAGTGCGCAGGACGCCGTAGAAAGTGCGCGGGACCCAGGGTAGAGTACGCCGGACGCCGTAGAAAGTGTGCGAGACTCGAGTGGAAGTGCGCAGGACGCCGTAGAAAGTGTGCGCGACCCAAGTGGAAGTGCGCGGGGCACCTAGAAAGTGTGCGGGACTCAAGTAGGAGCGCGCAGAACGCCGAAGAAAGTGTGCGGGACCCAAGTGAAAGTGCGTAGGACGCCGTAGAAAGTGTGCGGGACTCAAGTGGAAATGCGCAGGACGCCGAAGAAAGTGTGCGCGACCGAAGTGGGTGATCACAGAACTTTAAAATCGTTTTGTGTGACCATAAGAGAGTGTATACCACCCCTTTCTTCACGTCCCCTCCCCCAACCACTCATTTAAACTGCTTAGCTGTTTATATGCACCAACCTTTCTAAATCGGGTTTATACACGATGGAAATGTGAGTTAATCAAAATACGCATCCAGAGAACACAAACATCATTAAACTTCATTTGGCAATAGAGGTAGCAGGGTGTCGGTTGGTCATGGAGGCATTTACTAAATCTCAAACAGCGGTTGTCTTTATCATGACAAAAATGAATATAAATGAACCACCACTTTAGGACCTCTTAAAACTAAGGAAGGGTCGGTGTGCAACTGCATAAGAAAGAAGGTTAGCAGGATTTGCAAGGTTTGAAATGCGTTGTAATTTCTGATTGCTCGAGTGTGGTCGTCGAAACCAGCTCAAGGGCCGGCGCAACCAGATTCCAGCGACAGAAGCCGGCGATAGCCGGCAAACGTGAGATCTTTTGTACGCCATTTCACATAGAATCAGCGGATTTCGATTCATTCGCCTTATACTCAAGATGCCGGCGAAGCCGGCAAACGGGCCGACGTAGCCGGACCCCAGCGGCAGAGGCCGGCGTCAGCCGGCCGACGCCGCTGGTGTTCGACTAATCGAGGACATGAACAAAGGAACAACAGCAGCAGTTCGTACGCCTGTCGGATTCACGTCAGCTTTCGAGGTGAGAACAGGAGTAAGGCAAGGAGCTGTAGCAGGACCTTTCCTATTCAACTTTGCCGTTGATGACATCATGCGTAGAGTTGCAGAACAGTTTCCTGCGGACGTGATCCTAACACCATCAGGACGCTCCCTTGTCGACCTGGAGTACGCCGATGACATTGTGTTATTCGCTGAAAACAACGCAAAACTGCAAAGGATTGTGAACCTCGTTTTGAAGTATGCCACAGCCTATGGACTTCGTCTTCGTCCGGACAAATGCAAGCAGATGTGGGTCTCTCAGAGGCCTTCTACGGGAGTTTGTGTGGACGGACAACGTATCGAACTGGTGGACGATTTCTGTTATTTGGGCTGTTTGCTGAAGAACGATGGTATAGTGGAGTCCACCAAGAGTGTCTCATTTACTTATCAATAAGAAGCGGTCGGCTGGGGATCAATGGGCATGAATCCCATACCAGCACGCTCGATATCGATTGAGAGAGAGCGGTTGTGCTGCAATGAGTTTCATGTTCATTGATCTCCAATCGACCGCTTCTCATTGATAAGTAAATGAGACACTCTTGGTGGAGTCCACTATAGTTATGCAGCGGATATTCAACAAGGATGTACGAAAGCTACGTCTGCATTCAATTCTCTAGCCAAGTGTTTGTGGTCTACCCCCATCGCGAAGGAAGTCAAGTTGCGCGTCTACTTATCCGCTATTCGCCCTATCATTATATACGGATCGGAGACGTGGGCAGCATCGAAGACGCAGATGGAAAGGTTGGCTTGCACGGAGAGGAAGCTGTTTTGACGTTTGCTCGGATATTTCTGGCCGCGGATGTGCCACAACGAAGATCTCTACAACGAGATTGACGCCTTACATCTACGTTTGACACGAGGGAGGTGCCAACATCTCCCAATGCCATCTCAAGCGGCAACGGAAGGTCGTCTTCGTCTGTTGGGGCATATTTTAAGAAGACCGCCAGATCGTCTTGCTCAACACGCTCTAAGGATGCTTCCAAGTCCTGTCTGGAAACGGCCGCCTGGACGTAGGCGAAAGTTTTGGACGGATGTGGTGAAGGAGGATTTGAAATCACTCGGCATTGAAAGGCAATTCAGGCGCGATGTTTTACTTCGCAGGAAGTGGAATAGTAATCAATGGATGGATTGTGTACAAATTGTGGCTGAGGACCGTGAGAAATGGACACGGCTGACTACTAGGACGGCACACCTCGGTGAAGATGCGGAATGACCGCGTCAGGCGAAAGCCAACCGATTAAGTCAAGTGAGTCATAGGCTTCATGGATTCTTGGTCCCCCTCCCACACTCTATTATTGACGCAGTGAGCTGCCATCATTTGATCTGCTAAGACTCAAAAACTGATGAATGACCATACGGAAAGTATTTACCTTGTCAGATGTAGTGCAGTAGATAGTGCAACTCCAAAATGGTGCTCGACAGATTCTAGTGCAGCTAAAAGAAGCAGGAAGCACTTGTGCGACACAGAAGCATTTGTGCGACACACGTGGGCAGGGACTCTGAGTAAGCATGCGGCGGCAGTGCCAGGGAAGAACCGCGACCCTACATTGTGCCGCTATAGTTCCACGGCTGTACCGCAGCAGCTCCCTGATGATTACTGTGCAGTGGAGATTCTGTAGCAGTGTCTCGAGGGTCGACAACGCCGCGACGTTGCCGCGACAGTACCGCGGCAGTCCCGGGTTGGAACCGCGCGTGCTCCGCAAGGATGCATCAGTGAACCCGCGTCGACTACGATGCACTGTTCTGTGTGGTAAGACGAAATTGTTGACGGTTCAATAGCGCAAGTTCGAGGTACATCTCGTATCTCCTAGGTCGCAATAAGGGGGATATTCTCTGTCTCTATCAGACAGAAGACGTAGGCACCGCAGGTGTGTATTTTTCGATCGTAGACCCACCTAGTTGTATTACGACTCATTACATATGAGTTACTCGCAATCGGTCCTATTTTTGGTAGAGCGCAGACACCGATCGCGGAGTCGCATAGACACTAAAGCGGAGCCGCAGCGGGACTACCGCAGAGCCGCTGCGGCTCTATCGCAGGGGCGGCATGACATTACCGCTACGGATAGTGCCGCTTCGGTGCCTCCAGGAGCCGAAGCCGCTTCCTCGCGAAGCCGCAGCGGCGAGTTCTTCGATTCCCATGAGGTCCCACATGTCTTGTTTTTGTTCATCTGATGCCTTGAAACTCCCTTGAATTGGAATTATTAGAATGTTGGCAAAAGTAATGGAAGAAAGGGAAAAAAGTAGAGCGGCACATGTGAATAACTTCTGGGTCCATCTAAGGGATGAGTTTTTGCCGTTTGCCGATAGCCGTTTGCCGGAATTTCAAAATCGTTTGCCGCACATCTGTGGTTCCGATGAAGCCAAACTATCACTTCGGCGCTCGCTCCCCCGTTTGAGGGGGGCAAGTTTCAGTGTTCAGAGGTTTGCTCCCTTGTAAAGCTGCGCTGGCTCCCTCCAAAGTATGAGCCTGCAATGTCCAAGTCTTTGCAATACTTTGCAATGCGTCCACCTGATCTCGATCTTCGGTGAAAAGCCTAAAATCACGGTTATCTGCAACAAATAAGAGCAATAAATAGACTTTGTCCAACTCCCAGTGACCTGTGGATTTCGATTATCACGAGCAGCTGAGCGGTGATTCTCGGTGAAGTATAACTAGTGATAAGGAGGCTCCGACAAAAAAGCCACCGCTCCGCGCTGTGATAGTCGAAAACATGAGTTCGCTTGAAATGAACCAGAGTCTACGTCAGCAAAGAATGCGTGAACAGATTTGGCGATATCGTCAAAAATAACTATGACTTCAGCGCCCTTATAAATTTAAAAGAGTGATAAATGGAAAAATTTGGCTTGTAGGTACGTCGACCACACACTCAAACCTCACGCACAGCTGCGTGGCACCCCGCTGTCACTAAGGGGTCTGGTACACTTTGACGCTGTAATGAGCTACAAGCATGCAATCTAACGCAACTCGCGGCGAGACTCGCATCCGAGCAACGTCATCGGCTGTAGTAGGAACAGTTGTCGCGCTTACGTCGCAACAACTGTAGTGGATGCCTGACATACTGCAAATGTTCCGAAACCATTTCGGTCATATTGGAGGCAAAAATTGCGTCGCGTCGCTCGTCGCAGGAAGTATGACCCCGGCCTTGAAAGTATACCATACTTCTAACGCCGCAGTGAACGCCGGCATGCTTACACAGACAAAGGGCAGCCACGTAACCGTGAGTGTGGTGTGAGCGTGTACATAGTTGACGTGAAAGCCGAAAAACTGCTGAAAAATATTTGTAATAGAAACTGGAAAGAAGGTCATGATTATAACAGAGATCATGTACGGAGGGTACTCTAATACTGAACGGGATTCTTCATACGAACTGAGAGCTTAAAGATTTTTAGAAAATTGGGTGCCTTTATAGTTTTGAAGCGCACTGTTCATATGTGTGGTACCGGTGCCCTCATACCTTCCATAAAATGTCGTAATTCACATCATTCGAGGCGCGAGCGGCGCGCGCGACGCCTTAGCCTCCGTCTGCTCCCCGCTCTCTCACTGTCGAGCGGTGAGCAAAAAAACCTCCGCACCAGCACGCGCAGGAACCATGTGAATTTCGCCTTTCTAAAGCCTGTATGCTCTCTTGAGATGGCAAAACAAACAATATTGTTTTCTAATTTTAAACCATCTAAGTACATATCCTATATCCACTATTAGAAGTACACCTCTGTTTGAAGTACATCACTATTAGCAGTACACTTCTAAATAAGATAGGGAATAAAGGTTAAGACTCTTAAACAATGTGTCGGGCGTTCCGAAAACCGCATTTCCGCGCAGTTTAAGCAGTTTCACACCCAATTTCCGAAACCCGGGAAAAAAGTTTTTGTGCCGAAACCCGAAAACCGATTTTCGAAATTTCATGCTTTTATTCCGCTCATCCATGCTCGCGATCCTCGATGGTACCGTGATCGTTCCCCCTTCCCCCCCCCCCGGCCCCGCGCTCTCATGATGTGCAGATTCATAAAGCAGCGCGAAATACGGCAAGGGCAATACGTTATAGTTTCGTGTTGATCTGATAGGCAACACCCGTTTGGGTGAAACACCGAAAGGGCAGATTCTCGCGATCGTACCGCTTTAGTTCCGGGCACGATTCATCGCTGTTCCGCGACGTAACACCCCGAATACAGCAATGCATAGACGCGATATGCCCTCAGGTTGGAACTGGTAGAATCTCGCGATCGTTCCGCGACAGCCCCATGCTAGTATCCTCTCGGCCCCTACCAGAAACAGAGGGGATCCTATCCGTGAACGATCGCGGGCATTCTCGCAGAGTATTGGATCCACCATTGATTGTCGCGGACCGTATTTACAATCTGCTCTGCGTCATTAGCTCAGTCACTATGACCTTTTCAGCTGTGTGAAACGCATCTTGGACGAGCAGCCCTTCTTTGTGCTAATATTACGATGATGGGACTCGATAATGACTTCGATCCTGGTTCGGTTACCGTACTTGCACTCACTCCAATTCATCTTATAATAGTTGTTATACATATATTCATTGCTCTTAAACGTAAACGTGAATGAAGGTTAATGAAATGTTGTGCTGTTAATGAGTCGACATATCACAATGTCGCTGAGTTGACTACAAAACTTTAGGAACAGGCAGCATTCAAATCTGCATCGCATTGCTTTCCGGGCGAGTGTTACTAATACACCACCGACACTCGCTCTGCAACTCTCAGCTAGTTGACACAACAACTGTGTAGGCACAACAGCAATCGCACGAAAGCTTTTTGAGGCCGGAATCATTAAAGGATTTTCAATGGTAAGCTAGGGTTATCGGCTAACCGTGATCGTTTTCAGTGAGTCAGCAAGCCTTTGAATAACTGATAACGGTTGCGGTTAGCCGATAACGCTAACTTACCATGGAAAATGCTTTAATGAATCCGGCCTTTGGTGTCAACTAGCTGAGGGATGTAGAGTGGGTGTCGGTGATGTAATGGTAACACTCTTACCCGGAAAGCGATGCGATGCAGGTTCGAGTGCTGCCTGACCTTTAAGTTGGGTATTCAACTCAGCTACATACATCGTGATATCTTGTGATCATATAGCACTCCATGAAAAGGCATAAAACATTCAGAAACACCAAAAGTCGGCATAATGTGATATTCAAACTGGATTCATGAACCCTGAGTGGCTCAAAGACATAATCCATCCTCAGATTCGTTCTTTCAGTTATCCTGCTTATTCTAGGTAAAGAATCCAACGCTAATCACAACGGTAACTCTAGAATAGCTAACAACCCCCTACAAACAGAGTTATGGACCCTAAAGGATCGTGGACATCAACGGCGAGAAATCGATGGACGAGTCGCCTTGATTCTGTTTTTTCGCCATTTGTGGACATTGTACTGGGACAAGACAGAATGAGGACTGACAACGAATGGATCATCACAGACTTCGATTAGGTGACCCTTTTGCTCTATTTTTGAATTCGTCGTCGACCTGCTCACTGCATTCGCATTTCCTCGTTTATAATCAGACACTGAGGTTTCGCGAGCCACCGAACCACAATATCAAAGGTTACACATTCAGGTTGGACTGTGTCTTTAAAGGCATAATCCAACTTCCGGGAAGAATTTCGGGATTTTCATTTAACAAGCGTCGTGTGTCGGCAGCAGGGCTGTGCGAAAATCTTTTTCAAGATTTTCGGAAACGGAAACGGACGAAAAATGGCCAAAAAACGCCGGAAACGTAAATCCGGAAACGGAAGAGACCAAAAAGTTGGGTTTTCTCATTACCACGCTTCGCTGTTGCTCATTGCCCGCAGCTCTCATTCAATAACCAATAATTTCAGTCAATAAACTCTTACTTATTCTAACTAAAGTCACTACGAGGCATTCAACGATTTCGAAGTCTCGCTTCTGGAAATCCGAATAGGCAACCTCTAAAAATACTTATTATCTGTAGACGCCCATCAGGGGTGTGCGGTAATTGCCGTATGCCGACTGAAGTTTGCTGCCCGTCTTGGGGTTCGTCGTTACTGTTTACCAAAATTTTATTTTTTGTAGCCGCACACCTCTGATGTACAGCTTGTCCCCCAGAAAGCAGTCCAAGCGACACCAGGTATCCTTCAAGGCTGATCAGAAGTCAATTTTCACATGATCAGCGACTACTTTCTCTTCTTTCGAACCATATTCGCCTATTGGAGTGGATATCAAACCATTGAATTTGAAAAATAAAATAAAAAACTCTACGGCGACATGGGAAATTCTCTTATGATCTGCCTCAAACGAGCCTAGCCGCTGCCCGTGGTCACCTCCACCTGTCTTCGACGAGACTCCTTTCTGGAAGACAGACTGCAGGTGCAAAACCAAAACTATCCCGATTTCGTTGCTGTCGTGGCGGTAAATAAGCGAAGAAGTGGAATCAAGAAGAGAAGTTTCACGAAATCATTGAATCTCAGAGAAAACGATACATATTTGTTTTCAAGAAGAAATCCTCAGAAGGCAGGCAGATTCCTGCTACACCCATTTCGTGTCATTTTAAGGGAGTCCAATCTGAAGTCCCCAAACTTCGTTAATGATCTCATCTAAGCTTAGATATTCCGTTGAAGACGAAGAGGTCGGATGTAAGTTTCAGCGTCTCATGAAACCTTCGAAAATCCTTGCCTTGACCCACTATCATAGATAGTGTTGCACTAATTTATTCCGTTTCCAGACACAAAAACTCGGAAACGGAAGCGGAACGGAACAGCCTAAAAAACACCGGAAACACGGAATCGGAAACGGAACAGTTCCGCGCAGCCCTGGTCGGCAGCAATAAGCGATCGACGGAATCGAATTTCACTCTGAAATAGAGGATACTTGAGCGAAGATTCTTGCTTGTGTTGCTATGTATGCTCTATAACGAGGATCCAATCTGAAAAGCATTAGAGCGGTACGATCGTGATTACCGAATCTTTTGAACGGTGTATCATTCGAATACCTCGGAATCAATGTACATAAGAACCATTTCACGCTATAAGGTAGAAATATATTCATTTGAAATAACAGAAACACAACCGGAAATCCTAATCTATCCCAAGCTCAACGACTAAGGCATTTGAATGGACAGTCAACCAAGAACACAGGGCGCTCCGATTGCAAAGGGAGAAATGTCCAAATAACGTCGATAAATCAGATTGCTGTGAGATTTTGAGCACATTAGAGTGATGAAAGGAGGCGACCAGCATTGAAACCTAAATAAGAAAAACAACGACACTAGTACGGTAGACAAACACACGTACCGAAATTCATAGACACAAACGCTCCCGTACTGCGAAATCAATTTAGGAAAGCTCACACGTGCGGTAAATGCCAAAGAGGCAGTCAGTGTTGAAAGAACTACACGATCATAATAAAACTAAAGCTATTTGTGGTCGCCAATTTCATAGAGCAACGACATGGAAGGGAAACTCAACTGCTTGTAGGAACGCGAGGTATTTAGTGATGGAGAATCACTGATCTTAATAGAAGAAGAAGCAATTGTGCATCTAGACGGTACAATGACAAAGAAAGGAAGGTGGTCGTGCTGATCCAAAAGCACTCTCTGAGACACAGCAAACAGCCTAGAAAATCAGTTCCTATCAACTTTCCAATACATATCCTCTCGCTCCTGATAAACTGTGAGCGACTTCAGGGAGAATGATGAATTACGATACCTGAAATACCACATGCTTCAGGAAAATCAAATGTAAAGCCGATCAGGTCGGAATGTACCTCTTCTTCGTGATCAACCACTAAATGGTCTCCTCGCTGCGGATTCAACTGTGTCGAGTGCCTTGAGGGAAACTGCGAGCACGGCTTCGAAGAGAACAACGAAATCGAAGACGGCCTCAACGGTGGTTGCTTTTTCGGCCTGGAAGGTTTACCGATTAGTCTTCCCAACCGAAATGTATCGCACTGTTTTCTTCTACATATGTAGTGTGTCCAGATAGGTACCTTTCCTGAGGCCGACGCCGTGCGTAAATTCTCTCGCTTGCCCATTTTCCATGAGTGTTGTCTCGATAGATTATTTCACTGGTGTCATCAATTTGATACATTTTCATCCTGAAATTTTTAATTCGAACTGTAGAATATATACTCAGAAAGCTCAGAAAGCACTTCAGTCGTCATGCGCTCTTCTCGTGCTTACTCGCGCAAATCCAAAATCTCCGCCGTGATCGAAAACGTATTTCACCCTTAAAAGCATCGTACACGATGAAAACCGAAATTCAGGCTTGGTGTTCAGTCGGACCATTGGGCCATAATAATGTCACTCAGAAAGTTTGGAGTTACAAAATCGTCTCTAAATGAAGATGCGCTTACCTCAAAGGGGCTTCTGGGTTTTGGGGGCCGGCCTTGGGGTCGATCCGTTGTTACAAAGAACAAAACTCCGTGGTCGCTGCCGGCGATTGGGCGTTGACTCGTCGTAGGTCGCAATTCACACGCCACTCGATTTCACGTTCGGCATTGATCGAAAGCAGCTGACAGCAATGGACCCAGCAGCTTATCAACCCTTTTTAGTTCCGTTCAGGAAAAAAAGATCGCTTGTCTGAATGGCGTCCTCGGTGAATTGCTTCCAACGCTGCGCCAAGGAACGAATCGGAAAAGTGTTCCTTTCTTTCTCCGCGCAACTATCCCAAGTTGATGTTGGCGGGAACTTCAAATTTGTATTAAAGGCACAGGACACCCAGAAAATTAATTTTCAAATTTCATGCTTATCTTGGAGAGAGGCACACGCTGATCACAGTGGTACCTCTAAAATCGTCCAGAACCCCCTTTGAACAGAGTTATGGCTCTTCAAAAATGCCTCGATTATGAGGGTGAAAATTTGGTGGACGAGTTGTCTCAGGCCTGTATTTCTCTTCATTCGCAATCGTTGCGTGAAAGAAAGCCAGGATAAGGAGACAGTCCGTTATTGGACTGAGGAACGACGACTTGTTGGAATTCATCCATCCATCGAGCCGCTATCGAGTTCGAAAATCTGTTAGGGGGTCGGGCCTGTGGTGGTGAGCGAAGGGGGTCGGGCCTGTGGTGGCCGCTTATATCTCGCTTATTTGGAGGAAATGAGATCTGGCATTTGGCACGTGTTATAGAGGAGGGGTCTTCTACACAATTACATGAAAATCTCAAATTTCATATCTGAGGGTGTACTGTGCCTTTAAGCTTTCTTGAAATGGGTTTTTTCCTGGAAAGTTGACGTTTTTGAGGAGACTTTATGCAACCTTTAGTCACTATAGGGATACAACAACACGAAAAAGTCAAAAACCCAGGTATGGTTTTCATCGTGTACGATGCCTCTAAGCCATTGAGCGAACGACGGTGTTTCAACGAGCGAGCTACTGTCTACCGTGGATGAGCAACTGGTTAAAGGTGTTCACGATAATCTTCGATTCTGAGGTTAGTCGCTGAATCGATTGCTTGACCCCCAGGTAGAGCTAGAATGACGAAGAAACCGAGAAAAACGGACCAGAAGAGCACGAAATCCTTTACTCTCACCCGCCTTTTTACTCTCACAAGAACTGTTTGTTGTGGCAGTGAGATCCTATGTGGACCTGTCGTTTGCAATTCTCTACTCTCTGTTGCTCCATTCTTTCCTTCGGACCCTAACTAATACTGTTTTGCCTTAAATGTTCTTCCATTTTCCATTGACCCCATTTTTCACCGGTGACAACCACCGCGAACATGTTCACCCAACCGGAAAACTAGTCTAGGCCAAAGAATAATGTCACCGAAATAAGGCAATTTAGTGCGCTTCTCGCAGTTTCTTCGTGAATTTGGTAACACTTGCTTACCAACGCATTGTTTTGAGTGGAAAATTCGGGAACGAAAATCATCGTGAACACTGCCTTTAATAAAATACCGCCGCTATCCAAGGGAAAAAAATGGGCGAAATGAGCAAAGTGGGCAACTAAAGCGTCTTTCGACCACAACTCGCTTCAATGTGCTCCGTTTTCAATTTCGGAAGGACCAAAATGTCCACGCTTTTTTAGGATGCAGTTTGTTATGAATTTGATAATATTATTACAAGATAACGAGCCCATTCGATCAAAAACAACCGTACGCGATCTCTAGCATGGTCAGAATGAAAATGTGTTTTGCCTCAAAAAATAATGTTGCTCCCGAATTTCGCAAAATATTTTTGCATGCTTGACTAGATCACGACATGCTGTACATTTCGGCGTTTTCGAAAATGAAAACGGAGCACTTTGAGGCGAGTTGTGGCCAAAAGACGCTTTAGTTACCCACTTTGCCCATTTCGCCCATATTTTCCCTTGGGTAGCGGCGGTATTGTACCTAGGCTAGGAACTGTAGCAACTGGACGAAAAATGGTAGCATCTGGTCGAAATTGGCAAACTGTTCCAGCATTACTTTGCTAAAACAGCTGATATCGCTCCGCCTATAGGGCTAAACCATTAGCTCGTTCACGATGGACAGTAGCTCGCTCGACAAAAACAACCTTTTGTAGTTCATCGCCCACTGATTTGGTATCAAGAAACGCAAACCATGGGTTTGGGATGGATGAACGCCAACCTCCATACAGGGGCGGAAACCCTGAGAGAATGGCGCTCGCGAGCTAATTTCCGCTGCTCTAAACGTCGTTGACGATCCTAGTTAATGTTATCCCGATCATATTAGTTAGCGTGTTTGCCGTCTTCAATCAGGTGCTCAGTGACTATGTGAGTTGCTGACCCAGCTTTTGACCTGTACTGAAAACTCAGGTTTGCGCGACTACTCATTACATCTCTCTAAGAACTCCGCCATTCACTTTTCCCAGGCTCAAAGTCGCAAACGGCCTCCAACCAGTGTCGCACACATCTTCGAATCGCACCTAATAATTTTTGTTTGTGCTAAGCCATGGTATACGCCTCTACTCTTACAATAAGTGTGAATCATTAGCTCCCTTTCTCCATTCTCGGCAGACACAGATGCGTGATACCGCATCCAGCCTACGAACCTCGGGAAAGGGAACTACAGTGAGCTGTGGAAATACTACACTAAAGTCCATCCGAAAGAGATTGTACGCCCACGCGGTCGGCGTCAGTGTCGAGCTGCCGTCGCTAAGGCCTTTTTCCGGAGTTGTGTATCGATTAACAGGAATATTAGACGAATAATGTATAATATCCAGGCAGCTGTGTGCAGCCATAGGAAGGCTTTTCCAAAAAGCTCTTCGGTTTCGCAACGTACGCGCGTCACGCATGCCGACCTCGTGGACGAACAGTTTATGCCGGACAGACATTAACTCCTTGTTACTGTCGTGAGCGTTCATGGGACATGTCCCTTTAGATCTGCTTTCGTGCAAGAGGACTTCAGACATGTCTAGCGATTCTCGCAGCATACACTCTCTCAAACACGGTTAAGATAGCGATTCCAGAAAACTTTTCCGGCCTAAACGGTATGCTTGCGGCGTTGGAAGCGTCAAAATCGTCTTAAAATGACATTATTTGAGTAATGATGAGCGTCTAAACCGGCGAACCACGCCCTTTCCTTGCAAAACACCGCCTCCTGGGTGTAGCACCTTGAAATTAGTTACTAAAACACACCCACTTCGTCTCGTTCTGACGGCTTCCAACGACGTAGCTTTCTCGTATACGCTGTTCTCGGCCAAAGTCCTCATTTCACGTTCGCGTGCATGCTGCCATTTTTTTACCGCAAAAGCTCGTTTCAAAAACCCTCTCAGGCAAGTACCTAATGGTTTTCCCCTGTTTTCCCCAGAGGAAAACTTTTGCTATAGATCAGAAACGCACCGTGATGCGGCACCACCACCATTGGGCGGACACCGGTGAGCAAGTCCGGGGCGGAAGACTTCATCAGCACAGGCAGTTTCGCAGTCTGGATGCACCGTCCACCACGATCCCGCCTCATTCATCACTAGGAAGTCTTTTCGAGGCTGAAAATCAGACTCTACAACTCAGTGCCTGTGTTCATTTACCTTTGATATGAACTC
Organism: Aplectana chamaeleonis; assembly: GCA_029168955.1. Taxonomy (NCBI): domain Eukaryota; kingdom Metazoa; phylum Nematoda; class Chromadorea; order Rhabditida; family Cosmocercidae; genus Aplectana; species Aplectana chamaeleonis. The sequence goes on along the minus strand of JAPDOI010000100.1, from coordinate 1,445,881 downwards.
AGCAAATTGCAAAAGTCTCAGTACGAGATTTAGCAAAGACTGACGTCAAAGAGTGCGAGACTGATCATACGATTAGAGAAGATCTGCACCCTATCAATCAGCTCTTATACGTCAACAGATGGCAATCAAACTAACATTTGGTGTTAAAACACGGACGAAAACAGCTGACGACATCAGGCAATGCCTGATCGACTGACGCCAATGCCGTCCATGAGCAGAAGAAGGGTTCTGAAAACTGGCAGTCTATGGCAAGAAAATGCTTACTGCTCACCTTTATAAAACAAAAAAAAACTCACAGTGTCTTCGAAGATTTCAAAGACTGCATTGAGTGGGAGAGCACGATATTCGGAGGTCAGGAGAGTACGGAAAAGCCAGCACACCATCGAACATTCGTGCATTCGTTTCCGAACTGAAAATGCATCTATTGCAGAATAACTGGAGGATTGAGAAGGGGAAACAGCTCTAACCCATGATGGGTCTTCGTGCCGGAGCTGCCACCATTGCAAGAGGATCGTCAACCATAGACAAGGCCGGCAATATGGGATCAGGCATGCCAAGTAGAGGGGAAGGCATCTCGTCGTATGAAAATGATGGAAGAGCAGCATCTGAAAATGGAAATTTAGAAATTGTGCTTGGAATGTGAGCTCAGTAAATATCCGTACACTGACCACACTCTAAATCAAGTGAGGATGCACTGCAGCTAAACGAGGATGGAGAAGAGGACTCGGATCCCACAGGGAGATGGGAGACGGGAGAGTTCGACAGCGAATCGAATCCATCTATAGACTCTGAACAGTGTGAAAATACAAACACATATCAGGATATTTCTGGTGTTTGCAACGCAGGATTTTCGCCTCGAATAGTAACCGTCGTAAGCACTATGTAGCGCACAGCTGGTTGGTCCCCACCTTTCAGAAATCAACAATGGGCGGAAAACAAAATTTCGCCCCAATGCCTAACAGTCTACTCAAGCTTTCGTGGTAGCGGCGAATGCCGCGGAAATCAATTAAAGTTAGATGTCTGATACCGTTATACTAAGAGAAATTAGATGTCTGATAACGGTATCAGACATCTGATTCCTGATTTTTCTATTAGAATTCCGCCGCATTTGCAGGTACCGGAAAAGCATGAATAGAGTGCAACTACAATACCGAAGCTATCCAAGGGAAAAAATGGGCGAAATGGGCGAAGTCGGCAACTAAAGCGTTTTTCGACCGCAACGCTCCTCAAAGTGCCCCGTTTTCAATTTCGAAAGGACTAAAATATTCACCGTGCCACAATCTATCTAACTTTTAGGGAACAAATTGGAATTCACTTATGAAAATGCTTTTTAAAGATGGAGTTAGTTATGAATTTGATGATGTCAAAAGATAACAAGCCCATTCGGTCAAAAACAACAGTACGCGATCTCTAGCACGGTCAAAATGGAAATGTATTCCGTCTTGAAAAATAATGTTGCTCTCAAATTTCGCGGAATATTTTCACACGATCAACTAGATCACGATATGCTATACATGGATAGCGGCGGTATTTTAGTTTGCAACTTTATCGCCAAAGTTAGCGTCACGGTCAATTGATTTTCCAGATGTTCAGATATCACGGAACGTCTCTTGCGTCATATACCTCAGATCTGAGTCGAGCACGTGTTCAATAGGACCTTTGTCTCGTTTCGGTAGCCGCTTGCAACTGAGACTTTATGAACAGTCATTATCAGTATACGTGCGCTTTTACAACCTTCATTGTACTTTTATTTTCTGCAAAAAAATATTGGGGAGGCAGCGTCATATAGATGAAGACGAAATTTTTTTTACCTTTTCATCTGTAAATGCATAGATTTTTTTTATTTCATTCATTCAACGACTTTATTGTGGAAATAAAGAAACATACATATACACGTATGTGAATGAGATTCTTTGTTAAAGTAAAAAAAGATGCATAACAATGGCAGAAGTGAGAAGGGGACAAAATATGAATTTTTTGCAGAGGAAATTTTTTTTACAATTCGAATGACCTCTTGTCTCAAGATACTTGAGGCCACCGCTTCTGGGACAAAGAAAAGCACAACAAGCTGGAAAAACCCGTCACATTAGATTATTAGTAATACCCTCTTAATCAGAGTGGACGCTCACTCGTTCCTTGTAATGACCTGAGATCGTACTTGGATAGTCTACTTCGAAAGATCGAAAAGTTTCCGCATTCAGCGATTTCTGCAGGCAAATTGTTCCAAGTTCTGACAACCCTGAACGCAAAGGAATTCAATGTACTGCCATTAGTGGTGAATTTCCGTTGAAGTTGGAATCCATGTTTGCGAGAACGGACATGGTGGCGAGTAAACACGAAAAGGCTGTCAAAGGGAATGTCGCAAAAACCATGCACGATCTTATAGCACAGATGCAAATCAAATTCAGCTCTGCGATATCGTAATCTGGAACTTCTCTGTTTGGGAATACATTGGTGAACACACGTCTAGAGTATCGCTTTTGCACATTTTCAATGATCTCATCATCTTCCACTGTGGAAGGTGACCAAACCTGAGTACAGTACTCCAGCAGGGGTCGGCAGTAAACGGTGAATGCTTTTTGTAGTGAACAAGACAGGGATGTTTCAGGGATCTCAAAATACAGTTAGCCACCGGAGTAGCTTTTTTGGAGATTTCTCTGCAATGGGAATTCCAGCTAAGATTCGAATCAATGAGAACACCTAGGTCCCTGGTAACCTCGTGCACAGGAAGCTTCACACCGTTTAAACGTAGGGGGCATTCATGACGAAAATTAATATGCAGCAAGCTGCATTTTTCTTCTGATAATTGTAGCTGCAACACTTTCGACCATTCGGCTAGTCGATCGAGGTCACATTGAAGCTCATAAAAGTCAACTGCAGGCTCATAAAGAGGCCGATAGATCTTGAGATCGTCCGCATATAGCTTCCAAGAACTTGATAGACTATCCGGAGCTTCGTTTATGTAGATAAGAAACAACGATGGACCCAGAATACTACCCTGAGGAACACCACTGATGTTTGCATAGTTTGCCGACATTCGGTACGGCTATATAGTATTAATATGTATGTACCCTGGCAGCCTCCTCCACGGAACCGACCTGTTTTGATCTCCTTTTCCGGATCGAAGCGTCCCCATTCGAAAGCGAAATCGTCATCGAGGCTGAGTGGAGGAGCGCATGCCGACAGCAACATTGACAAACCACCTTCATAGGATGAACTTACTGCGACATCGTCCATTTGGGTACCCTCTAAACGGTTATATTTATTGAATCCAGAAGCACGTGTAGGAACCAGAAGCGAAAAAGGTTTTCGAGCAGAGATAGCAGAAGGGCACGAAATCCTCAAATCTCATCCCGCCTCTTAAGTCTCGCAGGAACTGTTCGTTGTGACAATGAAATCATTTGTGGAACCGTCTTATGCAATTCTCTACTCTCCGTTGCCTCGTACTTTCTTTCAGACCCGAACTACTGTGTTGCATAAAATATTCTTCCATTTTTGATTGACCCCATTTTCACCGGTGACAACCACCGTGAACATGTTCATCAAACCGGACAACAACTCCACATCAGAAAATAGTGTCACTGAAATAAGACGTTTTAGTGCGTTTCTCGTTGATTCTTCGTAATTTTGGTAACACTTGATTGCCAACGCATTGTTTTGAGTGGAAAACTCGGGAAGAAAATTCATCATGAAAAGTGCCTTTAATCAGCAAAATCGTGCAGGCTGAAGGGAAATTGAGGGTAGGACATGAGCACCGGCGTTCAGAGTGCAATAAATCGTCTTGTTTTTGCTTCTATCGCAAAAGGTAAGCAATCACTGAATTAGGGATCAATGGGATTTTTCCACAGCTGCGCAGAATATGAAGCGAACCGAACAATCATAGGAATGATTGAAAATAAAAAAAACAAAAATGTTTCCAACAGCTTGATAGGGCTTTGCTCGATTAAAAAGTAGTGAAGGGACAGTTTCTTCATCCAAAAGACCCTCTCAATTATTTTGGGTAGATGCGATTGGCACCAAATCTCTAGGGAACATATCTGACTTGTACATAGACTTGACCGAACGCCATTTCAAATTTTCGAAATCTACTTCAAGAATTCTACGGTTATAGAATTCACTCAGTAATCACCACGGACATTGCAGTGTCTTCTCGCCTGTTTAACATTGTTTTGAATGTTCAAGGATACAGTTCTCGGCATTACTAAACCTTCTGTGAATGCCGGGCACATTTGACGTCCACTCAAAATCGTAGAGGCTTTTGAATGAGCAATGGACTAACGAAATGGCTTGCGCTTGAAATTTAGACCGCTTGAAAGGGTCTAAATTTTGCTAAATTTTGCCCTGGTGGATATACTGCATAAGAACCAGCCCAACCTCGAGTTGAAGTTCGAAAACCTACGCAGATCCAAAGTATAGGGATGTATTCTTCCAGGGTCATCGAAAAATCGCACGACCTGGTCGGGAACCGACACATCTCTACTTGAGGTCAAGCGGCAGGAACTTCGAGAGAAAAGTGAATTCATGCCGCTGAGCCTCCATGATTACTGTGCTTATCTGGGTCAAATTCCGGTCCGGAATTGCGTCTCGACACGCTTCGCGGCCGCGCGCTCTCGAGTCGGAAGAGTTTCCAGCGCCGCAGCCGATGATCTGTTGACTCTAGGTGGGTTTTAGAAACTGAAAACCAAACAAAATTGAAGAAAACTGTATAAAAAAGCCATATCGAGTCGGCTTTGGCGCTGGAAACCCGACTGACTCGAGCGCATGCGGCCGCAAAGCGTGTCGGGACGCAATTGCGGACCGGAATTAAACCCAGATAAGCACAATACATTCAGCTTTCGCGCCAAATGCTATAATCCGAAATACTCTTAACGGCAAGGTTCTTGATGGGAACAGTTTTGAGTTTTGACCAGAAATGGTAAGTTTCAGGCCCCAGTGCAACATTAATGTCGGCAAAACGGTTAAAAACGAGACACAAGTAACGGCATACGGCCCTTAAAACGTGAATGTACCTCAGAAAAAAAACTAAAAAAAAAACGATTCTGACGTTGGACTGTGCCTTCAAAACAGGTTGCGATGAAGGCCGCAGAAGAGTTCCGCACTTTCACAATTGGGAAACGATGAAAAAGAGAAACTGAAAAATTTCTAGAACACAGTTTCTGAGGCAAGAAGAATACATATTGTGAACAAAGCCCAGTACATATCTGCAACTGGACTGGTGTATGAAAGTAGAAGAGAAAATACTGGATTTAGTAGACCTTTTCTGCACTTCTCTTGGCTAGAGTTCTATAGTATTTTTGACTAAAGTTTTGTTGCAACATTTGCTGACAGAGTGAGCGCCAGCCAGTTGCAATAAAAGTCATCCCAGATGGAAGGAAAAGTTGATAACATTTGCAGACTGCGCTAATGCGCCCGACGCTGATGGCTGGAACTAAAAACGTAGAAAACCACATAAAGTGCGTGAAAGAGAAGAGAAACGTTTCTCATTGAACCCGTTATCATTACTAGTAAAAAACGAGAGGAATTCTAGCATCACGTGGAACGAGGACAGATGGATGGAATGAACAAAAACGCTTCTGTGTCGCAGAATCGATTCCGAGTGCACTAATCGGAATGGTTTCCTGTCCCCAATTGATTGCTACATTTAACTGAAGTTCGAGTGTAGGAGATCCAAATGATTAACTGAAGAATTAAATAAAATGTTTGGCCCAGCAGGCCACAGAACTTTAGCCAGACTACAGGACAGAAATTGTTCACCGAACATGGTCTAGGGCACAGGTATTAGTGACCACCTTGTGTGATATTCTTACTAGTCACTTTCAAAGAAAAGAGCCGATTACTACCTATGAGCATGACTAGAACTGCACAGATAAAGCAAAAAGAACGCTGAGAGAGATAAGACTCTAATCTGGAAAAAGAAAAAGAAAAGGGAGGACTGGGAAGAATCTCGAAACTGTGCATCCTGGACAAAGTGGAACCTCTTTGAACACTTCCTTGTCTTGATCATTCCTGTAATCTGAGTCTTCATTTGTTCTTTCCGAGGGCCGGATTTGGGGCACCAGGCGTGTCTGGGGCACCAAAACGCTTGTTTACAGCCGTTATTTTGCCGCTCCCGGCTCGTTTTCTACCGTTCTTTCGACGCTGGGAGCCTAGGATCCTTCTCGCCTATCATTTCACTGTGAAAAGTCAACGAGGTTGATCATCGTGAACGCTGCCTTTAAGCCCATTTCATAGTTTGCCGGCCTACGTCGGACGACTCGTTATCAAATTTGATAAGTTAAGATAGACAAGATGGGTAGGGTAGGGTAGATAGATATTACACATTCGATAACGAGTCGTCCGACTTCGGTCGGGCAAGTATGAAAGAGGCTTTAGACTTGAGAAGTGTACTGTTGATGAACCAACTCGCCTTAGTAATTAGCCTAAAAGATGGGCTATTAGCCACTAGATCGTCGTGGTCATATCCGAACCCCGCTCTTAGGCCCCGGTCATAGTTGGTGCTATTTGCATCTGCATCCCCCCCCGCACCCCCCAACACCCCCCCGCACCCCCCAACACCACCCCGGTCGATACGTATGTTTAAAATGATGGAGTGAGGTTGAGAAAATCACTCGATGCATCCAACTAGATATGACGATGATTACGTGGCCAACAGGATTGCACCTGTTCAGAGAAATAGTGAAGGCGAGTATGGTGAAGTCACGGAGGTAGCAGTAAGGTTAGCTTTCTAGTGATACGCAATGTTTTATCATCGACCCACCCACCCGGTGATTTTCTCATCCGCCGTCATCCACGTATTGCATGGATATCGACCGCGTCGGATACATTGAGTGATTTTCTCAACCTCTCTCCATCATTTTAAACATACGTATCGACCGGGGTGCGGGGGTGTTGGGGGTACGGGGGAGCGGGGGGATACACCGAGTGATTTTCTCAGCTTCACCTCACCATGTTGTTCATACGTATCGACCGGGTGGGTGTTGGGGGTGTTGGGGGTGCAGGGGATACACCGAGTGATTTTTGCATCCCATTTCCAATGCATTCTGTGTGTATCGACCGGGCTGGAGGCGTCGGCTCATCCAACTATGACCGGGGCCTTAAATATTGTGACGTACAGTAGTATCATGTTATCACCCTACAGTCTACAGTAACCACGAACGAAGACTGTAGGGTGATAATATGATATTCAAGACATTTAAGACATATAAGGGCTGGGTTCGGGTAAGACCACGACGATCTAGTGGCTACTAGCCCGTCTTTTAGGCTAATCGCTATTGCATTTCCCTATTGCATATCGCGTGATCCTTTTTTTCTTTTTTTTCACGACGTCTTGTATGTCGTAATGAATCTAATCTAATCTAATCTAATCTAATCACCAAGGCGAGTTTGGTTCATCAACAGTACACTGCTGAAGTCTAATGCTTGTGTTTCAGGTCTGAAGAAGGCTCTAAGAGCCGAAAGCTAGCTAGGAAGGTTTCAACTTTTGAGAGAAGTTTTGAAAGACTTTTCGAGACGTTTGGGACAATAAAGAACTTTTGCAGCCTCTATGTCTATGTACAGTGTAAACAACTATGAGGCTCAGGGATAGCACAATACTCCCAAGCTACAATGCATGCAAATAGGGACTTTGTGCCGTTCGCTTCAATAATTGTAACTCCGCTGACATTTGCGCTTAAACAAAAACTTTTGTCCTCATTCGGTACTTTAACGAGGCAGATATCGTCATTAGCTGTGACCTTAACGACCTAAAAAACGGTGCACTTGTTCTTAAAACCAGTTATGCCGAGTGTATATTCTTGGTATCAGATCAAGCAAAAAAGTGTTTTGTTTTCGAAAAAAAAGTTCTTCGGACTCAATACAGGCTCAAATATTGAAAACTTTACTCTAGGAGGAAAACAATAGCAAGATTGGATGAAGGATTGAAAGCATCGAAAAATGTAGGGAATGAGAAGCGTTTATTGAAACCTTGTCGAGAACACAAGTTTTAGAGACCTGAATAAGGTGATAAAATGTTCTATGGCTCACAAAAAATTTGTCCAACAGAACGAACCCTTCTGACACAATGTTACCCTCTTTTCTTAAATTGATGAAAAAAGGTTATTTTGGTATTTTCAACCGAGTCAGTACGTCTATACGCTATGTTGGCAGAACGTTGTAGTACTTGGAAGTCGCAGAGAGCAAACACTGCACAGAAATTCTCTAGTGCGACGGTTTTTATTTCACTGACACGGAGCGGATTGATTTGTTACAGCCTCATCTCGGCTATTGGCAGGATTACAACTCCGGCGTGTTTACGCTTTTCAGATCTGTGGATTACGAATAGTCTCCGAGTTTCCGCATGACGAGCTTAGAGTAATATGCAGTTTATCACAGAGAGGTAGAGAATGGCCCTACGAATTCTCGCAACGGAGACCATCACATTTCTGTGTGGACTAAATAGGGGTTAGACAAATGACTGGGCCTGAGAATTCGGAATGTTCAATTATAGAGAAATAAAATAAGAAAAAAACGAATTTACATTATAGGTACATGCAAACATGTTTTACTCTTAAGAAGAAAGCGTTCGAACAATATTACATATAAAAATAGAATCGTCCACTTCCTTCAAAATTCCTAAAACCATTTCCATTTGCCAGCTTTTAGCGCATGCTGTAGAACAAAAGTTCGTTCCAAACAATATCAAAATTAAACTTTCCCCAAGACCAAAGGGACACATTTCCCAGGTAATCTGAAAGATCCTGCAGAAACCGAGTGTATCGTAGAGGCTGGAAGGGACTTTTCGCTGCACACGGGCTTGTTCGATCGATCCCTAAGAAAGAAAAAGTGCGATAAGATTTTCTGCATTGAAAAAGTAGTACACGAGAGTGAATTCCAATGGAGTACTTTTTTTTATCGAAAGGGTTACATACACCATTCGAATGCAATAGCACACAGCGAAAGTTACTTTTTCAATAACAAAAAAAAACTGATTAGCTACTGTGAGATTGTTGGGTTTGGCTCCTCGCCTGTCTGGCTCTCGGAAGAATTAAGGATATTGCTGACCTTGCAATATCGAATCGTCGGATACATAAAGCGCAAATCGCGAAAAAGGCCTTCAAATAACCATAATAAGTACGACTAAAGGTACATAAATACTCCGTTAGTCAATCAATAAAAGTGTTTTCTGTCGTGGTGCGGGAGTCTCAGATCCATTCTCAGATTTGTGAAATCTCTTCTATTCACTGAGTTTACTTTCGAATTTGCATATTCAAGGATTTGCCTTAATATCCTGCATTGAAGGCACAGCCCAACCTCAGAATCGTTTTCCTATTTTTTGCCTATCTTGAGAACGGTTCCACGCTGATTCCGATGATGTCTCTGGAATCGTGCAAGGCCCCCTGGAAACGAGGTTACGGCCCCTCAAAAACTGAGCTACGGAAGCATCGTGGACGATATGTCCGAGGCTTATAACTTCCGATATTTGCAACCCATGTATGCGAGGTGACCTGAATAAAGAGAGAGGCTAAGATTGAAGGGAAGAACAGGGCTATTGATCGGAAACCGTCGCTCATTTGCCAATATTGACCTCGAAAGATCGCAAGAGGGGCGTGTCAAAGTGGCTTCCTGATGTGGGCGCCCCAGGTTGGCTTCTTCCTATATCTCGCTTATTCGTAGGAATCAAGAGTTCGCACTTGGCAGGTGTTATATGGGGTGGGTTTACCTGGCAATTACGAGGAAATTTCAGATTCCGTCCCTGAGCTTGAACTGTGCCTTTAAGAGACTATAATAAAACGATTCAACGGGAGAGATCGAAAAAAGTTACAGTTATTTTTCAAGATACGAAATCCAACAGCGACATCCATAGAAATGCTATATAGAAACAGAACGAAATGGGTGATTGATAACGCTAGCAATAAAAATCTCCCCATGCAGTATTCATCATAGTGCGGCCTCGCATGATCAATACTCCTCCATCGCATGCCGCCGCGCCTTTCAGCGGTGGGACCCTAATCAACCCCCTAGGGCCTAATGCATACTTCTCGCGATGGGCGACACGACATCGTGTTTGGGATAGATATCGACAGAAAATCAATATGTTTTAAATGCACTGTCGCTGTCGCGCGTTGCGGCTACTATTAACTAGGCCTAAGCAGTACTTCTATAGATTTCGCCGCTAAATGTCAGACTACCTTTTTACATTTCGCGCGCAACTTGCGAAAGAGGAACGCTGCCACTCATTCCTCAGCCAGTCGTGCTCGAGCCTCCCACGTATTCGCCCTTATTCGTCCAAATTTCATTCGACTATTATCCGTTCCCTCCTTAACTTGTCCAAACGGAGTATTTTTTTCTCCAAATCAAATCCGAGTTTCATTCTATGATTTACGCCCGGATTTCCAGTATTTGCGAAAAGTGTTATCGTACTACGAATTCACATAGAACCAACTCGAACTTTCAAACTTCAAAGAAAAAAAAAACCCCGGCCGGATGTCCGAAAGCGATTCGGTAGAAAGGAATGTATAGCTCGATTTCAAATCACCGATAACCGAATGTTCGACAAATAAAAAAAAGGGAATTCTGGACGCATCCGGGAATTAAGCGTTCGAAAACTTGTAAAATTGACTGCGTAAGTTGAAAACCAAGTCAATTGAAAAACTCCATGACTTGCATATAAAGCGTAATTGCATTTCACAAGCGTACGGCCAGACGTCAGAGGCGGCAGAACGGAATTGGGTTTGGAATCGGATCAAAAGGGAGAAATTCCTCATCACAAGAGGAATGATGATAAAAGGTAAAAGATAATAAAAGATAGATAAAAGATAAGATAAGATAAAAGATATGATAAAAGTTCAATGGGGAGTATGTACTAGAAGAAATAGCAAAAATAACACACATGGAAGAATAGTTAGGCTGATATGTTGCTTTGTGCTTGCAGCGAAGAGCGTTAGGAGAGAGAAAAAAGGGCGATGGACAAATACTTTATGTAAACACAAGGCGAGCCCCCGACGAAACATTGGCTGGGCTGCAACCGGATGCCGACGACCGCAGAGTTCACCGCTACTACTCAGGTAAAACTAGTTGTCCAGAATCGGACGAATAGTTGTTGAGAATCGGTCGACAATCGAGAAGTTGTCCAGAAAGTTGTTAAGAGTTGTCGAGAATTCTGAGATTCGCAGTATTTGTCGAGATTTGCGGCCGGTTTGTTCAGAATTTCAGAGAGAGTTGCCGAGAATTCGGATAGATTTCTCGACACCTCCTCCCGAAATTGAGAATATGTTTCGAATATGTCGAAAATTTCCCAAGAATTCGGTACATTACTTCAGAACCCTCTTTACACCACTTTCTTCAATTATTGCGACCGCTGTTTTTGTTCTTTTCTTTTCGTGTGGGTCCTCTGTGTTTTTTTCTTTTTTTTCATTCTTCTAGCTTATTATCAATTATAATATGTTTCACCGACTTCTTGAATATCAAACTCGCTTCTTTTTTAAAATTTCATCTTCTCAAAATAGCGAACATACCGAAACATGGAATTTTCTAGTTAAAGAATTTTGAAAGCTTACGGGCTTTCAAGTACTGATCTTTTTTCCATGATCGGTAGTTGCAGCAGTCGGATTTAAAATATGATATTCAAGAAGTTACACAAGAAGTATCAGAACAACGTTTGAAATTAAGAATGTTAATTCTAATTAATCTCGAATGATTCAGTTCTGACCGAAATTTGCAACTCTAAACCTTGCAATGGTTGTTTATCATTACATTAATGTACAATATGTGGACTTCCGGCGGATCCACACCTGAAGCCAGCGGTTTGGCCGCTGGTTGCAGGTGTGGACCCGCTGAATGTCCACATTTTGCAAAGTATGGGTTTACGATATTTGAGTTTATCGGGGTCTATTTACCTTCCATACAAACTTCCACCGCCTAAGATGAAGGCAGAACTCCTCTACAGTATAATGGCTCACACCTTTCTCAGGTGTGGTCCCGCCGGAAGTCGACAATTTTAAAAACTAGGACCCAAGAGAGTAGAATATTTGAGTTCAGCGTGGTCAATTTACTCTCTCCTCAAACCTTCACCGTCTTAGAGTACTTCCGAAGACCACTACACTGATAGCGCACTAGTGCTGGTCAAGGCTAATAGCGACCCATGTTGAACGACTTTATAGACCCACAGCATATACGATGCACAGTTTGCCTCTGTCAAACGTCGTTGAAACGAGTCACGTTGGAAATTCGGTCAACAGAGTGGTGTGAAACCATCATCCTAGGCTTCACCGACCGTTGTAATCATCGGTTGAGCAGGAGCCAATTTTTGGGTAACCGCATACAGTTGCACATGTGTAAAAAAAGTATATTGAATGTCGAGAGTCGGGCAAGGAGTTGTCGGAAATTGGTCGAGAAGTTGTCGGGCATTGTCGAGAATTGGGCGAAAAGTTGTCCAGAATTCTCTAGAGTCTGCGAAAGATGTCCTGCATTCGTACGCCTGCAGGACACCCTTCCGTCCGATTCTCGACAACTAGTTTTACCTGACTACAACGGGAGTACTATGTTGTATTACAAGGCTGGGAGCAATTGTCTGAAATCAGAGGTGCCACAAGTAGGATTAGGGCGGATAGGAGTTTATTTCCCATGGAGAGAGGATTTCGATAGTTGAACCTGTGACTCCAGCCAGGAACAAAATGATGTGGGGCATCTGGCTGGGGGAGATCCTAGCATGATGAGATGTGAGAAAGCACTTCCGAATAGCATTCGAAGGAGAAACACAATTTTTTGCTGCATGTATCTAATTCCTATTCAACTAAAATTAGAGAGGGCTTAATTATGACCCGAAAAATGCAGGATAAATGTGTAAAATAGTTCTGCTGTATGATAATTGTGACGAGTCGCAGCATTGGAAAGACGATGGCGCTGCAGAGAGTGCCCGTGAACTTGAGGCCAATGATCTCTGGTTCTTGGTACGCAGCAGCAGTCCGATAAGATCAATAGTCCAAGATGAAGTGTGGACCACTGGTTTTCAGCACGTCGTTCAGACTAAAAAAATCCCATGAACGAGAATCGATGGAATAGTTTAAGAGGGCGGAGGGATAGGACGGAAGAGCTAGGCGAGAGCACGGCGATTGCTGCTGGAGAACTGATATTATTGATCACACGGCCTCCCTCCGCAAAGGGTCGAACGTACCACACACGAAGAGGAAAAGGCCACCCAAGTAGCCGTCTGCTTCGTACTCCCCTCAATAAGAGGGTCAATTATAGACGCACTTTGCTTGGTTCTGGGTGAGAGGTGATTTGGCCGCGAGTAACCAATGTAGCAGTGATGTCGAGAATAACAGCTGCTTATCGAGACCAGCAGGAAGCGATGAAATGCTGAGTTTATAGTCTGTTTTTGAAAACGCGAAATACTGACAAACCTAATTTCGATTTGCTTTCCCCTCTTTTCAGGAAAACATAATTATGCGAAAAATAAAAATAGAACTGAATTAATGATATTTCAATCCTCGCTTTCCCATGCTAATCCCTTATCCTATAAATTATTGACTGGAGACTTGTGAATCAATTGGCAGACAGAAAAGCTCGAGGAGATGTACATAACTGCCGACATCGCTTGGTGACTGGTAGAGGAAATTTCAAGCACGGGTCATTTATGTTTTGTCACAAACCTACAGCAACGACAACATGGTTTTCCAAAACGCTACGGGGTGGGTAAAGCAGTCTCTAGTTACATAGGGACCGGTACACTATGTAAGTACGGCTTGCTTCGAGTTCCCACGAGGTTTCGCAAAACAGTATTTTGATAGTTGTAGATGTGCAACAGAACATAAGAAATCCGTGCTCAGAATTTCCCGAACGCGTCAGGAAATTGCAGAAAGAAAGTTTTTATAGCTCCAAAAAGAGAAAAAGGGTACACAAAAGGCAGTTTTCTGGTTGTTGGGGGAAAATTGCTCGGTGTTTGCTTCAAAGCTGTCTCTTGAGGGTCGTTCTATGTGCTGATTAAGATCCTTGGGTCCATTTGTTGGTGTTCGGAAGATTTCGTCCAATTCGTTCCAATGCTTTCCACTGGGAAAATTTTCGAGGTGTGAAGGCGACTTTCGGCGATTTCTGAAACAATAGGTTTGGCTCAGAATTTTTTCCTATGGGGTTATTATGTAGGAGCACTTGATCCAAATCTGAGGTCAGTTTGTCGATTTTCGGTGCGTTACGGTACGTATACGGTAGTTTGGTCTATGTCTCAGATTTGGCTCAAAACTTCTCTGTGGATGGTTACATATGTATCTGGGATTGAGAACACGGATATGACGTCCAATTGTCAGTTTTCGGAAAATTGAGGTAGGTTACGCCAGATTTATTGTATTATGCCTATCGTGACCTACAGTAACCCTGACAATAGCGAAAAACGGACTGGGCTCAGAGTTCAGCACCTCAAATAATCTCCACTAGAAAGTTTTGAGCCAAATCCAAAAAAAAATCTGGACACCCTGAGAATTAACCGGTATCCCCCCCACTCACCTGTTCGTGCAGCTATGAAATGTCCTTTTTGAGAAACCCTGAGGCATCGAGAGAATTTTGGGTACGTGTTACATATCTTTCGTCACACATCTGCAATTATCAAAGCACGGTTTTGTAGTTCGAGGAAAGGTTAAAGCAATCGCTAGCAAGATATTAAAAAATTTCATCATATCTCGGTGTGTTTATGACTTTAAAGCTAAAAAGCAAAAAACTCGATAACTCATCTTTTTAATTCTATCCTCAGATTTTTATAAATTGTGGTAACTCTATTACAATGCCAAATCGGACAAAAAAATCCTGAAAATCTCGCTGAATTGCCATTTTTTCACACCTCAGATTTCGGTTTAGTGTACTTATGTGGTTACCAAACAGTGAACCGGGCAGCTGAATCCCCATGTAATCGAGGGACTTCAGCGATGTAGGAATAGTAGGAATGCAGACCTTTCGACATCACATACGAGCATCGAAATAAAAAAAAACGGCGAATGCGTCCTTTGCAACGCGTGCGCTATATCTCTCAGAGAACTCTCCACTATTGTTTTCACAAATAACATTTGCAATTTTCACAAAACAAGCGCAGAGTACCTCTGATCTTGTTGTATTAGCATTTGAGGGCTCTCAAACACGTCGTATGTACCAGGAGTGTGCGTTAACGAAAATTAATTTTTTTCGTTAAGCGTTAATCGTTAATTTTCGGAAAAAAACCGCGTTAACCCGTTAATGCGTTAACACGTTAATTTTGCATTTCGTTAAACCATTGAAAAGAAAAACATTAACACGTCAAAAATTTATAAATCGTCAGATCTCCCATATAAATCAGTGCCATACAGAGTTCGGAGCGGGATAGGGCCCCACAGGGGTTTTGAGCTGCGGAGATGTCTGACCTTCGGAGGAAGACCCAATGGACAATTGTGTATGTGAGTAAAAACCGCCCGGAGCAGTTTTTCACATGGGATTCAACTATGCATTGCGATTTGACAGAATGCTGTTTGAACTTAGTAGTGAGTGACGGTGTTCAATTGGGAAGCTTAGGGCGAAGTTATCGTGAAGGTGTTCCCAAAATGATAGACAAGACTTATGAATCCTCAATGTGAAGTGCCTAAAGCAATTTGCCTATTAAATGCTGAATGATTTTTGCGAAACGTTTTTATGAGTCAGTAGAGTTGATATTTGAGTTTAGCGTGGTCGATTCACGCTGTAGAAAAAATTTCCTCGTTTAAGATTGAGGCCGAGCACCGCTAAATATGAGGGCTAACACGTCTCTCAGGTGTGGTCCCGTCGGAAGTCGGCAATTTTGAAAACTAAGAGTCACGTGAGTAGTATATTTAAGTCCAGCGTGGCCGATTTATTCTATGCTGAGTTTCGGCGTTTAATAGAACGCCGAATACCGCTACACTGATAGAGGAAGAAGGCAAAAAACATCCAAGTTCAGGAATCTGAACTAGGGTTTAAAATATGCAGTAACTTAAGTTTTAAATGAGGTACCTGTAAAAAAATCCTAGCTTCAGGTAACTACACTCTGTACCCTACCGTTTGAAGCCTACGGCACCTCTGCAGTGTGCCCTTTGCGAAAATTTTCCTGGTGTGGGTTCTGCGTCAATATTCGCGTTTTCTCAGTGCTTATTTCGTCAGATGTTGACCCACAGCGCAATTTAAAGAAGAACCCACAACAGGTAAATGTTCTTAAAAGGCACTCTTCAGATTTACAGAAGCTTGCAGACGGTAGAGTATAAAGTCTAGTTTCTCAAAGCCAGGATTTTTTCCAAATAACTCGTTTACTACTTAACTCATAACCTTTTGAAAACCTACATTTTTCGAAGACGCACGTTTTTTTTCTTCGACGTTTACGAGTACGCCCTTCAGCGTAGATCTCAGACGGTGAAATTTCGTATGCAGGGTAAATCAACGACGCCTGACTCAAATATCCTACTCTCGTGACTCATAGTTTTCAAAATTGTCGACTTCCGGCGGGACCACACCTGAGAAAGTGTGAGCCAATACGCCCCCTCCATCCTAGAGGATGAAAGTGTATACAAAGGGTGAATAGACCCTGCTTTACTTAAGTATCCTTTTATCACGATCCGTATATGAACTTTGAGCGGGATCGAACTCCCCCCCCCCTCAAACATGTGCATTCCATTACACAGCACAGACTGTAACCAGTTATAACGTAGTCCACCAAAAGTTGCACATCTAATTACCAATGAGAAGCGGTTGGTCGAAGATCGATGTGCTTGAAACTCATGGCAGCAGAACCGCTCTCGCTCAATCGGTGGCGAGTGTTTTGCATAGGAAGTCATGCATATTGATCTTCTGCCGACCTCTTCTCATTGATAAGTACATGCACGAAATTTGCTGGACTGCACTATATACAGAAGTCCACCAAGAGTGTCTCATTTACTTATCAATGAGAAGCGGTGGATTGGAGATCAATGAACATGAAACTCGTTGCAGCACAACCGCTCTCGCTCGATCGGCATTGAGCGTGCTGGTATGGGATTCATGCACATTGATCACCAGCCGACCGCTTCTCATTGATAAGTAAATGAGACACTCTTGGTGGACTCCACTATACATCCATTTTTGCACTTTCAGCCCCTCTCTACATAAATGCGATGGGCGCTGTTCGTCCTTGCAAACATCCTCAATTTTTTCGCTTAGCACTAGCTTCACCAATTTGATACGGCAAGAGTAATTTAACTGCAATCAAGCACTAGAAGCAAAGCTGCTAGATAAACACTGTTTCAACACATCAGCTGTAGGTGGGGAGGGGGGGGTAGAACACGGTCAAAACTTCCCTTATCACGCTCCTTGGGAGGGGGTTCTGAGCGAAATCGACATTGGAGTGGGGGTCTGAGCGAAACGGGCCGACCCGCACCTCGTGCAGTACCCTGGTGCCATAATTCTACGACAACTAACGAACTATAAATTAACGTGATTTCAAGACTTTTTCGTTAAGCGTTAAAGGCAGTGGTCGCGTTCAAATATGCTCGTCTTCTTTTGCTCTCTAAACCCTTTTGTGGGTATAAAGTAGTAGAACCTGTAAGAAAAAATCGCGAAAAAATAGCTGTTCTGGGCCAAATTCGAAGCCCAAACTTTCTTGTCTTTTGATGGTGGACGAGTCCACACCACATCATCGGCATCGATGATCTCTAATAACAAGAACATCAGCTGGAACTTGAATTTCATTCAATGAACTTTCAGATTCATGTACACATCTAGTCAAAAACATTGGTTGAAGTGCTTGCTTTCATTGTTCAACTGTTTTATTACGTAAATTTGCATTTATTTCTTCCTCTGAGTGCCGATGATGTTCGACTGGTTGGCATGAGACTGTGATCTTTCCGTGCACGTGTGCACGAACTGGAAATTTAGGGTCTTAATAACTCTAATCCTAGCCCGTTTTTCACCGCGCTACCTTTATAGTTTTTGAGCTGTTTTATATCTGAGCTGACTTTTGTAGTTTTTTCTATAACTTTTTTCATCGTGACCACTACCTTTAATAGTTAATTTTCGAGAAATAATCGCATTAACCCGTTAATGCGTTAACACGTTAACGTTAAAACGCACAGCCTTGGTATGTACCACAATGTACCACAAATTAGGGTGTGGAATCGTTTTTGATGTGAATGGTGAACGTAAGTCTGGAGGATATCCAAGTATCACGATAACGAAGTTTGCCGCCTGGATGTCGTCAGAACACCCCAAAACTAAAGAAAATTTGAGAGCGTAGAAACCGACAAGGGTCGGTTTTGGTTAACGGTATTTTGCTCTCGTATTCTTTTAGTAGAGGACATCCACCAGAATAAGATCTGAAGCTGGCATCTTCTACTCCGAAACGACTATTGGAGCAGATCTCAAACTTCTGATGCAAAAAGGAAAGGATCATCAATTTCGAGTTTGCAGCAGCTCATTTCGTGAAAACTGAGAAGCCTTCAGGCTCATGTTCACTATTCATTTCAAAAATGATTTCATGCTCCGAGTTCTGATATGTTTTGTTACAGAGGTGCAATCAAAAGAGCAGACAATACGAATTGTTAGGGAACCCCCATATAATACACCACGAGACCAGCATTTTTTAGAAGAATTTCATACACACCCTGAACACTAAAAAACCGGCCCTTATTTCAGGGGTTGGAGTCGCTCTGAACCTTTTCTGCAGTTGTCAGTTCAATGAGGCAAAACCTGGTTTGGAACTGATAGCGCTCAGAGAGTAAGAAGAAGAGAAAATTCTGGTCTGCCGAGGAGAGAGAGTTCTCACCCTATTCATACTTTTTATGCGCCCACTCACCGCTTCAGAACTCGTGCGGGATGCCGGCGAGTATTGAACGAGACACACACAAAGTGACTCAAGACTCTTTAACAACGATCAACACTCGTATGTATTGAAACGATACTAGAAATTTTTCAGAGAATGTTCTCGTCAGCGTTGCCTGGGGGCTCTCGAAAATACCGCACTACGGGCATTGAATACGGAATCTTCTGTTAATAAACCCTCCCAAGATGATAACTGTTTTGCAGTAATATTGCAGTAATAGTCCAGTACTTCGAAAGCGAAATGTGCTCCTTGGTCTATTCAGTTGGTACAGAACTGCAACGAATGAGCCACAGCAGTTGGGACAACCATTGCTCCAATTGTAAGCCACCAGTTTTCGATAACCGTTATGTAATTCTCGCTTAGTCGGTCTATGGGGGAATTTTCTTGCCAAGGAGCATCGTGACAAAGCTCATATACCTATGTTGAGTGGCCGGGAATCACGAAAAAAAAAACCGGAAATCTTTCCGCTTTTCTGACCTCTTCTCATTAATCTAAAAATTGCCTGCCCTTTGTATTAATAAAAAAGGTCAGAATTCACCAGAAAGCTGAAAGAATAGATCGTGTACGCCACCACAATGTATGCTTCGAGAATATTTAGTGATGAGCCGTTCTTCAGAAAAAGAATCTATATGCGAACCCCGAATGTTGTGATTCTGCTAACTCTTGGCTTCCGGGAAAGAAAACTTCTTCCGGTACTGGTTGAGCGAACATACTACTACGTCGCACTGCGGTTGCGCCGTCGCAATCATCACTGGGGCTCTGCGATAACGGAGTTGGGTCTCACACCCCGCCGCGATTTCTGCTGCTGCGCCGTGTTTGCGGGGCTGTGTTCGGTCTTTCGTAGACCCTCGTTTCACGATATACTCCATCTGCTGCGAAAAAAGTTTGAACATGTGAGAAAACACAATTTGTGTACACTGAACATTTGTAACATTTTTATTTTCTAATTTTCCAGTAGTTTTTTTCTCCGAATTTTCGTATCTTGAAGAAGAAGATCATCACTCGAGAACTAGGAAGTGATCACAGATCACGATGGGATGATTGCAGCTTGTGCGTTCAACATTGAAGTCGTGGGCAGAATTATGGCATCCGGATCAGGGATGTGCGGAATTTTCTGTTTTTTGTTTTCTGCCCATTTTTAACCATTTTTTTCTGTTTTCTGTAAAAATAGGCCAAACTTATACAGAAAAAAGAAAAAACGTGTACCGCGATTTGCATCAGGACTGTTTTTTTTGAATTTTTCGAAGCTGAGCCGATAGCGTGAGGGTGTACTTCACTCAGGCTCTCTGCAGTTGTACCACGACGCTATACAATTTTATCTCGCTGTAGTGGTTATCCATTAGGGCAAGTGTGGCGTGGTGGGAGGAAACGGTGCTGTTCGTTGTACACGGTCGGGTTCGATCCTCGCCGAGGTGAACCAAACCAACCAGCCCTCCGGAATCCTTCAATTTGGAACAGATTTATGTAGGGAGATGAAGGCACTCATTGGGAAGTCGGATGGCCCTCGCAACGTACTAAATAAGAACGAAACCCATTTCTCTGGAGAAATGTGCCGCGTCAGTGCCGGCAAAGTACCGCGATCCTCGACTGTGCCTCGTTAGTTCCGCGACAGTGCCGCAGCGGCTCCGTGATCAGACGATTCTGCTGCCGTGATTTCGGCCTCGACATCGCGGCGATAGTACCGCAGCAGCTCCGCGTTAGGACCGCGCCGGCTCCGCGAGGATGCAGCAGCGAACCCTCGTGGAGTACGATGCACTGTCCTGTGTGGTAAAACAAAATTGTCGCCGGTTCAATATACCCAAGTTTGAGGTACATTCCGTGTTTCCTTGTGCGGAAAAGCGTAGGTAACCTCTGTCCAAATCAGACAAAGGACGTAACGACCACAGGTGCGAATTTTTGTTCTTTCAACTAGACCCCCTCTAATTGTCTTATATTTCTTGAATAACTTTATATCAGACACTCTCCCGAAGCCGCTGCGGCGTCATCGCGGAGCTGAAGCGGTACTGTCGGGTCCCGCTATGGCTCCGCGGTAGTGCCGCCGCGGCTCCGCGGTAGTGCCGCTTCGGTGCCTGCACGCGCCAAAGCGGCACTATCGCGGAGCCGCAGCGGCAATTTCTCTCAGAGTCAAGCCTCTACGAATACCCGCTCCCCAACGTACCCGCTTTGATGGAGCGGGGTAATGCTGGCTCCAACTGTACCATGCACGCCAAACTCTAAATACGTGTTTTAATTCACTGCAACGCAGATGGCACATAATTCAGTTAAGATGAAGCGCCAAGAAATTGATGGTGAGCCTATGAGGCAGATGATAATTCTTCCACAGAGGTACGAGAGGCTCTCAACGATGGAGCAAATGGCGCGTCAGGTCATTTATGGTCTAACGGCACAGGCGCGCGGTACGGGCGTGACTATCAGCTCTGAGGAGTAGTACAGTGTTCAAACCAGCAGTTATCCCGCAATAAGTGTCATAATATGTACACTCAGGAACGGAAAGCTCACTCCGACTTCAATACGTACTCCTTGTACAGATATATGTATCGAGCTTCTAATAAATAATCGAGCTTTCATTGCCTGGGAAAAGGAACGTTTGATGAACATTTTTCATCTCATCGCACTCATAATCTGCAATTCTAGAGCGTCTATACTTTTTGCTCTGGCCAACTGTAACGTTTTGAAAATTCAATGAAAGAAGCATAGATCACTCAAAAAATTTATAAAAAAAGTTCAGTGTTTTGAAAAATTTCGTTTAGTGTACGCTGAACACGCTTTATTGATTTTTGAAATTTTTCTGTTTTCTGTTTTCTGCCCATTTTTGGAGATTTTTTTCTGTTTTCTGTCAAACTAGATTTTCTGTTTTCTGTTTCCAAAAATATTTTTTCCGCACATCCCTGATCCGGATATTCATGCACGCGTTATAATAATCGAAACACAGAGAAAAATTGATCGAGCACCGTAATCCAATCAAGCCGTAAACCAAAAGTTTTGGGTATGATTGCACAAAATATCACATTACACGCATAACACACCGCTTTTTCTTTGGCGTCGTAGATATTTTGCCATTAAGATGATACCAAGATTGTGTCTGCGGGCGTGGAGATTGGATAGAATGTTTTGGAACAGGTGCTATGTAGGCGGGGAGGGGGTACTATGGCGCGATGCACTTGGCCACCCCATTATACCATGCCGCACTGAATTTGAGCATCTACCCGGGGTTTCCCTCCCCTGCCAAAATTAGGAGAGTCGTTGCGGCACGGAAAATCGGGTGTGGTCAAGTGCGATACCACAGTGCCTCCCGCTGCGATAGCATTTTGGAGCATTAGTGGAGAAGTGATTCGCGCCCAATTCTTAACTCACCAAAACCTTGGCACCAACCGAGGTTCTTCTCCCCTTTCAAAATCAGAAGAGTTAGGAGACCCAAGAAGAAAATCCTTCACACAAAGTTACTGTGCTTATCTGGGCCCAATTGCGTTTCGGCACGCTTTGCGGCCTCACGCTCCCAAGTCAGAAGAGCTTCCAGCGCCGCCGATCTGGTGGCTCTAGATGGGTTTTGGAAACTGGAAACTAAGAAAAATTAGAGAAAATTGAATAAAAAGCCACGTCGAGTCGGTTTTGGTGCTGGAAACCCGACCGACTCGAGCGCGTGCGGTCGCAAAGCGTGTCAAAACGCAATTGCGGACCGGAATTTGGCCCAGATAAGTACAGTAGCTTTTTCATTTTGAGCGTCCTCTCAGGAGTTAGTGCTTGCAAGAACGCTGTTGTTGCGTAGTTAGTCATTGTTGTTGCCTGTTTTTTAAAGGTGAAAGAATGTGATTCTATGTATTCGCGTGCAGTTCCACTGGTGAAGCGTGAAGTATTCCATTCAGTTAAGCAAGAAAAGAATATAATTTTTAGGTGTGTCTTTAACATCGAAGACATCTCAGAACTTTTGTTAGTTCAAGCACATGCTTCAAATCTGTACTACTTTATCGAGTTTGCGGCGAACATTAGCCTAGATGAGCGCTTTAAGTCCTGAGAAAGGAGCGTTCCTTCAATGAATCAGGCAAATCGGTTACGAAGCTGAGTTAAACTGTTGTCAAAACCAAGTGTTTCTCCATTGCACACCGTGTTTTCCTCTAACCAAATGCATTTCCGGTCGATCTCACAAAATCTCCTCCTATTGTACGTGCCAGAGTAAGTTTGGCACGTTGCAAAAGTAAATGGGACGATACAGGCTTGAAATGCGCTCTTTAGTGCATTCACACACCACACGTTTTACTTTACGGCCGAATGGGAGTACGGTGCTCAAACGATTTTTCTCTGTGTTTCGATCACTGTGCACGCGTTTGCCACTCATGCCAATAAGGCCCATTTTAGATTTTCATCGCAGCGCGGCGCGATGAGATGTTTTCTGTGCGCATCGATCAATAACGCGCCGCTCGTCGATTCGCATATGAATCATAAAATCGCGCCGCCCCGCGAAAGAACTCTAAAAACCCCCTAATTCAACGTCCGGTCGATGGCAACCTTTTACAAAGCCTCATGTCCTGAAAAACGCCTTGGGGGAATGCTAGATTTGTCATCCTTTAGACCGGATTCACATGTCCATCACCGCGCGACACGATGACATGGCATTAGTGAAAGTCGATTGTTATCGCGTCGCACGTCAATTCGTATTCGACGCATATAATCGCGTCGCTCAACGATGGAAGTATAAACCCGACCCCAACTTAGAAAAGTACACCGGTTGCTCGCATAGGCTGCAATCAGCTCTACATGAAGTTTAATCGCAAACTTTTGTCAATTTTTGAAGGTTTGGGCACGCATGTCGAGTGTTCTGTAGCCTCTGGTGAAGAAATGGCGGTTTTGAAAAAGGTTCGCAGCCGCTGAGTACGCGCTCTGGGAGTCGCGTCATAGCACATCATTTCCGATAATATTCATTTGTATACGCTATTCTGCGGAGCTACTGTCGTCACACGACGTTGTCATTCAGCTCAATTCAGCTTTTGATCCCCCCTTCCATGAAGACATGCGGGCTGAAGATGATCCTTTTCGACAGCGATGCCCCTTCAAAAGAAACTTACAAAAATATTTGAAAAGCTATGCACATTTCCACTTTCTAAAATTTCGAAGAAGTGCGTAGTTCCCACTGTATGTACAGGGTGTTCCATAATTACGGGCGCGCAGATATTGATGTGTTTCTCAAACCCTACGCTGGATTTTGAGAATAATCAAAATGGATACTATTATTCATACTAGCGTTAAAGCAGAAGAGTGGCCAGATCTGAAAATATCCGCCATCTGTTCAAATATCGGCTAAGTAGTCTCGGGAAGACGTCGCAGCACTCACGGAGGTAGTCGTCATTCATTTCATCCAAGGCTTCCTTGAATACGGCTTTCCAGTCAGCCACTTTGGCCTGTCGATGATCACAGATCTCAGACTCTATTAGGGATCACACAAGAAAGTTCAGCGGATGCAGGTCCGACTAGCAGGACCGCAATTCTTCGTGCGCGTTTGACTCAGGATAGCACACTTCGACAGCACTCTTGAACTGATTCCACATTGTGAGCTTATCCATGGCCTAGTGTGAGGCAGCAGAGTCTGCTGCCGCATCGGAAACTTCAACAGCGGTTCAAAACAATCCCTAGACTCGTTTTCCTGCTAACTTACTTGTTTATTTTCATGTCAGAATCTACGAAAAACGGTGGAGTTCCGTTCTCGCTAGCGATGCCTCCCAAAACCATTCCAGAAGTCGTATGAGCAGTTCAACCAAAGATATTTTCTCGCAGTTGGACCTTGTTGGTTCTTCTAGTTGCTATGCAGTCGTTTTCGCATTTCTTTATCAACTTCAGACTGATAATTTGTTCCATCTAAAAGCGCCATGACGTAATGCGTGACTCCGGTGCAACGGTGCTGGAGCTTCCTGAACTTCCGGTCTCACTTCAGCTTCCTGTCGGCGGACACCAGACGGAACTGCTCTAAATGTTGTGAACAAAGATTCAGCTTCTTCCTGACGAGTTTCCAAATGGCTCCCAACCACAGATTCCTTTCTCTACCTTTCCACTTCATCGACAGTCGTGAATTGCGGTCCACACTCGGGCACTCACCCTCCTGACAACCTTAGATATGCTAGTACTGATCTCAATGCTTTCACATCCTATGTCAGAAATTGGACTAAGCTGATGAAGACGACCGATAGCATTCAGGGTAAGTCTGAGCTGATTGGCGATGTATCTCGCCGTGTGCCTCAAATTTTGCGTTGCGATGGTGGCGCCGCACTTCGGATTAGCCTCGATCGTACTAATTTAGGAATCAATATTAACAGAACAGTGGTGAGAAGTACAGAGCTGAGAGTCGAAGGAATCCAAAAAATTGATATAGCAAGAAGTTGAACTTCTAAACCCCTCATAAAATGGAAGCCGATTCGCGCGCCAATAATTTCGGAACACCCTGTATAACTCTGCTGTAGGTCACATAATTCCAAGCGACAACGGCAACTCATCGAAAGTTGTGAGGAGACAGAGGATTATGGAGTTTCATCTCAAAAACACAAAGCACTAAGTCGATCTGTTGAACAACTGGGAGAAATTGTTGGAGAAAATGGAGCTGTTCTGGAGAAGGGATGAAGAAGATACCGAGAGCACCCGAACAAGGGGGAATTGTCTGTAGAAACCTCTTAAAATGAGGAATATAGTCAAACTCGGAGGGGAAAGTGCTGAGTGGACGCATGGGCGAGAAGGTCGGCTAGTTGTACTTTCACACGAATCAATTCGCAGCCCGTCGTGGTCTTCAAGGGCGTCCGTCCAAATGAGCGCTGACTGAGCATTCGAAGGCCTCCGGCACAAACGGAGGAAACTTTTCTGGGAGAATATGCAACTTCTGAGATGTGAATGGAAAATGATTGCAAATGGAGTGAGTGGGACTTGTGAGTAGCAAATGACGTATGCAGAGAGAGCAGGATCGCGTGGCATCCCCGCCGACCTGTCCGAATGCACGTAACACTGCGAAACTGCCAGCCATCGGGAAAAGGTTGCTGTGATATAGAGGCAACGCTTGGAGACTCGAAATACTACTGTCGAGCGACATGAATGTTCCTTTGATTCAAAATAATAGAAAATGCGCATACACAATATTTACGCATAGAGAATGTGCTCGTGAACGAAATTTCTATTTTCCCACAGCATCCTGATCTATGGGTTCTTCATAGTAAAACTCTAGGAAAAAAAAACGTTTGAAGGTTGAAAATCGCTGGCTTGTCGCCTACAACATGGAGAGTAAGTGACCAGCCGCTGATTTGTCACGCATTCGCGGGTGACGGTGTCTGGTTGAAACGCAACTTTCCCAATAAATTCAAACCGATCTTGCTGTTCGGCGGAAGTTCCGGAGGGATTCATAAAGGCCGGAGTTTTTGGCGTAACACGCTGTGAGTATCTGCATCGGTTTTCTCTGATACTCTCCTTTGTTGAACGTGAAAATGGCAGCCCACAATGTATCCTCTGCTTCGGGTTAAATTTAGTGTGTTCCATTGCGCACTCGCGCTGCGGATCCGATTTCGTGCCAGCTTCCACGCCCGCCCTCATCAGCTGAACATGTGAGTTTTCCGAGATTTTCTTAGTTTTTCCTATTTCTCACTTCATTTTTCAGAAGTTTTCGATCTTTAAATGCTGCGTTTGTTTTACCTGCATTGCATAAGCATACGAACACCTTCAAAATTGATGAATCGACTGTTGAAAATAGATTTTGCGTAAGAATATTAGTTTCTATGTAATCAGCTAAGCTGAAAACGATGATTCCCATCTTATTACCGCTGCACCTCGGTTTGGTTTCCGATTATGCAGCAGTCTCCATTTTTTGCTTGTTGCATAAGTATACGAACACTTCAAAAACATTACGACTAATCAAATGTTTGCCATAAAATCGCTATTAAAAAGTTATAAGTATGAAGTTGCAGCACTACTGCATGAAACCAGGTCAATCGAGAAATGGGTCTGAAAAGCTCTTGCTGAGTCGCTTGATAACCTTTTCGCATCACGCGTCGAGAATGGCCTCCTTCAGAGCATTTGATTTGTCGTACCGCGTCTCCATCTCAAAAATTTATTAAGAAGAGGTGTTTATTAGGTTTTTCTTGGGGTTGGAATCGTAGCTTATGTCTGACCAAGCCAAATTGTCGATATGAGTGTCCCGAAATCACTCCTGTTTTGACCGGCCGACATGAATTGGTACGTTCTCCTTGCACACTTGAGGCGCTGAAGTCTTCGATCGCGAAGAAACGGCAGAATTAAAGAAGGAAAAGCTTCTTGGTACTTTTCTGAGTATATTCTGTTAAAAAAAACGCGATGCCGACCTCACCAGACTGCTGAAGAAGGTCTACACCATCACGCTGCCTTCTGCGAAACATCGTCGGCTGACAATGGCAGGTTCAGGCTAAAATCTTTCCAGTAACGTCTTCAGCCATAAGAACCATCCCAGCTTGCCTTCTTCTCGTCGGAAAACATACCCTAGAATGCCATTTCGTAATCAGAGCTTTCAAAAGCGGAACGCCCTGATCGAATGACTTTTCCCCATTTTGCGTCCCCAAACTGAAGACGGGCATAGTCGTAGCGATGCTCTGAGCGGCGAAATTCCTTTCTAACAGATCTCTTAATGTTGCCTCAACGGTGGATGAAAGGTATGTGTTTCCCGAGAAATTCAGCGCCATTTCGGACAGAGTCGCCGAGACCGACACAATGGATGCTCGCCGAGCAAAGTGTCCTCCATTTTGAACATAATGCATCTTCGGCCGTCCTGAGCGACAGTGGATGCTATACAAGCAAGTCGAGCGCGCGAAAAGTTAGGATTTCACGCATCTGACCGTGAAAGCAGACTGGAAATCTATCCTACACCTAGTCCAGCGGCGCTCGAGGCCTCATCCTGGGCTTGTTCTTCACATTAAAGGCACTGTTAACAATAAACTTCATCCTCGATTTTTTCATGACAAACGCTTCTCGTGGCTCTCAGAAGCAGAACAGCGTCGAAGAAACGGGACGAAAAGCTACCCAGGAGCCGCAAAACGGCTTAGAAAAGTGGGCAAACCCCGCCGCTTTGGGCAAGTCCGTCCGCTTTCCGCCCCTCGATGTGAACAGTGGAACACTCGAGATCGTGATATGAGATATGATTTCCGATCGAAAGCCCCGTTCATCCCCCCACTCTCAACTTTTCTGTTTATTCAGGTCAGCTCGCATACATTGGCTGCAAAAGACGGAAGTTATAAGCCTCAGACAACTCGTCCACCATGCTTCCCCAGCTCAATTTTTCAGAAACCATAACTCCGTTCCCAGAAGGTTTTGTGCGATTCCAGAGACATCATTGGAATCAGCAGGGGACCGTTTCAAAGGCAGTGTTCACCTTCAAAGGCAGTGTTCACGATAAATTTCACTTCCGATATCTCCACGGTTTACGGAAGGTCTCGTGCGCTTTATATGCTTAAAAAGGACACAAAAGACGCGTTTTTGAGCAAAATCAGGCCCTCTCTTGTTTACGTTGATTTTTGAGCGGGGAGGAATTGACCGCTAGCAGGATGATACCTATCAGTGCAATGAAGAAACAGCTCACTTATCAGCACATCATTCCTGTAATCTGAATCTTAATTTGTTCTTCCGAGGGGCGGATCTGGGGCACCGAAACGCTTGTTTGCAGCCGTTATTTTGCCGCTCCTGGCTCGTTTTCTACCGTTCTTTAGATACTGGAAGCCCAGGATCCTTCTCGCCTATCATTTCAGTGTGCAAAGTCAACGAGGATGATCATCGTGAACGCTGCCTTTAAATATAAGAACCACGTGGTATGTTGATAAGTTTACTCATATAGATATACTCATATACTCATATATAATCACGAGATAACTTTATGTTTTCAAAGTGTTCGTATACTTATCCAACAGGCAAAAAAATGGAGGTTGTTTTGAAACGAACTGGCTCGTGATATTGTGATATCATTATCAAATTATTAACTAACTCCATCATAAATAGGGATTTCCATTGGGTAAGTCCGAAATAATTCGTATAGTTGAATACATTGTGGCACAATGAGCATTTTGACCCTTCCAAATTGAAATTAGAACACTTTGATTCGAGTTGTGTTCGAAAGACGCTTTAGTTGCCCACTTTTTCAATTTCGTCCCTCTTTTCCCTAGGACAGCAGCGGTATTGGATGTATGTAGATTCTTCTTGTAGTTACTGGTCATCGATATTTGATCTCGTGCCGTCAGATTATGCGTTTTGACAATGAGATCTTCACTGAAGTATCTGCTTCGCTCACGCGGGTATCTATCTCTGTACTGCTATGCTCTGCGTTCTTTCTGTGCCCCTAGTCAGCCTTATGCAGCGTATCGATAAACGTGATTTCGAGCGAAAAGCCTATTTCTTTCTCCCTTCCTAGAGGAAAGAACTTTGTGCGGTATCAGAGAAGTCACTTGTTTGTGGCGCTCGGTCAAGTCGGTTCAACTGCGCTCTTCAAACAGATCCGCCATGCTGACATTGGTGCTGAAGCCAAAACCAGGAAGTGCTCTCGAGCGTCGATTGGCAATTAGAGGTCACAAAAGATTACGATTTCATATTTGCAGTAATTTCGGTGTATTAATCTATTTCTAGGGTTGCGTATACAAGTCTGTTGGTACCTGCTCGTTGGTGGCCCTACTTCTACTAGACCCAGCAGACGTTTGGGTATACACGTGTATTCGAGCGATATAGCGTGTACAACTATCTCAGGCAGAAATCGCTGGGCACGCGTGAAACATTCGAGCACTTTCGGTGCATTGACCTTGCCGCGCGTCAGTCCCTTAAGAATTTTCGGGCGCATCCCGTGTCGGAGAACCCGCGGGACCATTTCGGAGAACCCGCGGGGCCATTTCGGAGAACCCGCGGGGCCATATCGGAGAACCCGCGGGGCCATTTCGGAGAACCCGTGGGGCCGTGGCGGCGTAGGGTTAAATGTTTTGTGTGCAATAGGTAACAATGTCTACAATTACATGATCAAAAAGCTCATTTTGCGGTAGATCCGTTTTTTAAATGTGCGTCTCATTTCGAAACTTCTGGAACCACTTGTTGGCTGTTCCTGTAGGTTTTTTGTTATGCTTAAAGGCACAGTCCAAGCTCGTGGGTAAAACTTGATATTATGGCCTAGACGCTGTGTGTAACAACCCTGCCAAAGGCAAAATCTCAACTCTTCAGAATAAGCGAGAAAAATCGAGCACCCACTCTCTCCGCCCCCCAAATCGGCACCCATTGGATCTGCCCACTTCAAGTCTTCCGGTCTGAATAGCCTAGTTATCGGTCTAGCTCCACACTGTGATCTGCTCTGGCGCGATGGCTGCGAACGACTTGGAAAATCAGGCCCGAGACAACTCGTCCACAAATTTTCCACCGTCCGAATGCACAATTTTTGAGTGGTCATAACTCCGTTCGTAGAGGGTTCTGAGCGATTCTGTGAACACTATTGTGTTCAGCCCAAAATTCACTCCGAAATAAGTAAGAACACCAGTAAACGATGATGAGGTTGGACTGTGCCTTTAATGTTGAATACACTTACCAGGTTGTTCAATAAGTGTTGTAGTTCGATGAGAAAACACAATTTTATGGTTCACAATACACTTTATTATTAAGTATGATCTCCCTGAACATTAATACACTTGCTCCAACAATCCTCCAATCTGTGGATCCCATCCCTGAAGTTAGAATTCGGAAGGTCTGCAAAATACGCCTCAACAGCCGTTATGACCTCTTCATTTGATGAAAAACGCTTGCCACGCATAAATTTTTTGAGTTCTGGAAACAAATGAAAGTCGCTGGGGGCTAAATCTGGTGAATACGGTCTTTCTATCTTCATGGAAAGAAAGAAGAGAATTAGGGACATTTTTTCGGAACCCGAAACATTCTCTGCAGTTGGTGTAAAATTCAGAGATCTTATGTTTCGATAAGAGATAAACGCTTTTAAATAGAGGAAGAGTTAAATTTTCAAATGGTATGCCGCACTAGATAGCAGTGTACAGCATTGTACTGGTTGAGAGGTCATCCCTCTCCGCCAGCCGCCAGCTAATGGGATGAGTGGGTTAGTGAGTGAGTAGCTACATAAGTTATTCACGAAGTCAGAAATTTCATACGCCCCGTCAAGAAAATCCCCGTTCGTGATCTATGATGATCTTTGATGAATCCTCTTCTTTAAAGG
Organism: Aplectana chamaeleonis; assembly: GCA_029168955.1. Lineage (NCBI taxonomy): Eukaryota > Metazoa > Nematoda > Chromadorea > Rhabditida > Cosmocercidae > Aplectana > Aplectana chamaeleonis. The sequence goes on along the minus strand of JAPDOI010000100.1, from coordinate 1,414,913 downwards.
CACGGTACACCCTCAGATATGACTTTTGAGATTTTCATGTAATTGTGTAGAAGACTCCTCGTGTATGACACGTGCCAAATGCCAGATCTCATTCCCTCAAAATAAGAGAGATATAAGCGACCACCACAGGCCCGACCCCCTAACAGACTTTCGAAATCGATAGCGGCTCGTTGGATGGATGAATTCCCACAAGTCGGCTTTCTTCAGTCCATTACCGGACTGTCTCCTTATCCTGGCTTTCTTCAAAACAGTGATTGCGAATGAAAAGAAATACAGGCCTGAGACAACTCGTCCACCAGTTTTTCACCCTCAAAATCTGGGCATCTTAGAAGAGCCATATCTCTGTTCAAAAGGAGTTTTGGACGATTCCAGAGATACCACTGTGATCAGCGTGTGACTATCTCCAAGATGAGCATAGAATCCGAAGATAATTTTTTTTGGTGTCCTGTGCCTTTAAAGGCAGTGTCCACGATAAAAACCATGTCTGTTTTTTTGGTAGGTATCGGCAGCTGCGGGGCCTAGCGCAACCCTAACGTTGAAAAAACTAAGAAAAATGAGCTCGGAACGGTCCCCTACGGGCCCAAAAATGGACACCCGTCAGCTCGTCACCCCCAGATGCACTTTCCACGCCCAACGACGTGAACAAATGACAGTTCGAGATCGTGAGATGAGCGATGATTTCCAGTCATTAGCCCCGTTCTTCCCTTCATTCTCAAGTTCTCTCCTTACTCGGGTCAGCTCGCATACATCGGCTGCAAAAAACGGAAGTTACAAGCCTCGGACAACTCGTCCACCATGTTTCCTTAGCTCAATTTTTGAAGGACCATAACTTCGTTCCTAGAAGGTCTTTTACGACTCCAAAAACATCATTGGAATCAGCATGGGACCGTCTTCAAGATAGGCAAAAAAGCAGAAAAACGATTCTTATCGTGAACACTGCCTTTAAGCAATGTGTGAGTGTCTTCTATTTGCTTTATGAGTCTCATAGACCTCCCAATTTATCCATCACTTTCACAAGGCTATTTTTGGTTTTATCCCGGTAATTTTTCCATTGCGGTTCCATTTTTCTAAACCAGGAGCATTTCAGACATGGAATGAAAAGTAACCGGGAAGGATCGTAGAAGGCTGAAGGCCTTGGAGGACATTGCGGATGAAAATGGAAAAGATGTTTTGCAGAAAATCGGTGCAAAGGCGAAGCTGTCGATGGAAGATCTAACCACGATAAAGGTTTGGTCATTGTAGTATTTGTTTCGTTATTCTTCTCATTGTTCAAAACCTTAGGTATGTTTTAGAATGCATTGCCTGCCGATGCACCCCTTTTTCTCTTCACAAGAAGGATTTTAGCAGCCGGGATTCTGTGTTACCGTAACCGCATTCGCCGTGGAGCGCGTTATGGTATCATTGAGCGCCAGCATCACGCCTAAGTGGTATTTGAGGCTGAGCTCAGCCACGGGGAGTGTTTTTGTTCTAAAACTGAGTGTATTTATCATGTACATTGTATGCTTGGGTATTTATAACGCATTTCAGCGTTTGTCTTGCTAGAGTCTTCACTTAAGAGTCTGTGTTCTTTTGAACTTTCAGAAGATGAATTATGTTCTGTATCGGTTCGTTGCCATATAGCGAAATATGACAGATTTTTCGAATGATCTCCCAATAATAAGAAGTTAGGCTCATCTCCTCGAACCTCGTGCCTACCGCGAATCTGCCGAAAACCTACCGCGAACCTCGGACCTGCCTCGAACACCTCGGCACCGCGATGTTCTTTTAGTATTAACTCTTGAGCTGGTGCGAGCCTGAAGCCGCTAACCTACCGCCATGTTACTCTGCCGCGAACCGGCCGCGTATCTGCCGCGACCTCGTCTGAACTGGGTTATTATTCAAGATCTTAATGAGGCCAAATCGTCAATAGTGGTTTTACATGTTTCGTGAAATCCTGATAACATTGATGATAAACGCTTCACTTCACCAGTTGAAATCCTACAATATATGCCTCACTTCACCATTTTTTTCCTGCAAAGGTACTCAGACATAGGAGCAGACTTATCGCGACGCACAATAGGAACAATCGCGTGATCGACGGCGATCAAACCGGTATTTGAGGGCGATCAAACCGGCAATTGGAGCGATCAACCCGTCTTTAGAGCGCGGTCAACACTTAAAGAGCAGGCGATCAGTACATTTTCATCATAATAGGACATACCGCGCGCAAACCTTCAGGACGTAGCCGTAGGCCTGCGTGCTGTCAACCCTACAGGGCCAAACAAGTTTTTTCCACGGGTGGCCCTCGAAAGTAAAACGTATGGGGTTCTATGGAGCGCCCATAGCCACAAACACAAAAGATCACCGTCGCTAGGGGAGGTGCGGCTAAAAATTCATTATTGATTGTATCTTGAGCTACCGCGGCTATCTACAGCTCAATAGAGCGAGGCATGTATAGATAGCCACAATCGTCAAGGATACAATCATTATATCATTCTCAACCGTACCTCCCGTAACGACAGAGGTCGCTTGTTATTCTTAACTATGGGCGCTCACTTAGAGGTCGCCCAAGAATGACTTAGATGGCCTACAATACCGGAAGTCGGTCTACTAATCGAGACAAGACTCAATTTGCACTCGCTACGGGCCGGATTCATACTTACCGCGACAAATGAAGAGAAGCTGTGCTTACAAATCGCAAAGGCACATTAATGTACTGGACGCACAGTTATGTGAATCATTAAAGAAAAATTCGAATAATGCCTAGTGGATACTGGATATTCAATACTACTGTGGATAATGGATACTGGATGTCTGAGTACTTGTTTTCTCCTTTACCTTTCTCTGTGTTCGGTTATGTAGTTTTCTCCCTTCAACGTCTCGACAAGCGGCTAAATCTACGCCTGACATCCGGCGTCAATTATAGTGTATTGCTTGCGCTGCTGCAGACGACACATCATAAATGACGGCGACCTTCAAAATTGCGCTTTGCCGCATTGGGCCATTGCCATACCTCGAGTCTGCGACCGCGACAGGCTCGCTCATCTACGAATCGTGTCGGGACCCACACTTTCACCATGAAAAGAGCTGTCGCAGGAACACTGCACTCGCCGGTCGCGTCGCAGGATTGATGTTTGGCACAGCACAACTGGCCTTCAGAGTCTACGACGTCGCTCAGGTCTGCGACCGCGACAGGGCTGTGGCAGAGTACAACATTGGCCTTGTTGTGGTGAAATCTTTCGGAAAGCTATTTTTTACATTGACGTATGTTCCTTAGAAGGTGTAAAAAGGATGAAATCAGAAATTATAGGGTGAAGTATGTGAAGGTACAAATGTTGTGGGAAGATGATGTTCAGCTGATGATGGTGAAAAAATTCTGCTCTCATAGTGTTTACACCTTCTAAAGAACATACCTCAACGTACCAGGTTGTTCAATAAGTTTTGTCGTTCGATAAGAGAGGGCGTTGCTACTAGCCCAATTTTTTTCTGTTTTGTTGGTACTGTGCTTATCTGGGTACCATTCCGGTCCGTAATTGCGTCTCGACACGCTTTGCGGCCGCGCGCTGCAGAGTCTGAAGAGTTTCCAGCGCCGCAGCTGCGGATCTGTTGACTCTAGGTGGGTTTTAGAAACTGGAAACTAAACGAAATTGAAGAAAACTGTATAAAAAAGCCGTAGCGTGTCGGCTTCGGAGCTGGAAACTCGATCCACTCGAGCGCGTGCGGCCGCAAAGCGTGTCGAGACGCAATTGCGGACCGGAATTTAAAACAGATAAGCACAATACGCTCTTCATATGAACGTATGTTAAGTTCCATTTCAATCTGTGATTTCAGCTTTTTTTTTACAAGCCATTCAGTGTCGCCGTGTCACAGCAACGGAAAAATTTAATATCGTGCAGAGATAAAATTCTTATTTTTGGAAGGTGTAGCACCGAAAGAAACTCACGAACGAATGTTAAAAATTTATAATGTTTGTTCACCTATAACTAGAACAGTAGAAAGATGGGTTACTGAATTTAAACGTGGTCGTACAAGTATTGAACACGATCCACGTGAAGGACGTCCAAAAAGCGCATCAACACCAGAAATCATAGCCAAAAAGAGGATATGGTTTTTGGAAGATCGTCGATTGATTGAAAGAGATTTAGTAGAGGCTCTACACATCTCATTAGGCAGTGTGAGCCATATTTTAAGTGAAAATTTGGGTTTTAAAAAGCTGTGTGCACAATGGGTGCCGCATTCGCTAGCAATGGAACAAAACACATTCGAATGCGACTCTCTCAGCAACATTTGGAGCGTTTCAAAAAGGATAAAGATGATTTTGTGCGTCGATTCATCACTATGGATGAGACATGGCTTTTTTTTGGTTTTTTTTAGTGTGTTAATGTCCAGGGAGATTATACTGAATAATAAAGTGTATTTTGAACTATAAAATTGTGTTTTTCTTGTTGAATGACAAAACTTATTGAACAACCTGGTAGAACATAGTTTTCCGATACATTTTTACTACAGCAACGCGGCGGAGCGCAATTTTCTTCCATTGGGTCACCTACACCACAAAACTGTTCCGGTAGTGTACCGGGAACGCGCATGTTGAACGACTGATCGAACCCGCGCGGCCTACGATACGCCTCTGTGCTTGGTGGACAGACGATTTGTCAGACTAAGTTCACACAGGCGCCCCTGTCATTGATTGACGTGCCTTGGAACCGGATTGGCTCCTTTACATATGTGAGGTGAGGGAGAAACGATAGAGGGGCTTAATCCCCCTTCCCAAATTTTTGCAGCTGACAAACTTGCCAGCGGGGAAGCATGAAATTCATGCTTCAAGTATAAGCAATACTCAGCCGGCATCTTGAATCTGCCGAGTCGGCGCCTTGAACCTGCCGAGACGGCGCCTTGAACCTGCCGAGTCGGCGCCTTGAACTTGCCGAGACGGCGCCAAGAACCTGCCGAGTCGGCGCCTGATAGGCTACGACTCGGCAGGTTTGCGGGAGATTCGCGACGAGTTTTTTCAGAGTTGCTCGCCTAAATCGCCAGCAAGGCTTAAATAAAGTGCTTGACGCGCTCACCGTTTGCGCTCTCAATAAATATAAGTAATCTGATCTAGAAGAGTTTCCTTTTGTGTATGACTGTTATCCGAAGTTATGCTGTCGATTGCTTTCCGATTTGGTCTGTTTCTCACGATATCTATGTGCTATATTTATTTATTTATTTATTTATTCATGCGTGGGGAACCATATATCTCGGTACACCTTAATAAACACATATGACTGATTTCTTCTGTCATGTAAACCCAGTTGTTTTCAACATGTCAATACTGTAGCGATTTTTTCCGCTCGTCACTACGTTTCATCCTTCGTGACTGAAAAAAAACTGCATCATGTCAAAAAAATCGTACATACGTTTACTTCCTCTGAAATTCGCTTGGGAGTTGCCTCGATGAAAAGTAAGAGTTGCCTCGTGACATCGAGGCAACTCCCGCCAAATCGACTTCGGCGTAGCCTCATTACGATGAAATTTTAGCTTCAGCTGGGAAAAATGTGAGGCGACTCTAGTGACAGCCCGATGAGATGCCGTCTCGCCTCACTCTCGCCCCACTCTCGCCTCACATTCTTCTCACACTACGAACTCTGTGGTAAAATTGTCGGCTCACATTCTTCTCACATTATGAATTTTGTCTTGAAATTGTAGATTTTTCCTTTATCATATGCGCATATCGCTTCGCATTCCTCTCACAGTGGAAAATTCATTGTAGATCATTGTTTATTGATCAAAACCAGTACTACAATTAATACAGCAGCGAGGAAGTCGCTACGAGGGCAACAAGTGATACCAAAACGGCCTAAAAACTATAACAATTGTTTATCCTAAACAAAGTGATAAGAGAATAGTAGATTCTTACCCTCTGGTTCCGAGCCAAGTTTACTCTGTTTCCTCGCGCGCTTGTGCGGAGCGAGGGTAGAGACAACGAGAAGGTGTGGGAAAACGGAGACGCAGCCTACGCGCGCAGACGCACGCGATGAAAGAAAATAAATCTCACTCGGAAATAGAGGATACAATCCCTTTGGAGCAAAAATGACCACATTCAAGATCAGAACAGGGAAAGAAATCAAACAGCTATGGGCTGCAGGATAATGGCGGATAACAGCAAATTCGCTAAAAACAAAAGAGATAACAACTCCTTGAATAACCATAATATTAACAGAAAAGGAACTAGATGCAAAGACATTCACACCGTCCGTACGAGGATTTCAAAGCCAAAAAACTGGTGTAGAGAAAACCGTTTAAGATTACGCAACTATAATAAGGAAAACTAACAACTGGAACCGGATATCCTATGTAATTGCAACGTGGTACAGAAAAAATCTTTTTTTTTTGAAAAATCCCGCACATCCCATCTTTTTTTCAAAATTTCCGCATGTGGGTGGCAATCGGACTACGGTGTACGCCGGTAGAATTTTATGATGCTGGGATATAACAGCCAAAATAAAGAAATTGGGATGCAAAAACACAAAAACAACATATGGGAACCAAATTCAACAAAAAAAAAACGAGGCTGCTAAGTTACTCACTAGGCGAACCTCTCGGCTGTTCCATGCTTTCCTTTGAAGGCATCGCTCGCGCTGGAAACCAGTTTCCATTTTGAGGCTCAATCTCATCGATGAGCCCGGTTGACCACATCGGTAAACTCTGGAGCGTCAAAAACGTAGGGTTATTAGGCTGGAGGAGTCGAAGAGGGGAATAAGTCACCAGTTCTCACCAGTCATCTGCCACTTTTTCATAGAATTTCGATGCGGCCGTCGAACAACATGGAAAACAGATACGGCACAAACTCCACATGCAGAAAAACCTTTGAAAATTACAGTGAAGAGGTCTACAAATGCAAAAAAAAACTCCAAAAACGATATTGGCGTGAGATTTTCCTCTACAGTTGAAGGTTGCTCATGGGCCCTTTCAAAATTTTTCTCTACTATAGAGTGCAAGAACCTTCTCAAATGCTAGGTTACGCTGTTTCGTTATTCCTCGGACCGAGTTGACGTGGGCGTGAGCGAACAACTCGCCTGCTCGAATAAGCTATGCCTGCTCTGAGAGCATTTGCCGCGTCAGTGCCGGGAAAGTACCGCGACAGTGCCGGGAAAGTACCACGACCCTCGACTGTGCCGCTATAGTTCCGCGATAGTCCCCAGCGGCTCCGTGATCAGACACTTCTTTTGCCGTGTCTTGAGCCTCGACATCGCCGCGGCAGTGCCGCAGCGGCTCCGCGTAGAACCGCGCAGGCTCCGCAAGAATGCAGCAGCGAACCCGCGTGGAGTACGAAATACTGTCCTATGTGGTAATACGAAATTGTCGCCAGTCCAATGACCCAAGTTTGAGGTACATTTCGTAATCTCTTGGGCGCAAAATCGGCGGTAACCTCTGTCCCTATCAGACAGAGATCGTTACGACAGCAGGTGCGTATTTTTGTCCTTAGGCCCCCTTGTTGTATTATAATTCTTGAATAACTTCATATCAGATACTCTCCCGGAGCCGCTGCGGCACTATCGTGGAGCCGCAGCGGCAATTTCTCTCAGACTGGGACTGGGGAATATGAAGTTTTCCTCGCTCACATGAGTCCGACTGAGCAAGCAGTGGAACGATCGTTCTTGGCAAAATATAACACTGATGAGGAGGCTTTGACATGATAGGCCCAAAAAGCATAACTTCGAATTGCTTGAAATAAAGGAGAAAGACTATACATGCTCGAGACCTGAGTACATATCGAACACGTGTGGAATATTCATTCTATGACTGAGGGTTTTAAATAAGGCGTTGAGTCTCGTTCCGATAAAAATCCGAAATGTCGAAGGAGTTTTGAAATTAATCCTAAACTTCGAACAAAATTCGAAAAAAATGCGAAGATTCGAACGAGTTTCGAGAAAATCAAAATTTCCATTAGTTTCGAAATTCGTTCGTTCGACCGAAATTTTTCCTAACAATTTTTTCACTTTTCGTTCGTTCAAAATTTCGTCGACCAATTTTTTTTTTCGAATTTCCTTCGTTCGATTGTTTTTGAACGATTTTTTTCGAATTTCGTTCGTTCAAAAATGTTTCGAACGAAAAATTTTCAAAATTCGTTTGTTCGACATTGTTTTTTCCGAGATTGTACAACTATAACACCCACATATCAACCACAGTTATCACGAAAATTGTCAGACGATAACCAGAAGAGAAAAGAGAACGAAAATGAGAAAAAGAGAAATTAGAACAGAGAAAGAGGAACTGGTTGACGGCTGGTGATGGAAAAATTAGCTATGAGCCATATCGATCGTTTTTCATCGGGAGTGGCGTTGGAAAAGAAGGCGCGAGCTGGGGGAACTTTTTCTTGGGACTCGCCTCACATTTTCTCCACTTTTTTCCCACTTTTTTCGGCGTCGCCTTCGGCGCGACGTGACAAAAATGTAGAGCAGCCGAAAAAAGTGAACGAAACCGGCCCCGCCCTACGAGGCGACTCCCAAGCGAATGTCAGAGACGATTAACCCATTCACGACCGCATATCTCATCACAAGAAAGTACTTTTCGAATATCGAGTTCTCACCACAATAAGGAATGCCCGGACCTGCGCTTGATCCCAGTAAATAAGAAACAGGTGGGCCAGCAAGCAATCCAAGAGAACACAGACTTTTTAGTGAAGAGAGACCAGCAAGAAAAACACTGAAATGTGCTATAAAAGCGTGCTGCGGCGCGGTTGCGAGTATCCTCAGACAGGGATGTGGGATCACCCCGGCGGTTTTCGTCTTTGGTCTCACCGCCCGGGTGATCCCACAATACCTGTCTGAGGATACTCGGAACTGCGCCGCAGCACGATTTCGCAATCAGCGTGCACTTTGCGGACTGAACAGCAGTGTGGAGGTGAACTGTACACTCAGTTTTAGAACAAAAACACTCCCCGTGGCTGATCTCAGCCTCAAATACCACTTACGTGTGATGCTGGCGCTCAATGATACGATAACGCGCTCCATGGCGAATGCGGTCACGGTAACACAGAATCCCAGCTGCTAAAATCCGTTTTGTTTTCTCTTCATTATGAGCCTCACAATTCATCAGGAGGATCTCACGTGCAAGGCCTCACCTAAATTCAGGTATGTTTTTTTTGCCTCTACTTTCCATTCTTCTCCTTTTTCCTCGTTGAAATTTTGTTTTTGTTTCTTTGGCCCCACTTCTTTAGATCTCTTTGTAATTGTCTGCGCATTTAAAAAAATGGTGGTTTTTACGAGGTAGAATGGAGGTGGGGGATCGCCGAAAGTGCGACTGATTTTTGGGTTTTGGTGCGAAAAAGGACGAAATCGATCGGAATGCAGCAGGAGAAAATGAACCGAGATCACTTCCGCTTCTTGCAGAGAACCAAAAGGCCGGATCCTGTTCAGAAAATGAGCTTTCACCCATACTTCGCCCTGAAGAGGGGGTGTTTTGGGCGCTGAATACGACTATGAGGTCCGTTACCAGTTTACGAAAGATAACGGCGCGGTTTGGAATATGAAATGGGTACGAAAATCAGGGAAAAACGCCTATAACTCACTTCAGAGTGATTTTAGGCAGCTGCGAAAGGCAAATTTGGACTCTATGTTCAAAAGTGGTTCCAGAAACTTGCAGTTCATTGGGAGTGTCACAGCAGAGCAAGTTTCGAAAGTATCCCCATTATCTTTGCTTATTTAACCTCAATTTTGCTTTTTATTCAATCAGTTTCGCTCCAATGCCCATTTTTTCAGCACCGCGCGAAAAGACCCCGTTTGGATGAAGCTAGCACCAGTCGGCAGAATACTGAAAACATGGACGAGTACGATTGATCGATTTGAATGGAGACCTGAGCGAGGAATCTACGATTTATAATCTTTTCTCTTTTGGCAAGATTCTGCCGTCCCTGAACCTCTTTCTTTATAGTTGTTGAAAAACTGTTCAAGGCTCTTCAAACCACTCTCTAATTGCAACGCTACTGCACCTGTGTTTAGCTCGCTCAAGCTACCCCTCGACCGCTCAAAGTGTTTGTGGCCGGTACGTATTTAACTTTGATGTTTTGCACACCTAGGTCGAACATATTGTAATATTTTCAAGGTCTGATGATGCCATTATTGCTCACCAGTTTAGAGTGATTTGAGGAGCTTTAAACAGTTTTTCAACAATCTATTGTTGTGTGCAAATCATGTGTCCAATCGTTTTTGTTGTAGCTTCATTCGTTTATTGACCATTGTTGAAGGTACAGGTACATTGATACAGGTTAAGGTCATGGGTTTTGTTTTAGTTGTAAACCAAATAGTTGTTAGTTGCTCATTTTGAATGAATTTCGTGTATGGAAGGAAGATTTATGATAAACTAGTATCGCTTTCGCTGTTAAATTTGAGTTGGGGTGAAACTGAGAGGATAAACAGTTTTTGATCTACACTGTTCGATAATATAGTCCATGAAATACTCATACGTGTTCGCTTATCAGGGAACACGTGGAAAGATTCGAAGGTGAGAGCATACTGTCCCTAGCCGTTCCGAAAAGAGTGGGGTCACTCGCGTTGGCTACTGGTGCGTGCGGCATGCGACGCGAATCGGGTCTCCCGCGGGATAATCGGGTCTCCGGCGACACCATAGAAGTCGGAGGTCCCGCGTCATCTTGATCGGAGGTCCCGCGTTGTTGTGCGGCGGAGCATACCGCTTTCAGTTTCGCGGATCATGTCTATAATTCGTCTGAGATATTGCGAAAGTATCCCATAAAATATTAGGTTGTCCGATAAGTTCTTGCCGTTTTTTTTTAATTAAAAAATTAGCGATCGAAATGAAATTTTTTGGTACAATGTTTTGTGTTATTCGAAAGAGAATTTTTCGCTCTACAAGAAAGTCTATTTGGTTTTTTTGTTTCGATTAGTTTTTGTTAATTTTTAGAGCATTTAAATGGAGTGTCAAGTCGACAAAAACGAGCATTTTCGACACCATCTACTTTTTGCGTTTGACCGAGGTGCCAAAGCCACGGAAGCTGCTAGAGAGATTTGTGCCGTATACGGAGAGGGTGCCATAGCTGAAAGAACTGCTCGATATTGGTTTGCGAAGTTCAAAAGTGGCAATTTCGAGTCATAACAGTCATAACATAACAGGAGCAAGTCATAACATAACATAACAAGTCATAAGTCACACAGGAGCAAGTCATGACAAACAACGGAGAATACATTATTGATTAAATTGTTGTTATTTTATGTTTAAAAATAAAGTTATAAAAAAATTAAAAAAACGGCAAGAACTTATCAGGTGCTGCCGTCCGACACGCTAGAGCCTCTAGTCCACAACACCTTAAGTTCCGTGCCTAGGAAGCTCATGGAGTCTTTGGATACAGACCACAATCTATTTGTGCCCAAACATGACGAAGCGTCTACTAAATGCATAAGGAGTATGGTATACCTTTGCGACACACTGCACAGCGACAGCCACCGCCTGTCGCGGAGCTCCCGCCCTTTAGGCCTAGTGCATACTTTCCGCGACGAGCGACGCGACATAATGTCCGTCATCTATATCGACCGAAAATCGGTATTGCTGATATGCACTGTCGCGGTCGCGCGTCGCGGGAAGTATGCACTAGGCCTTAAACAAGTCGCTGTAGCAGTGCGCTGCACAGCGACAGCGACAGGCCTCGGCCTCTTTGCAGTATGTCAGCTCTCCGCGGCAAGTCGCTGCGACAGACGCGCAGTAACTGCTCTTACGATGACCGATGCCGTTGCTCCGATATGGGTACCGCCGTTGTGCTACATACTTTGTGCCTGTCGTTCGTGACAACCACAAAGTATGTCATACCCCTAATGTGCACCCTGTGGGTGGGAAAGAGTACTCTTTATGTCCTCTGTTGTTACCAACCGTTCTAATAAAACACGTGAAGCAAAGGAATGCAGGGATTCTCGATTTCCAGCGGCACCTACGATGTCATTCTCGGGAGGGTTCCCTATGATAGACCCCAAAGGAGCGCGACTGCTACTAACACTCTCATTCGCATACTAGTCTAAAACTTTGAAACACCCATCAAATAAACCTCAGACTCGTGATTAGCAACCCGAAAAACCCCCATGGGGAAGTTGCGATTCAAAACTGGAACTTTACTCCTAAATGCTTTCAGAACCCCCTAATTGGTATAAGGAAATGCTCAGCCAACAATCCGTACAAGTCCGAAACGCTATTACTCTACACTAAGTTTGAAGAATAACTGCTCACAAAAACATCGTCCAGGGGGAGTTATTTACGGAGCTGAACACGACTATGAGGTCCGTTTCCAGATTTTTGAAAGACTGCTGAGCGTTTAGGAAGGTGCATTGGGAGGAAAATCAGGGGGAAAACGTCAATAACTTCTTCCAAAGTGGTTTCAAGCTGCCAAGAAGGGCATATTCAGGCTCTACGTCCAAAAGTATTTCTAGAAGAGTAGACTTCATTTGGAATGGCCTGGCTGACTAATGTAGTCTGTAGTTTGCTTGTAGGCCCTCGAACGATAAGAGGTCCGGTCAGCGGGGACTTTTCGGGACTGCCATGCATGATTGCGTCGTCTGGGGTAGGGACGCGCGACGTCGCACTTGAATTGAAGTCGTGACGCTTGCGTGTGGCGTTGCGCTCCCTGACCGTCGCCGCCATGCCACCCCGAGTCCGGCATTGTTAGCGCTCTTAATTGTTCAAAACCCGTAACCTCTCTGGCTTTTTGAACATAATTCGATTTTCCTTGCCGTGCAGGTTTGTTATCCGGTAGAACTGGCTCATTTATGGATTGCTGTTTCAAGCAAATCGTCGTTTTCAAAGGCCTGAAAGTGTTTCTAAACTAAGGCGACCTACTCGGAGAAACTCACGACTCGTCCGTGGGGGCAGATGAGCTCTACGGACGGTCCTCGACGCTTGACGTCTGATCCGCGGCATAATTGATAGCGGGTTTGTCAAACGGCCGATCCGAGGCGCTGTTTGATCTTGATGGGGTGGTTCTGGGGCGCACCGGCAGTCAACCATCTGGATACCGATCGATCAAAAGCAACCACATGCACTTTTTGAATTGAACGACTCCACCATCTCATCTCCGAAGGTCTTAAGACAATTGCTCAGCCGCTGACTTCTACTTTCTCGTAATTATAACTTCGCCAAACCAACATTTTTGACAGGGAGCTGAACTGTAAGAAATTCTTTCATGAAAACGGGATTTTATTCCGAATCCAGATATTTGGTAGCGTTATCAGTCATTCTTGGAACTCCATGGAAGTACGATTTGTATTTATAATGATTTGTATCCTATCTCCAGGAAGCCGCGATGATGCGCTTATATCGCTATCCTGTGAGCTGAACAGTTGTTTCTCTATTTCTTCCATTGTGTTTTCTTAAAAACAATTCGATTTTGAAGATAAAGCTATCATATCAGCGTCGCGGCTTCCCTTATTGAGAGACGGAATCTGTGTTTATAGTAAAAACTGCTAAGTTGTTTTTGAGAAAACACATTGGTAGATATAGAGTGACAACCACTCCGCTCCCAGGATTACCGAAAACTACATGAACTCGGTTTCCATCGAGTGGGAAATTCTAAAGCGCAGAGTCCCTACATTCTCGATCTGTATTTTGCTTAAGCAATTAAAATGCCTACCTTAACCAGATAATCGAATCGATCGCCGCCGCAAGTGCCACTCTTGCCACTAACTAGCGTATGGGTTCTCTGACCTCTAGGATGGTCAATTAACGTTAGATGGAATCAGAGTGTGGTCCCCGTTGCACAGTGGCGTTTCGCTGCCGCTGCCTTTCGCGGAAGGTCAATTACTGTTCTGTTTCAAAATCTCCCCTTTTGAAGATGTCTCCCACAAAACCAGCTTCAGCGAAACGCCTATGTATATATGTACCAGGCCGTCCAATAATTCCTGTCCGAAAATTTTCGAAATTCTGTAATTTTCCTTAGAAGTGTTATAATTAGGCAAGTGTAAGAACCTTCTAGAAGGTTCTCCAAAGTTCTACGCTAGGGGTATATAAGGCGCAGTCGCCGCGTCTAGCTACCAATACAAGCTAAAATGGACCAAGGTCGAATTCGTACGTTCGTGCACTACGAGTGGCTGCTGGGAAACGACACGGGCGCCGCGGTCGCCAACATCTGCAGAGCGTGCAAGGAGGATGCAGTGTCCCAACGCACAGTCAGCCGCTGGTTCAATCGTTTCGAGAGCGGCGACACGAGCCTCGAGGACAGGGAGCACAGCGGGAGGCCTTCTACGGTGGATGATGACGAAGTCCGTCGCTGTATCAAGGAGAAGCTAGAAGCCACCACCCGTGAACTGGCGACGACGCTCGGCTGCAGTAAGTCCACCATCCATAATCGACTCAACCTACTCGGCTACCACAAAGTTCCGGCCCGTTGGATCTCCCACCGTATGACTGACGCCAACAAGCAGAGCCGCGTGGCCGTCTGCCAGTCCATCCTCCTTCGTCCGCATCGCAAGGAGTTTCTCGAGGACCTGGTACGACAACGTCGCCCGCTGTGCCGTCTGGATCCCGCGCGGAGAAGAGCCGCCGACGACGCCGAAAGCCGACCTGCACCCGCTGAAGATCATGCTCTGCAGCTGGTGGGACACCAAGGGCGTGCTGTACTTCGAGCTGCTCCCGCAAGGCAGGACGGTCACCGCCTCCATCTACACCGATCAGCTCGAGAAACTAGCCGCCGCCATCCGAGAAAAGCGTCCCCGACGGGCCTCGGTCCACCTGCTGCACGACAACGCGCGCCGCCACGTGGCGAAGGAGACCCAGCTGAAGTTGGCGACGCTCGGCTGGGAGACGGTTGCCCATTCGCCGTATTCCCCGGACCTCGCCCCCTCCGACTACCACTTGTTCCGCCCGCTGAAGCACCATTTGACCGGAAGAAAACTCACCAACTACGACAACCTCGAATCCGACATCGCGGACTTCTTCGAGTCGCAGCTCCCGAAGTTCTGGACGAAGGGCATCTTCGACCTGCCCAATCGATGGGCCACTGTTGTGGATAACTGTGGTGATCATATTGTTGATTAGACTTGTTTTTCAATAAAGTTGAAAAAAATTAAAAATGGTGAAATTTTCGGACAAGAATTATTGGACAACCTTGTATCTAGGGCCTATTGCTGCGTTGCAGCTTCTTAGAAATATTGTGCAAACCATAGTGACTCTATCGGAATGAAATTTCGGCCCACAGAGAGGTAGATGGAGGGAAAAAACGACGAAATAAGGTAAGATCAAATTTTTATTTAGGCGTGAAAATAATGTGAAGGCGTGCTTTGTGAGTAGTTGCGGACAAGAGACGCTATTTGACGTCATATTTACAGAAAAGGACAGACGTTGGCCGCGGACGATCGTGCAAAAGCGCCGCGGATCGTCCTTTGACCTCTCTCAGCATGAAATACTCAATCAAACGCCTTTTCTGCTCTCATTGTCAGACTAATTACAAACAACCCCTAAACTTAAAGGCACAGTACACCTTCAAATATGAATTTCGAGATTTCCGTGTAATCTTGTTGAAGACCTCTCCTGTATAACATGTCCCAAGTGCGAAATCTCAATTCCTCCGAAAAAGCGAGGTATAAGCGACTACCACGAGCCCGACCCCCTCCAGCCACCACTACTGGTCCGGCCCCCTTCCGGATTTTGGATCTCAACAGCGGCTAGATGGAAGGATGGTTTTCAACCGAGTCGTCGTTCTTCACTCCCTCTCCGATCTATCTCCTCATACTGTTTTGCTCTCGCGCAGCGATTGCGAATGAAGAGAAATACAGACCTGGGACAACTCGTCCACCAATTTTTTGCCCTCAAAATACAGGCATTTTTAAGGAGCCATATCTCCGTTCGTAGGGGGTCTGGGACGATTTCAGAAATAAAACAAAATCAGAGTGTGATCCTCTCCAAGATAAGGATAAAACCTAAAAAATAATTTTTTGGGTGTCCTGTTCCTCTAAAGGTGCAGGGGTGTTCTGTGCCTTTGAAGGCAGTGTTCACGATAAATCCTGGATATTCGGCTTCTTACAGATTATGGTGGCTCAAGAGCTCCCTGTGACAGTAGCGTCAGGAAGAACTGCAGATATTGACGAGAAGGCACTTTTTCAGCGTAAGCAGGACCTCTTGTATGACGTAATATTTTTGAGAATGTAAGAATTGACCGGTGTGAAGGAAAGAAATATTCCCATGTGATAACGTGATCAACCTTATCCACTGCGACTTATCGAAGTCATAACCTTCGCTGACCGGCTGTTTACACGTTCAAGCTTTTTTTCAGAAAGTTTGTTTGGGAGGGTGGGGATTGGCCCAATGGGTTGACTGGCCCACGCGATTTTCGCCCACTCCCCGATGATTTTCGTGATTCTTTCTGCACTGCTCCCATCGGTAGGTCCCAAAGCTTACGTTTCTGTGAAAAAAAAATAGAAATTTTCCCATCGTGAACACTGCCTTTAAAGGCAATGTTCACGAAGAAAAAGTTGCACGTTTTTTTGGCCAAAACGCAAGCTTTGGGTTCCTCTAAGAAGATTTAGAACGGCACTGCGACGAAAAACCCGCACACCCCTGGTGTTGAGGGATGTTGGGGGAGTTCGGGGGAGTCGGTGGGTTGCAGGCGCAAATACACCAACTCTGACCGGGGCCTCAGTGCCGGAGTTAAAGTCTACAGCGATGGAAGTAGGACCTGGTGAGGTTGCGGACTCTTCTCAACATACTGTAGTCTGATTGTGTTATCACTCATTTTCTCGAGATAACTGAGATTGGTCGGTGACTTTTTGTCTCCGCTCTCGCATTTTCACCTGTTTTCATTGCTTCCACAGATGTAGTCGTATCGGTGAAAAGAAAGACTCACCAATCTATCAGAGCTGTTTCGGAGAAATGAGTGATACCACTAACAAACTACCGTATCATAGGACGAGTCCGCAACCTCACCAGGTCCTACTTCCATTGCTGCAGACTATACTAGAAAGTTAGCCGGGAGTTGGCAACTAGCTTCTTTCCATATAAGAATGCTAGCGAAATCGATTGGCTATCGGAACGGATAACGAGACAGTAAGGCCCTAGTTATACACCAGCGTTTAGCGGCCGCTGGCTTCCGCGCCATGTCTGCTACTGGTCAATTTCAAAATCTGACCAATCGCAGACGTCCCGCGAAAACCAGCGGCACCGATTCGCCGATGTATAACTAGGGCCAAAAGGCAAATGCCGCTATAGCGGTACTACCGATCGAGAACGTTTTCTACGCCACCGCCGCGTTTATCATTTTTCATAAGGAGCGGCATTTGACGCGGCAGCAAAGGTATGAATAGGGAGTCAGGCCAATGGTATAGTTTTGCGACACGAGGTCGAGTCGCTCTGCACAGCGACAGAGACAGTGGCAACGACAGGCGACTTATTTGCAGTATGTCTCCCCTCCACGACACGTCACTGTGACGGACACGCGACAACTGCTCCTACGACGGCCGGTGCCATTGCTCCGATGCTGGTCCCGCATTTGTGCTGAATGCCACGACTGTCGCTCATAGCAGCGATAATGTATATTATTTACCTTAGGCGACGTTTATACTCCCGCCACCGAGAGGCGCGGCGTAGTGCGATCCTCTAAGGGGTCGTTTGTACTTCCGCCGCCGAGAGGCGCGTCGATGTGCAATCCTACAATATCGATTGTGCCGCGCCGCGTGATCAATATTACAGAAATTCACTTCGCCGCTCCTCTCGGCGGCGGAAGTATAAACGACCCCTAATATCGATCGTGCCGCGCCGCGGAGGGCTGCGCGTAACTGAATTTTGTAATTTCGTAAATCGTAAGTTTTCAAATTCCTCGTAATTCGCAAATCGTAATTCACAAGGCCTGAGCAAAACCAAACATTTCCAGCCGCGAAGACCACTCCAAGCTAATGTTTCTAGAGTAGTCATTGTAGATTAATGAGCTCAATCGCTCCCGTCCGTATTTCAAGTAACTGTTTCTCTGGAATGGGAGGGTTTTGGAAGCTAAAACCCTGATACTGTCCATATCTGCCTGACAGCTACATAATAAATGCGAAAACGAGAGAAAAACGGTTTGCGTTTGCTGGCCGTTTAGGCCAGCCTATCCCACCGAGGGAGCACCTTGTACGGTGACGCAATATTTCACACGATCCAAGCGTGTGAGAACCCCAAATCGGTCGTGGGGTGAATAGGCCAAGATGGTGCTTTGATAGAGAGTGCTTTCGGAGGTTGATCGTTAAAAAAGAACTTCTAATGAAATGATGATTGTGCATTTCGATTATTCGAAATTCAAAAAAATTCGATAATGCTCTTTAAAGTATTCGCATTTCGAATACTATTCGAGAGTCTGTTTTCGAAATATTCGAATTTCGAATATTATTCGAAACCGCTTTTTACGAAGTATTCGAACTTCGAATAGTATTCGGAAGCCCGTTTTCGAAATATTTGAATTTCGAATATTATTCGCAAACCAAGATTTTCGAATTTTGAATGATTCGAAATCCGAAAAATCATTCGAATGTTTTTCGAATAATATAATTCGGTCCGAAGTGTAGTATGAAGGGTGAAAATTCAGTGGCTGTCGACAAGCCTGCATTTCAATTGCTGAGCTTGGGAGAGCGGACATAATGTGAAGACCTTCAATGCTCTCCTCGCCTCAATATCCTCTTCACGGTTTAGTATTGTGCACCTGACGCTGAAATCAACTCCTCCGTGCTCTTTTGACCTGTGTTTACCGAGTAGAGTTTGAATCTTTCCGCATCGTTTGCCAACTCACTGCTCCTTGATGAGTACATTCAGCTTCCTCCCCGTTTTGCTGACGCAAACTTCGTTGCATGAAGCATTTTCAATTGACCAATTCGATAAGATAAATTTGATAAGCGCGCAGTCGCCTTCAGCTCCATTGGGACATACAATGCGGTTTCTCGTTTCACAGGTGCGATCATACGAGAACACCTGAACAGGCAGCAGCGACTGTTTATCCATACGTGTTCCATCTCACTGTTTCGCCAGTGGAGGTGCTCTACGAGTTTCAACAATTTCAACTTGCCAACTCTCTGCGGATTCAGCGCAATAAACGATGTGGATAAACGGTCGCTGCTGCCTGTTTAGGAGGCCCCCGATCACACAGTCTGTTCCGAACCAGCTTCTTTGATGTTGTCTTTGCGAGTATTTATCAGTACCACATCCTCCCTAAGATCTGCATGAACCAGACATCGCCGTACTGCCGCGCTGTATTTGTCCAAAAAGAATGGTTTTGATTAGAAGTACGTTCGAGATACCCAGTTTTCAAGATAACGAAATGTGGGATTGGATCTCTCACTTTTTTGAAACACCGTCTTCATCAAAACTTCAGCAAGTTAGAATTATATTATACAACATGAACAAATTTCACGCCGTCCTACTATGTGAAAATACTACAGCCGGTATCACTAATACGGAGCAGTTCTTCCTCTATTTCATCCTTTCACACGGAACAGTTGTATGGTTTCTCTCATTGTTAAATACATGGAATATAGCTGCCGTACCGAATACCCTTCTATGAAGGCGGACCACATTTTTCGCAGTCACACTCCATAAATGGTACAGAGATTCACACGACGTCTTCCAATGAAATTTTCACATCACATTTAGTGTGAACACTTCTATAATCGTTATCCGTGGGGTTCAAACTACAGTTCTGATTGAGCCATATGTCAAAGATCGAGGTTGCCGCGGTTGACAGAGATATTCCCATCGAAGTTTTATTTCTGAGTCATTGCCCAACTGAGTGAGTGCTCTGGTCAAACAAAACTCGCGTTTGGCAACCCTCGCTCGCGCACCCTCTCAGAAACACCAGCTCACTCCGTTTTTTCTGCTCAAGAGCTTAATCGAGGATTTCCTCTATTTTTCTGTCTGGACACGCCTCTTTCGTTATGTGCTGGGTCGGAACCATGTATAAAAACCACAGAAAGATCACAGAAAGCGAACCTAACTCGAACATTCCACAATGCATTCGATTAAGTGAGTTGACAGTCATTTAAGTACTATCTAGATTTCCAAATGTTTACAACGAAAACAACGTACATATAGTTTTAGCGTTTCACTTCTCTTGATCTCCTTATTGGCCACTCTAACCCAGGCATACTACGTGAGTATGAAAGAGGTACCGCTCTTGAGATTAAACCATTAATCTAATTGAGGGTTTTCAGACATACTACTATTATCCTTCGAATAATGTTGGCACGACGTACTATTACTACCCCAACGGATACAATTACGGATACAACAATGGATACAATTACAACACCAACGGATACTACTATGACAGTGGTAAGAGGATTTTAATTCCTCAACTAAGGGCGAGGCGGATACATCTAATTCAGGCTCTTCATACTACTACAATCCGTACTCGAATGGCTGCAGCAATTGCGGAACGAACTCCTATAGTCCCTACACTTACTACTATTATACTTACGGAAGAAAGTAGAAGAGCGAGTGGGACGGGCCAAGCGATCACTACCTCAACATATTGGAAAGCTCAAAAACATGGAAAAATAAATAACTTATATACATCATTGTGTAATTTCTTGACATCCGAGGCCGGCATTCTCACATACTGGAATATATGTCCATTGGTGAATAAGATGAGCATGCCGTGAACTGAAAGCTGAACTGACACTCATAGAAGTGAAACTCAAGTCGGTTCTGAATTTGGTGTGGGCCGAGCAGAAAAACTGTAAATGTCAATCGACGCTACACCTTCGGAAGCCCCCGGGTTCAAATTTTCATAAGAATACGTCAAATCTTACAAGGCTGGCACCGGAAAGTGTCGAAATTGACCGATGCAAAACTATATGACAGGCGAATCTTGGGAATTTCCTGAATCTTGTAGATTTTCAGTGAGAAAAATCACGGTTTCATGAAATCTATCCAACAATAGGATGTTTCTGATCCTTATCTTCCAAATGCCACGGGGAACCAGATTTTCGGAAAGCGAAAGAGCCCAAATTGATCTCATGAGTCAAATGGGCCTCAGTATTCGATCTATGAGCCAATGAATTGGACGAATTCGAGGTTGCATTGATCGATGCATTGAAGATCCTGCTCTGTACTTGCATAAAGCACGAACTCGACGACCAAGGAAGCTGAACGACCGGGAGGAACGGGCAGTCGTGGGGCTGGCATCGAATTCCATGAGGTCCGCCAGCGAGATCAAGGGAGCTTTGGACCTACGTGTGGACAAATCCACAGTTCTGCGAACCATTCATCAGCCCCAAAACGTGGTCCGCGAACGAGTGAGAAAGGCCCCACGTCTTACGGAAAACCACAAGGAATCGCGGCTCCAGTTCGCCCGAGTGAACATGTAATCCGATTGGAAGAAGGTGGGTCCCTTCTTCAATCTTCATGTTAAACGACCTTGTATGGAACAACTTTTCAGATTATTTTCTCGGACAAAAAAAATTCAACTTAGACGGGCCTGATGGATTGAACTCGTACTGGAGAAATCTGCGCAAGGACCCACTCACGTTCTCGAAGAGGAACTTCGGAGGAGGAAGTTTGATGTGTTGAGCAGCATTCAGCTGGTACGGCAAGCTAGACATTGCCTTCGTTTCTTGCCGTATGAACTCTGCAGATTACCAGGCTTTACTGAAAGATCAACTCCTGCCCTTTTTGAGACGCCATCGCCTTGTATTCTAGCAGGAAAACGCGTCCATTCATGTAAGCAGGTCGACGCTTGATTGGTTTGAAGCCAATCATGTCGATTTACTTGAATGGCTCGTCGGTTCGCCGGACCTCAACCCGATGGAAAACTTGTGGGGTACACTTCAGCGACGAGTATACGCTCATGGCAAGCAGTGCGAGTCCGTAGCTCAACTGAAGAAAGCCGTTGTCGTCGAGTGGGACGCAATTGAAGGTGGCGTCCTCAAGAACTTAGTAAACAGTATGCCAAACAGGTTATTCGACGTTACCCTGCGCAAGGGTAACTCCACTGACTAGTGGATTTATGTTATTGATTGTTATTATAATAAACGGATTAGTACAGAGCCTGTAAAATTGAAGTTTTGGTTGTATCATCTGCAATGTCATAAAGTTTTGCATCGGTCAATTTCGACACATTTCGGTTCCAGATTTCCGAAATTCGACGTATTATTATGGAAATCTGTACCCAGGGGTTTGAGAAGGTGCTGCGTCGATCGGCACTTGCAGTTCTCCCGCTAAGCCCACGCGAAATTCAGAACCGCGAAAATCGGGGTATGTCATATAGTTTTGCCGCGCAGTGTACTTTGAAAATCAACTAGTGGACATCTGGGGCCGGATTCATCAACGAAATTTGGGGTAATTTATATCCGAGTTTAATGAACTTCACCCCATACCCCAAAATAAACCCCAAATGCGATTCATCAACATTTACCCCGCGAGAGTATCGGATACCCCATCGAGCAGTCATATGCGATAAAGACCGAAAATTGTGACATAAAAGCACTTGACGCACAAGTTGTGGAGAATTCAGTAATCAAAGTTTCTCGAAAAAATCTTTAAAAGGAAGCCATTGCATTGAAAAATCTAGGCTCGATATGATTCAGAAAACGAAAAAGATACGAAATGGAGCCAAGGAGAAAGCTTAAAGGAAGTGTTCACGATAAATTTCCTACCGATATCTCCACGGTTAACGGAAGGTCTGGTGCCCTATATAGCAAGGTATGCTCAGAAAGGACACGAAAGACGCGTTTTTGAGCAAAAATAGGCCCTCTCTTGTTTACGTTGATTTTTGAGCGTGGAGGAATTGATCGCTAGAAGGATGACTTCTGGACCCCTTCGCTTATATCCAGAAGGAAATCTTCAGAAATTTTGTTTCAAAGATTCTATAAACTATTTTATAAAGTCAAGTCAAAGTGATCACAAGGCCTAGGCAAAACCAAACCTCTCCAGCCGCTTCGCGGCTGGAGCGATACCTATCAGTGCAATGAAGCGATCAGCTCACTTATCAGCACTTCCTTCACTTGATCATTCCTGTAATCTGAGTCTTCATTTGTTCATTTCGAGGGGGCGGATCTGGAGCACGGGGCGTGTCTGGGGTACCAAAACGCTTGTTTGCAGCCGTTATTTTGCCGCTCCTGGCTCGTTTTCTACCGTTCTTTCGACACTGGGAGCCTAGGATCCTTCTCGCCTATCATTTCAATGTGGAAAGTCAAGGAGGATGATCATCGTGAACACTGCATTTCCACGGTGTCCGGCGCACTCCCACTTGGATCCCGCATACTCCCTATGGCGTCTGGCGCACTCTACCTTGGGTCATGCACACTTTTTACGGCGTTCTGCGCACTCCTACTTGGGTCCCGCACATTTTCTACGGCGTCCTGCGCACTCACACTTGGGTCCCGCTCACTTCCTACGGCGTCCGGCGCACTCTACCTTGGGTCCCGCACACATTCTACGTCGTCGGCCGCACTCTAGCTTGGGTCCCGCACACTTTTTATGGCGTCCTGCGCACTCCCACTTGGGTCTCGCACACATTTTATGAGTCCTGCGCACTCCCACTTGGGTCCCGCACACTTTCTACGGCGTCCGACGCACTCTACCTTGGGTCCAGCACACTATCTACGGCGTCCGGCGCACTTCCACATGGGTCCCGCACACTTTCTTCGGCGTCCGGCGCACTCGCATTTGGGTCGTACATACTTACCCTGGCGTCCGGCGCACTCTACCTTGGGCAACGCACAGTTTTTACGGCGTTCTGCGCACTCCTACTTGGGTCCCGCACATTTTCTATGGCGTCCTGAGCACTCCAACTTGGGTCCCGCCCACTTTCTTCAGCGTTTGGCGCACTCGCATTTGGATCCCACACATTGGCGTGGCGCCCGGCGCACTCTTACATTGGTCCCGCACACTTTCTATGGCGTTCGGCACACTCCTAAATGGGTTCCGTACACTTCCTACGGCGTCCGGCGCACTCTGACATGGGTCCCGCACACATTCTATGGCGTTTGGCGCACTCGCATTTGGATCCCACACATTGGCGTGGCGCCCGGCGCACTCTTACATTGGTCCCGCACACTTTCTATGGCGTTCGGCACACTCCTAAATGGGTTCCGTACACTTTCTATGGCGTCCGGCGTACTCTAACATGGGTTCCCGCCCCTCGACGTGAACAAAGGAACACTCGAGATCGTGAGTTGAGCGATGGTTTCCGATCAAAAGCCCCGTTCTTCCCTTCATTCTCAACTTCTCTCCTTACTCAGGTCAGCTCGCTCACATTGGCTGCAAAAGACGGAAGTTACAAGCCTTGGACAACTCGTCCACCATTTTCCCTAGCTCAATTTTTGAGGGACCATAACTCCGTTCCTAGAAGGTCTTGTGCGATTTCAAAAACATCATTGGACTCAGCGTGGGATCGGTTTCAAGATAGGCGGAAAAGCAGAAGAACGATTCTTATCGTGAACACTGCCTTTAAAGGATTTTCGTTCCCGAGTTTTCCACTCTAAACAAAGCGTTGGCCAACGAGTGTTACAGAAATTACGAAGAAACGGCGAGAAACGCACTAAAACGTCATATTTCAGTGACATTAATCTCTGGCCTGGACTAGTTGTCCAGTTGTATGAACATGTTCATGGTGGTTGTCACCGGTGAAAAATTGGGTCAGTCGGAAATGGAAGAATAATTCAGGCAAAATAGTACTAGTTAGGGTCCGAAGAAAAGAACGGAGCAACAGCAAGCAAATAATTGTGAATGACGGGCCTACAAATGATTTCATTGTCACAACGAACAGTTCCTGTGAGAGCAAAGAGGTGGGGTGAGAGTAAAAGATTTCGTGACCTTCAGGTGCATTTTTCTCGATTCCTTTGTGATTTTTGTTCTACCCGGTGGCCAAACAATCGATTTAGCTATTAATCTCAGAATCGAAAATTATCGTGAACACTGCCTTTAACATAGGGCAAAGTATAAAATCAGCACTAATATGTATGTATTCAATTAAGTTGAATGCAAACGATTTAACTTGCAATGCCTTATAAGTTCTGACAATTCGCTAGCAGCAAAGTGCTGATTCAGCTCTCTTGCTGATAGAAAAGTATCGGATACCCGACTCCTCCAACCGGGTATCGGATACTCCCATATATACCCCAAAACTTGGGGTTTAATTTTTGATGAATAGCGAAGTTTTACCCCGTGGAGTAAATTTAATCCTAAAACCGCCGTTTTATCGTCGATGAATCCGGCCCCTGGGGTGTTAGTCAATGGGTTTAAGCTCGAATTATCTTCCACCTTTGGAAACGAGTTTACCTCCAACTTTACGCGAGTGAACATTTAGGTTTATGCGAGCTTTCCAAGCTTCCTAATCGATAAAAGGACGTTCAGGACGCCGTACAAGGCGTGCAGAATCGTAGTGGGAGCGTCCAGAAAGGGCGCAAGACCCTTGTGGCACCCCAGAGGTCCTAAATGCAATCTGCACACACCAACTGGGGTCCTGCGCCAGTTCATCAACGTCCTGTACCCTTTCTCACGAAGGCATGTGGATCGAATCCACACCGCGGGTGTGGCTAAGGAGCAGTTCGGCTGGTACACACGACGCGCGCGACGGTAAAACGCTGTGTGCGCTCATCGTCCTTGGGGCGCGCTAACCTAGGGCACTCAAAAAAGTTGTTGTTGTTCCATTTTAGCCGTTCCCCTTTATCGTTTTTTTTTGCATTTTGTTCATGTAAGTTGATGTGTCAGACGTAGGGTCGGCGTCGGAATCAATATCATCATCTACCATTCCGCTCCAAGAAGCTAACAAAAAGAAATATAATAAAACTTGTATAAAAAGTGCGAATTTCATTGAAACGATGGTATGAGAAGCATTGCGTCAAAAAAAGGCACCATATAAAACAAAAAAACATGAATAAAATGCAAAAAACGATAAAGGGGGACGGCTACAGTGGGACAATGACTACTTTTTTCGAAGGTTCTCGGTTAACGCGCCCCAAGGCACAGCGTTTTTCCGTCGCGCATCGCGTGTGCTAGCCGAACTGCTCTTTAGCCACACCCGCGGTGTGGATTCAATCCACATGCCTCTCACGACGGCTTGCATACTCTTCAGCAAAAGCAAGCGTAAGGAACGCGCATCATCGTATGCAATCTCGCGTTAAGTTCGGGCAGAACAGCAACGTAACGCGAACTGACAGAGAAAATGGAAATAGTGTACGAAAGAAGAAAAAGATAGATAGCTTCCGAAAAAGTCCTACGAAAGACTTTTATTTCTCTGTCAGCTCGCATTAAGCTGCAGTGTTTCGCAAACTCAACGCGAGCTGAAAATTATGCAAAAACCTTCGGGAATTTGCGCTAGATCACTATCTTTCCCCAGAAGAAGATTGAGTGAATCATTTTTGGAGGTTTTTTTTAACTTTGCGTATCTAGTGGCTCATAACGTGACAAGCGCTATCGTGATTTTAGCGATGTCTGACTTCTTGCCGGAAAATCGTCGAATGAAAAGCTGGCGTCAAGCTGCAATTTACCGCGAGCTTACGGCGAGCTTATCCACGTTTTCAAACCCATTTACTACTACCCCGGGTTTGTAACCTGCACCGTTCATAAGCACCTTAGCAAGGTTTGTGGCAATTCCTTTTCGACCACAAAAGCTGGAAAACTCGAAAAGTGTCATTTCTGGAGATGCTGGTAAAATAACTAGGAACGCTCAAAATGCTTGACCACTGTGAATGTAAATAAGTTACATTTTAAAGAAACTATCCATATTCAAGAAAGAGCCCACGTCCTGAAACTTCACAAAAAAAAACTTGATTTTTTAAGGCGTGGGTGCGCAGTGTGGGCACGCTGCCCCAAGGGCAAAACAGCTGTGCGCGCGCAGAGTGGACAAGCGGTCTCTTGATGGCAGCTTACAAGCTCGTGAACGTGATTGCGATACCTATGGAAATAGAGTGGTATTGCTCAGAACCCAACGCTTACACATTTTGGAGCGTCAAGAACGATCGACAATGATGCTACACGAGTAAGAAGTTGGCCCCGCCCCTGTATTTCTCCGCCCCCTGTATTTGCGTCCTCCTCCAAAACAGGGGTGCTGGGCCATTCCCCGTCGGCGACGTTTTTGTTTTACCTATTGGACCAATTCTATGTACCACCAACAAACGTCGCCGACGGTGGGAATGCCCCATCACTCCTGTTTTGGAGGAGGACGCAAATACAGGGGCGGGCAGATACAAGGACGGGGCCAACTTCTTACTCGTGTAGCGTCAGTGTGGGTCGTCTTTGACGTTTCGAAATGCGTAGGCGTAGTGTTCTGAGCCACACCATTCTATTTCCGTAGTTCACGTTTACGAGCGTGTATGCTGTCTTCAAGTGTGAACTGAAAAATGTAGAAAATACCTCGCTTTTGAGTCATTCTTAGTCGGTAATAGACAGTGATTTTAGCGTCATTCAGTAATTTAGTACGTAGTATGTGATTGCCCCCGATTGTGAGGAGTTGGTTCGTAAATTCGAGTCACAACTATTGAATCCAGAAATACAATTGACGAATTTTTATTTTTATGGAAACGGTCGATTCCATATTCCCGTAGTCTGGTTTCCTTGGGTCTGTCTTCTTCCTATCGTCAATGCAAAGAGTCCAAGTTAATCTGGAGGACCTATAACAGAGTTCATGACCTGATTTCACATATTGAGGGGCAGCAAAGAAAAATTTTGCTCGCCCTGGGCTTTTAGCTTCTTCAAAAATTTCGAGAACGTTTTGCGCCCACAATCGAATTAATAACTTTCACAGAATGTATCCTGCCAATTTTGTCAATGATGCAGAATCCCTCTTCGACCACTTCCCCCCTATTTTGTGTAATTGTTCCAGAGATGCACTCACCGAACTCGAATCAGGTATTCACTCCCAGATAAGTGAATGTGGCGTTTTGAAAAGGGTTCGCTTAATCTAATCTGTGAGTTTTACACCTTTCGCTATCTGATGAATTGTTGTGCTTGAGAAAAATGGTCATTTCTCTTCTGAGCACTCGCTAATGTGCGGCTTATTGATTCTACATAAAGCCTGAAAGTCGGCATTTCACGTGACAACTTACTGCACTTTACGGGCAATTGTGTACGTGTCTATGATCTTAGAAGAGTAGAAGATCAGCAGCAGGTCGATGATGAACTTCCGCGAGTGCATGTTGTCATCGATCGCCGTCTAGACGGACGATTCATTTGCATCCGACGATTTGCCCTTGGCATTCGCTGTTCGTCATCTGCCCTTTCTCACTCATTCACCCAATGGACACGGCTCTCCGTTTCGTCCTTTCGACGTTCTCATTCCGAGAACGAAAACACAAAGCGAAGCGGATCCTAAAGGCAGCCTTCCTCAATTCTGGTCATCAGTTCTGCACAAATGTCTTCATTTTGTGCCGTTAGATCCCACCAGTTTCACAGCTAGGGCATTCCGCACCAATGTTTCTCATTTGCGGTTTCAAATCCTCGTTTCTTCTTGCTCCCTGCTCATTGGCTGGTCTTCGTAATTTTTTATGCTGTAGGAAGCCCAGTTTTAGGAGTGTACATGCTCAGCGACCTTTCTCAATGTCATCTTTAATGAATCCCATAAAAGTGACCTTTCCCAAACAAGAACCCTCACGAATGAATTTTCGTTATCGCATTTACTTCCCAAGGAGTGCGTCGTTCAATGGAAGACTAATAGTGAGTTCTAGTGTTTGTGTCAGAACAGCATCCACCCTTGTCCCACACTCTTTTATCAGTTCCCACCTAAGGCCGAACCCTAGCTTCTGCCTCCTTACTACGAATCTTAATTCCTCATTGATTCCTCGCTTATGATTTTTCTGTTGTCGAATGCGTTTAAAAAATATTTCGGATATTGTGTCTCGAAAAGTTTGAGTGAGTTCGAACATCATCGTTCCGAGAATCTCTCATTTCACATTATTGACAACTTTTTTTTTTGGAAATGAAGTTGTGTCCTTTTTTACATCAGCCGTGTGGTAGAATTAGTAACCAAATGCTCAACATTATTCTAAAAGTGCTGTTACGTTAGCGATATATCTGTCATTTTTCTCACATTTTCATATTCGAATTCCATGTAAGAAGATAATTTTCGCGCTGTCAGTTGCTTCTATCGTAAAATTTGTGTACAGGCTGCTGTAAATTGTTGAACTCTCTACAATTCTAAAATGTTCCACAAGGTTGAGCTCTTGATAGAATGAACTGGAATTGATTTTCTTCATTTTTTAAAATCATTTTTTTCCTTTCACATGGAATCGGTAAACACTCTAAGCTGTTACCTTCATATAGGATTTGGTGAAATGCAATTAAATGGTTTTTGTTTGGACTAGAAGACCCACTTTTGATTGTGGACGGCGGGCTGTTAGGGTTTTGTTCCAATTAAAATACTTTCTGTGCAGAAACCTGACAGGTTTCTATGTAAAAACTGTCCGAAGGAGTCTGACCGCTCACGCGGTCGTACTCCTTCGTGCCGAAGGGCCGTCACGAAGGTATTTTTCGGACGAGCCTTCTCACGACTCTCCGACAGCTGGCAGGAATATTGTTCACTATTCGTCTGATATTCCTGCTAATCGATACCGTCTGATTCCTACAGTAGTGTTGCTTCGAATGTGTAATTTCGATGTTTCAAATAGTTCTGATGATATTCCGAGGTCCGAGGGATGCCTCCGCGACGACCGATCAGCACGCTCGCGGACCGCCCGGGCGGACAGACTTAGGCTCTGTCCATACGTGGCGAGAGCGCGCGATCCCGCTGTTGTACGCCTCCCACCGCTCCTCAACGCTGGAGTAGCCCGTGCCCGCAATTATGCACTGGCAAACACCCACCTCGTCTTGATTCTATGGACAATCTTTGACCGGGTCATCAATCGCTCGGCTCGGCGCAAAGGCTGATCATTTCCTAAGGTTTGCGTATTTTACGGTGGGGCTATGAGGTACAAGAGCAATTGTTTTGCAACAGGTTTGATATATCCTACTTTAGGGGTTGAGCAGCAAGCTCGGAACTTGCTGCTTCCTTCTTTGAGCTGGCGAAAGCGCACGAGAGCGAGCGGGCGTGAGCGCGAGGGGGCGCGCGAGAGGGAGCCCGCGTGAGCGGCAAGCAAAACGTGTACCCTCAATGATAATCGATTTTGCGTAATTGCACGCTCTCGCGACGTATGGACGATGCCTTAGGGGTCTGCAGAGTTGAAGTCGCGGCGTTGCTCGCAGGGACGATTAGAGCTGGGTGATGCAATATCGATTACATTCGGTCACGAGGGCGACGGGGGGCACCGCAGTGTTTTGACGCCGCGACGGCTCTGCGTAACTGCCAGCGAGCGGCAACTGACGCAGCCACGAAAATGTTCGTAAACATTTCTGTCGCCGCGTCAAGGCTGACGCTCGGCGACCAGTCGCCGGTCGGTGCAACTCTGCAGACCCCTTAACAGTGGATCGCCTAACCCGAAAGAGTACTTAATAAAGAAATCAAAAATAGCAGTGCTACTTGAGGGCGATAATTTTTCGAAGAAAAAGATGCAAAACAGGGCGAGGCATTTTCGTTGGTCAAATGCTGGGTATCTACTAGAGTATTGCACCGAATATGTTTTTTCGATGTTCAGATAGTTCTAATATTTTCTCAGATTCAGAATTTTCTCAACTGTTCTTGGTACCAACATTACGTTTCAGATAGTTCTAATATTTTCTCAGATTCAGAATTTTCTCAACTGCTCTTGGTACCAACATTATTACGCAAGCGAAGGGTTCCCGCAGATGATGAAAAATAATTTCTGTACAGTCATAGGGTTGCTATCAACATTTATTCGAAGATATTCGATTGAACCTCGATCAACTAACTTTTGCATTTCAATGATTGAACGTAATCCTACATTTTCATGATATATGAGTACCAGGGCTGTGCGTTATAACGTTAATGTGTTAAGGCATTAACGGGTTAACGCGGTTTATTTTGAAAAATTAACGATTAACGGTTAAAGAAAAAGTGCTAAAATTGCGTTAAATTGAGTTCGTTAATTGCAGTGAAATTATGACTCTGATTGGTCTGCTTCAATGGCAGATTTAAAAACTGGGGCCGTGCACGTCGCGTCGGCTTGCGGCGCGGTCAATTTTTGCTTGCTGTGAAATATATGGCTGACCTAAATGTTTCCCATTGCATTGTTTGTCTATTCTAGTTATTTCTTCCCAATATCGAAGAATTCGAACTTGTCTTCCAAAAAGGAAATGTGTGTTCGGATCCAGCTCTCTACGGTTGAGTAGGCTATCAATTGAGGGTTGGGAGCGAGGATTGCAGGCCACTCACTTTCTAACAAGCAGCGCACGCTCTGTATGGAGTGCACCGCACGGCGCACACTCCACATGTAGACTACTCAGTTTCTACCACGCGTCGCACGCTTTACTACACCCACCCTGGAAATTCGCAAAAAGCGCGTTTTTGCGCCCCTTTGGAATAACTCTGTGAAATTTGGGGTTTTAAAGGTAGGAAAGATATTGCTGGAATCGTTTCATCAACACCTACAAAGTGGTTTAAGGATTCCATTGATACCTTAAATTATACCTTTATTATAGATATGTTGCTCTTTCCATTACACATATTCCTCGTCAAGACAATCGGCCAGCACTTTCTTTTTTTTTCAAGCAACGCCTATAATTAAGGTATAGTTCAAGAATTCAATGAAATTTTGACACCATCTAGTAGATTTTGAAGAGACGATTATAGAAATGATTTCCTCACCTCCGAAAACCCAAATCTGACAGAGGTATATCAAAGGGTCGCAAAAAACGCGGAAACGAGTTTTTCTCGCTGATTTGCCGATTTCGAGGGCGGGTATTGTACATAAAGCGCTACTGACTTTCTAGGACGCGACACACGCCCATTTCGCACAACGTCCTGATGACGCCATCTGAGTTCTCACCCACGTTCCACGACGTCCTGACGTCGTCATCTGAAGCTCTGCCTGCATCCGATGACGTGCTGCTGACGTCATCTGAAGCTCTAGCCATTTTCCACGAAGTTTTGAGCGCGTCCTTTGAAGCCCTTCCCACTTCCCACGATGCCATGACGACGTCATATGGAGCCCCAACCACTTTTCACGACGTCCTGACGACGTCATCTGGAGCCCTACCTACTTCCCACGAGGCTGAGCCTACGGCTTCTAGAGCCCTGCGTGCTTTCCACGACGTCCTGCTGACGTCATTAGAAGGTCTTTTTTATTTTTTCTGGGGCCTCCGGTGGTTTGTAGGTTTTACTTGTGATCAAGTAATGTTTTTAACATTTTTAATGGAGTGCAAAATTAACGTGTTAACGCATTAACGGGTTAACGCGGTTTTTTTTTCTCGAAAATTACCGATTAACGCTTAACGAAAAAAATAATTTTCATTAACGCACACCCCTGATGAGTACCTTCCACCTACCGTATTGTACGGAAACAAGAACAGCTTTTAACATCAAGAAAGAAAGTCAGATTTAGACGAAAAATTTATATTCTTTTGTGCAACACGTTACATATGTAGAGGCTACATATAACATCAGGTTCGTCCACCCCTAAAATCCGAGACCTTGAGAAAAAATCGTACAACTTTTTTACTCACATTGGGATTCCTTCCGAATTTGTTTTTGAAAAAGAGGTCGTACTGTGGTGAGCGAAAATTGAAGCTGAGATCGCTACTCAGTTCTGCGAATGTGCTGGTGGGCCGTTCAAGAACTCAGAATTTTCGAAGCATGCTATTGAAGCTTTCCAGTAATTTACGAGGCTTGAGCACGTTATTCTATAATGTATACTATAGTAAATCTCATAACCGGTAAAATTGTACTTACCAGCAACTTATATTTGGTTACAAGACACAGATATACCCGGAGTACGTAACTAGGTAAAGAAAACACTGGTTTCTAACTCATGTCTGCGTTTTTCGTAGATTAGCTTGAAGTTTAACGTGACTTAAAGCTTGTAAGTTGCTCTAAGTCTTTCGTATGATGTTTGGAAATTTCTGACAAGAAGGTGAATGAATCAGAGGTCAAAGGCCGACTGACCCGGGGGGCAAAGCATGTAGTATTTGTCTGATATTATCATACATACACAAAAGAATTGTGACCTCAGGACAGCTTAAAAAATATTGTATGATTTAAGCAGGTTATTCTATAATGTATACAATAGGGAATTTTATAACCGGTAAAAATGTTGATTGATACGAAAACAATTTTTAAAAAAGTTCGTTTTTTTTTGTTTCTTGGTGTAGTATTCGTTTATATGCTCTGATTGAGAGGTGAGTCTGCGGTTTTCATCATTCCTCTATTGCCAATCTCGCCATATGTTGTGGCAGCTACGTTCCTCGTTTTCACATCCGCTTGTACTTTTTATGTGCAAATCGATTTTGCAGTATCGTTAGCGCCTGCTGGCTAGCGATTCCCGTTAATCTATTAGATTCGATAAGCTACTAATTTCATGCCTTGAAGTCCCGGTAGAGCTTCATTCGTTTTTTTTTCTGTTGGAAAAAAGTACAATTCCGGGGAATTAATCTCTTTATGCAATCCTCGTCTCAGAAAGGGCACAGCAAGCCAGGCATTGATCTTCTCCAGCAGGTTTTTCTCACTAAGATTAATGTCATTTTTGTCCAGATCGCTAAGGAGCCTGTACAGTGATTAGGGATCTGCAGTCATCGCTTTTATTTATTTTAGTCAATCAATATTCACACATCTGTGAGCATTAGATAATTTCAACGATTTCTGAAACCATTAGAAGGCTCAACACTTCCTTTTTTTACGGTTTCTGCCGCTACTCGAATTTCATGCCAAAATGTAGAGGACCTTTTGGGATCAAAAAATCTTCGACTGTATCTCGTTTTCTTCTTTATACCAGTCAATACTTCTGAAGTGCATGATATATTTGAAGTCGTGAACACTAAATTATAGTTGAAGAACGGATTTGCGAAATTTTTGCAATGGGGAAGAACAGCATTTTCGGAAATTTTCTTGAAATAGACAGTTTCTGTCATATTGAAGAACAATTTGAGGGCAAGGAACCTAATGATGGAGCAGCGCCTTATCCAATGATATTTATTTTGTTAACCATCGACCATCTTAAATAAATTCAGACGTTACGAATTCAGTTTCACGAAGAACAAGGAACAGGCACGGTAAAAGGTTGAATGCTTCTTAGGAACTTCCGAGGGTTTTGCTCTGCGCTTTTGCTATGTTCCGCCTCTTCGTTGGCTTACCTGCATGAAAGCATTGAGAAGAATTAGTTGTTGTTCCCCTTTACTCTCTGAATTTTGTGGAAGGTGATCTTTGTACTTCCTTGCACTTATGGTTTGTGGTGTCGATATGCCGAGATCGATTATAGTGCATGCTTGGCAGGCGATCGTTATTTATGAAAACACACGATATGATGGTTGGGGTTCGAGTTATGTAAAATCAGCGAAAGACAACGGGAATTGGTTTCTACCTTTAAATCGATCACTTCTCATCAGATTTGTCTCAAAACTTACATGCTTGGCTTCTTCAGAGTGATAGACGCGAATGTGGATTCCGTTTTTCGATAATATGAGGTTTTCTGAGGCTATGGTGGTTATAATGTCATTTGGACGTCAAATTCGTGTTCGCCACCTCGAGTATAGTCTAGTTTACCGAAACGTATACGTCTACAGACGATGCAGAGGCTGTGGGACAGGGGCTGTCTACACACCGAGGGAGTTGTCCCGTTTTTGCAGTTTGAAACGTCACGCCACTTAAAGCGAGCGAGGTGGTCCCAAGTGGAATTTGAGCCGCGAGAGGCGGGACAACTCTTCCCTCGATGTGTAGAGAGCCCCTGTCCCAGAGGCGATCGGTTGAAGATCAATTTGCAAGAAACTCAACGCCACACCAACTGACCGCTTCTGCTTCGTCTGTAGATGTATCCGTCTTGGTAAGCTACACTATAAAACCACAGAGAAGTTTTGACTCAAATCTAAGGCTTCGACCAAATTACCGTATAACCACCGTAGCCTATGGTGGTCTTTCGAAAATCATTATCAGAGTCAAAGTCTTGTTTTCAACCACAAATAATGCTCAAGGAGCATTCCGGAGCCAAATCTCCGAATCCGTCAAAACTCGATCTTGACCACCTCATTTTTCTCCCGGTGGGAAGATTCAAACAAAAAAAAACTAAAGGACTTCCGAGAATGGAAAAACGGACTTCGGATTCGTGGCCAACATCCCAAATATTCCCAATGAGGAATTTTTCAATCAGATCCGGAACGTCTTTTCTTAAACGCTCTCAGAATCTCGTGTTCGACACTGCTTATGTATAAGATTAATGCTCAATATTAAAGGCATCGTACGCGCAGAAAACCACTTACGGTTTTCCAAGTTTGATTAGTTGATTAGGCCCGTCCGAGAATGTAGGGAGAGTTTGATGGGTCATAAACGCTTCGTTGTGAAGATATATAAGGCTGAATGTCTCGAATTCCGTCAAAAGAGACCGGCCCTCCGTCAGTCATCTGGCACGATTTCCCGTCGGCCATCGTATTGGTAAATGATCAACAACTGATAAAGTGCAAGTAAAGGGAAATTGATGAAATATGTTATATGATTTCGTGAAGAATACCTTTTCTACACATACCAGTTGACCTTTCCCTCCTCATAAATCACCTGAAAGGAAGGTGAAATTCATTTGATCGTGAGATCATGGGTCAAAACAGCGATTCCTGGCGATCGACTCTTCCTTTCTCAAAAGTCGATTGGTTAAATTTTGGACGTAAACAACAATTTTCAATGGTTTTTCGTCGTTTTTTCAACTTATCTGTTATAAAGGGCGCAAGAGCTTTCATAATAAGTGGAAATCCCAGAAACGAAATCCATCATGAACGATGCCTTTAAGGGAAAACGTTGGTAAATACGTTCAGACAAACCTTCGGCAATGATGGAGGAAAAATTCGATTCATACGCCACGTTTGATCCTATAAAAGTGTTTTTATCATTAAAATAGCCACTTTGTTCATGTACATGTGTACATATTCTTCCCTTGTCAGAGCTCTTTTAAGGTTAAATACTGAACCTGACGTTCTGTTTGACAAACTCTGAAAAATTCTACGGTGAAAATGCCTTTGGGGACCGTCCGCTCGGAGTATTCCTTATTCGCTAGAAATTACGAAAAGCTAATTATTGCAAGTGGCTTTAGTAGCCACTGGAGACGTTAAAAAGATGCATAACTTTTTCTCTGAAATTCACACGTGGGACAGTCCCCCTAAACCAAAATTTCCACGTTTGCGGCTTCCGATCCGGTAACCTCATCTATCAAAATTAAAAAAAAAACTTGGAACAGGGTGAGATACCCTTAGGTGTACTCTTTATCGAAGGTGTCGCTCAGACGTTCGGTAGATATAGTTTCAGAAGTTGTTCTAAGTCCGTGCAGCAAACTTCTGATAAAACAACTATTCGAAGTCCATGTTGTGACCTGGTGTGAACTACACACTGAGCCAAGGTGTGTCAGTTGCTGGGGTCAAATATTCTCGTGATCTGTTTTTTTTGTTTCATTAGGCTTGTTTTGTCGCTAGAAGATGAAGTCTGGTCTTCCGGGTACATCTTCCATTGCTCTCGTTTACGTTTTGTATATTTTCTTTCTTCCTGTTGTTCCCCTCTTTGATGCTTATCGAACCGATCGAGGCAACATTCCCTTCCAGCTTTACTCTTGGGCATACGCCAACGCGGGATTGTTCGTTGGATCAACGTTTCCTGCGGAAGTATCAGGAAGAAATTCGTGTTTGCTGTTGCGGCACGCAGCAGGAAGTGCCTGGA
The DNA here is from genome assembly GCA_029168955.1 of Aplectana chamaeleonis. Taxonomy (NCBI): domain Eukaryota; kingdom Metazoa; phylum Nematoda; class Chromadorea; order Rhabditida; family Cosmocercidae; genus Aplectana; species Aplectana chamaeleonis. Next base: position 1,378,264 of record JAPDOI010000100.1, on the reverse strand, counting down.
CCTCGTGGTCCCAGCACGATTACCCGTGGTTCCAGTATGATATTACTTACACTGTGCGTCGCAACAGCGGTTGTCCGCAGCTGCGAACCAGAATTTCGTTTCGATATTGGCAGTACTTCCTTGCTCTTCTTCAAACAAGTTGAGTAATATTCAAACGAATGTCCTCCAAGAGATCCTCAGGTTAGAGATCCGAGCTGGATGTCGGAGGTTTTCCTTAGACATATCTAATTTAGCAATACTCACTTTTTTACTACATCTTTGGCTGTTTTCTTTGCACTGGTCAGTCAATTTTCTCACGTTGAGGGCTGGAGTTTGACCGAGATGGAACACCCGCGTTTGGTCACTAGAACCTTGTTCCGCTGTTTCTTTTTTGTCGGCAAGATTGTTACAATTAACCCTAATCTTTCCACTTTTATAAATATTCGGAGCTCAAGTCCAAACTTCAGCAAGAAATCAGGCAAGACAGTTGAAGTAATTTTGACCGATTCTGAAAAGTATTGTTTCATTGATCTGTGATTGGAATCACAAACAATTCGAAGCTCTTTGAGCCTACACTCAAGGCAGATAGAGAGGGCATCAATGAGGTGCACTCTGCGTTCGTTCGGCGGACGCAGTAGTAATTCATCACGCCACTGCTCATGAGTTTCGATCGGAATACAAGCGGAGTCCCCTACCGCGATTTTTTGTCTGAAATGGTTTAGCTCTTTAGACTTCTTAGGTTGATAATTCTTTTTTTTACCTTTCTTTTGTCGGAGGCTCTCTTAAAATAAGGACCCTTCAATACACGTGTTTGTATGCGAGAATCTGTCGAAATAACGAATCATTATTTTTTTAACCACCTAAAATCTTCGTGGCGCTTCTGTTCCTCGTGCCAGATGGCCGACCCAGGCCCGAGCCTTTGGAACCCAAAGAGCAGTTTTCACGGGGCTACTGTATTATTAGTACGTAACTCAAGCTATCTCCGCTTTATTCAAACGTTGGATTGAGAAGAAAAAACCGAATGTGGTTTTATGCACGGACGCTGTCTCCAAAGACCTTGCTTATTTTGCTTCTTCTATCGATCCATATCGAAGAAAACCACGAAAAAAAAATGTGCTCCAAGCCGTCTAGTTATTTAGGCGAACAGCCCCTCGTACACGGTATAGCGATTTGAAAATTTTATCTGAATTTTTTTAATTTGGAATGAAACCCTATCAAGCTCCAATTCTGTGAACAGCCCTTCAGGATCTTTGACAACTTCTCAGATCTGATAATAGTCAACATCGAAGTTCTCAGTTATAGGCTGTAAAAAACGGTTTTTCCGAGGTTCCTTCGCGTGCGTATGCGGTGAGGGTACAGACAGCGATAGAGCTTAAAAGCAGAATACACGCTCGTAAACGTGATTGAGATGACTACGGAAATAGAACGGTATGGCTCAGAACACAACGCCTATTCAATTTGAAGCGTCAAAAACGACCCACAATGACGCTACATGTGTAATAAGTTGGCCTCGCCCCAGTATCTGCCCGCCCCCTGTATCAGTCTCCTACTCCAAAACAGGTTTGCTGGGCCATTCCCACCGTCGTCGATGTATGTGGTTTGCTTATTGTACTTATTGTACCACCCACACATGTCGCTGATGGTTGAAATGGCCCAGAACCCCTGTTTTGGAGAACGCAAATACAGGGGCGGGCAGATACAGGGGCGGGGCCAACTTCTTACTCATGTAGCGGCATTGTAGATCATTTTTGACGCTTCAAAATGCGTAGGCGTGGTGTTCTGTGCCATACTATTCTATGTCCGTAGTTATCTCACCCACGCTTACGATCGTGTATGCTGCCTTTTCCGAAACTGCTGCGATCTGAAATCGCTGGACGAGCGATTTCAAATCGTCGAGCCACTTAGGATCGCTCGTGGGGATGTAATTCCGCGTGAAACATTATGGAGATTTTCGGACAAAGTGTGGAGTCTGGAATTTCGCGCCAAATACCCTACGTCTTGACGAAAGATTACTGCCTAGTCGTTTCGATTAGACGAGTTTACGGGGAGACGGAGGAAGCAGCATCGAGCGCATACACACGCGATGACTGCTGGGGATTTGGTTATTATACAGAAGATGTTGGAAAAGGGTGCTAAAATATGTAGCGAGAAACCGTCGCAACATGCATTCTTACCAATAAACATGAGTGATATTGTGCAACATTTAATCATTAGTCAGGTGTGCTCCTTAATACTTATAACATCTATACAAATATTTATAACAATAAAAATCGGCAGTTTCATTTGTCAACCTATATGATTTCGACATTTCCTGCATCACCGATTTGCACTCTTTCATTTTCACTGTTCAGATATCATTTTGAAAACTGTTGCAGGAAATGCTTCCAATCCGTGGAGCAGCTCGAGCAGTTTTCAGGATCTCTACGTTGAGTGTCCGCGGACTTTCGAATTTCACGGTTGCCCTTCCGCTTGGGACTCCAGTTGTGAACCAGACTCTAGACATTTCAATTCCGGACAACAAAGTTCTGGTTAGTTCCAGCTACAAACGATATTCTCCTAGTTGAATTTTAGGTAGTTATCATGGCATTATTTCAGTTAGAGGAACAGTTGTATTCCAACGAAGTGTCCTCCTGTTTTTCAGGCCACATACATTTGGATCGATGGAACTGGCGAGAACCTTCGAGAGAAGACGCGAACAATGGAGATCGACCCCAATTTAGGAAGTAGTATGTTTATATTTGGGAAAACATTGTTCAAAGTTCGAGCGCTGTGAAATTCAGAACCGATTTGAAATCCCAGTCCCTCATCTCTTCCTCACTGATCACTAGCCAGGTTATGCCAGAGGAATTTAGATGATAACCACGCGCGAAAGTTATGTGCTACTTTGAGCGTTGCCGACTGCACAGCTGCTGCATCATCAACGAACGGATTTGCGCCTGACAAAAAGAATGGGCAGGTTCACTTGAACTAACCTGCCTCTTGTCCATTATGCCGACGTAGGTTGTAATTCTGCCAAACCTAGAGTCGTGAGAAATGTGCGAATATTCTTTCAAATTCAGTGTTCAAGAATTTTCAGAAATGGAAAGTTTTCCGTACAATAAAAAAGCCACTCTCAACAGCAGCACGAAAAGAGCATCGAAAATGACCAGGGGGACCATTCAGCAGGGGTGAATTCTCGGGTGAAGGGCAGCCAGGACCGTAAGATGAAGCTGTTTACAATAAAAAAGGTTCGGAGAATCCGACCCCTGATTCATGTGTTTATCATTCCACAATTCGACCTACAAACCTCTTTTTTACCGAGAGAGGTCAGTTCCGTTACATCTCTTACCATGCAGAGAGGATGGCCAAAGTGAAGGGTTGAAGCCCTTCCATGTGGTACGCGATCCGCCTTAATGGCGGAGACCTAATCGCAGAAGTCTCGCTAATACCGCTTGGAAGTGTGTCAGAAGCGCTTTCTCATCACATCGCTTCTCTTGTGAGATTCGCTCCCGAAGCACTTCCGTGGCTTGGAATATCCTAACAAGCGTCGACGCAGCTCTTTTCTGATCGCACTAGCCTCGCTTCCTGAGCCTTTGAGGTTACCCTTTTCTCCGACTCGTACATAAATCAGGACGATTATGTAAGACTAAAGCCATGTTCAAAGCTCTTTGCTTCGATTTGTCGGGGCACTATCAGCAGTTACAAAACCTGTCGCGGCAATAGGTTTTGCACTAGAACCAGATAGGCCGTGACAGCTGGCAGTTCTGGTGGCAGCACCTGAGCGATTGAGGTACTTCATGGATGGTCGAAGCGTATCCCTTAATTTCGTTCAGTGGCTTCCATGATGGTTGCTATTTGTCTAGTAAACGCCACTAGCCCACACTCTTTGCTTGTGTCAGCTATGAACGCTGCCCAATATGCTGTTGTGGTACCAATACATACTCGCATTACCAAATCGAAATTCCGCACCGCACTTGCAGACAGCCGCTGTTGCAGCACGCAGCTCGAAGATAATCGTTCCGCGACCGCGTACTCCTAGCATTACCCGTGATTTCCGTGCGTTTTGGCTTGTAGTGCGTAACGCAACAGTGGTTGTCCACAACTGTACGACCGTGGTTGCGGACAAACACTGACCGAAACTCCTCTGCTATATTGGCAACATTCTGTTACGATTTTGAGTTCATTTCTAGAATACCCTTACTGGAGTTTCGATGGATCGTCTACGTATCAAGCGGCGAAGGGCGATGACTCGGATATGTATTTAAAGGTAATAATGCCTCAAGTAATCTTCCTTGGAGTGGTACGCGTTCCGAGCTTTGCCACGAGCCTCCTATAAGAGGGTATTCATTCAACAAGAGACAACGAGCCTCTTATAAGAGGGTAGTCACCCCTATAGGGGTATTCATCCTTTTCAACGCCAGCGCGGCCCGCGCGTAACGCGCGATCGTGGCGTTAGAGTATGAATGACCGGACGCCGCGGTCGCTCCGCTATGCCGGCAATGCACGCACAGGATTTTCCATAATTTGCTTTAATAGTCTTGCATCACTTTCTTTCCGGTTCATCATAAACATGTTCAGACAATCTTCTGCTTTATAGGTGAAGAACGCAGCATAGAATTTGCTTGATTCCAGCTTTACCCCTCAATGCCATAGCATTGCCGCTGAAGAAGTAATAGTCCCTCTAAGCGCGTCACGCGTGTAGAAAGGATTCATGCGAAGCCATGCGCGCGGCTGGCGTTCAAAGTTACGAATAGCGCTTTAGCACAAATTTTGAAAAAAGTATGCATCACAAGCGCACTTTTCTGGAAAAGTTCAAATTCCAGAGCTTGATATTGCACTGTACTATCGTTCTCCGAGCCAAATTCCGGTCCGCAATTGCGGGCTACTGCTGTTGCATTATGCGGCACGTGGTAATGGTGTTGAGAGACGTGTGATTCGTGCCGGGACCAAGTGGTCCCAGCACGATTATCACGTGTCGCATGATGAAACAGCCGTAGTCCGCAAATGCGGACCGGAATCAAAATGCTGTAGGGCTCATGTCATTCGATTCGTGAACCATGACGCAGTTGACATGGCAGGTGTGGAAGAATGGGTTTTTATCATTTTCAATACTGAAAATCGGGCTTCTTATTACAGACACTGGGCCCTATTGAGAGTCAGCGTATCAGCTCGCAGAAATGGTCGACGTCTTCAAAAAGATAGTCTGCAACATGACGAACAAAGTTTTCGACGTGGTCCCTGGCGACGACAATTATGTAAACTCCCAACTTGATGTTAGTAGTGGTTCTTACCGTGACGAAATCGATACGTAGGATGCAGAATTAAAGTTTCCACGAGGACGTCGGCTATGTCGTGTAATTTTGCAGCGGCCTTTTTTCGACAGATTTCGGGGTCAATTTGTAAACAGCTGATCCGGTTTCCTGGAAAATCGTACCCAGGGATTTTCGAGAGTGCTGCGTCGATTGGCATTCACCATTTGTCCGCTAAAATCACACAAAGTTTAGACCCACAAAGATTCGAGTATGTCGTATAATTTTACACTGCATATTGTGTTTTTACAATAAACAAACACGCCCTGAACGGGCATTCTCTACCCACACTCAGACAGCCGGGGGGTCCGATTCGGCCACGAAAGGCTTTCAATTCGACTACAAAGCAGTGTGGACGACGATACGGCCGCGTACTTTCCGTGCGCCACGTGGCCTAATCGTCGTCGCAGTGAGGAGCACGTGCCGCAACACATAGCCGTTCCACTCGGCCACGACACGCTTTCGAATCGACTACGTTACAGTTTCGACGACGGAACGAGCCACGATGCCCATGATTGAACACGTTGATCGATTTCTCCTCAATTGATCAGACGCCTATCAGCCGCACAGCACGTATAAAAGGGGCGTCATTCCATAGAGAAAGCAGTCGGCCTCTCGGGGCCGCTTCTGGAAGGTGACTACGAGTCACTCTCTGGTCGATTTTTGACCGCTTAGGGGCCCTCTCCCACGGTCCTAGGCGAGGGAAGCTCCCTCGCTGTCGACCGTGGCGAGGGTGATGTCCTTGTCGCGGACTGCTCTTGGAGTGATCCACTGCTGCGGGCCGTGACTTGGACCGTATCCTTGTTGGGGGAGGGGGGACCTGCTCCCATCGAAGGGCTGGGACGCCGCCCCCTGCGCCACGGGCTTCTATTATAGGACGACGTGCTGCCGCGTGAGAAACGGAGGTGCGGCAAAAGTTTTGCCTCGCTGCGAAACGTAGTTCTATCGAACAGGAAACGTGCTTGGAGCAGCACATGCTGCTGCGAAAGTTCCTTTCAACTCGTCTAGATATCCGATTAGAAAGCCTATTGTGGCCAAATCGGACATCCCCAATATCTGAGGAAGTTTTCCAAATTCGAACTGATCTGTTAACCAGCAGCATTTATTATTTAGTGCGAGCGTACACCAACTTGTTCCCCCGACTATCGATTGCTGGCGTTTGTCTGACAATACATGTCTTGTCCGCCGAATCACATACATAGTCACTCACCCCTCACCCCCCAGTTCTTCGATGGCCAAGGCTGACTAAGAGTCGGGTAACATGAAATACCAGAGGTTATCACATACTTGGTACTTCGAGGATGAAGTAACATCGGCAGGGAACCTAATGAGGCTTTGCGTTCCCCATTGGAGGTAGGCGCAAACTCGGTGCATCTATGACACCGAGAGTGCGCCAACCTTCAGTGGTGAACGCAGTCTCATTAGGACCCATGCCGACGTTATGTACATTCGGCACGGACCACATTGATACTTTCCGTTCCTTATTGAATGTTGGCGCAGCATGGGTGTGCATATGTTATAACATAGTACGCGCCAACGCGCCGCCACATGTACATATGAACGATTAGTAGAAGTTTTGCCCAATCTCGCTCCGACGCCTGCAACTTTGTCTGGAATCCCAGACCCGATTTTGTTTGACAGGACAATATTTCTGAGTTTTCTTGGATAGTTGTGCTCGACACCATACCTACATTTTTGTGAGAAGTTTCTCTTGTATCCTACTAAGAATGGATAGGACGTTTGATACAAGGGAGTGTTACTCATTGATGCAGTCAAGTGGCCTACCTTAAGTCTTTAACTGAATATTAGCCATTTGTGTCTGAAAATGGAATGGAGACTTTAGGCGACATGGGAACATTTTCAGTTAGGGTTGACTTGGTTTTTATGAGGAAGTAAAAGGATAAGAGATTTAAACTCAAAGAAATCGAACGTTGTGGGCCGGTCTTAGGTTCACTTTTTCAGCCAGTCGCCAGCTATCCGGACCCGTTTCTCGGTGGCAAGCATAGGCTCGTTCTATGCGAAACGATGGACGCTGACTGGAAACCATCAAGTTCGTTGGGATTGGGTTTTGCTCTTTAACTGGTTTCGTTGCGAATTTCTTATTATTTCCGCCGGGTTCATTCTTTTATAGCAGGGTTCAGCACCAGTTACGATTAGCGCAGCCAGGGAGGTCGTAAAAGTCCCAGAGACATCAAAGGGAGGGGTGCGTTGTGCCGATCAGGGGGTCGTATCAGGACTCAAAATTATTTCTCTTAGGGTTAACGTGATTTTTGGTGACCAAATCAACAATATTTCGGGATGCATGCCAGGCTCGTTTCAATCGATTGTGTTTTGGGGTGTTAGTGTGAGAAGCGGTATTAAACGTGAGCTTCTAAAATGCTAAAAACATGAAAGTGTCAGGAGAATTACTTTTTCAAGGAGCCCTCCTGGCTCTTGTAGACAACTTATCCGGTTTCATGCTCAGAAGCGGAGTAGTTGTAGAAAATCCAGTCGCTCCCAGAATCGAATCGCAACGAAATATTTCCGTCGGTTCTCAACTTCAGGCCCTCATCTTCAAACTAGAAAAGTTTTTTCACCCTCTATCAAAGGATCAACTCACCTGGAACTTAACTGAAATTTCAATTTTTCGTGATTTTCAGGGTCCCTCAACGAGGTGTACGGGCGAAAAAAAAAGTATCCGCCAGGACCAATCTTCTATGGTTTTTGGATTAAATGGAGTATTTTGGAACAAAGTTTGATAGTTGGAAAATTTTCGACCCGGTCCGGACGATTTTTGTGTGATTTCTGTGCAACGAAACATGATTTTGAGGCGTCCATATCCCGACGATGCCGTCAGCTACGGACCTGCAAAAATGTTATATTGTATGAAAACTTGTTTGCATTCGAAAAGTATCACGAAGTTGGGAAAAACTTGGGAACCCAAGAAATTTCCTCGTTGCGATAGGGCTGCGAAGCGTCATTTTTGACGGTACCTTGACGAACTGTCCACTTCAAGGGGCCTTCCTGGCTCTTGTAGACAACCTCACAAGCTCTGTTTGGAATATGATTAAGTACACAAAAACAATTTTAAACGCAATCAAAGCCAGCTCAAGTGCTCACTTTGAAGAGGAAATCCAGACCAGGCATGTGCGAAAAAATTCGAAACCGAAAAAACCGAAAAACGAAAAATTTTCGGTTTTGAATTCGAAAGATTCCGAAAAAAAACCGAAAAATTTTATGTCTTTTGAAACATCTTATTTTCGTACTTGCATATTTTTGACTGGAAAAACAGGGCGACGTAATCGAGGTGCTTTAAATAATGACAGAATTATGTTTTCTTAGTGACACAAAAGCATACCCAATCAGCGTATCAATGTAAGGAATTTTACCCTTGCTGCAGTGTCGAATCCTCGCAAAATTGTAGCGCTGAACACCTTCTTAAATTCTTGTTGTGAGCTTCTTATTTAAAACTGCGGTGGTTCTCTGAACAACCACATCCACGTTTTTTCACGTTTTTGATCAAAACTGTGGGCTCGAAGGTTGTCCCCAACTTTATGAAAAAATACCGAATTCGCAGAAGTTGAAAGTCGTGGGCAAGTCATAGATCAAAACGGAACAAACGTTGTACAGAGACGAACATCAATAGTTCTTGATGGATAGCACACTCTTGCGTGAATTTCTTGTGCTGTCATGTTGAATTTCAGTGTGAGCGATTGCGTCGTGGTCAACACTGACCAGTGGCTTAGTCTATCGGCGCTATTGGACGGTAATGGCCGCGACGCAACCACACGCATTGAGTGTCTACACAGGGGTTACGTTCAACCAGTTTCGCTGGATGGATCTATACGTGATGCCATTCGCCTAGAAAGTTTTTATTTGCAGTTTTTTTTTGGTACAGATCGATAGAGGGAGCAGAAAAATTTAGGTTGACTTCCGCTTGAAAAATATGGGCCTCCAAAGAGCGATTCTCGACGTCTTTTCCATGAACACCTTGAACGAAAACGAATTTTCCTGTTCTTAAAGCAGTGTTCACAACAGATTGCACTTTTGATACCTCTTTCGTTTACGGAAACTCTGGTGCCCTATACAGCAAGGCATGCTTGAAGAAAACGCGAAAACCGTGTTTTGATGCTAAAAGAGGGCCACACTTTCTTGAGTTGACTTTTGAGCGTTTGAGCGAGGAGGAAATAGCCGCTACGAAGGATGCTAAAGCCTATCTTGCTCGGATGAGTCCGGGCGGAGTAAAGAGCGGAGCGCTCAGTCATAGCAAAATATACCAAACATTGGGGAAGAAAGAAATGTTCAAGCTTAAATTCCGTCATCCGCGCACCTCTTTGTGGCGCGGCTTCTTCACCTTCAGAGCCGGCATGGAATACTTGAAGATGAGTCATACTGTTCAGATACCGATCTTCTTCTTCTTCTTCTTCTTCAGCGTTTGTCCCGCTGCAATGCGGGGTCCGCTTTTCTTATGCGCTGGCGCCATTTGTCCCTGTCATGCGCCTGATCAGGGTGCACTCCGGCAATTTTCAAATCGGTGTGCAGCGTATCAAGCCACCGCTGCCTTGGCCTTCCTTTGGGTCTTTTTCCAGGCACGTCGAGGTTGAGCCCAGCCTTGCAAATGGTGTCACTTCCAGCGCGAAGGACATGCCCATACCATCGCAATCGAGATTCGCGCAGTTTCTCGGCAATCAAAGCGACACCAAAACGCTTCCTGATTTCGTCGTTTGTGACGTGGTCCAAGCGGGTGACACCCGCTGTCCAACGTAGGATTTTCGTCTCCATTACACCGAGCCTTCGCTCTGCTTCCTTGGTAGCAGGCCAACACTCTGATGCGTACAGCGCAACAGGCCGGACGACATTTCGGTAAATCTTCGACTTTAGACGGTCGGGAACCTTCTTGTCGCATAGCACTCCCGTCGTTGACCGCCATTTCAACCACGCACAAGAGACCCGAGTGTTGACCTCGCTATCTAGACTACCGTCGGACGTAATGGTCGAACCAAGGTATTTAAGAACCTCAGTGCGAGGGAGCTCTGTACCATCAATATTGATGGAGTCACGCTCACTTCTATCCGTAGTCAGATACTCAGTCTTCTTAACGTTGAGGCGAAGCCCGAATTGAGCCAATCGATCACTCCGGTTTTGCACCTGTCGCTTGAGATCCAATTTATCTTCAGCCGCGAGCATCACATCATCCGCATACAAAAGCGTACATGGCGCTGGTCTCTGCAGGTCTCTTGTGATAGTATCCATCACGATGACAAATAGAAGGGGGGACAAAGCAGATCCCTGGTGCACGCCAACCGAGATGGAAAATTCGTCCGAAGCTCCTGCAGCAGCTTGGACCCGACTTTTTGGATCAGTGTAGAGGACCTCAACCCAGTCTAAGAGCTCCTCTGGGACACCGTGCCGCCGCAATGCAAACCAGATCACTCCATGCGGTACTCGATCAAACGCCTTCTCTAAAGCCTAGTTTTGACTGCAGGTGGTCGCTGCGGCCATGCGAGGGACAACTGTTGCTTTTTCATCGCGCGCAATGGAAAGCTGCTCCAATTGTGATCGCTTCGTGGCATACGTCATACATCGCTGGGTCGCGGCGACGAAATCCTATGTTTTACTGCATCGCTGCTTGAAGAGCGATTCTCAATGGTCGCTGACCATCGCTCCATCGCGGCCAAAATGGCAGCGATGGAGCGATTGCCAGCGAATGACACGTTTCCTCTAATGAACGTTGACCCGTTCACATGATAAGATCAGTGTTTTCGAGTCGAAACGCGTATTTTATTAATACCAGCCATTAATTTCACTGATTGATTGAATTTCTTCTATCATCCGTGGGCCTATGCACTATGAACAGAATCGCTGCCGCTGCCACATCGCTGCAGCAGCGGGTGCAAAATCGCTGCGATGAAAAACAGCAGCGATGCAGTCAAAACTAGGCTTAAAGGCAGTGGTCACGATGAAAAACTCTATCGAAAAAACTAAAAAAAATCAGCTCAGATCAAAAACAGCTTGAAAACTATGAAGGTAGCGCGGTGAAAAACGGGCTAGAATTAGAGTTATTAAGACCCTAAACTTCCAGTTCGTGCACACGTGCACAGAAAGATCACAGTCTCATGCCAAGCAGTCGAAAATCATCGACATTCAGAGGAAGAAATAAATGCAAATTTACCTAATAAAACAGTTGAACAACGAAAGCAAGCACTTCAGTCAATGCTTTTGACTAGATGTGTACATAAATCCGAAGGTTCATTGATTGAAATTCAATTTCAAGCCAGCTGATGTTCTTGATATTAGAGATCATCGATGCCGATGATGTGGGGTGGACTCGTCCACCATCAAAAGAGAAGAAAGTTCAGGCTTCAAATTTGACCCAGAACAGCGTTTTTTTCGCGATTTTTTCTTATAGGTTCTACTACTCTATACCCAGAAAAGGGTTTAGAGAGAAAAAGACGACAAGCATATTTGAGCGCGACCACTGCCTTTAAGTCGAGAAAAGCAAGATGTATTGGCTTCTGTTTCTCGCGGTGCTTCTCAATCAGTAGTCGCGTAGCGTGGATGGCGTCTGTCGTGCCACAGTTGGTAACAAAGCCACACTGATTGCTCGTGATCTCGACGATTTCACGAATTCGACGATCGATGATGCGTTCAAATACTTTCATGGTGTGGGACAGCAAACGTATATGGCGGTAGTTCGCACAATACGCTGGACTGCCTTTCTTCTTCCAGATCGGAATGGTTGTGCTTCGCTGCCAGTCTTTGGGCGCTTTCTTTTCCGCAACGACCTGGTTGAAGAACTGTGCAAGCCATTCAGTGGAATCCCAATATCGTGACTTCTACATCTCTGCCGCCAGATCGTCTGGCCCCGTCACCTTTCCAGGCCTCATACGTCCCAACGCCATCTTCACTTCTTTGGTGGTGATAGGCTGTACAGGACCGCTTGTGGGTGGGTGTTCAGGGATAGACGGATGGGGAAATTCTTCCGCCGAGATTTTCTCGAAGTAGTCGCGCCACCTCCTCGTCACCTTACCACGGTCCATAAGTACCTGACCATGATCGTCATTAACACCGTGGAACTTCTCGATGTCTTCAGTACCACGCTGACGGGACTTCGCAAGTCGGTACACGAGACGTTCACCGTCACGCGTGTCCAGCTTCTCATACAACTCTCCGTAATGCGTGGCCTTTGCTTTCGCAACGGCCCTCCTAGCAGACTTCTTCGCATCACGGTATTTCTGCCAATTATCGGCCGTATTATTAGAAAGGTAAGCGTGGTACATTTTCTTCTTCTCTTGAACCATCATTCGCAAATCATCAGCCCAAATCCACGTTTCTTTATCAATCTTCCGTCGCCCGGGCTTCGTCACCCCGAGTTCATACCGCGCCGAATCAATCATCGATTTGACTGCCTTCTGTCAAGATTCGCACACAGTCGTGACTGGTGGTAGCCGAACACTTGAAATGACGGCAGCTTCTCTCTCCTTCAGACGCCACCATTTTATTCGAGGTGGTCCGCACCGTTCAGCAATCATACGCTTTGGCGGCATAATGCTCATCGTACAGATCAGCGGTCGATGTTGCGTGGCGACTGTCTCGTATGGCACGACCTTCGCATCTGTGATTATCTTCTCGTAGCGACGCCGAACAAGCACAAAGTTAATATGCGTCATGCTGCTGCCACTGAAATATGTAACAAGGTGGGACTGCCGCTTTCGGAACTTCGTATTCACAATGACCAGGTCATGTGAGTCGGCGTAGTCGAGAATGCGTTCGCCATCCGTGTTCCTTGGGCCGTAACCGAACCCTCTGTGGCATCTATAGCCTTGGCTCGTTTCTCCGACGTGGCCATTCATATCACCCGCAACGACAATAATATCTTCTGATGGCACCTCGGCGGTCTTCTCATAGAGCATCATCCAGAAATCATTTTTCACTTGCTCAGAACAACACGTCTGCGGGGCATACACAGAGAAGAAATGGACTCGTTGTTCCTCACTCACGATGACTATTTTCATCAAACGATCGCCAAAACGATGCACTTCAGCAATCGCGTCACGGAAGCGTTCAGACACGACAACGCCAACGCCGTTCGTGGTCCTAGGGTTGCCATGATACAGGACCTTGAAGCCTCTGCCAATGTCCTTAGATTTACTACCCGACCATCTCGTCTCTTGCACCGCACAGAGATCAGTACTTCTACGCTCCAGAGCAACAGCCAGTTCGCTCGAGCGTGCCGACATTCGGCGTAGCCACGCGAGTCTTGGCTACGTTAAATGACTTACGGACTAGCCTGGTTACCCTCCGATGCCGTCCTTGCACCGAAGACCCTAGCATACTTTCACCACTCACCGGGCTCCTTGGGTGGGCGTCGGTTACCGCGGACGCCGTAGCATTAACAGAAACTTTAAGCACAATTGCATGTGGTGTGACAGAGATGACCATCGGCCGACCTGCCACAAGGGCGAAACGCCCAGGTCTGTCGCCGGAACACGGAAGTCCGCGTTCAGCTCACCTCGACAGAATCGAGGAGTTTCCAGTGGCACCAACGTGGAGGAGCGCCACCACTGTTCAGATACCGATCAACTTCACTAAAATCAAAGCACTTGTCAAAAATTACCTACATTGTCGAGCAAGGATCTATTAATTGTTTTACGTTTTTTCCTTTCGAAACTTGTCATTTTTTGAATTCCTCGATGTTTTCGATGTTTTTTTGCCTTTTCTATGTTTCTACACGTCTGCAAGGGCGTGTAATAAAGTTAAAGTTATAACAGTGATAATCAAGCAATTTAGCTCGCTCATCAGTACTTCCTTGATTTGAGTACTTCATGTTATCGCAACCTCGAGTGCTCATTTCTTCACGTCGAGGGGGCGGAAAGGGGACATGATGCGTTTCGGTGACCTCAGAACGCTTGTTTGCTTCCGTTATTTAGCCATTAATAGCTCTTTCTAAACCATTTTTTCGTCACTGAGAGCATAGCATTCTTCTCGCCTATCATTTCAGTGCGAAAAGACATCGAGAATGATTATCGTGACCGCTGCCTTCAAAGTACCGATGCAGGTTATCAGCTATGCGGAGTCGATTAGCGTTATTAGATTGGTGATGTTTCCGCCTGTCGAAATTTATATTTTTGGTTTTTCGGAGGATTATTCCTAAAAGTTGTGGCCATGCTCAAAAAATCCGCCGAGTCATTTTAGTCTGCTGAAAAACAGGAATTTCAACAAATTTCGACTCCATCAATGTAATTTTCAAACGAAAGTGATGTACTAGAAGGAACCGTTGTGCAAGGGGCAGATCATACGTTTGCTTCTGCTCGAAGTGATTCTGGAATAAACTAAGAGACGTGTGCAAACTTGCTGGAGACATCTATAGGCAGCGAAGGATCGACTGCAAGTCGCATCAGAACCGAAAATTTCAGACCGAAAATAAACCGAAAAAGATTTAAACTTTTTCGTTTTTTTTTTCGATATTGATTTTTTTCGCCAAAAAGGGCGAAAAACGAAAAAACCGAAAAATCGAAAAACGAAAACCGCACACCCCTGATCCAGACACGCTAAATCGAGTTCAAAAAACCGCTGCTCCCAGAATTGAATCGCAACGGAATATTTCCTTTAGTTATAAAATCGGCTCACCTGGAGCTTATCTGAAAATTAAAATTTGTCGCGAATTTGGTGACCGGGTTCAGACCAGGGGTGTGCGTTTTTCGATTTTTTCGTTTTTCGTCCCTTTTGGCGAAAAAAATCAATATCGAAAAAAACGAAAAAGTTTAAAAATTTTTCGGTTTTTTTCGGTCTGAAATTTGTGGTTCTGATGCGACTTGCTGTGGATCTTTTGCTGCCTACAGACGTCTGCAGCCAGTTTGCACTTTTATTTCATTTGGTCTCACAAGGGAGGCTTGTTATCTTCCGGTGGCGATTCTGAAAATCACGTTGTCGTTGCTGTACATAGGTCTATGAGAGTATATAAATGACCCGTGCTTGAAATTGGCTAAATGGCTAAGAAAAACGGCATTTTGAATGCTCAAAGAAAAGTAAGGGTACCTACCCATCATGGAATTTGCGGGGCGTTCAGATTTTTTTTTGGATTCGGCTCAAAACTTTTGACTGTTTAGGGCGCTGAATCCGAATCTGGGTTCTATTCCGGGTCAGACAGGGTTACTGTAGGTTACGGTAGGCATAATGCTTTTTAACAGGCGGTACCTGCCTTAAAATTTGGAAAATCAAAAAATGGACCTCAAATTCGTGTTCAGCGTCCCAGATCTGTAACACCCACAGTGAAATTTTGAGTTAAATCTGAGACTTTGACCGAGCTACCGGTATACCCACCGTAACCTACCGTTATCTATCGAAAATCGATAAACGGGTTGCAGATTCGAGTTAGGCAGCCCGAATAGCCCCAATGTACAAGTTTTGAGGCGATCTGATCGTAGGATTCCCGAAATCGTCAAAAGTCGCGTTTAGAGCAGCAAAATTTCCCTCACTTTGAAGCTTCGGACAAAATCGGACGTTTTTTTTTGCAATATTGACAAATGACCTGACTGGGTCTAAATTTCTTGGATTTCCTGTTCATCAGCAGATTAAAACGACTACGGCGCATCTTTTGAGCATGGCCATAACTTCCAGGAATAATTCTCCGAAGAACCAAAAATATGAAATTCGACAGGCGGAAACATCATCAATCTAAATAATAACCCTAATCGATTCCGCATAGCTGATAACCTGCATCGGTACTTTGAAGGCAGCGTTCACTATAATAATTCTCAATGACTGCTCGTCGTAAAATGATAGGCGAGAAGAGTTCTATGCCCACAGTGTCGAAAAAGCGGTTTGAAAAGGGCTAGGAGTGGCAAAATAACGGATGCAAACAGGCGTTCCGAGGACACCGAAACGCCTCATGTCCCCTTTCCGCCCCCTAGACCCTCGAGGTTGTGATAACATGAAGTAATCAAGTCAAGGAAGTACTGATAAGCGAGCTAAACCGCTTGATTGCATTTATAGGTAGCATCCTTCATAGCGGTCGATTCCTCCACGCTCGAAAGTCAACATAAGCCAAAGTGACCCTCTTTTAGCACAAAAACACGGTTTTCACGTTCTCTTCAAGCATGCCTTGCTGTACAGGGCACCAGACCTTCCGTAAACGGCTGAGACATCAAAAGTGAAATCTATTGTAAACACTGCTTCAAGGTCAGGAATTTCCTTTTCGTTTAAGATGTTCATGAAAAAGACGTCGAGAATTGCTCTTTGGACGCCCATAATTTTCAATTTTCGAGCCAAACTAATTTTTCTGCTCCCTCTATCGATCCATACCAAAAAAAAAAACCGCGAATGAAAACATTCTTGGGCGAGCGGCATCATGTATAGTTCCATCCAGCAAAAGTGGTTGAACCTAACCCCTGTGTAGACACCACGACTGAATGCGTGTGGTTGCGTCGCGGCCATTAACGTCCAATAGCGCCGAGAGCACAGCTACTGGTCAGTGCTGACCTCGACGCGATCACTCACACTGAAATTCAGCATGACAGCGCAAGAAGTTCGTGCCATACATCGAGAGCTATTAATGTTCGTCTTTGTGCAACGTTTGTTCCATTTTGATCTGCGACTTGCCAAAGATTTTCAACTTCTACGACTTCGGTTTTTTTTTTCATAAAGTTAAGGACGACATTCGAGCCCACAGTTTTAATCAGAAACTCGAAAGAACGTGTACATAATTGTTCAGAGAACTACCGCAGTTTTAAACAAAAACTTCACAAAGAAAATTTAGGAGGGTGTTCAGCGCTGCAATTTTGTCAGGGTTCAACACTGCAACAAGGGTAAAATTGCTCACAATTATACGTTGATTGCGTATGCTTTTGTTTCACTAAGAAATCATGATTCTGCCATTATTCGAAGCTTTTCAATTACGTTGCCTTGTTTTTCTAATCAAATACATGTAAATTACGAAAATAAGACCTTCCAAAAGACATTTTTTTCGGCTTTTTCGGAATTTTTCGAATTCAAAACCGAAAATTTTTCGTTTTTCGGTTTTTTTCGGTTTCAAAGTTTTTCGCACATGCCTGGTTCAGACAGTAAAAAAATATTGCAGATAAACCCAAAGTGAGTCGATTTTTCGACAGAGGGTTAAAGAACTACTCCAGCTTGAAGATGGGGGTCTGAAGTTCAAAACTAACGGAAATATTCCGTTGCGATTCAATCCTGGGAGCAGCGGTTTTTTTACTCGATTTAGCGTGTCTGGATTTCCTCTTCAAAGTGAGCGCTTGAGCTGGCTTTGATTGCGTTTCAAATTGTTTTTGTGTACTTGATCATATTCCAAACAGAGCTTGTGAGGTTGTCTACAAGAGCCAGGAAGGCCCCTTGAAGTGGACAGTTCGTCAAGGTACCGTCAAAAATGACGCTTCGCAGCCCTATCGCAACGAGGAAATTTCTTTGGTTTCCAAGTTTTTCCCAACTTCGTGATAGTTTTCGGATGCAAACAAAATTCTATACAACATAACATTTTCGCAGGTCCGCAGCTGACGGCATCGTCGGAATATGAACGCCTCAAAATCCTGTTTTGTTGCACACAAATCACACGAAAATCGTCCGTCCGGACCAGGTCGAAAATTTTCCAGCCACCAAACTTTGTTCCTAAATACTCCATTCGGTCCAAAAACCATAAAAAAATCGGTCCTGGCGGATACTTTTTTATGCCCCTACACCTGGGTGAGGGACTCTGAAAATCATGAAAAATTGACATTTCAGGTAAGTCCCATGTGAATTAATTTTTCGATAGAGGGTATAAAAAACTACTCCAGCTCGAAGATGGGGGCCTGAAGTTGAGAACCGACGGAAATATTTCGTTGCGATTCGATTCTGGGAGCGACTGGATTTTCTACAACTACTCCGCTTCTGAGCATGAATGAATTATGACACGACATGCGGAGGTAGGGGGTAGTAATACAAAGGTCCGGCAAGGGGGGGGGTAGTAACGTCTCGGACATTATTGCAGCGTCGTGCTGGACCCTGTTTTAGTCTTTTTTTCACAGACGGGATTGTTGTTTAATCTCTTTAGAGACGAATCATCGACATGCCTGCGAGAAAGTCATGAAGAAGATCGATAACATGAACCCTTGGTTCGGAATGGAACAGGAGTACCTGCTTCTGGATCGCGATGGCTACCCTCTGGGATGGCCAAAACATGGTTACCCAGCCCCACAAGGTTCATTGCAAGAGTTTTATTTCCTATGGATTTCTCAAATTTAAGATGGTAGAAGGATAAACAAGAAACCTTAACCTGGACCGTTCTGCTGGGTGACTTCTGAACCTTGGGCACAGAGACGAGCATTCTTTAGTTCTCACTTGACTCTTTTTTTTCGTAGCTTTGCTCTCATCTATGTCGTCAATCCTTCATGATTTCGTCATTTCAGGGCCATATTACTGTGGAGTTGGAGCCAGTAAGGTATTCGGACGAGAAGTTGTGAACGCCCATTATCGCGCGTGTCTCCATGCTGGTCTAGCCATTTTTGGAATCAACGCGGGTAAGATTATATTGATCTTTTTTCAAATCGAATTATCATGGTGAGCGCACATTAAACCAGATCTCTTTATGCGAGTAAGGTAGGGCATGTCTTTTACTTCTTCGTTGCACTCAAATCCGGAAATCCTGAACATATGTGAGGAAAGGGATGTTACCTAGCATTATGCTTCACTAAAAACGACCCTGTTGACATGTTGGACCCGTATTTGTTATTACGTTTTGCAGAAGTGACACCTGGTCAGTGGGAATTCCAACTCGGAACCTGCAAAGGCATTGGCATGGGAGACGAACTGTGGATGGCTCGCTATCTTCTTCACCGTGTAGCTGAGCAGTTCGGCGTCTCTGTTACCTTCCATCCAAAACCACAGGTTCGATGTTCATTTTGTTGGCGGTGGTGATCATCTGGAGCATCATAGAAAGACATGCTTTAGAACTCAGATACTCGCGGCTTAGTAGGGCAGCACGAGGGGATTACTAACGCAGTTACTCGTCGAGGTGTAAGCCCCTTTCGTTCCTCCAACTGCTGCCCAGGGCAGCACGTTGTGTCCTCTTGCTCCGCTCACTGCCCCAACTGCTGCTCGTATAGTGGCCCCAAATGCTGCTACAGTCGCCCCAACTGTTCCAGTCGTCTCCCCAACTGCTGCTCCTCGTTGTGGCCCCAACTGCTGCTCCTCATTGTGGCCCCAACTGCCGCTGTTCTTTCCCCTTATTGCTGCTCATCATGGCCCCAACTGCCGCTGTTTTTCCCCTTATTACTGCTCATCATGGCCCCAATTGCTGCTCTTCGATTATGATCTTTCCTTTCTTTCTCATAACCCTTCTCCTGCAGGGGATATGTCGAGCTCAGCAGCAGCGCTGGGTCGACCTATCAAAAATAGAGACCTCATTGAGGCTCATTCATATCAACAACGGCTGATTCATCCTTGATTTTATCCACTGATCTCCGCCACAGTTGGACGAAATGATGCTGGCACTACGGGCTGTCTCATGCCCACCATATGCGGCCTCGTATCTGGCACGAGTTTGCGAGGGCCGTTCTACACACTCACACAATCGACGCATTCAATGCGTGTCGAATATGCATTCAACTCGAAGACAATGCGGTTTTGAGCGCAGTCAGGGAACGTGCTGCCACCGGAGCACGTGCTCCTATTGTGCTTCAAAAGACAGCACGTGCGCCAATAAACAAAACGTTCAATGCGTGCATGATACGCAATCAACTCGATGGCGAAACGATTTTTTAAAAAAAGAAAGCATACGACGCACTCTTGAGGCCGGATTCAAATGATGGCAGTGTCGCCGGTTCAATTACCCAAGTTTGCGGTACTTGGCTCGCCCGGGCGCTGTTGACCTCGTCCAACCATGGGTGGTCCCAGATGAAACTCGGCAAGCTGGCAGCGTCGCATGTCGGTGTGCCGGCCGCGTCGCGTGTCGGTGTGCTCCTAAGATAGCGCTGACTACCTTGCAGCACGTGCTCCCGCAAAAAAAATTCGCAGCACGTGTTCCTGCGGAGAAATTTTTCAGCACGTGCTGCTGTTTGGAGCACGAGCCCCTGCGATAGAACCTTTTGACGGGGGTGGTCACTCGAGTTCAATGCATATTCGACACGCATTCAATGCGGCGATTTTCTGAGCAGGCCTCGGTCAGTAGTGATTGTGAGTCTCCAAAAACATTTCTTGACACAGAATTTCTCTATACCTTGAATAGGAATTGATTTTCACTCGGTTTCGTGACTGTAGAGATGTGAATTAGGCGTGATGATCTAATTCTCTCGTTTCGAAAGACGAAATTTCACACTCTTCAAAGAAATGTCCAGGGTTAAACGGAATTCAAATATCAGAGTATTCATCATTTATTGATCTTCCTGTAAATGGTGATTTCTTTTTTCCAAGAAACAACGATTTCAGAATTTCTTAAAAATTTTTTCTTCTTTGCAAAGTAGTGTTGTGAACTTATTTCGGAAGGGTTCAGATAATTGATTTCATTGGAAAGTTGTTTTTGAGAACTGTCGGCTTTGAATCCTGTGAGCTTCATGCTTTTCGTGTACAAAAGGTACTATTCCCCATTTCGCATAATTTTTGGCAAACCATCGCCGCTCAGCATTTGAAAAATACAAGATTTCGTCTAGAACCAAAACAATTGGTTTTTCTGTTGAAAATGCGATTAAAGTTTGAGTTCATAGAAACGCATTCCAGAGTGAGAAGGTGATTTTTTAAAGTTTCCGACGTACACCTTCCAGATCTAAAAAAAGGCAAAATGTTGCAAATCTGGAGGAACACGCTGAATAAATGATTTTAGATGAGTCGAACACCTCTCGAATTTTCGGCCGGTTTCAAACAACCAGCATCCGATGAGAATGACGAATCATCCCTTTTTCCAGAATAATTCATCAGTTTTTAGCCGAGCTAAACCGTTCAAATTGCTCGCAAGGAACTACTTTTCTCGATTGTGCCACTTTAAATTGACATTTTCTTCAGAGTGAAACTGCGTTTGATTTATAATCAGTACAATATTTTGAAGACTCCATGCAACGAAAATGTGAATCTTGCATAAAAGTACCACGTTTGAAGAGGTCGCGCGCTGATAAAAGTGAGCGCTCCGCGCAATGGGTTGGCCGCCACCGCACATTTTACCAGCGATAGAGTCATAGAAGGGCGACCAGTTGGAGATGAACTTGATGTGTTGAAAAATGGCTTCGAGCAGTTGGCAGTTAGTAGCACCAGGTCGCGGCGATTTGGCGATTGGAGGGCAGCGCGTCTTGGTCGACGGCGAGCTGGCGGCGCCTGGTCTTTAACTCGAAGACAAACTGGCAGTAAATTGAGAAACTTTTGCTGCAGATTCACGGTAGGAATCTTTTGACTTCAACTCCCTCTATTGTTTTTTTTGCGAGCAACAGATATTGGTACAGTCGACCTGATAACAGGACTGTCGAAAAAGTGTACAGCGGGGAAGGTGTGCAGAAACCATTCAGATACACTCACTGATCCGGAAAGTTAAAAAGACGCAATGTCGGGAAAAACGGCTACGAACGAGCACGAAAAGACCTGTGCGGCCCTAAACCTGAGTGTTCCGCTCACTCCACGCCCACTCCTTTCAACCGGTACCTATCCATAAACTACTGGAAACCCGGCCTTAGAGATAACAGCATGCATCCGGGAGGTTACAATCCAATCCGGTCAACAAAACTTACCCCATTTGATCGGTTGCCTTCTTATAGTCGGGTTTTCAGTTAGACACTTTTATCGGTAGCCGTTGAGGAAGTGGGCGTAGCGTGAGCGGACATTAAAGTTTAGGGCCGTATTTTGTGCTCGTTCTTAGCCGTTTTTCATCATTGTTGATGCAGCGAGCCCCGGGTCTTTCGATTTACGTTGATAATCCGAACAGTTTTGATCGTGGACACTGCCTTCAAAGTATTCCGTGTGATATGGTTGATGATCGATTGGTTGTGTTAACTCTATACAACTTTTCTGGGAGTGGACATGCTCATACTATCTAAAAAGAGAAACTCTCCATGTTGATTATGAGTATGGTCGTAGTTACCTAAGTGACCACTTTGAGCAGTGTTACCACACTGCTGGCCACAACACAGAGCAGCAGCTGAGGCGACGAATGGAGGACGAGGGCAGCACGTGTTCCTCGAGCAGCAGCTCGTCCCCTTGTGCTGCTCTCGCTATTCTAGTAGAAGTGAGAGTTAGTTGTGCTCCATGACAGCCCACGATCGTCTGAGATGAAGACCGTTTGATTGCTTCAATTATATACACCTTGTTTGGGGAAAAAAGAGAAAAGGTGAATTGACATATAGCTATCCTATGTTGTATAAGCAAGTTTGTAACGAAGAGCTCTCCATGCTGATTGTAAATATGCTCGTAGCTGTCCAAATGGACCACTTCGAGCAATGTTACCACACTACGATTGCCACAAAAAAGAGCAGCTGCTGAGGCGAGAAATGGAGGACGAGGGCAGCACGTGCTTTACCCAGGTATTCTGAAACGGAACCCCACTATATCGATCCAACCCCCTGCACATTTTCTGTAGTAAATCGAAATGCTCACCCTCATGGCGCGTGCGGCGCGCGCGATGCCGTAGCCTCCGCTCTATCCCTTCCTCTAAACTACGTTCCGCACCAGGCCGCGTACAGGCTATAAAACGGCGAAATTCACATGGTTCCTACGCTTGCTGGTGCGGAGCGGAGGTTAGAGACAGTGAGAGAGCGGAGGGCAGACGGAGGCTGAGGCGTCGCGCGCGACGCTCGCGCCTCGAATGATGTGGATTTCGACGTTTTATAGAGGGTAGAAACCACGAGAATTCCATGTTTTCACAGCTTGCACAGTCTCAGAATTTGATGTGACGGACTCCCTACCAGGGACATAACCGGCTGTACTAATTACCCCAGCAAGCTACATACTGTAATACGGGCATTATAGCGATAATACCACACCTTCGACAACCTGGTGCCACCAACTGGGACTTCTCTGGACTTACGTACACATATCCCGACTGTAGTATAGATGTTGCGAAATATATATGACCCTCTTGCATACACGACAGAACACGAGAGAAACAAGGAAACAAGCACCACAGAAATAAACATCACTATCAATAATGCGGGACATGGCCACTGACCTGTTAGTTGAGTGTGCTCTTCGCGAGCCAACTGTACTATAGGCAGAATAGTAGTGTTCTAGAGGCCAGAGGCCCCGAAACGAAACACAGCAGAGCGAGGAAAAATGCAGCAGCGCAGCGCTGCAGGAAGGAGGGCCACGCTCGTGGTCGCGGCAGGGGCAAAGACTGATGACTCAGACTTTGCCACCCGAACCAGTCCGACGGGCGGCTCGACCGTGCTTCCAGCTTTCGTCGCGTGACCGACCGTGCCCAGGCCTCCTTTAAGCAGCCATAGCATCGCGCTTCCGCGAATGGGAAAAGGAAACAGGGTGAAGCACTCTCGGTTGGGGCGCAGCTCTGGGGAATGAGGAAGGGGGGGCATGAACTTCAGTGCTCATTGTGCAAAAATGCCTTACAAAAAATTGATTTTATGATATTGTATGAAAAACTGAAATGAGACCGGATTAATAAAAGTTATTATTATCTTATTAATAGTATCAGAATGCTCGAAAAATTCCAGCGTTTTTTCGAAGATTAGGTTTTTTTCTCGATGTTTTGTGTTTTGTTTATTGGAGTGTAATATAGAATTATGAAGAGCATTACCTTTTCTATTCAATGCTCTTCGTTGTTTCCCGTAAAAGTATCGTTTCAAATTGTGCATTCAAACTTAGTGAGCGGTTTAACTAGTGAATATAATATTTCAGTTTTTATTCTTGACTACTATCAAAGCATCAAATCACTCAGTGTTGTTGAAGCATATGGATTCTTTAAAGGCTAGATGGCAGCATCCAGCAGGTTCGCAAAAATTCTTCAGAGGTGAAACGCGCATCTTTGTAAAATTTGCTTTTCTGCTATTTCTTCTGCTTTCAAAGACTTTAATGCATCAAGCATTATGGTTAAATACTATAGAGAATTCGCTATTCAAATATATCAATAAATCGACACTATTTCTCCTACAATTTCAATAATTGGTATGTATTACTTGAAGCCTGCTCGAGATTATTACTGATCTTTATTTTGGCTAAGGCGTTTCTGCGAGATCGCCTTCGTCTGAGGCTGAAAAGTCCTGGACTGGACTTTCTTCTACAAACAATTTTTAATTTTAAAAAAGTCGATAAATCAGCGAATCAATCATCGTAGAATGGGGAATTCTTCAGAGTACACAACCACGGAGTTTCAAAGCCTCGAAGTCTTAGCATGTGGAAGAAATTGTAGAAGTAGCAAATTTCACAAAAATGCTAAAAGAATTACGCAACTGACAAATTTCGGCGAACCTGTTTTGGTGCTCTCATCTAGCCCTCATACTGGTCATCAGCTTCAACAACAATGACTGATTTGGTGCACTGATAGGGGAAGACGAAAATTAAATGTTTTAAATATTCACTACTTGGACGACACTAAATTTAAACGTGAATCTCGACAGATATCGGGTTCCATGGAGAGGTACAGAAAGATAGAGAAAACAATATGCTCGCGAATGCTATATTATATTACGGGTTGCCAAAAAGAATACAAGAGATCGAGAAACAACTCAATACAAAAAAAAACACAAAAGGTTTTCTAAGCACTCTACAGCAATCGCTCCAGCCGCGAAGCGGCTGGAGAGGTTTGGTTTTGCCTGGCACTTGTGATCACTTAGATTTTGGTAAAGTAGTTAATAAAACCTGTAAAACAAATTTTCTAGAGATTTCCTTCTGGATATAAGTGAGAGAGTATAGAAGACACCCGCTGACAAAATTTGAGCCAAATCGATTGAAAATTAACAAAGTTAGATCGGCGGAAGCTTAGCTAAAATTCGCGTTTTTTCTTGTAACGCGTCCCTCGTGTCCTGTTCCTCGTCCCTCGTCCCTCGTTCCTCGTTCCTGCCACTAGCCACTGCCAGTGGTCGCAGGCTATCAGTACATAGGGCATCTGATGACGTCATCAGGGTGTCATGTAAAGTACATAGGGCATCTGATGACGTCATCAGGGTGTCATGTAAAGTACATAGGGCATCTGATGACGTCATAAGGGTGTCATGTAAAGTACATAGGGCATCTGATGACGTCATCAGGGTGTCATGTAAAGTACATAGGGCATCTGATGTCGTCATCAGGGTGTCATGTAAAGTACATAGGGCATCTGATGACGTCATCAGGGTGTCATGTAAAGTACATAGGGCATCTGATGACGTCATCAGGGCGTCATGTAAAGTACATAGGGCATCTGATGACGTCATCAGGGTGTCATGTAAAGTACATAGGGCATCTGATGACGTCATCAGGGTGTCATGTAAAGTACATAAGGCATTCGATGACGTCATCAGGGTGTCATGTGTTATTAAGGGCATCTGATACATCAGGGTCATGTAAAGATGCATCCGGTCACGTCATCGGGTGTCATGTAAAGTACATAGGGCATCTGATGACGTCATCAGGGTGTCATGTAAAGTACCTAGGGCATCTGATGACGTCATCAGGGTGTCATGTAAAGTACATAGGGCATCTGATGACGTCATCAGGGTGTCATGTAAAGTACATAGGGCATCTGATGACGTCATCAGGGTGTCATGTAAAGTACATAGGGCATCTGATGTCGTCATCAGGGTGTCATGTAAAGTACATAGGGCATCTGATGACGTCATCAGGGTGTCATGTAAAGTACATAGGGCATCTGATGACGTCATCAGGGTGTCATGTAAAGTACGAAGGGCATCTGATGACGTCATCAGGTGTCATGTAAAGTACATAGGGCATCTGATGACGTCATCAGGGTGTCATGTAAAGTACCTAGGGCATCTGATGACGTCATCAGGGTGTCATGTAAAGTACATAGGGCATCTGATGACGTCATCAGGGTGTCATGTAAAGTACATAGGGCATCTGATGACGTCATCAGGGTGTCATGTAAAGTACATAGGGCATCTGATGACGTCATCAGGGTGTCATGTAAAGTACCTAGGGCATCTGATGACGTCATCAGGGTGTCATGTAAAGTACATAGGGCATCTGATGACGTCATCAGGGTGTCATGTAAAGTACCTAGGGCATCTGATGACGTCATCAGGGTGTCATGTAAAGTACATAGGGCATCTGATGACGTCATCAGGGTGTCATGTAAAAGTACATAGGGCATCTGATGACGTCATCAGGGTGTCATGTAAAGTACATAGGGCATCTGATGACGTCATCAGGGTGTCATGTAAAGTACCTAGGGCATCTGATGACGTCATCAGGGTGTCATGTAAAGTACATAGGGCATCTGATGACGTCATCAGGGTGTCATGTAAAGTACATAGGGCATCTGATGACGTCATCAGGGTGTCATGTAAAGTACCTAGGGCATCTGATGACGTCATCAGGGTGTCATGTAAAGTACATAGGGCATCTGATGACGTCATCAGGGTGTCATGTAAAGTACATAGGGCATCTGATGACGTCATCAGGTGTCAGTGTAAAGTACATAGGGCATCTGATGACGTCATCAGGGTGTGATGTAAAGTACATAGGGCATCTGATGACGTCATCAGGGTGTCATGTAAAGTACATAGGGCATCTGATGACGTCATCAGGTGTCATGTAAAGTACATAGGGCATCTGATGACGTCATCAGGGTGTCATGTAAAGTACATAGGGCATCTGATGACGTCATCAGGTGTCATGTAAAGTACATAGGGCATCTGATGTCGTCATCAGGGTGTCATGTAAAGTACATAGGGCATCTGATGACGTCATCAGGGTGTCATGTAAAGTACATAGGAGCATCTGATGACGTCATCAGGGTGTCATGTAAAGTACATAGGGCATCTGATGACGTCATCAGGGTGTCATATAAAGTACATAGGGCATCTGATGTCGTCATCAGGGTGTCATGTAAAGTACATAGGGCATCTGATGACGTCATCAGGTGTCATGTAAAGTACATAGGGCATCTGATGACGTCATCAGGTGTCATGTAAAGTACATAGGGCATCTGATGACGTCATCAGGGTGTCATGTAAAGTACATAGGGCATCTGATGACGTCATCAGGGTGTCATGTAAAGTACATAGGGCATCTGATGACGTCATCAGGGTGTCATGTAAAGTACATAGGGCATCTGATGACGTCATCAGGGTGTCATGTAAAGTACATAGGACATCTGATGACTTCATCGGGGTGTCATGTAAAGTACATAAGGCATCTGATGACGTCATCAGGGTGTCATGTGAAGTACATAGGGCATCTGATGACGTCATCAGGGTGTAATGTAAAGTACATAGGGCATCTGATGACGTCATCGGGGTGTCATGTAAAGTACATAGGGCATCTGATGACGTCATCAGGGTGTCATGTAAAGTACATAGGGCATCTGATGACGTCATCAGGGTGTAATGTAAAGTACATAGGGCATCTGATGACGTCATCAGGGTGTAATGTAAAGTACATAGGGCATCTGATGACGTCATCAGGGTGTAATGTAAAATACATAGGGCATCTATCTGATGACGTCATCAGGGTGTAATGTAAAGTACATAGGGCATCTGATGACGTCATCAGGGTGTAATGTAAAGTACATAGGGCATCTGATGACGTCATCAGGGTGTAATGTAAAGTACATAGGGCATCTGATGACGTCATCAGGGTGTCATGTAAAGTACATAGGGCATCTGATGACGTCATCAGGGTGTCATGTAAAGTACATAGGGCATCTGATGACGTCATCAGGGTGTCATGTAAAGTACATAGGGCATCTGATGACGTCATCAGGGTGTCATGTAAAGTACATAGGGCATCTGATGACGTCATCAGGGTATCATGTAAAAAACATAGGGCATCTGATGACGTCATCAGGGTGTAATGTAAAGCATCTGATGACGTCATCAGGGTATCATGTAAAAAACATAGGGCATCTGATGACGTCATCAGGGTGTCATGTAAAGTACATAGGGCATCTGATGACGTAATCAGGGTGTAATGTAAAGTACATAGGGCATCTGATGACGTCATCAGGGTGTAATGTAAAGTACATAGGGCATCTGATGACGTCATCAGGGTGTCATGTAAAGTACATAGGGCATCTGATGACGTCATCAGGATGTGATGTAAAGTACATAGGGCATTTGATGACGTCATCAGGGTGTCATGTAAAGTACATAGGGCATCTGATGACGTCATCAGGGTGTAATGTAAAGTACATAGGGCATCTGATGACGTCATCAGGGTGCCATGAAGAGTACATAGGGCATCTGATGACGTCATCAGGGTGTCATGTAAAGTACATAGGGCATCTGATGACGTCATCAGGGTGTCATGTAAAGTACATAGGGCATCTGATGACGTCATCAGGGTGTCATGTAAAGTACATAGGGCATCTGATGACGTCATCAGGGTGTCATGTAAAGTACATAGGGCATCTGATGTCGTCATCAAGGTGTCATGTAAAGTACATAGGGCATATGATGACGTCATCAAGGTGTCATGTAAAGGACAAAGGGCAGCTGATGAAGTCATCAGGGTGTCATGTAAAGTACATAGGGCATCTGATGACGTCATCAGGTGTCATGTAAAGTACATAGGCATCTGATGACGTCATCAGGGTGTCATGTAAAGTACATAGGGCATCTGATGACGTCATCAGGGTGTCATGTAAAGTACATAGGGCATCTGATGACGTCATCAGGGTGTCATGTAAAGTACATAGGGCATCTGATGACGTCATCAGGGTGTCATGTAAAGTACATAGGGCATCTGATGACGTCATCAGGGTGTCATGTAAAGTACATAGGGCATCTGATGACGTCATCAGGGTGTAATGTAAAGTACATAGGGCATTTGATGACGTCATCAGGGTGTCATGTAAAGTACATAGGGCATCTGATGACGTCATCAGGGTGTCATGTAAAGTACATAGGGCATCTGATGACGTCATCAGGGTGTCATGTAAAGTACATAGGGCATCTGATGACGTCATCAGGGTATCATGTAAAAAACATAGGGCATCTGATGACGTCATCAGGGTGTCATGTAAAGTACATAGGGCATCTGATGACGTCATCAGGGTGTCATGTAAAGTACATAGGGCATCTGATGACGTCATCAGGGTGTCATGTAAAGTACATAGGGCATCTGATGACGTCATCAGGGTGTCATGTAAAGTACATAGGGCATCTGATGACGTCATCAGGGTGCCATGTAAAGTACATAGGGCATCTGATGTCGTCATCAGGGTGTCATGTAAAGTACATAGGGCATCTGATGACGTCATCAGGGTGTCATGTAAAGTACATAGGGCATCTGATGACGTCATCAGGGTGTCATGTAAAGTACATAGGGCATCTGATGACGTCATCAGGGTGTCATGTAAAGTACATAGGGCATCTGATGACGTCATCAGGGTGTCATGTAAAGTACATAGGGCATCTGATGACGTCATCAGGGTGTCATGTAAAGTACATAAGGCATCTGATGACGTCATCAGGGTGTCATGTAAAGTACATAGGGCATCTGATGACGTCATCAGGGTGTCATGTAAAGTACATAGGGCATCTGATGACGTCATCATGGTGTCATGTAAAGTACATAGGGCATCTGATGACGTCATCAGGGTGTCATGTAAAGTACATAGGGCATCTGATGACGTCATCAGGGTGTCATGTAAAGTACATAGGGCATCTGATGACGTCATCAGGGTGTCATGTAAAGTACATAGGGCATCTGATGACGTCATCAGGACGTCGTGCCAAGGTCGTGCCAAGTGCATAAAGCATCTGGTGACGTCATCAGGACGTCGTGCCAAGGTGGTGCCAAGTGCATAGGGCATCTTCTGACGTCATCAGGACGTCGTGAAAAGTGAGTAGCGCTTCATTTGTAGCGTGCGCAACAAGTTTGTTGCTCACTGATTATTATTATAGCAATCCATGCAATTCGAGAAAAATATCGAAGCTTTTTCAGGGATATTACTTCGTAATATCAATAAAAAGTGAACAATTCTATCAAAAAGGGGTCCTCCAAGCAAAAGAGGTTTGGTTGGCGTCAGAAACGTTCCAACAAAAAGGGAACAATAGGTAAGTAGAATGAGGAGAGTCTACAAAAAGAGAACAATATTTTCTGAGACTGATTTTCGTGGCCGATACTTCTTAACAGCAAAAACAAACCGTTGCGGTGTTCTACACGGAAGCACTCTGTGGTTCCGAAAATGGTCTTCACTACACGATAACCGTTAAAAACTATGTGCATGTAAACCTAATACTTACCATCAGAATAGAAGATGATGCCAAAACACAGACGGACGGTTAGCTCCAGCTGCTACGAGAAGCGAAACCAAAGTGGAGCATCTAATGAGAGTATTTTCTTATAATCTCGTCAAAATTGAAGTTCATACTCGGAAACCACTGAACTCTTCCTCGTGGAATACCACAACGGTTTGTTTTTGCTGTTAAGAAGTATCGGCCACGAAAATCAGTCTCAGAAAATATTGTTCTCTTTTTGTAGACTCTCCTCATTCTACTTAACTATTGTTCCCTTTTGTTGGAACGTTTCTGACGCCAACCAAACCTCTTTTGCTTGGAGGTGATAATAAAATTGCGCGGGGGTAGGATGCGATGCGTTGGAAAGCTGAAGAATGGTAAGCAATGAAAGACGCTGTATAAGCGTCGCTGTTGGATAGACGTGTTCAACTGTTTGTGACGGGCATTAGTGAACTTGCGATTGGTCTGGACTCCACGCAAGGACTACAGGAGCAAGCAGCACCACCAGCACGAGCAAACACTGGCAGCCAGAAGAATGAGGAAAGACGACAAGGATGGTGGACAACCAAGGCTATACATAAAGAATTGTTTTATAGCGGTACGATGGCGAAGAAGTACGTTGCGCACGACGGATGATCTCCGAGTCCAAAAGTCGTACCGACCGGACGACCGCGCGGTCCGTATATACCCTCTATAAAACGTCGTAACTCACATCATTCAAGGCGCGAGCTGCGCGCGTAGCCTCGGCCTCCATCTATCCTCCGCTCTCTCATTGTCTCTAACCTCCGCTCCGCACCAGCACGCGTAGGAACCATGTGAATGTCGCCGTTTCGTAGCCTGTACCTGGCACGTCGTGGAGGACATGGGGCTTGAAGAACTGAGAAAATTCTCGTCTGAAGCACTGAAAGCTATCCAGAATATTAGTATTTGAACATTTTTGTCCCGTGAGCCTGTATATCCCCACCCCTACGAGTACCAGAATGAGAAGGGCAACTCCAGAAAAGATGTGATAATGTAGGGTGATAGCACTATCGAATGGAACTCTACAAGAGAAACAGCTTGATTTGCCTAAATATAAAATTGTATGTCTGTATTCCATTTATTTTCCATAAACTTTCAAGAAGTCCGATCTACTTTGGCTGGTTTAGACTTGAGGATCTCATCGGTAAGCAGAAATGTTATATTCCAGTCCATCAAGCTGTTTCTGTCGTAGACTCCCATTTGACAGTCCCACTCTTGATTATCACTCGTTTTCTCGAGCTCCACTTCTCATTCTATTATACGAAGGGGTGGGGAAATGCAGGCTTGCGAGACAGGTATGCTCAAGTAATGACCTTCTGTTATGAAAGGTCGAAAAAACCGCCCAATAACCGAGGCCCCACTCGGCGGAAAATCTCTCCTGACGGGTGGCTTAGGTTTTAAAGGCAGTGTTCACGACGATCTTCGATTTTGAGATTATTCGCTAAATCGATTGTTTGGCCTCCGGGTAGAACTGAAATGACGAAGAAATCGAGAAAAACGGCCTAGAAAGGCACCAAATCCTTTACTCTCACCCCACCTTTTTACTCTCACTGGAACTGCTCGTTGTGGCAATGCAACTTTTTGTGGACCCGTCCCTTGCGATTCTCTACTCTCTACTGCTCTGTCGTTTCCTTCGGACACTAACTAATGCTGTTTTTCCTAAAATATTCTTGCATTTTTGATTAGCCCCATTTTTACCGGTGACAACCACCGTGAACATGTTCATCCAGGTGGACAACTACATGGTCCAGGCCAGAGATTAATGTCACTGAAATAAGACGTTTCAGGGCGTTCAAAGCCGTTTCTTGGTATTTTCGGTAAAACTTGGTGGCCAACGCATTGTTTTGAGTAGAGAACTCGGAAACGAAAATCATCGTGAACACTGGCTTTAAAGTGGCCTATAGTGCGCCTAGTTTCAATCGCGAATCTTTTGCGGCCGAACCAAGGACGATGAGTGGGTCTGCCGCGGCGTCAAAGTTGCGAAAAAATGCAGCTTTGACTCAGTTCATCCGAAGGTGAAAAACGCGTATTATACAGTGCGTTGCAAAATTATACGACATACCTCAATTCCCGCGGCTCCAAACTTCGCGTCAATTAAGGAGACAAACGGTAAACGCCAATCGATGCAGCACCCTCGAAAACCCCTGGGTACGAATCTTCATGAAATTAGAGCCTCTAGCAGGAAACTGGCAACGAAATTGTCAAAAATGGCCGTTGCAAAATTATACGACATAGCTGACGTTCTCGCAGAAATTTCCATTCTACACCATCTGTATCAGTTCGATCATGGTAAGAACCACTAGAAACATTGAGTTATTAGTCCTCAGAAATGTCTTGGCGCTGAACCACTCCAAAAACTCTGTTTGGTATGTTTCAACCCAGCTTTTTGTGAACGCCCCTTTCAATCTGCGCCGACTCGGTTAGAACGGCCAGTTCAAGCGGAGCCACACGCTCGTATTGTTTGTTCTGGATGTAGATTCAACGCCTAAGAATATCTCACACGTTTTCCACAGGGTTGAGGTCCTGCAAACCGGCCAGCCATTCTAGAAAATGGGCAGGATCGGCCTGAACCAGGGCCTGCAATGTCCTACCGACAAGAAGTGAAGGCGGAAACGGACTAGAAAGAACTGGAAATGATTTTCCGGCACATTATGATAATCTGTGGAGTTCATAGGTCATGTCGCTATTAGCTTGTCCAGCTTGAAACCCCACCTGGATCCGGGTCAATGCATTATTCTTTCTCCTCCGAAATTCCTACACAAGGATATATTCGGGTCCTTTTGTAGATCTCTCCAATGCTTGGAGTGCTTAGTCAAAAATAAATAACTGTAATAGAATTGATCAAGCTCGTTCGAATTGCTCTTACTTTTGGCCGATAAAAAAGGATTTTGAAGGATCCACAAAAGGACCCGAATATATCCTTGAGTAGTAATTTCGAAGGAGAAAGAATAATGCATTGACCCGGATCCAGGTGGGGTTTCAAGCTGGACAAGCTAATAGCGACATGACCTATGAACTCCACAGATTATCAGAATGTGCCGGAAAATCATTTCCAGTTCTTTCTAGTCCGTTTCCGCCTTCACTTCTTGTCAGTAGGACAACGCAGGCTTGGTTTCAGGCCGATCCTGCCAATTTGATAGAATGGCCAGCCGGTTCGCACGACCTCAACACTGTGGAAAATCTGTGAGGTATTCTTGGGCGCTGAATCTACATCCAGAACAGACAATACGAGCGTGTGGCTCCGCTGAAACTAGCCGTTATAAGCGAATGGGCGCAGATTGAAAGGGCGTTCACGAAAAGCTGGGTTGAAGCATACCAAACAGAGTTTTCGAAGTGGTTCAGCGCCAAGACATTTCTGAAAACTAATAACTGGATGTTTCTAGTGGTTCTTGCCATGAACGAACTGATACAGATGGTGTAGAATAGAAAATTCTGCGAGAACGCCAGCTATGTCGTATAATTTTGCAACGGCCATTTTTGACAATTTCCGTTGCCAGTTTCCTGCCAGTGGCTCTAATTTCATGAAGACACGTACCTAGGGGTTTTCGAGGATGCTGCATCGATTGGCGTTTACGGTTTGGCCCCCTAATCGACGCGAAGCTTGGAACCGCGGAAATTGGGATATGTCGTATAATTTTGCAACGCACTGTAGTAGAAAGGTATCGTTAAACGGGCCCCTTTTCTCGGGAGTTTCCTAATGATTATTCTCTTTTTTGCACATAATTGGAATCCAGTAAAATTTACCTTCTATGCGTGGTACCCTCACTACCATTTTGAGTTGGGGGAGGGGAGGGGATATTTTCATCATGGGGGGGACGCACCTCCGACAGTCCGATAACCAGGGCGTGCCTTATCCTGGAAGGAAAGCACCAGAAGAACTTCCTGTCATGCTGTTGAAAACTCTTTTGCCCCGCTCCTGCTTTCAGTCGCTGAAAACAGCGGATAACGCCTCTCGCGATTAGAACACTCGAGCGTGAGGTGTGAGGTGCGATAAAAACGGGGCGGTCAATGTTCCTGATCGTTCGCTAATGTGTCATAGTCAACGCCATCTGATTCACCTTTTAGCGTAGTCATGAAGAGACGTATTCTCTTTTGTATTCGCAGAGCATCACCTCAGCGCCACGGGCTTATTATCGCGTCGTCGTGTATTTGGAATCGGGGCGCTTTGATAGCAGCAACGAAATACTAACGGGACCCTACAGTGGCGAGAGTGTCTTACAATGAAGGTGAAGTATACATAGCTCATTGTTATGATAGGATACTCCTGTCCTTCAGCCTTATAAGTGATTCAAACGTTTATTGCAAGAGGTTGCAAAAGTTCAGAAATCAAGAAGAAGAAGTCCTGGCTAGGAGAAAGTTTTCTTTTTTTACCACAGGTTTTTTGGAAACTTTCGAGAGAGGCCAGATTTCTGAGCATTTGCTGCCCATTGCCATAAACGTTTGAATAGCTCATTGTGAGAACTATGCTCCAAGTGAAGTTTTTCAGGTAACAATGGGGGACTGGAATGGTGCCGGCTGCCACTGTAACTTCTCGACCGATCAAATGCGTGCTGAAGGTGGTCTCGCTGTGATTGAAGCAGTAAGTGCTTAAAGCTGTTCTATCCCATTTTTTCTCTACCCTGACTTTCAGGCTTAGCGAAGAAAGCTTCCTTAGCCCTACAACATATGCTGTAATTTTCTGTGTAATAAAATTACATTGTCCATGCCCACCTCAGCCAGGACAAGGTTCTCAGATGCATGATTTTTGTAGTTTTTTTAATACTGTCTCTTTGGTCCTCTTACCTCCACATGCGCGCGTTGAGGTGTGAGCGAAATGTCAGTTTCATGATGTACATATCTGGTCCGACATATAGGCAATATAAAGATAATAGATGACCCTAGCTTCATTTGGAAATCGCAGTCCGATTATTGCGAGGCGAAATAATGACGACTGCTGATGGACGGGTTCCCCATCGTGCTGCAGCTGTACGAATTTTGCTTACCGTGCCGTGGTTTGATTTAAAACAGTAACTCCGTGAACTCCAAAGGCGGAGATGGGGTTAAGATTTCACGGAATGAAGTTATTTTTGTTCACTGACTGCGTAAAAGTTCCTGAGAACGTAACGTCTGTCTGTCTATGTACTTGCAAAAAATCTAGAAGTCGGAGCTTTTCCAGAATTTTATTTTTCAGATCTGAGTTTTCAGAGACCGCATGCATAAACGCGTTGAGTTGGGGCTGGGATAGGGTAGTCGGCGTCTCTGAAGATCTTCGTGCGAGGGCAGGAGATCACGAATAAATGGTACCCCAGCAGTGCTTTCGCTGCTATCAATAGTTCACCAGCTGCACCAGATAGGGAGCCGGTGCATGATTTACTCGGGATCTCCTGCGCCGGCACGGCGATTTTCGAAGGCCCCAACCCGCCGCGTTCATGCATGTCACCAGAAGTAGTCATTGCAGATCGTTCGCTCATTTTAGGCTATGCCGAGGCTCGCGGCCACTCATGAGGAATGCATTCGTGTCTACGATCCTCATGATGGGGAAGACAACAAACATAGGTACGTATTTATGAAGCCTTCACTAGTTCCAGTTTTCTTAAAAGATTGCTTTCTTGTCAGGCTCACTGGTAAGCACGAAACGAGTTCAGCAACGGCATTCACTTGGGGAGTAGCCAATAGAGCAGCTTCGGTGAGAATACCAAGAGGTGTCGCACAGGACGGCAAGGTAAGATAGTTTCAACATACAACGCTAACCAGTTCTTATTACGTAAACACATCAGAAAGTCAGTGGTCGCGATTTCTTTCCCATGTTTCCCATACGAATCGATGCGCAGAACGTTGCTAAGATTAGGAAAGAGCGACACCGAACATCTTGAAATGCTCGTGCTCGTGCCGTAAGTGCCGCTGGTTTGCAAAAACTGAAGGAATGGTGGTCGAAAACAAGTTGAGATGTGCAAAAACCAACTACTCTTCTACGTAGTCGGTCGAAAACAACTTGTAACAGAAGTTCTAAGAGTGAAGTCAACGCAATGAGAAGATGTGAGCAAAGAAGAAAAAGAAAAACATCTTTACGAAAGTATGATCCATGTCATAGGAAGACGTGATGGTGCATGGCTGTAAAAGGATGCTATCGCGAACCGGGAGCAACCAGGCCATCGCACTTGGCAGCACCCATTTTTCCGCACCGCGAAGACTCCAGATTTTGGAATGGAAGGGAAACCCCGGGTTGGCGTTGCGGTGCAAAAAAGTGGGCTTGGCCAAGTGCTTTACCACAGTAGACCCTCCCCCGTTTCCGATAGCACCGGCAAAGTGGCACGCGTGGAAACGAAGGGATGATCGCTATCGATCGAATGGTTTCACGCCATTCGTTATTTACTTATTCAAGATACAAAGAAGCCTTGCGTGTACTAAAAAGGTGACAAGACTAATGAGCTGATCAGCGTAACATGTGGAGACTTCGTCATTTCCGGACAAAAATGGATATCTGTGATTTCGCTAAGGCCTCGCTCATTGTTGGCCGATAGGGTGTAGCCAGCCCGGTTGATAAGCACGAAAGACGAATGAGGGGGGGGGGGATGAAAGAAACACCCGGGGTCGTATTCGCCAACAACCCGCCGAGGGAAGTCGAAGGGAAGCGGAAGGGATGATACCGCGCGCGGCAGAGGAGCAGATCAACCCATCTTACACCATGTAAGATGGAAATGCAAACTGTGTGACGTATCGATATCACTGCGAAAAGATAAAGATTCCATCGCGAAGCGGCCATTCTCCGGCTATGCGATTCGAAAAATTCCGGTGGTCGCGAGGGAAGCCAAGGGAGGCGAGAGGTGGCCGTGGAGCGCGCATTTTGTACTGAAATTTCACCTCATCTACCCTTCGACTCCCCGACGGGTTGATGGCGAATAGGACCCCCGGTCTGGCTGACTCGACTGATAAGCTCATGATATCAGATAGGTATGCATGATATTCATGGTGTCATTTTTTATTTATTTTTATTTTATATTATTTATACGTGGAACACCACGCGTGAACAGATAAGCGGAAAAATCAAGGCATAAACATATAACACGGAAACAGAAAGTATTGTAATGTAAGAATATCTCAATTAGGTCAATACAAATGAGTCACAAAGCCTGCGGGAAGCAAACTAAGCAGTCTCTTGGAGGTACTTGTCGATCAGCTTTTTGTATTGGGCTAGGGTAGTTGGTGGCAATGGATGTTTCTTGGATAGCTTCAGAAATTCTGAGCCGGCTCTTTGAGTGAAAAAGTTGGCTCTGATACAGGTTTTGGCTCTTGAAAAATTAAGCTTGGACGAGCCACCTCTCGTGTTTGAAGAGGAGAACCTATAAAATGTGTCGATACAAATGGGTACTGCACCGGTGATTAATTTGTAAATCATAATGAGATCATATTTCTTTCTCCGATATAATAGGATGGGAACCTTGAACGACTTATTACGGACAGAAGCTGATGGAGTTTTAGTGTAGTCACACCCATATATTCTCATCTGAAGCTTTCTAGTAAAGTTATTTTGAAC
This sequence comes from Aplectana chamaeleonis, assembly GCA_029168955.1. Lineage (NCBI taxonomy): Eukaryota > Metazoa > Nematoda > Chromadorea > Rhabditida > Cosmocercidae > Aplectana > Aplectana chamaeleonis. Next base: position 1,340,165 of record JAPDOI010000100.1, on the reverse strand, counting down.
TGCTTCAAGTCTCTGAATGCATCGTTTTGAGTTTGGGCTGAATACGGTAGTACCATATTCCAATAAGGGACGAATGTACGACTTGTAGGCTAGTATAAGGTGTTCAAATGAATTCGTGGACAGAGCTTTGAACAGGTTGTGAATGGCCCTATCTGCCCTACTTGCTATCATGTCACAGTGCTCCGTAAAGGTTAGTTGTTCGTCTAGAATAAACCCCAGATCTCGCAGGGTTTTAGTACTGTCAAGTTCCAACTCACCAAGGTAGTAGATGTTCCTATCAGCACAGTTGCCAAGATGGAGCACTTTAGTTTTAAGTGCTGACAGCGGAAGCCTCCATCTCTCTGACCAATCCGCAATTGAATTAACTGCCGATTGTAGAGCGACACAGTCCCCACTGTCCTCGATAGTTTCATGTATCTTGATATCATCGGCGAACATTTCACAGGTGACACCGTATTGACTGATTAGGCAAGGGATGTCAGAAGTATACAGGATAAAGAGTATGGGCGAAAGAACTCCGCCATGAGGCACACCACTAGTTACGGGATACGTTTGTGAAAAGGAGCTATTGACCTTTGCTTGAAATGATCTTCCAGTAATGAAATTGTTTATCCATTTAACTATTCTAGGATGTATGCCAAAATACAAGAGCTTTGAAATAAGTTTATCAAAAGGGACCTTATCAAATGCTTTATTAAAGTCGAAATAGATAACATCGACGTTAATTTTGTGATCAAGAGCTTTCGTCCAATCTTCCATTGCGGTTAGCATTTGTGTTTCAGTAGACCTGCCAGCTCTGAAGCCATGCTGACTATCAGGTACCAAAAAGTTGGTTTCAATGAATGAAACTAAAGATGTTTTTAGAATCCTTTCAAAAACTCTTGCAAAAACTGACGTGATGCTAATGGGGCGATAATTAGAAGCAAGACAATGGGGCGCCTTTTTGGGAATAGGCGTGATAAATGAATGCTTCCAACGTGCAGGAATTTCACTAAACATATAGCTAGAGTTAAATGTGTGTTCTAAAGGGTAAGAGATAGCAACAGCGATTTTATTAATGAAGTACGATGGTACTTCGTCAGGGGTGGTGGAAAAGGAGAGTGGCAATTTACACAAAATATTGTAAATTTCCTCTTTGTGGAACCACACAAGACTGTCCGTTGTTGAGTGGGAAAAATGCGAAATAGGCCAGTCATCTGAGAAGACCGATTCTTCAGAAAAAGACTTGTGAAATTGATTGGCAAGCATAAACGCTTTGGCTTGGTCAGAAAAGGCTGAAACGCCAGCTTCATCTTTGAGAGTAGGAATATCAACAGTTTTCTTCATTCTGGAGTTTATTAACTTGTAGAATGAAGATTTCTTTGGAGACTGGAGTATTTTCCGTTCAACGTAATTATTATATTTTTTGAGTGATCGGTTGAATTTGTCTCGTATTTTCTTGAAATGACTGATTTTATCTGAACTAGGATCGGACTGAGCCTCAATCCAAGCATTTTCCCTTTGCCCAAAAAGTCTTGATAGATTCGGTGGAAGATTTCCAGCATTAGAAATTTGTTCTTCCAAAGGAACGAATTCGGAAATGCACTGATGCAATATAGACAGAAATAGTTCATATTTTTCGTCGACTAATGAAATTCCTTCAAGAATTGCACGCCAGTCTAGAGAGCATAAGTATCGGCAAATGAGTTCGTAGTCGGCTTTGTGATAAGATCTGCGAAAGCAATACGTCGGTGAATTAGTAAGAATATCAAATGATACGCGAGAGTGGTCGCTGGATCCTATAGGCGCTGGATCCTATCATTCGAAACATTTCGTGCATATTGACCGCGTCGGCCACGGCCGGCCACACCGGGTGTTTTTTTTTCAATCTCCTTCGTCCATGTTTTCCATACGTATCGACCGGGGTGACCGGGTCTAAAGTGTGAACATCACACGTTCTGTGCTCTAACTGCGTCGATCTGTTAGAACGAAACAAGGTTTGCGGGGAGCGTTCACCATGGTCCACCAGTGTCCACCATGGTTTTCTATAACGAATCTTCCACTCTGAACAATGCGTTGGCTACCATTTGTTACTAAAGTCATAGAGAAACGACGAAGAACGCTCTAAATCGCCTAATTTCAGTGAAATAAATTTCTGTCCTGGACTAGTTGTCTGGTATGATGAATGATGGGGTCAAACAAAGGTGGAAGGAAATATTATGCAAAGCAGTACATATTAGGTAGGGTCCAGAGGAAAAATTGGAGCAAAAGAGAGTCGAGAGTTTCAAAGGACTGTTGCGCATAGGATTCCTTCGTCTCAGCAAACAGTTCCGTTGAAAGTACGGGGGCGAAGTAGGTGTACAACATTTCGTGTACTTCTCGTGCGCTTTTCTCAATTTCTTCGTCATTTCAATTTTGCCCGTGGACCAAGTAATCGATTTAGCGAATAATCTCAAAATTGAAGAATAATGCGAACACTGCCTTAAAAGAGAACTGCAGCTGATGGATAATGGTTAATGTGTGAAGCATGTATGTGGTTCAGAGTTGACATAATAGCTAAGAGAATGGTCATTTACGAGAGCGGCTATTATAAAACGCTATTTTCGACGGAACCCTTTTTACCGAGAATCCCTCAGGCAAACTAATAGCGTGCACAGAAGTTCCAAAGTTGATCGAATTTGAAAGTCGTTTAGACCAGATTCAACTCGGAAGATAAAAACTTTGACTTGAAAGCTGGCCGGCCTCAGCAAGTCATTATATAGTCCCGAAACACATTCAAGCCTCCTCGATTGCGAAGTCAACTGTGCGGCGCATTCCACACGGGATCGAAGACGCCGAGTATTCATTGTTTAAAATGTTCCAAGTATTCCGACAAGTGTCACTGCTGCTTTCTGAGCCAGTCCAAGCCACCGATTTTCAGAGCAATCCTATGATAACTTTCTTGTTCGCATGTTTACGTTTTTTTTTCAAATATTACATTTTTTCTGGATCCACACAAACTGCAGGGATTTTCTTCGAAAAATTATTGCTGCTCTACAAATTTTACTGATTTCTATCTAACCATCCTTCCTGTGGTATTGCTTATTGAAAAATTCATGTAACACCATGAGCTTTCTGGACAAATCAATTTTGATATTTTTTATTGCGTTTTATTTCAAAATTCTGTAACCTTTTTGGCCCATTTTGTTTCTGAATTTCCGTTTCCGGCGATTTCTAGCCATTTTCTGTCCTTTCCGATTTCGAAAATCATGGGAAAGATTCCCGCAAAACTCTGATGAAAACCCTAAAATCCTATGCGTGTCCCTAAGAATTTGCTAACAAAAAAAGGCCGATGAAGGTGTTAGGGGTTGTGGTCGGAATGTGTCCTAACCGCAAAAAGGGCAGAGGATTAGCGAAGGGCTGTGATTCACGGTATCTGGTATATTCACTACTTACGGCCCTTCGCTTCTCCCCGCCCTTTTCGCGGTTTGGACACATTGCGACCACTTCTTATCTATTAGGCAGCGTCCATACGTGGCGAGAGCGGGCGTTCCCGCTGTTGTGCGCCTCTCGACGCTCCTCAACGCTGCCTGCAAATTAATACAGGCAAACACCCCTGCCTTGTGTTGATTCGATTGACAACGTTTGATCGGGTGATCAATCGCTCGAATCGGCGCAACGACTGATGATTTCCCACGGTTTTCGACTTCCGTGTTGGGATTATGGAAAACAAGGGCAATAGTTCTGCAATAGGTTCAATGTCTCCTACTTTAGGGATTGAGCAATAAGCTCGAAATTTGCTGCTTCCTTTTTTGAGCTGGCGTAAGCGAGCGAGAGCGAGCGGGCGGGAGCGTGCGAGAGGGAGCGCACGTGAGCGGCAAACAAAACGTGTGCCCTTGATGAACATCGATTTTGCGTAATCGAACGCTCTCGCCACGTATGGACGCTGCCTTATGTTCACGGCGTTTGAGGTTGAGAGCACACTACAGCGCATAAGAAATGTTGACAGCCGAGGTATAGACATACTGGAAAGTTTATATCAATGCGTCAACGCGTAGTCTTCTATGCGCACATGCAGTACCGCTCATGGAGCTCTCTAAAAAAAACTTTGCAAACGCTTCATTGGCCTTCAGAGCGCCCATATTAAAGTATAACGTATTAAACTACATTTTTTTTAAACATAAGCGCTGCAGAATCGAAATTTAGGGTGCGCTTTACTATACATGGAGCATCGTAGAATGTTAAATACCTCTCGGTTTTCAGGGTTATCTTGAGGATCGTCGACCATCATCAAATTGTGATCCATATCAAGTGACTAGGATGATTGCCGAAAGCATTTTCTTGAGATAGATTACGTTTTCCTCAAGATTGTCGTCGGGTTTCATTTAGCTGCAATTCTAAGTTTTCACCAGTTCCTTGCAGTGTTTTATGCTGCTAATTTCAGTTCAGCTCTCCCTAGACATTCTCTCACTTTCGAAATGTTCACAGATTAGGCTTCAATTTGTTATGTACTCGATGAAAAGGTTTGGTTCGAAGAAGGGGGGAGGAGTGCGACTTTGACTATTATATGTCTTGACATTGCATATCCAGACGCATTGGATCCATAGTCGGATCAATTGTGCCATGAAATAGTATGCTCCCTTTTTCCAGCCTTTTCATCATCCACATTCACGTTTGTTATCCCATGCACTGCACAGTCACTTTTCATGTTGAGTAGTGTTTATTTTTTGTACTATCAGAGTTCTATTATTGCCCATTGCCTTCATGATTGTTACTGATTCTCATTTCTAATTCCGATTCAGTGTTTCTCGGCTTACAAGAAAATACCATTGAGCGGCAGCATTAATGTTGCCGCTTTTTGAGAATAGATCTAAAAGCTTATTTGTTCTGCCTAATTACAGAAGTTCGTTTCGGCAAATTTGACCTAGGGAATGGACGGGACCGGGGAAGTCGATCCTGATTTGCGGGCGAAACCCCGCTGACCGGCAGTGCCGCGAATGCCCCACGGTTCCCCGCCGATGATCGCGTCCCGTCCTTTTGCTAGACTAGATTCTGCTAGAGGATTTCCATTTCTTCCCAGTCAGCACTTAGAAATTCGTGACCCCGAACATCGGACTGGGACTACGCGTGCACGTTAACTGTTCACAGAGCGCGCTGCGTTCGCAACGTACCCAAAGTCAACAGTGAAGAGTGTAAATTGGAGCCATGTTGTCCGTGAAGTTCACTAAAAATGGAAACTGTTTGAGCTGTGGCGTTAAGCTATTGACATCTGTCGAAGCGAAGTTTGAAAATAAGTTACTTGCGACCTCTTCGCCCACGCTGGCGAGTCAAATGTTGCAAGTAATATACATTCCCGAAGATAGCTCAAATGTAAACTGTTTCCAATTGCTGAAAACATGAAACTTGTAACATAAGGAACGAGGACAATGTACTTGTAGCATATCCCGTTCCATAAAAAATACATGTGAATCACATCTACCCAAGTATTTAGGTTACATGTCGTAAAACGCAGTAACGTCATTCGAATTTACCAGCAACTGAGGACTCATGATGAACACCTTTTCCAAACCTGCTCACAATCAGCGTCGGGCCGTCGAGTACCCTGCCGGCGACTGCAAGCCCAATCGATTGACATTTGACCGGAGAGTCGCTCTCCTTGGTCGAGTCGTAGATCCCTTGCTCCTCATAGTTCCTGATAAGCGGGGCGAGTATTAGAGGGATCGTTGTACCATGATTTGGTGCGGGCTCAGCCCGCTGCTTCATGTGTGAAGCAGTGAGTGTAAAGCCTGCAGGTTCAGGCGCTATTCATAATCCTCAACACCAGTGCAGCACGCGCGTGACGCCCGCTCCTCCATGGCGGCGAAGACCGCAACGAATCATCAATTTCATTCCGTTTCATAATAATCAGTTCCAGTACTAACCTATGCTATCGTGACGGTGAACGCGTGTACAGAATTTGTTTGAAAAGCTGCGGCCCACTTCAATCCGCTCTGCCATGGCGTCGCCGATAGAGTATGCATAATCTCCGCAAGCGCGTCACACGCGTAAAAAGTATTCTTACCTCAACGCTCAGCCTGCGCGTGACGCGCTGGCGTTGATTAGTATGAATGACGCCTAAGAATAGCGTCTCAGTTATGGATGAGCAAGCTATGAGCTTTTGTATGTGCCAGAAATCTTGAAGCTTGTCGTATCGTACCTGAAGCAGCAACTTGAAACCTGGTGCTCTAACCCTGGAGCATCGAGCTTGAACTTGCAACTTCCAAGTCGCGCAATGAAGTTACAGTACACGGCAGCGGAAAGAGGCGGCTGTGCGGTTGCGTATTTTCACTAAACATACTGTAGGTTGCGAAGAGCTATAAAGGCAGTACGTACGCCTTCAAGATCAATTCAAGATGTTGGCAACACTGCGTTTGCAGCCACCTCAAACGGGATAGGTGAGAACCCGGCCCGGAAAAGCGTGCGCATAGACTGTTTCCGGAGGTGCGCAGTACACGACCACGTTCAAACTGAGAAGCGCAGGATGAAAAACAATAGTTCGTCCAGTGCGCGCAGACTGCTAGGTGGTGGTTCACAATAGCCAGCTAAGCACATCCGAAAACAGATTGTACGCGTGTAAGTGCGTGTGCGTGTGGTTTTACTCCTCACTATGGTGTGAGTACCATAGTGTCGATAGTCTGTGGGAGTAGATCACAAAGTTGGCTCTCACCTATTTTTAGGCCTTTGAAAACGACGATCTAGTCGAAACGTCATACCAATAAAACTTTCACCTTAACAACCTGTGTGGCAGAAGCATAAAACAGACAAGCATTGTCCTAATTGTTACAGCACGTGCTTCTACTTGGAGCGCTATACGAGAACGTGCTCATGTAATAGCACGTCCATAGATTTGGGTTCAAAACCGTGTACTCAGAAAAATAAAAACAACTTGTAATATTAATGTAACTTACTTAAATGTCTCGAGTAACTTACATTTTTATTACATGTAAGTCACACTTATGTTACTTGTAACATAAATTTATGTGTTCATCGTGGGTGGCCATCACGCGACGCAGACGACACGAGGCGCAGAGAGCGCGTCCGCACGCGATCAAGAACACACGCTAAGCGGAAAACTCTTTGCGAGGCCTTCCCTGTCAGTGTGGGATCAAGAACCTCAAACTTGGGGAATTGAACCGACAGAGACGCCTGTCCTTGGCCGGACCCCGAGAGTGTGTCGTATACTCCCCTCGAAAATGCCTTCTTGGCCGATTTGGGTTACTTGCAACTTATCTTGTGCCTTTTAAGTTACATGTACCAAATCAAAGGCGGTATCCCGTCGATATGTTGCATGTAACCTAAATGGCCTGGGATAAGTCGCAAGTAACTTACATAGGCTCAGATAGGTTACAAGTAACTTGCTTTCGGCGTTTTATGTTACATCTAACTTGTTTTCATTTCTCTGAGTAGTCGGGTTGAATGCGTATTAGTCACTAGCGGAATGCGGCAACTGTGCGAGACTGCTGAGCTACATTACCGCTCGTAGGATTTGGTCAGAAAGTGCTTTGGGACGCTTTTTCGCCTCTTTCCTTAACAACGTCCTTCAAAATCAATTTTTTTTTCACACCTAACACCTTATTTAGGATCCAGGAAAGGAAGGCTGTCTAATGAGCTCGTGCTTGCTAGGGTTTAAATTTCAATAAAAAAAGTTCGGAATGCGATTTCCATATCGTTACACAGTACACATAGCACTGCGCGGCTGCCCACTGTATTTTTATACTGTGTGGTCATTGAAGTTTTCACCCCAAACTTTTTGTTCAAACTAAAACCTGAGCAGTAATGATACCGAATGATAGCCCTTCTCCCAGGGGTCTTCTATAATTTTCCGGATCCGAAAAAAGGTTAATTTGATGGAAGTTATCAAAAAGGACGCGTGAACTCGTCCGCGTTCTCTTTCGACCAAATCCTACGAGCGGTGTTGTTAACACTGCCTTCTATTTTTCTTCCCTCCCTTAGCAAACAGAAATCTGGGCTCTAATGGTGGTCATCCTTTGCTAGTCACTTTATTGCCAGTGTTGGTCAGATCCACCTTTCTTTTCTTCTGAATGAAAAGACGAGCGTTATTAGTTTTCGTAAGTACTGAGTGATGAACATTCCTTTCGCAATCATATTAAATGCGCTGATAAAATGACGGCGCTCAATGTCACCGTTTTTATCCATATAGGTACTGATATCGCTACACGCTAATCTTCTGGCGGCGGCGCTTGCCACGCAAGTGCTCACGTGATAGATTTCAGGAATAAGAAAAAATCCATATAATCTTTTGCAGTAATAAATTGTGATTCATCGAGGTGTAAAAAGCTCTGCTTAGATACTTTAAAGGCCAATTTCACGTGATGGCAAGACCTCCTTTGGAAGAACTTGTACACTGAGGGATTTATTTTCGATTTTCAACAATCAGCCTCATTCAAGGAAATGAAATCATGTTAGATGCAATGAAAGTGAGTGATACTTGAGACATTCGAGTATCTTATGTTTATATGACATGTAACATACCCTTTATTGTATGTGACCTATACCTATATAACAAGTAACATACACTGATATTCCACGTTCAGTCCACGGCAACGGAAAAGGCTATTGTTCGTTTGCGTATTTCCACAGACGTCTTGCCATAATCGTCAGCAAACTTTTAATTTTCCCTGTTTTTTTTCGCTGAAAAAAAAAAACACCGGAAAACGTTGAGAAACGGTAAGTTCTCCTCCTCCCCCACACACACATACTATCGATGCACCTATAGGCTTTATCATGTTCACGATGATTTTCATTTCCGAGTTTTTCTCATAAAAGAAGGCGTTGGCCTCCAAGTGTTGCCAGAAATACGAAGAAACGGCGGGAAACGAATTAAAACGCCGTATTTCAGTGGCACTATTCTCCGGCCTGGACTAGTTGCCCGATTGGATGAACATGTTCCCGGTTGTTGGGACCGGTGAAAAATGGGGTCAGTCGAAAATGAAAAAAATATTTTATGCAAAACAGTATTAGTCAGGGTCCGAAGGAAGGGACGGAGCAACACAAAACAGAAAATGGCAAAGGACGGGTCCACAAAATATTTCATCGTCACAACGAACAGTTCCTGTGAGAGTAAAGTGGCGAGGTGAGAGTAAAGAATTTGGTGCCCTTCTGGTCCGTTTTTCTCAGTTTCTCCGTTATTTTTGTTCTACCCGAGGGTCAATTAATTAATATAGCGAATAATCTCAAATTTGAAGTTTATCGTGAACACTGCCTTTAACAACCTGTGTGGCAGAAGCATAAAACAGACAAGCATCAAGACATGCCCAGGTTTCAAGAAAGTCGGACATGAACATTATTAAGACAAGCATACTTGTAGATTGCGCATTCATCTTGACTATGTACATAACATTTTCAACTCAGAAAAATCAAAACAAGTTACTTGTAATATAAATGTAACTTACTTGAATGTCTCAAGTAAATCACATTCATACTGCATGTAAAATACATTTATATGACATGTAACTTAAATTAATATTGCATGTTAGTTACACTTATGTTTCATGTAACTTACATTTATATTTTCACTCTGGGTGGCCATCACGTGACGCAGACGACACGAGACGCAGAGAGCGCGTCCCGAACCACACACTACGCAAAAAAATGTTGTGCGGGGCCTTCCCTGCTGGTGTGGGGTCAAGTACCTCAAACTTAGGTGATTGAACCAATAACAACGCCAGTCGTAAGCCTGACCCCGCGAGTGCGTCGTACATCCCCCTTGGAGATGTCTTCTCGGCCGATTTAAGTTGCTTGCGGCTTATATTGTGCCATTTAAGTTACATGTAACGTATCGGACGCGCACTGCACACAGTGTCCTCTCAGAAATCGAGCACAAGTTACTTGTAACATACCTCAGCCGATGTGAGTTACTTGCGACCTATCTCAGGTCATTTGAATACATGTAAAATATCGGAGGCGCACCGCACGCAGTATCCCGCCGGTATGCCACATGTAACTTGAATGACCTGAGACAAGTCGCAAGTAACTTACATCGGCTCATATATGTTACAAGTGACTTGTTTTCGGCCTTTTATGTTACAAGTAACTTGTTTTCATTTTTCTGAGAATAGTGCCAAGTGTTTTTCATGCGAACGCGTTTACGTGTCACGTGCTCAAATCGTGCGTGGAGTGATACCTCTTGAAAACAGCTCAGACGACTTTCCAATGGCGGTAGAGAAAGATGAGCTCGGAGACCCCCCTTAAAAAATTTTGGTTTTGGGGTTTCTCCCTCCCCCCGCCTGGTCCCACACCGGCTAGACTTCCACGCTGGGGAATCTGAAGATGGCAATATCCTTGATACAGACTGCGGCTGGGTTGACCTCCTTGCTTCAGTTTGTGAAACGGGCCGTATCCTTCTTGTGGCAGGCCGCGCCCTCTCCAAATGGAGCAATGCAAACCCCACATTTTTGGCTCGTGAACCTGCGAACAAATTTCTCAGCTCGTGTTACATATTGGGGCACGAGTCCCCCAGTGTAGTCTCTTAATGCGACAAGTTTCTTGATCTGGGTTCCTAGTATACTCACATTGTACATGCAGCCGATTCTCAAACTCCGTTCACTTCTCTGTTGCAGGCATGTGCGCACGCACGCCCTCCCTACATACGTTGTGATTTAAAAACTTCCGTCACAAGGATTCCAGTCATAAAAAAGAGCTCGCGTTCAGATGATGTTGATGGTGCCCCAAATACGCCCAACAACAAGTTTGATCAGCGAAAATTTTGCAGAGTTCGTCGCGAAGTTCCAGAACACGTAAGGAGCTGAATCTGGCAGCGGATCCGTTCGCGGGTACTCTTCGAAATCCTGGGAAGAATACATGCAGATTCTGATTATAAGCAGTGTACTGCCGCCAACTTACCGCCAAAGCTTTTGGTAACACATCGACATTAGGTTTCGCCGGCATACTCTCAGTATGCTTCAGTGTTATTTTTTGGAAAAATCCGCAAAGGATTTTTCGAAGTCGCCAGCAGATCTACGACGCTTTTTCCAGCTGCATCGGTGCTATCAGAGATCATCTGCGCTGCGATTGACTGAGCCTCTTCAAGAAGCTTAGAATTCCGATCATCAGCGCCACAACTTGACTTGCAGCGAGGATCAGCTACTGTCGCAATCACCAATTCGGTTCGTATCTAGCCAACTTTTGAATAAGGCCGCGTCTGATGCAGCTCCGGACACTCACAAGCGAAGCGCCTCGGTTCTCCAGTTGTGCCACAAGAACGCGATATAACGGCAAAACTACGGATATCGGGGCGACTAGTTATCGTGGGTATGAGCTCTGCTGCACCGCACACTTTTTACAATGACCAGTCGAGCGCGTCAGTGAACCGCGGATATGATCCAATGAAAATATGTCAGTCGCATTCCTTTTCTCGAGAAAACGTTGCATCATACAATGGCACGAGTTCCATTGAACTACGATTCTCTAAAACAAAAAGCTTCGTTCAAGGAGAAACGGAACCTAATCAATGCACCTGCTTTGAACAGTTCCTTTGCCAGAATTTCGCATAGAGCATGGCGTTCCTTTAAAAAACTTTATCCAGAGAGCTCTTCCTGATTTTTCCTATAACTTCAGTTCTTCTTCCCAGCGAAACCCATTTTCAACGTCGAGAAGATTGCGCATAACCGCAGACTCGTCGTGCACCGCCTAAAATACATGTTCAGTGCATGTGAGCAACCGTGAATAACACTGTTCTCGGTACCACACGCAATCAAAGACCGCTCAATATAGCAGTGGATTTCAACAGGAGAAGTTCGAAATTCCTGATGTCGTTTGTCATTGACAAAAACTGCAAGCGAGAAAGATCCCACCAGTTGAAGCTTGTGGGCAAAACAGTTCATACTTCTTACGTTGAGCAACGCCGTAGTTTTTACCATTAATGCCGCTGCCTCACGCACACACATGTGTATCTTATCACCCCTATATTATAGAGATTCAGCGTTTCGCTTTCAGAGCAGACTTTTTGTGCATTCTTCGGTCCTTTCATGTGAGAAGGAGTGAGGAACTTAGGTTCAAAATTTTCATCAACAAAATGTGCAGGCACACACCCAAGATGGAGTGTGTGTTATCAGCAGACGTCCAGGCATCTGTCGTTATGTTGATGTCTGTGGCCTTATCCAATTCTTGCCTGGCTTTCATGAAATACTCCTTGCATACAGTGTCCGACATCTTCTTCGAGAAGTAGAGCTTTTACTTTGGCTTTCAGTCAGAGAGCTATTCTCTTCAGCATATTCCAGAATCCCTCGCTGTCAAAAAACGGTAAGGGCTAACATTTCGTGGGAATCATCTGCAGATCAGCCCGGTCCATTTTCATTGTGATCGTTCCTTCTAAATTCCTGCAGGAAAGGGTCTCGTCAGTGCACACGTCAGCAGATGTAGAGGCGCCTGCCTGCGATGGTTTCTATTTCAAGACCGCGGACTTGAACGAATCCTTCAGCTTTGGTTGTTGACTATGAAGCCTTTTTCATACGCCCCCCCCCGCCCGCTTTTGCTTCTGCTGTCTTTCTCTTTCGAACAGTAATACTGGTAGTAGCAGGAATAAGCCGAAAAATACACTGAAATAACAACACGAGATGATTAAAAGAGAAGATAAGACTATCAGAGAGGAGAGAAGGACGAAAAGAAATGCATCAATAGGTTAAGATTGTGTTGTCTGCATACGTGGAAAATGCTTCCGTTTGCGTGTGTATCATAAAAGCGGATCAATGTGATAAAGAACAGCTGTGGCGTCGATAGAAACAGAATACAAGCAGAAACTGCCATTTCAACACAAACGCAGGTGCAAATCCTATGGGAACTGCAGGCGGTCAGCTGTTGCAGACGGCGGAAGTGAGAGGAGCCAGTTCGGCTCGGGGCCTAATATCACCTAAATATGGACTAGGAACACAAATAAACACTCAGAGCGGACTTGTCCTAGATTAGTGAATTTTGGCTATGATTTCAGTTTATAACTACTGGCCTGAAAGCTGTAGCGCGCTGCCAGAGCGAAGCCCTGAGCAGTACAAAAACGAACTGCTAAAAAGAAACGAACTCTTCCACGTTCGACTTTCAATAAATCTCGGCATGATATGGTATTGTAGTAGTACTTGATTGAGCAATTGTGCGAGATGATAGAGTTTTATTCGGCTAACGTTTCGGCGTTTTCGCCTTCGCCGGAGCCTGGAATGCGAAAGACACATAAGGATTTAGCCGACGAAGCGCTATTTCACAGCAAAAGGAGAAAGTTTTCAAGAAAAATAGGCGGAAAACAACGTCGTAGGGCATTTTAGGGTACTAACCTTTGGAAAATAGACCAAGGCCTGCCAGACACCCTCAGTTTAACTCAGGTGGCGGGTGAATGAGCGGGACGACATTAGACCACCCACCTCGTTAGCCGTCAGAAGGCCGATCAAGCCCATAGGCAGATCAAAAACCACAAAGTTCAACAAAGGGGGCTATTGTCTTGGGTGATCGCCACATATTCGCCCTTTCTGTTAATTTGTGGGCGTCTGGAGTTTATCCAGAACGCCTCCAGAGTTCTGCGTGCACCGATATTTGGTTCCCGTGCACGGATTGTGACACCTAAATCGAAACGGCTGTTTTCATGCACGCGCACCCGATGTTCCCCTAATGTAGCGGATACTTTGGAATTTCTGAGGCCATAAAAGTGCTCTTTAATCTCTGTTTCTGTTTCCCTGATACCGTGCTTTAAGACGATTACACATTAAACTTGTCGAAGGAAATCCCCACGGCAACTGTTTCTGCAATTATGTGACGCTCGAGTCTGAGGCATCTTTCATAGTCCTGACCGCAAGCGCGGTCCTCACCGCAAGCGCGGTACGCGCGTGACGCGCGGGATGAGCGGTGGTCTATGAAACTTTCAACCGCTCGGCACGCTGGTACCGCCCATTCAGCACCGCCGTGGTGGTGCCGCTTATGCCATTTGTATCCTTACTCGGCTATAAGTTTGAGCACTCCATCATAAACTTTCCTAGGATTTGCCTATGCTACCCTGTGTGCAAATGCAGGCAAGCCGAGAAATCTTGTGCATGGCACAGTTGCTGCCCAAGTTTACCCCGCAGAGCCACGGCAATTCCGCCGCGAACATAACAGTTGCTATCCGAACATGCCGCACGGTGAAGTTTCTTAGCCTACCGCTCTTAACGCACTTGCTGTGCCTGCTGTAAGAACTCTAAAAGGTGATCCGACGCTCCGCTCGCTCCAACATGGCATACCGCTATGACAGTCTTATCATCTGCATCCACCTCCACCGTTCATTTCATTCATCTTCATCGTAGGCCCCCGTCATAGTTGGCCGATAAGCTGTAGTAACCCTGTCGATACGTATGCAATGCATTTCGCCCTCAGGTCGAAAAATCCCCCCCCCCGATGTGTAAACGAATGACAAAAAAGGTTCAGCGACGAAATAAGTAACAAAAACTAACCTGGATGAGATCCACAACGGCGAAAAAGCAGTACAACCACATTTAATATGAAGTATATTCAGAAACTTCTTCATTTCACCAAAAAATAGGAAAGGTTTGACCATTATTAAAAAGAAAAGACTAGCATAGATGAGTGGGGTCTCAACTACTGAATAGAAATCTACATAACATGACTCATAGTACTCCCTGAAAACAAACAAAACATTCAAAAACTTACCAGCACAACAACAAATGGAATGTAAACTACGAATGAGAACATTGAACTAATTAAAGCATAAAAGAATGCGGAATGGATGGAAAAAAGCCGGATTTCAAGGAGAATACAGGATGCTTCTAGAACTTCCCTTTTACGGTAGAATTTCTGAGATTTCGACAATGCAATTCAAATGCGGTGCTTATTAGGACATCGAGCGCGACTGGAGCGCGTCTCGACAGCCCTGCACAGTTAAAGGCAGTGGTCACGATGAAAAACGTCATCGAAAAAACTACAAAAATCAGCTTAGATCGAAAACAGCTGAAAAACTAGGAAGGTAGCGCGGTGAAAAACGGGCTAGAATTAGAGTTTCTAGGGTCTAAAGAAGCCACTTCGTGCACACGTGCACAGCGATGACGAAAAAGATCGCAGTCTCATGCCGAGCAGTCAAAAATCATCAACATTCAGAGGACGAAATAAATGCAAATTTAACGAGTAAAAACAGTTGAACAATGAAAGCATCACTATAGTCAATGTTTTTGACTAGATAAGTACATAAATTCGAAGGGTCATCGATTGAAATTCAATTTAAAGCCAGCTGATGTTCTTGATATAAGAGGTCATCGATGCCGATGATGTGGAGTGAGCTCGTCCACCATCAAAAGACAAGAAAGTTCAGGCTTCAAATTTGGCCTAAAACTGTGGTTTTTTCGCGATTTTTTCTTATAGGTCCTACTACTCAAGACCCAGAAAAGGGTTTAGAGAGAAAAAAAACGACAAGCATATTTGATCGCGACCACTGCCTTTAACCCATCACGACAACGTCCACCGGTGGGACACGCTTTTCAAAAATCAATTCCTCCTCCACAAGGACGGGTTTTCAAACTTTCTCCTGTTCAATGTATGAACTAATCTCAGACTCGACTACGAAACTCGTGGTACGTCGGCGGGGATTAAGCGTTATGCCCGAAATTGGCGGGACAGGGGCGGAGTCGGCTGTCACCAACTGCCCAGGTGGCCGGTCGTAAACGGAGGTGCGAACAAAGGTGCTAGGAACGCAATTATAGCGTGGCTCTCACTACGGCCGCTTAGACCAACTAACGAGTTATTAGAGCCAATCGATCCAATTCTATGAAGGGGTACTGTTCCTAGAAACATCTGATTACCAATCTTATATTATCATTATCATCATTAAATAGATATTGTGGACACTTTCAATAATATATGTCCCTCTATATTTCTACATACATCTAATGTGGTTCCATTACAAATACTACAACTTCCGAAAAAGAACACAGATTTTCAGGAGACATGCTTGGTCGTCTTATTGAAAATTTTGAATTTACAAATATCGTTACACAGAAACGCCAGAATTTATGTAAGAGAATAAAGAAAACTCAATAAAAAAAGTGATGGAGAGTAAAGAAGATACAACTATATATTGACACTATTCGAAGACCTTTCGCTTTCGCGCTCCCTTGCAGATCGCCTTTTTTGTTCTATTAATTGTTTTTTTCGAGGAATAAATAGAATGACGATTTGAATTTTCGAAATTATTTCGAAGGACATGCGGTTGCCGTTTGTCGTTTGCCGGCCATTTTTGGGACACTTTTGCCGTTTGTCGTTTGCCGAAATTTTTGTTATTTTTCCGGAGAAATCGGCAAAACATTGAAAGGAAACGCCGCCTATGCTCGCGGCTATGCAGGCACTAGGGGTAATCCGAACATCCGTTGTTCGCTCAACGATTTTGTTCATCTGATGCCTCGAAATGAAACTACTCCCAAACAGAGTATTCAAATCCGAATATTCGAAGTACTCCTGTATTCTTGCTCAACAAGTAATTCGATTCGGTTCCAAGTCTACCAGTCTAGTTCAGAGTTTAGTAGTACTGTACCCAAACTTCTTTACGGTTGATATTGTCCTATCTCACCACACTTTAATTTCTCTCCATTTTCCTCCTCGTCAATTGGCTTGAATGGCTCGTTAGTTGGCCGACGCTGTCGTAGTGAGTGCGTTCCTCGCGCCTCCGTTTACGACCGGCCACCTGGGCAGATGGTGACAGCCGACTCCGCCCCTGCTCCGCCCATTTCGGCAATAACGCAGCACACCCGTCCGTCGGCAGCTCTACTATAGCAGAATGTTCACGTTTCTGTGAAAATACATAGCTGTGGCTCAATAAGAAAAAAAAGTTGCAAGAACCGAGCGCAGTTTGAGCTCCTTTTTCCCTTACTGCCGCTTCTTAGCGTTGTCAGCAGTAAACCTTAGTTAGAATCACGTTCTGTTCACCTCGAAACGTGTCACTACTACGACAACACCTACCTCAACCCTGAAACACCGATTTTATTCAATTTAAATTTTTCTACCCACCATACCTAAACCTAGACCATGAAAAATTTCCAAACAGGTAGCAGGTTTCTGAATCACATTCGAAGAAATTCCTTTCTCCGGAGCAGCGGTGACAAAATAACATTCCGAATTGACCCTGCCGTGACTTCAGAGATTTGTTTCTTTTGATAGGAAGAGTGATATGGGCGGAAATTCTGGCACAATGTTTACTTTATCTATAGCTTCACTATGGACATGAAAAACGAAAATTGATTTTCGGTGGCGTGCAATTCGCTAGCGTGTCCCACCGGTGGGACACGGTATAGGGTAACGCAATATTGAACGCGGTCGAGGAATGGGTTAATGATAACTGCGAAATTCTTGTTTTCATGCATTTTTATTCGATCAACCCAAGTTTTCTGAAAAATGAAAACGGACCTCAAACTCGAATTTAAAGCCCAAAGAAACCCCTAGGAATTAGGCAAGCAAAAGCGTTCAAAATTGAAATCTCGGTGTGATTTCCGGTATTCTTAGCCTTTCTCTCAGAAATCGGAAATCGGAAGGTCAAAAAATCATAGGAAAATCGGAATCCCGCTTGTTCCTGGTGACACGGTTTCAAGCCTCGTCTTGCCCACTTACGCGAGTTTCTAAACTCCTTGTATGGAATACTTCCTTGGTTTTCGTCTTAAACATTGTGCGAAAAATGAAGACGTTTTCGAAATTTGTGGTGGACAGAAAGTCTGAGGAGTCCCCATTCTGTATCGAATTAAAGTCATATTCAATGGACTGAAGAGCACCCAAGAGTTCAACAGGTGGCGGGCACGTCAAAGTTGAAAAAAAAAGAGAGGCAAGTGTTTGCGCAACTTGAGACTCAGACCAGTTTTTTTCCATGCCGTGACTGACAGAAGTATTACCTCCTTGCTCCTACTAGTTTGCGATCAACATACATATTGAGGAGTACGGGCTGGCTACAACGTTTTGGCGCGCGCAAAACGCTACTCTATGAGTAGTCGGCACTATCTAACAGCTTTTGGTTTTGGATGATGTGGGAGACATTACACCATGTGACCTTTACAAGGGTCGATCACAGTGTCCATCTTTGACTTCAAGCAATGCCACCAGGCGTGGGATTACCAGAATTCTGCCTAAAATATTCTTCCATTTCTGATTAGCTCCATTTTTTACCGGTGACAACCACCGTGAACATGTTCATCCGAACGGACAACTAGTACAGGCCAGAGAGTAATGTCACTGAAATGAGACGTTTTGATGCGTTTCATGCGTTCCGTTTCTTCGTAATTTTGGTGACACTTGGAAGCCAACGCATTGTCTCAAGTGATAAACTCAGGAAAGGGTAGCATCGTTTACACTGCCTTTAGGCTTGTCTTATTTCTGAAATATATTTTTAAATTATGTCTTCTCTTCCCTTTCTCGGTCTTTCCATGTATACCCTACAGCTATGGAAGTAGGACCTGGTGAGGTTGCGGACTCGCCCTGACATACTGCAGTTTGTTAGTGGTATCACTCATTTTGCCGAAACAGTTGTGATTGATCGGTGAGTCTGTGTTTTCATCGATATGATTACATCTACGGAAGCATTGAAAACAGGTGTAAATGTGAGAGTGGAATTGAAAACTCACCGACCGATCTCAGTTATTTCGTAAAAATGAGTGATAACACAATCAGACTAAAGTATGTTAGGAAGAGTTCGCAACCTCACCATATCCTTCCATTGCTGCAGACTATAAGTACTGACATAATACAAATTCTTGAAGGGCCCGCAGGCCATTGTAGCAATAATTTTTGTTTTCTGTGAAATATTTTCTTGAAAACTCTATTCTGCTTGAGAGTCCTGATGAAAAATAAACATTTCTTTGTGATCTGGAAACAAATCTATGTTAAAGGCAGCATACACGCTCGCAAAAGTTGTTGAGATAACTACAATAATGGGGTCGTACGGGCCCTAGAAGAGCCCTCACGAAGTTGGAAGAGTTGAAAACGAGTTAAAATGACCGTATTTGAGCCGTATTGATTCACAAAATCATCCTTTCTCCGCCCACCGATACGGGCTCCTCCCCTCAATATAAATGTTAAATGCTCGATTACGGTCACTTTGGCTAATTTTTTACGCTTCTAATGTCGTAAGCGTTCCAGAAAGGGCCGTACGAGTACATTAGCGTCGTTATCCCAACAAATTTGTCGCTAGCTCCGCTATTTCAGCCAATGTGGTAAAACTCGTCCACTTCTGAGTCAATATAGAACGAACCGTTATATCTTCGTTTTAGTTGATTTTTTCCGGTTTTTTTGTTATCTTTGAATATTAACAGCTTCAGACCTTCGATTCATTCCATAAAATTGATATCATTTTTGAGGTTGTATGCTGCCTTTAATTGGGAAGAAAAGAAATATGTTTCGTGTTCGGACTGGCAGAAACACATGTTGCATCCATCTGAAATGAAGCCATTGCACAGGTCTGAATCTACAGAGCGCGCATTAGAGTAGATACGATCACATTACTTATTGAATAATGGATATTATCTGGAATGGTAGTAAACCGACCCTGACTCGCGGTTGAGAGCCGTGATCAGCTAGCGGTAATCACAATGAAATCATGCAAAAAATCAGGCAGACCGTAGTCCAGGACCTCGACAAAGCTCCGTCCCCCCCCCCTTGGAGATCAAAATTTTTGAAAAACGTTCAAAACTTTTACGTCCCCCTCAGGTTCTCAAAAAATGTCAACAGTCTTTGTGGGCAAAAAATTCAAAAAAGTATATTCCAACCTATATTTTTGAAAAAATAATTACTGCGCTTCCTATCCGACTGATTAGCCTCGGTAAGTGTAGTTTCGACTTACCCTTGAGCAACAACATACTATGTATTGAGAAAGAAGTAATTAAAATTGTGACACAGATCGCCTCACAATCTCATGATGGTATAACGATGAACAAAAATGCGGCAAATTAAAGCAAAAATCAAAAAACGCTGGATTCTTGTTCCTTGCTTGCATTAAGTTTTGTTCTAATCTTGGTCCAGCAATAAGCTAACAAAAAGTCAGGAATTATTTAATAATAACGCAAAAGGCGAGCTTGAGGTGATAGGAATTTTTTTTAGTGGAGAAAATTACAGTGGGGATATAGAACGTTTCTAACGTTTGATTGATTCCAACCTCGGAATGGGCAAAACTCCGGCGTATGCCGAGCATTATTCGGGGACGTTTTGGACTCTCGATAACAGCTTACTGATCACAAGGCTTCAGGACACCTGGGTGCAAACCTAGTTGAAGGGGGTCACTCAGAATACGAGGGAAGAGTGATTGATACACTATCAAAACTCTAAGCATTTTGATGGAGTTTCTGTAAGAACAGTGACTGATAGCACAATCAAATAGCAGATACCGGCAGAAGTCTACATTTTGACGGATAAAAAACCTCCAACTAGGTTTTCGAGAACTCCGGGTGGGTGGAACCCTTTTGTGGGTGCGTAAACCTTCACAGGTTCGAAAAAGTTCGATTCCCAACTAGTATTGTTTCAACTGAAGTATTGCGAGGAGAGGGGAAGTGATCGGCGGTGGTTTTGCCGGCGATGTACAGCGCAACAGTGTCCGCAAACCACCGCCGGTGGCAGACACTGTTTGGCATAGGAGCGCGCTATTTTTCGATGGCTCGCCGCAGTGGTAAATTAAACCCCTTACTTCGGAATGCTTTAAACTGAGGAGTTTTCGAGCGACATCGTGGTAGTTAGTAGGCGATAGGCCAAGGATAAATTTTTAACCTTTATGATCTCAGGATTGCTTTTTTGAAAAAAAAATTAGCGTTGTACAATTTCGGCCGAAGGCGCGGTTTTGGACAACGGTAAAACGTGTTTTAGGCAAATTTCTTCGTAATTTTAAGGTCTTGGGAGGGGTGTTAGGTAACAGTTTGTGGGGAACTTCATCGAAAATCTGAATCCTTTTTCAGAATTTTGAAAATCTCAAATTTTATGGGGACGTACGTTGTCCAATTTTTGAAGTGACCATTTTAAGAGGTAGTAGGCCCGACTAATGAATGTAAATCGCCTAAAAATTTGTCTCATGAGATGAAAATTTGAATACTGCCTGAAATATGTCTATTAAATCTTTATGTAAAGGTACTTTAATAATATGTACTGTTTTGGTGCTGTACTATTGTTCTCTTTGATTTTTTTACAATATGTAAGACAATCACGTCCGAACCCCTCGTTCCACGACCTGTTTTCTTGACAGAGAGAGAGAAACGAAACTGAAAACACCCCTGATTTTTTAAAGTTTTAGCACGAAGCTTTTACGTCCCCCCCCCTGAGAAAACTAAATTTCGAAAATTTTTACGTCCCCCCTGTTGTCCAGCTGGACAACACCTACATAAGCTCTGGTACATCCCTAGTGACCTGTTGATTTCGATTATCACCAGCAGCGGAGCGGTGGGCCTCGGTGAAATATAACTAGTGATAAGGAGGTTTTGGCGAAAAAGGTGATGTGATAACCGAAAACATGCGTTCACTTGGAATAAAACAGAGTCCAAATCATTTGTGGCCCGTAGTAAGGCCCCCGTCATAGTCGGCCGAAAGCGGCCGTCCTAGTCCCACCCGGTCGATAGGTATGAGAAGCACGCAAAACGGGAAGAAATAAAGTGATAAAAACCATCCTCGAATAATAAAATTAGTCCTATGATATCGTAAAATTTGACCCCAACTGATAAAAACCGTCTGAAATGATAAAAATCCGCCTGATACGACCAAGGACGACATAGAGAAGGTGGAATTTTATCAGTTGAGGATGATTTTTATCACTTCATTTCTCCTCGTCCTGCGTGTGTCTCATAGATATCGACCGGGTGGGACTGGGACGGCCGGTTTTTCTTCCAACTATGACGGGGGCCTAAACCCACCACTCAGCAGGATCATCTGAGTGGGTGATAAGACGAGCCCGAAATGATTCAGACAGGACTCAGATGAGTCCGAGAATGTATCGAGCAATAGATTGCATTCAAGCTGTCGGTCTCGCAAATCCATGACATGATAAAGACATAATGATACCTGTGATGATAAGAACAGCCGTCCCTTATTCGTTACGTGGTCATTCACTAATCGACCAACTCCATGCTCCGTTTCACAATAAATTAAATGCTTGATTGCGTTGCAAGATTGTTCCACGTGGGAGGACAAATAGCCTTCCCATGGACAAATCTGCTTTCCATGGCTACGAATTATAACTGTAAATTCTTCCCAGGGATGCCTTCCAAAAACATTTCCATGGCAAAACGCGTCCACAGAATCGTGGGAGCAATTTTCAGTTATAATTCGCATTCATGGAAAGCAAATTCATCTATAGGGGGTTGTTTTGCCTCCCACAGCGTCGTGGGAATGTTCTTGGAACGCACCCCAGGACGCTGTGGCTACGTTTCCATGGAAGCCTTTTGCCATGGAAATGTTCTTGGAACGCAACCCTGGTTGTTTCGTGGAAGCTGATATTGATATTGATAAGCATGGATACATTGATAGGCCGATATCTCTTCTGAGTTATTCAAAATAGTCCGTCGCTCCTTAAAAAAGTCAAGAGCGCTCTCCTGACATGGCGCGCTATTTTTCTCCTCGAGTGAACTCAGCTAATCTTGTTTGCTGCTGACTTTTTTCACTTACAATTACTCTAGGTCGCTATCCTACAACACGCACGTCTGAAACATGTTCGGCTTGCCTGATCTTTTTTTTCAGAAATGTATTCAGTCAGGCTGGACTGAATTTTTCTCCGGCTTTACTACAGGCTTTAATATTGAATAGAGCATGATGTTGGTCGGCCACTTTTTGTGTATGTTACAACATATACGGAGAAAAGGACCGACCAACACCATGCTTCCATCTTTGTAATCAGCCTACCTATAGTCTACAGCAATGGAAGTAGGACCTGGTGAGGGTGCGAATTCTTCTTAACACACTGTAGCCTGAGGCCCCGGTCAGAGTTGGTGCTATTTGCATCTGTATTCCCCCCGCACCCCCCAACACCCCCCCCCCGCACCCCCCAACACCCACCCGGTCGATACGTATGTTTAAAATGATGGAGTGAGGTTGAGAAAATCACTCGGTGCATCCAACTAGATATGACGATGATTACGTGGCCAACAGGATTGCACCTGTTCAGAGAAATAGTGAAGGAGGGTATAGTGAAGTAACGGAGGTAGCAGTAAGGTTAGCTTTCTAGTGATACGCAATGTTTTATCATCGACCCGCCCACCCGGTGATTTTCTCATCCACGTATTGCATGGATATCGACCGCGTCGGATACATCGAGTGATTTTCTCAACTTCACTCCATCATTTTAAACATACGTATCGACCGGGGGGTGCGGGAAGTGTTGGGGGGTGCAGGGGATACACCGAGTGATTTTCTCAGCTTCACCTCACCATGTTGTTCATACGTATCGACCGGGTGGGTGTTGGGGGGTGTTGGGGGGTGCGGGGGGGGGGATTTTGCATCCCATTTCCAATGCATTCTGTGTGTATCGACCGGGCTGGAGACGTCGGCTCACCCAAGTATGACCGGGGCCTGATAGTCTTATCACTCATTTTTTCGAAATAACTAAAATTGGTCGGTCAGTTTCGGCTTCCGCTCTCACATTTTCACCAGGGGTCGTATTCGCCAATAACCCGCCGGGTACCCGCCGGGTAGTCGAAGGGTAAATGAGGTGAAATTTCAGTACAAAACGCGCGCTCCACGGCCACCTCTCGCCTCCCTTGGCTTCCCTCGCGACCGCCGGAATTTTTCGAATCGCATAGCTGAAGAATGACCGCTTTGCGATGGAATCTTTATCTTTTTGCAGTGATATCGATACGTAACACAGTTTGCATTTCCATCTTACATGGTGTAAGATGGGTTGATCTGCTCCTCTGCCGCGCGCGGTATCATCCCTTCCGCTTCCCTTCGACTACCCTCGGCGGGTTGTTGGCGAATACGACCCCAGGGGTGCGTTCCAAGAAGATTTCCATGGGAGGAAAATGGGTCTGATAAGATATAACGAATGATAATCTAACAGATAGGCTCATTTCATGCGGTCTCTCAATCTATCATTGGTAGGCTCTTATCAGGTTCACTTTTCCTCCCTTGGAAATTTTCTTGGAACGCACCCCAGTTTTCATTGCTTCCAAAGATGTGGTCGTATCGGTGAACACACAGACTCACCGATCTATCAAAGCAGTTCCGGAAAAATGTGCGATACCACTAACAGTCTACCGTATGTTAGGACGAGTCCGCAACCTCACCAGGTCCTAATAACATTGCTGTACACTATACCTATCTCACCCTCTACAAAAAAAACTGATGAAACTATGATATGCTAGGTAGAACAAAGTTTCCGAAAAGACTTTGCTCTCTACCTCGCAATCGTCGACCAGTGCACTCCTCAAATAGTGCACTTTATCAACACAAGCCCGATCGATCTGCTTATTTATCTGTGGACATCCAATGCACCAGTGGCTTAGCATTGTGAATACACGGAGATTATTAACGTGCACAGCGTCATTATTAACAGCGTAGTCTCTGTTTGATGACAAAATGTGGGGCCAACCGAGGAAGCTCAAACTTCCAAACCGCGTCTTCAACAACATATGAGAAGGGGTTATTGAATAATCACAGCAAGATTCGAACACGAGTTCCAGAATTTACGAACAGAGTTAAAGGCAGTGTCTACGATAGAAATCGTATTCGAGTTTCCATAAGAAAACGAAGGTTCAGAGTCTGACTGTTTCATCAGTGAAGAAAGAAACATGAAAACGCTGCGGAACATCCAAAATCAGCTCTTCTTCTTTAATGCCACATTTCAACGGTGGATCGGTTGCGCGGGCATGGGCCTGAAGTAGACAGCGGGCGAAAATGCGCCCCAATGCTAAAACTCAGCCGCGCTCGCACTCCAATGCTAATGCAGAAGCGGACCAAACTGCTCCTCGGAAAACTCGACCGCGAGAGGAAGGGCTAGCGCGAGCGGACTTCGGAGCCACATGAAGCTCTTTCGGGCTCGTTTTCGTTCGTTCTTTCGACCCCAGTGCTCCAATGAGACCCTGAACTTTCGATTTCCGGCCAAAAACCGAGGACGAAATTCATCGTGGACACTGCCTTTGACAGCAAACCTCGATGTTTTAACTTCCAGGTTAGTGATCTTGCTTAAAGGCAGTGTTCACGATGATTTTCGTTCCTGAGTTTTCCGCTCGAAACAACGCTTTGGCAACCAAGTGTTATCAAAACTACGAAGAAATGGCGAGAAATGCACCAAAACGTCTTATTTCAGTGACATTACTTTCGGGCCTGGACTAGTTGTCCGATTGGATGAACATGTTACCGGTGGTTGTCACCGGTGAAGAATGGGGGTAATCAAAAATGGAAAAATATTTCAGGCATAACAGTGTTAGTTGGGGTCCGAAAGAAAGAGCGGAGCAACAGAAAGTAGAAAATTGCAAAAGACGGGTCCTTAAAAGATTTCATCGTCACAACGAACAGTTCCAGTGAGAGTAAAGAGGTGAGGTGAGAGTAAAGGATTTGGTGCCCTTCTTGGGCGTTTTCCCCGATTTCCTCTTCATTTCAGTTCTACTCGGAGGTCAAACAATCGTTTGAACGATAAATCTCGAAATCGAAGATTATCGTGAACGCTGCCTTTAAAGGCACAGTCCAAGCTCAGAGACAAAATCTGAGATTTCCACATAATTGTGGAGTAGTCCCACCCCGTATACCACTTGCCAAGTGCGAGCTCTCAATTCCTCCAAATAAGCGAGATATAGGAGGAAGCCAACCTGGGGCGCCCACCTCGGGAAGCCACATTGGCACGCCCCTTTTCCGATCTTTCGAGCTCAATAGTGGCGGGACGAGCGATGCTTTCTGATCTAAAGCCCCGTTCTTCCCTTCATTCTCACCTTTTCTCTTTGTTCAGGTCAGCTCGCATACAACGGTTGCCAATGAAGGAAGTTACAAGCCTCGGACAACTCGTCCACTATGCTTTCGCAGCTCAAAATTTGAGGGGCCGTAAGTCCGTTCCCAGGGGGACTTGAACGTTTCCAGAGACATCATTAGAATCAGCGTGGGACCGTTTTCAAGATTGGCAGGAGAACAGAAAAAGGGTTCTGAGGTTGGACTGTGCCTTTAACAGCGAGGTTCGAGCACATTACTACCACCCCAGGTTACGAAAGGAGAAAAGGAAAGATTGTTGAAATTAGAAGCAGTGGTGATATGGTGCTTCACTGCTGCGCACAATATAGAAATTTTATGCAAATCAGTTTGATATTTAACACGAATAAAGGACCTCAAATCTCGACACGGATACGCCACGGATATTTTGAGGATTCCGGGCGATTCCGGGACGAGATTTTGGTGCTAAATTCACATTAAATATCAAACATACATATCTATGTATACTTTAAAGTTCGCCAGATTCTCCTCTTTCATCCAATCTCACATGTTAATTACCATTTTCAATCAACAAGGTTCATTTGAATGAACCTTGTCACGACCATTTACTTATCTCCGTCCTATTTTTTTTAAGTTTAAATGAAATTTCCACTGTGCTTTCATTGAAAGTGTGCTATCTGTGTCCCCAATTTCATTCCTTTTCTAATCCCTGTTCTTTCATGATACGCATTTTTCTATTCAATTGTGAATGAACTTCTAGGTAAAGTTCCAATTTCCACGTCTAAATGCACAGACTGCCACTCATTGAGCGCACAACTGCAGTGGTAGTAGTCCCACACATTGTTTCCAAACCGCGAAAAGGGCAGGGGAAGGGTGTAAGGCCGCGAGTGGAGGACACACCGACTACCGTTTCGCGGTTGGGACCAGAGATGTTTGGAACTTTTTTTTGGAAACAGAAAACAGAAATTTCAATCAGAGAGAAAACAGAAAAGAGAATTTTTTCCAAAATTCAATCAAAAGTGTTCAGCGCACAGTAACTGGGATTTTCTGTAGCATTAAAATTTTTACACATTTTTCAGTGATAAATGATTCACTTGCCCAATATCTGAAGGCCAACAGTTGGCCAGAGAAAGAAATGTAGATTTCCGAGTGAGGCGGATTGTACAGGCCATAAAACGGCCAAATTCTCACCGTCGACTGCGTACCACGCACTGCGCGACCGCACGCGCGTCGGAAGCAGACGAGTTTTGGCCGCCGCACGACGAGTTTTGCCCGCCGCGCGACGTTTCGGCCGCCGCGCGGCGGCCGAAACTCATTGCGCGGCGGGCAAAACTCGTCTGCTTCCGACGCGCGTGCGGTCGCGCAGCGCGTGGTACGCAGTCGACGGTGAGAATTAGGCCGTTTTAAGGCCTGTATATGCAAAATGTCCCTCTAACCTCCCTTTTCCTGAGAGAATAATATTCGATTACTTGATCAGAAGCTCATTATGTGAAAAGAGAACATAGATTCAGTAGGAGCAGACATACCCTTTCCTAGTGCACATATTTTACTACGATATCGAAATAATTGCTGCGTTGAACATTGTACTACTCAACGGACTACAGTCAGGCGCGTACCGCGCGGTGTGCCGTGTGAGTATAAAAGTCCTAGCGCTCCGCTCGTTGCACCATAGCGGGCTCGCTCGTAACTCTATAATAGTTTCAACCACTTCATCACCACCCCCATCATCAACTTCCTCGCACTTCATCTCATTCCATTTCTGTATTATCCTGCGCTGGAAAGAAATGAAACACGAACATAGAATTTGCGTGAATAACACAGTTGGGGCAAGACTACCCCTCTCAACCAAAGCGCTGACACTGGAGTATCCTCAGTCTCTGCCCAAGTGTAGATAGTATTCATACTTGAACGCCGAGGCAGTGCGCGTAAGAATAGCGGGCGCTAAGTAGTGTTAAAGTTCATTATTGTTATTATGCAGTGAAAATTGAATTTTCGCAATATCACTGTATGGCATACCTTTTGAGGGGTGTCAGCAACGGCTGACATCTTGGTAAGGGTTACCACTATAAGATAAAGATGAAGGCTCGGCTTCTTCAATCCCTATTGGAATACGCAGCGCATTAGACGTTCATGCCATAGAGACTTGGAGGCTTTTCAGGTCTACAGTGGCATGCGGGAGTCAGCCTACTTTCTAGTCAGGTCCTTCATTTCCTTACATGAATCTAGTACCCATTCGAGGACTCCGTAGGGTTAGTAGATTCTATTGACCCTGGGGGAGGATGGAACCCTACCGTGTCGAGAGAACACCAGCGCCTCCTGCCACTACACCATTCTCAGCTCAGGTAACCACCATAGCGAGATAGATGAGCTAACCATATGGTATTGCAGAGAATTCCGGGTAAGGTATTCTAAACCTATGTGTGTACCGTCTATGGGTCCGGCCACTTATCTCTGGAGTAAGTTTACAATAAGTCGCGATTCACGTTTTTTTTCTGTTTTCTGCCAAAACTTGCCTATTTTAACAGAAAACAGAAAACAATGGCCGAAAATGTGCAGAACACAGAAAACAAAAAATTTCGCACACCCCTGGTTGGGACACATTACGACCACCACCCGCACAGCTGACTCTGAGCGGTCATTTAGACAAAGTGTGGCTCTCTTCTAGAAAGGTCTGCATTTTTTTTCTCGATTTTATGAGATATTTACAAAACTATTCTACCACAGACAGGCAATTCCTTTCTATGCTGCTCTCATAACTTTCCTATTTCGGGGGAACGGAAAACAATGTCGTTTCTGCGCATGCCAACTCTTGCTTGTAATTTATTAGCTAATTGTTTGGTTTAGAGGCATGCCAAAGACATAGTGAGGTTTTAGTGACCTCTTTAAAGATTACTTACAAAATGGCAAGCCAAATACCAAAAGACGTTTACATCCGGCATCGCAATAAGAACGTAGAGGTCGACCACGGCTTCGCATTAGAGCGCCGTTTCCCCCAACAAGCCCTTGCCTTCGCTGCTGGTCCAAAATACTGTTGGACATGCTATGGACTGCCCGAGGGAAGAACTTGGATGCACTGCTCGTTTCTAAAACAAGTTCTGTTCTCATGTAATGATATATTCCAAAGATAAGCGCGGCAAATTGATGATTAGCGCGACTTCAGCTTGGCTTCAGTTATGAAATTAGGAAATCAAGGTGCTTTAGTTGTGAGAAACCAAAATTTCATCTCTGGTACTGAAACCGAATTTTCAGTACATGCAAAGCAGCACTCTTTGATTAGGGGTTTTGTCCGCGACTTCTTGAAGTATTAACCCATTCACGACCACGCCTAATTTTGGGTGGCTGCACGTTCGGACCGCGTGCAATATTGCGTCACCATATACGGTGTCCCACCGGTGGGCCACTTTTGCTCCAATGGCACGCCACCAAAAAATCGATTTTCGTTTTTTTTTGTTTATTCAACGACCGTTGA
The DNA here is from genome assembly GCA_029168955.1 of Aplectana chamaeleonis. Classification (NCBI taxonomy): domain Eukaryota; kingdom Metazoa; phylum Nematoda; class Chromadorea; order Rhabditida; family Cosmocercidae; genus Aplectana; species Aplectana chamaeleonis. The sequence continues at coordinate 1,310,857 of JAPDOI010000100.1, read as the reverse complement.
CGTCAAAATCATTATTCCAAAGTTTCAGCTTCCATAACTCTTTCCTTACAGAGAAATGGCCAACTAAAGTTTCAAGTGTGTAGATAAGACCATCCAGAGAATCATGTGATTCGTTGAATTCTAGCGGTTTGAAACATTAATTATCGTAGATTACCATGAAAGGCATTCTTCTGTTCTTCAGTCGCCAGCAAATGCTTAGTGAAATGATATTTTGTCCGATTTACACTAATTTTTGCATTAGCTATTAAACACATACTCCCACTCTCTTGCGGTCTATCGCATTTGCGACGCCAGTTTTTTGTAGTTAACATTTTTAGCATTCTTTTTGACATTGAGACGTAGAAAATTTTCCTAAATTTTTATATTGACTGAAAATGCTGATTAAATGACTTTTTCAGATCCTCAGAGCTATTTTTTTCTCGGACACCCCCTCACCTCTCCAGTTCGGCGCCTTCTAGGAAGAGATTTTTGTAAAAAGCTTTTTTTTAACATTTAGACGTAGAAAATAGTTCTATTATTACATATTGACTAGGAATTATTAGTGTAATAACCGTTTTATATGTTTTCACTCGTTTTCTGCTCTCGCGCGTCCCCATTTTTTTCGTCCGCTCCTGTCTAAGGTAGTTTTCACCGAAGTAGAGCCCCGGCCTAGGATACTAACCGTAACCAAACAGGACTTAGGAGGGAAGGCCCTAGTTGTCTCTACATTGGTGATCTTTGCATGAAATTATTTCTGTTAACAAAATACGGGCGAAAGAAAAGCCGATTCTCTACTCGCAAATGGTGCGCAGTATCAGTAATCATATTTCTGTAATATATTGAATAGTGCTATACGATCTAACCACTCTCAGAAGTAAGGTTTGTTTATCGAGTAATGGAAAAAAGAAAAAAATCCGCCATTAATTGCTTGTAAAAATGCAATCTGTACTCAAGTTTGCGGTTTTCGACCTCGCTGCATTCGATGGGTTAGATATATTGTAGCGGTGAAGCTGCCAGCGGACCACGAAGTTTGTAGTCGGCTCCAGGATAGGTAAATACATTGACCATAAGTA